>OY744521.1:162548360-162653360 GCA_963556195.1 Sepiola atlantica | reverse complement strand
AATCTGAAATATATGAATTTTCAAATGGAGGTTATGACCATATTATGTCCGCTGAACCTCTTTAAAATACTCCAAAGAAACTGAAATTTAGTGGATATTTATTGCTACAATTACAAAAAATCGTAGGTATCTGCATCTTCACAAAGTGCTTCGACACCTTTTTGCCTCCTTTTTCTAAATTTAATTAAACTTAATATAGCCCATAGTACCCAGCCTCACGTCTAGCAACTGTGTTCCAAAATGCATAATGATTAGTTGATTAGTTTAGGAGTCTATATTGTATGACGAAATATATATATATATATATATATATATATATATATATATATACATGTCTAACACTGTATACGTGCACTCCTCAAATGTAAAAGTTTACTCTCGTGTTGCCTAGAATATATATTCCAAAATATATATATATATATATATATATATATATATATATATATATATTTCCAGTAAAATACGTTAACCATGAATTTCATTGTCTTTATCCGCACGAATGAAAGCATAAAGTAAGTCTATTATTGTACAAAGATGAAGTGAAAATAAGAAAAGTGCTTAACATGTTTATAAGATAAAAAGAAAGAATATAGAAAAAAGGAAGAAACAAACAAAATGAAAGAAACAAAATGAATGAAAAACGAAACCAAAAAGAATAGAAATAAAAAGAAAAATGGAAAAAAAGTTTTTTAAAAGTCTTTCAGCTGACGACTCAGTGTTCTTCTAAAACTGAATATTTCTTTCGACGCAATAGAAACGAAGCGAGACGGTCTTTTATACGCAAATTCATCAATCGTCGACTGTTTGGCTTCAGTAATACAATCTTCTACACTTTCTGGCTAATAACCTGCCGTTAATGACAAAGGTAATGACAGTAATTGTTTGGTGTTAATTATCTGATAAATGGCTTGATGAAAAAGGCTTGCATGTAGACACGAGTTTCAATGCTGGCGGTTCTTTTGTCCTTTTGTATTCGCATTTTGTCTTCGAGAAAGTTCGAAACGCGAAAGTTACAGACATAAGTAATGCGTCGACCGATGCTGTATAGAAATTTGTACGGTCACTTCGTTTTACGCAATGGTATTGCTAATTGCACGGCTACGCGTCTAATACACGTATAATGATATTTCACGACAACTGTGTCTAATACAGGCGCAATGCTATTTGAACGGTCATGCATCTATCAAGTACAATTCTATTTTAACAGCTAATTTCACTGTTGTTTCATTTTACTTCAGTCGAAATTCTCAGAAATCAAGGAGTCCTTCTGGAGGCTAACACATGATCTCTATATGAGATATATAGATATTCAAGTATTCCATTAGAGTTCTCCTTTACCTGTCAGACGGTAAGTATTTAAAGAAGTTAGGAATATTAATTTTCGTCTCACTAATTAACTAATTAACTATGTTATAGTATACTTTTCTTGTTGTGTCTTGCTCTTCCCGGGTTCCAGAACAAGAATTCATCTAGTCTGGTGGAGTATCCAGCTAAGTGATATTACTTGAGGCAATATCACTATTAGAAGGTTCACCATTCTACGTATGAACCAGTGTATAGCGGTGTCGATGGGATCTCATTTCGACTTCGAATACTTGGTCAGGGTTTACTTGTAGGGTGAAGTATCCTCGTGCCATATCGTCCTGACAACCCTGTACATAGAGACCTAAGACACTTGTGGTCAGTGTTAAGTAGGCATTCAAGTTCTCTAATGTTTTGTTTCATTTTACTTTAGTCAAAGTTCTGAGAAATAAAGGGGCCCTTTCATGGAGATAACAATTGATCTCTATATGAGATACATAGATATTCGAATGTTTTATTAAAGTTCTTCTTTACCTCCCAAACGTTGAGTTCGTAAAGAAGTCAAGAACAGTAATTTTCCTCACCCAATTAACCGGTTGACTATGTTATGTCATATCTTTCTTTTGGTCTCTTGGTCAAACTAGATTCCAGGACAAGAATGTATCTAGTCTGGGGTTGTATCCAGCTAAGTGATGTTACTTGAGACAACATCACTATCAGAAGGTGCACCATTCCTCGTATGAACCAGTGTATAGCTGTGTTAATGGGATCTTATTTGGACTTCGAATACTATGTTATTTTGAATATTTGGTCAGGGTTTACTTGTAGGGTGAAGTATCTTCATGTCAGGTTGTCCTGACAACCCCCTGTGCAGAGAGACAGAAGACACTCGAGGATTGTGTCTAGTAGGTAATTCAAACTTTTCCTCTGTATATCAATATATATATATATATATATATATGTGTGTGTGTGTGTGTGTGTATGTGTGTGTCTTTAGGCAGCTAATCGTTATGAAGACATGTTTGATTAAAGACAATGGAATGTTCACTTTTTGTTGCCACTGTGTCGCCCTTGTCCCCAACGAATTGCTTATTCTTTACCCAGAGAAAGAAAAACGTTCTTTTCAACAACGTCCATTAAAAACTCATAAAACGACTGTCTATTATGTTATTGATTTGAAATTTGAAACCAAACGCCGTCCAGAAGCAAACGTATTAACACCGTAACCAGCAAAATACTTTTTTTTGTTATTGTACCTTTCACAGAATTATATATTCTTTTTTATCAAAAGTATTTGTTGGAGTTATCGATACATTGCTTGTCTGTTTTACTTTAATATACGTCTTATCCCTCAATTGACGACAAATTCTCTGATCGATCCTGGTCTGTCACAAAACAAAACGTGAGGGGGGGTTACAGCCCGGTCAACGGAGACGATCTGACACCATCAGCCTTCTTCAGAGGAGTGGGAACTTCGTCAACGCTAGCGTTCTGAGAATACGGTCTAAAGTCGGTCACGCATCATCAACCAACAACATAGGTATTATGCCGGCACACGAAGTGGAGCGAACGAGCGTGACGACTGCATTATTGATTGATGCGAATTACAACGCGCTCTACCATAACCACTTGAAAAAGAAACGTCGCCTTTTAAAAACAGACACCAATATTTTAAAATTTGGTCGTATACAGTATTATGTGGCCATTTCGGGGGGGGGGGGTCCCTTTCATAGTAACACACTGAATTTATTAGCGAATGTCATTCATTAAAGCTTTGACCTCTCTAAATCTGAACCTTACGCATCACTCAACAAGCCCTAGTATATAGACGGCAACACTAATAATTAAATCCATATGAATTTTCATTAAGTGCTAAGCTTCAAATGGTACGTGTCAAAATTGTAGCCCAATCGGATTATTAGCTTACAAATTACCGTTATTTAAATGAAGCTACTGTTGTTAATTTTGATGACAATGGAAAAATCAGAATTCCGTGTGTTGATAAAACATTGCATTCTAATAGAAGAAAATAGTGTTAAAGACGGCCAATGGCTTGAGAAGTGTTATTTAGACGCTTCCACGTTTGAGACAGTGGTTAAGAGGTGATATTCTGACATTGTACGTTGTCGTACAGATACAAACGATGTTAAACGCTCGGGTCGTCCAAATTCGGCATTTGTCCCTGAAAACAAAAAAAAAACACAAACTCGTTTAAAGCTACTCGTGAATTGAAGTTGCATGAGATAGCAGTGGATTTCAAAATATCAGAAAGCACTGTATTGATCATTCTACTTGAATATTTGTCAATGAGAAAGCTTAGTTCAAAGTGGGTGTCGCGTTTTCTCACAGTCGATCAAAAGCAAGAACTCGTTGACGATTCAAAGCGTTGTTTGCAACTGTCCCAACGAAACAAAAATGAGTTTTTTGCATTAATATGTGACAATGGATTACACATGGATCAACTACTTGACTTGGGAGTCAAATAGGCAGTCAGCTGAATGGCCAGCAGTAGGTTAGACCAGTCCAAAGCGTCCAAAGACGTAAACGTCATCTGGCAATGTTTTGGCTAAGTATTGTGTTCATCAATTACTTTCAGAAAGGATAAACCATCAATTACGAATATTATATCGCATTTTGATAGATCAGCGACCCCAACGCTTGTGTGCCGTGGTTTTCTTCTCTTTCATCTTCTGTTTTGGCTGTGTTGTCTTGGCGATCGCTGACGGCGCATGCACTGGTTTATAAGTACAGAAAAAACAAAACAACGCATACTCACAAAAGAGAACACAAACTCCAATACATTGTGTATAAATCAGTTGTTCTCTCGGTGGGTGGGTCAGGGTTAGCGCTGAAAAGGACCCTCAAACGTTGTTTGTTGATAGCTGTTTGTCAAGGCATCATTGTCGTAGGGTTGATCAACTCATCTCCTCGTTTGCTCGATTCGATTTGCTCTGATCTAATCGTCTACTCTCTGCGAAACACATCCGTAAGCTAACTGCCGTAAACTGCCCTGACTTTGACAGGAAATCCGAAACGCCTGGTATTTGTCCCAGAGTAACCGATAAGAGGACTATGGCTCGCTCTCTCAGCCACTCACAGTTGACTACCCGGAAATTGATTATGAACTGTGAAGTGTCCTCCTGTCCCGAGAGTTCAAAAGATTTCGGCGGCCTCCCATTGTATTTTTACTCATCTCACTTCCGATAGCTTTTCTTTTTTGGTAATCATTTCCTAACATTCTCCGTAGTCTCGTCTCTGGTGTGGGACAGTCCATAATATCACAAATGCACCGTGTCACAAGTAGATCGCAACGATGGCAAAACTACAAGAATTTAATTTTGAATTTCTTCCGCACTAACAATATTCTCCTGACTCCCCCCAGCGGTTTCTGACCGTTTGAATACCCCTACAGGTTGCTTCAGGAAAATAGAGTTGGCTCTAACGAAATGATAGTATCGTAAACGCAGGGGTATTTTGAGGCCAAAGACAAATTATTCATGAACATAATCCCTTCTTCGAGTGATACACTAATTCCAACGCTTCTCTAACAAGTCAATACCTTCTTTTTTTATTGAAGAACAAATGAAAATATTACTTAAAACTTCTTATTTCTATGAGTTGTACCCGTAACTTATTGAGTGATGTATTGACTCTACAAAATGAAACTTTTTATAAATCAGTAACTTCAGTTGTGTAATTAGTATTTTTACACATTTTTAACAATATCAATGTTTTTTTATTGTTTTAAATTATTTTTGTTTCTGATCGTTTGCACTTATTAAAGATTTTTTAAAATTATTATTATTGGTTAAGCACTTATTAAGACCAAGAGCCACTCGAAGATAATGGTTAATGAGACGAAATTATTGTAAGCCGAAAGATGAGGAAAAGTATGAGAGTTGATCAATGATATGAACTGAGTTTTATTACATACTTATGGGGCGTTTTATGACAATAATTTGTAGACATTAGATTTAAAGACGACCAAATTGTAATAAACAGGAAGCAGTCCCCCGGTAATGTGTTCCATGGGCGAGGAGCCCTTGCAAAGAAGCTTTCTCTATGGAAATTCTCATAGCGTGTGGCACATCGAGGGAGAAATGAAAGTTGTTTTCACTTGTTGTAATACGAAGAGTTCTTGCTGTGAATGTCTTACAAGGAAGAACCAACGATTGGAGCCCATTCGAGCACATTCCATTGAAATAAAGATAGAGTAAATAGAGACTAGCAACGTCTCTGTCCAAATGGTGTTGTAGGGAAGGAACCCGTTGTGAGACGGTTATTTCAGATAGTAGATAAATGAATGAATTTTATGTGTTTATAAACTGACCTCTGCGCTCTGAAATACCCTATCAGAATTTACAACATTCGACAAAATTGTTAAAAATAATTGCATTGAATTTTCAATGTTTGACTTGTTTAAACATTACAAGTAAATGCCAGTAATTTTTTCAAAAGATTAGTCGTAATGTATGATGTGACACCAACGTTAATAATATGAAACGTTTGGCATATTCCAGGCTTATGCTGATAATAAAGATCGACTTCTCATTGCGAAATGACAATATGAAATCGCGTAATAATAGACTAGTCCATCGATCGAAGCCAGCTTTAAAAAAATGTCGACGACATTTATTTCATAAACAAATAAATACGGGATATAAAGGCAGAACAGCTGAATATTGACTCGTCGATTTTCGCTATTATTATTCATATAATAAAGTTTGAAACGGTCCTCTAATGTCACGTCAACGTGGCCTGAGATATAATGTTTATATCCACAGGTAACAGAAGGTGTGATTTCGACGGCCGGTATTATCTCCACCTGCGGGCAATATTGGTGATTAGTTCCCAGGTCAGGTAACTCTCGGTACACAAAACCTGTTCGACCCGAGAAACCGTCGCTTAATAGACCTTCTGCGTTTCCACACGCTGCCCACTAACTTCACGAATAACAAGAAAACGTTTGGTACGAAACGATATAATTTCACAATTACCTTCTAATTTCACTGACTAATATTCTATAAATCTTACTTTATTTCTTTTTTTAAATATACGCATAAGCTTTTTTTATTCTTTGGAATTATTAATTTTCCCATATGTTATATTAGAATTAATTTTATCACTTTTCACAAAGAAAGTGAGAAATATTTGAACTAGCATTTCGTGCGACTACGTTAAAAAGAACTTTATAATTACTCAATAACTGTATATATATATAAATATATATATATATATATATAAAGTTAACCCCCAAAAAGGCAAGCTGCCACTGTAGACGTTAGGGGCAACTGAGAATTAGGAGAAAGTATTGGGGGTAATCCTAAATTTAGAGCTGTGCAGCTAGACACTTGTTCACATTAGTTTTAAATTTCTGCATTTCAGTTCAGTCTGTGTAACGGGGAGCTGGGAGGGAGTTCAAAAGGTCGGCAGCACGATGAGAGAAGCTATTAAAGTAGAAGGATGTCCGGCATCTGGGGACCTCCACAGTGAATGGATGGGATCTAGCTGATTGTCGGGTTGGTCGAGTGTATTTACGTAGAGGCGGCATCAAAGCAACAAATTCATCGGAGCACATTCCATTGAACTACTTGTAAAACAAGTACACGGATGCAACATTGTAGCGATATTACAGGGACTGAAGCTTGGTGGATAGTGAGGGACTTATTAGATTAGCAACTCTTTTTTTGGACCTTGTCTTTGAGGGACAGACTAGTGGATGGTGCACCAGCCCAGATGTGACAAGAATACTCTATGCATGGGCGGATGGTGGCTTTGTAGAGATATAAGATACTGCCAAGTGTGAGAATTTTTCTAGTTCGGAATAAAGAGCATAATTTTTATGAGAAGCCATTTATGCCAGACCTTTTCAAAGGCTTTGGATATATCAAGCACTACCACCCTAGCGTCACCTGCCTTGTTCAGTATATGGTATATGCGTTCAGTATATACGCAGTAAACCGTGCTTGCCTAAATCCATACTGATGGTTTAGTTTAGCATGAACGAGGTGCCAGATTATCGCTAGATTAATTTAGGATTAAAAGATTTTAGCGAAGAGAGGGAGTAGATTGATGGGGCGATAATTCCGAGGGTCAGTTCTATCCCCAGAATTCTTGAAGACTGGTACCAAAGATAACATAAAATTGATGATCGGTTACCCTCATATAAGTATTATCTACTGTTGAGACATTTTACTGTCTAGTAAGGTGACTGAGAGGGTCAATCTACTTTTGCATAAGTAAGAAGGAGAACAATTAGCTACGATGTCACAGAATAGAAGAAAAAATAAAAAATATGTAAAAGAAAGAAATATATTAATTAAAAAATAATTTTACTAAAAGTAAAAATCACAAGAGTTAGGACATAAATAATTTAAAAACAAGAAACAGAAAATAGAAAAATGTTAACTTAGCTAAGTTATAAAATGCCGGGTTTGCATCTTTATCGCCGTTGAAGAACCACACTCACCCGAGACAGAGGGAATATCTGATTAATTCAATGGCGTATATTTATAGACAGGTTTTATAGTTGGGAAGTGAGTTGGGAGGCCCCTTTTTAACTTCACTAGAATTATTTTTTCTTCATAAGTTATTTGTAATTCTTATGTTTATAAGTTCAATGACATTTATATGGTACGGTATTTTTAATTTTGAAAAGATTATCTTGCTTAAAATGTATAAGCAAACTAAAAATGTATATATACATACATTTATATGTATATTATATATATATATATATATATATATATATATATATATATATATATATATATATTGGTTTAATATATACATTTATATGTATATATTATATATATATATATATATATATATATATATATATATATATATATATATATATATATATATATATTGGTTTTATTTTACTTCAGTTGAAGTTCTCAGAAATGAAGGGGTCCCTTTCCTGGGGCTAACACTTGATCTCTATATTATATACATAAATATTGGAATATTCAATTAAAGTCGTTTTACCCGTCAAACGTTGAGTTATTAAAGGAGTGAAGAACATCAATATTCCTCTCCCCAAATAACCAGTCAACTATGTTCTAGTACATTTTTCTTGTAGTCTCCTGATCTTACCGGATTCCAGGACAAGAATTCATCCAGTCTGGTGGAGTATGCAGCTAAGTGATGTTGCTTGGGGTAACATCACTATGAGAAGGAGCACTATTTCTCGCATGAGCCAGTGTATAGCTGTGTCGATGGGATCTTATTTGGACTTTGAATACAATGTTATTTTGAATATTTGGCCAGGGTTCACTTGTAGGGTAAAGTTGGAGTAGAAATTGAGTGAGTGATTATTATTGTGTTTATTATTGTTAATATCATTTACGTAATCAAAGTTTTAACGAAATGTATCTCTATCTAGACTCACGTAAAATTTAAAATCAAAGAAATATTACATTAATAATCAAAATAATTTAAACGGCTCTCATTATCTGATAGCCGCTCTTCACTTTTACCCTAAAAACAGAAAGATTTACTCTGCTTTCCCTCCATTGCAACTGCCCGCTGTCGACCAACTTCCCCCAAACAAAATTTGATTCTTACTTTTAAACGCGGCATAGCAACCGTCCTTCCAATCTCTTAACTTACAACTCTCCCTGTCATAACTCATGACTCTGAAAATATATTATAAATAGATTAGCCTTTCAATCTTTTTATCTTATTACCTCAGCTTACAGACGAGTTTTTATTTATTTTTGAAATTTGACCATGTGACCTCCCGGTTTTTAATTTATTTTAATCTTTTTTCCTTCTTTTCATTCTTTCCTAGTATGAATATCAAAGTGAAAGATCAATCTTTTTTTCTTCCTGATGAGATCTTAGTTTCTAATAACTATTGATCTATAACATCAACATACCATTGTAGCGGCTTTTTGTATATGTCTGTATAAATAAAAACAATTATATAAATATCTATATTTACTATTTAGCACTTTTTATAAGCGCAACTGAAATTCTGTAGAATGTTATCCTGTGGATATCTACTTTACCTGGATTACTATATATATATATGAACAATAGAAAATAAGGTTCCAGTAACGATGCATTTATTAATTTTCAGAAAGATCCCGTGCTTTACCAGCCATTTTGTCATATTCTTATGAGTTTTATTCATCAGAAAGAAAGACCAAAATCGTGTCCAAAACATCAGAAAGTGGAAAACAAAAATGATAAACGTCACAGTATATATATGTATATATATATATATATATATATATATATATATATGAATATATATATATATGTATGTGTGTGTGTGTGTGTGTGTGTGTGTGTGTGTGTGTGTGTGTGTGTGTGTGTGTGTGTGTGTGTATATAAGAAGTAACTAATATCTTTAATTTGTGAAGATCCGGATAAAAATAAAGCTCAATATACTTGATAGAGCATTAATAGGATTAGATAAAGTGAAAGAATAAAATAAGGTGCGAATCAAATTTTATTACAATTCAAAGAAAATAAAAGTATTTTACTCATGAGTTTTCAAAGAAAATCTTCTCCTCAGAAAATATCAGGTCAACTTAATATCGTTCGAAGTGACCTTAGCGGCGCGTGGATCTAACCAGGAAGTTTGCACAACTCTTATCAGCTCATAAGAACCTTTAATTGGTCATTATAATATTCAACACCGAGTGTGTTTTCTGAACTTTTCATATGATTTGGTTTATTCTATCGTTTTATTAAGTTGCATATACCCTGAATACACTTTTCACTGTCATCTATTGCATCGATAGTAAAAAAATATCCCGCCTGGATAACCTTTACGCTCTTGGACAACCATATACCACTTGGATTGTTGTTTAATCGACTTATCTGACATCTTTTTTGAAACTACTTTAAATTTTATGACTTGGATGAACTGTATATGTTTAACAAAACAGTGTGATTTGGGCCGATATATTTGATGGTTAATACACTTTTATGTATTTATATATTTTTATATATTTTCAAAGTTTAATTTTGTTACTTGCAATAATGTCATTGCGGTAATGGTTTTCTGAAAAGAAGATTTTCTTTGAAAACTCATGAGTTAAGGATTTTTATTTTCTTTGCTGAAACTTTGAATTGTAATAAAATTGATTCGCACCTTATTTTATTCTTTCACTTTATCTAATGCTATATATATATATATATATGTATGTATATATATATATGTATATGTATATGTATATATATATATGTATATGTATATGTATATGTATATGTATATATATGTATATATATATGTATATATATGTATATATATATATATATATATATATATATATATATATATATATATATATATATATATATATATATATAGGTTTATAAGGGATATACATTTGTTGTTTACTTTTATGAATGGACGCTATATCACACTACGGAGCTATGAAACGTACTTATATTCTCCTAAACATTGTAATTCTAAATTGGATCGTACAAAACTAATACAATTAGAGAGGAAAGTAAACTAGAAGTATAATAAATGAAAAATAAATCATAGGAAAAGAAAATATATAAAAAAGAAAAGGAACAGGAAATCATTAAAATATAATATGCAAAAATTCCGTATTATTAAAATTTCTAAAATTTCTTCTCAATAAAAGACATTCAATTTTAAAATTAAACGAAGTATCTCTCAAGTTTTAATCAAATTTACCTCTTTTTATTTAACTTTTAACTTCTTATATCTAATAAATTTCTTCATAATTTCCTTATAAAATGATACATATATAATTATTTTAATAAATAAATATTTTAATATCCATAGGCATATATGTGTTTCGTGTTACCTTACACTCGTCAGTACGGGTGACGTAATCGTACAAGTGGTTGGATTATTCGAACTCTGGATCCAAATATTTTTAACCCTGGCTTCTTATCACTAGGCCGTCGTGACGATCACGCTTTCGAATTCGAGAGAAATACGTCTTGTACTTTTTTAGAAATTAATTTTATTAATTGCTGGCGTTTTAGTTTTTCCATGTAGGCTTCTAATATCTGTATTCTAAGAACGGGGCCAGGAACGTTAAATTTTTAGATGCTGGGCTATTGCGTCAGTGTCAGAGAGGTGCATGATGCATATGTTTATTATCATTGTCGGAAACACAGTCTCCTTAGGGACATTTAACTTCATGGTCTCTAGAACTCCCTCCCTGCACCCTGTTTCCCCGACAGTACCGACATGCTGAGGTTAAAAACTAATGTAAACAGACATCTCGCTGCACAGCTCCCAACTTAGAATGACACCCTAAACCTACTCCCTAATTCTCAGTAGCCTCTTACGTCTACAGTGATGTCCTGCCTTGTTTGGGGTGGAATATTATTTTTTAAAATACGAGGTTTGTCTTATCGAAAACTCGGATCAAGATAGGGGAAATTGTTTGTAATGATAAGTTTAGATGTTTTAAATTTGCTATAATAACCAATACGTGTTAATTTTTTTATCGATCGATAGTACATTTTTATTAATCATAGTTTTCAATATGTGTTCATTTTTTTATTTTATAATTCCGGTAAAATAATGTTAAACAATAATGCTCTTTCCAATATGAAACCGATATTATCAAAAATTGGTTAATATCAAGATTGCTTGCTCTTTTTGGCTTCCAGTGTCAGCCCCACCAACGGGACGACGGTGACAATTCCTTCTGAATAATGATTATCTTCCTCTCAAATAACGTGAAAGCCTCCCTTTCCCCATGTTAATAATGGCTGTCTGAATAATAACGTTATTATTTAGAAAGCCATTCTTAACATGGGGAAGGGGGTAGTAACTATTGTGACCTTTCAACATCTTTTTTTTAAATAAAATATATTTTTACTATAAAATATTTTAATTAGAAAAAAACCCTGATCGGATTAAAATACCAATTGGGTGTATTATTTGTTTAAAAAAATCTCAACGAAATATATTATTATTATAACATATTTTATTAAAAATAAAAGAAAATTCTGACTAACTGACGAATTCGCTTGAGTATTTGATAAAAAAAACTTACATTTTCAATTATAGGAAGTTGTCATCTGCTTATTTCGATTATAAAGTCAAATGGATCTTCAATCGCAACAAAACTTTAATTATAATTAACATGGATAGCCATCAACACATTGTAATTTTAATTTCTTTAAGTTAAGAAGAACCGAGAGCTGAAAAAAGCTTACGGATGTACCATTCATCATTCCGGTCTTCCGGTAATCCTGAATTGGTCTTTGAAATAAATTTATGAAGATTCTTACTAAACCATTTACATCTGTTGGAATTATGCCTCAATGAATGCATTTTTACCTCAACGATTCAGGATGATTCAGATGTTATCTCACTCATAACGCAATACTCTACGTGTATAAGAGCCAATACGAACTATGATGGAGTGCTGTTGCCACATCTGGGGAGGGGTTGCTCAGAGCATCCTTTCCTGCCTTGACAGAGTATCAAACCGACTTTGTAATCTAGTGGGGGATGTCCTCTACTCTTACATATTCTTTCTTTTATTATAGAAGAGACGTCCTAGTATTTATGTACTCTATGATTATTCTCATGGGAGGTGCATGGCTGAGCTTCAATCTATGGTTCCCCTGTAAAACATTCACAACAAAAACTTGTCTAGCTACAACCAGTGCCAATAATTTCCCCTCTCTCTCTCTCTCTCTCTCTCTCTCTCTCTCTCTCTCTCTCTGCATAAAACTTAACGAAAGTTCCATGAGCAAAGTTGCTTTCATAGAACTACCCGTTTTCCCAGCTGACAACAGCAAAGTCGTTCTCAAATTCAATGTAAACAACTTCTTGTTGAGCCGTTTTCCTAAATAATCAAATTCTGACAAACCTCCTCTATCATTACCAATCAATTGTCTCACCGTCTACCTGACACTTATTGACCCTTATCTTTGAGTGGACTTAGGGCTTTGATAAATAATTATGGATATCTTATCTGAGATAATCCCCTCAAAATACGATCCAAACGCCTATTAGTATTTTTGCCTCAATTTCTTTGTAAACCTCTGCTATTTTACTAATAGTTGTTTTCTTTAAACTCTTTAGAAATGAATTAATTGTTACATAACAAGGAGAGGTATTTGAATTGAAAAGTTTGAGTGAGACCCTAAAGGTCATACGGATGGCGGCGAAATCACGTACCTTCCGGATGGAGATTTTCTGTTAAGGCTGCCGTCCTCAATTGGGGGTGCGCACAATGTAACTAAGAGTATCGGGACGGGCTATCTGTCTATCTATCTGTCTCTTTTTCTCCCTCTCGAACCCGTACGAAGGTAACACGTTTTCTTTGTGTTTTCTTTGTAATAGACATTTATTAAAAACTAAACATCGGCATCCGAGTGATTGTATCCATAGTCATTAGACATAAATTAAGCAATGTTTGCTGAATTTCAATTTTTTATAGCTGTTTCCTTTAAATTGAGAAATTCTCTAGAATCAAAATCATGTAACTGTTGATGAGAATTCTAATAAGAATTCTAGACATTAGGTTAGTATGATTATATCTGGATTTTTGATCTTCGTAATGGATATAAAAGTGGTGCAAAACTATTCTGTTCGGGGAATTTATTCTTCTACTACTCATATATCCAGTTTATAAATTACATAAATGAAGCTATTCTCAAGATATCTACAAATAAACGTATCGTTTTCATTCGTGATCAAACTTTAGTATATTAGAATGGAACGGAATTTATTGCTCTGACATTACCAACTTTTTTAAAAGCTTGAATCCATGGAAAATAAATATAATTTACTTATTTTTACCTATATCCTACAACCGCGCTTTTGTTTCCCGTTACGTAAATCAATGAGTTTTCGATTTTTATGTCACGCAAAACACGCATAAACGAAATCTATCTGAACACGCTTTCACGCTGTGGACAATCTTGAGTAGATGCACACATACACCCACACGCACACCACACACACACACACACATATATATATATATATATAATGGTTATAAAGATTTTTATTTATACAAAGATTATTTGGCTACACATTTGCAAAACATGTTTCGGTAACAAATAGAGGAAGGCCGGACCTGTTTAATTTAGTAGAATGAGACATAGTATCTGTTCCGATGGATACTGCATCCCATAGACTGGTAATATCTTGGCCTTCGGAGCTTGATTTACGCCGGTCTATGGGTCTGTCCTGTGCAGTTCTAGGAGGTCCACGCTCCCAAGCTTCGCCTCCCCTCTTTGGGGAGGAGTAAGTTTATTGCTTACTGTCTGAGGCGCCCCTACCGGGGAATGCCGACGGGGCTGCCCAGGCAATTTTTAATGGCCAGAGTGCTCACCTCTCTGGCGCTGGCTTTTCAAACCCCACTTTCCCGACCTGACCTTGGGTCCCATCTTGCTTGGGGGAGTAAGATAAAACTGGCCTTGTGCCTAACTCCTGGAGAAGAGTAAATAAATACTCTCTAATAAAAGACATGTCTTTAATTCAAATAATCTTAAAATATTACTAACCGTTATTTTTTTTATTTATTCATTAATTTTATTTTAGTTTTTTTATAAACTAAGAGGCAGGCTTCATATAGCTGTGATCAAAACATGTTTCTCAAATGTGTAACCAAATAATGTTTGTATAAATAAAAACCTTTATAACCATGAAACATATATATTTATTATTGAGCACTTTTATATGAACGCAATAAATATTATTTTGATTTCTTTTCTAGTGGATATAACATTTACATATATGTATATATATATACATATATATTTGTATAAATATATATATATATATATATATATGTATAAATATTCATATGTATATAAATATATATATATATTTATATATGTGTGTGTATAAATATATATATATATATATGTATAAATATTCATATGTATATAAATATATATATATATATTTATATATATATATATATATGAATGTATACATAAATATATATATAAATATATATATACATAAATATATATATATTATATAAATGTATATCTAAATATATATAAATATATATATATATAAATATATATATAAATATATGCATAAATATATATATATATATATATATAAATATATGCATAAATATATATATAAATAAAATTGAAATATAAGCCAAATTAGCAATACAAGATTAATTTTTTTTTTCTTACATTAATCCTATCGATTACGGAATAAAATTCCTTCTTCATTGGTGACCAGTATTGAGTCATTTTTTTTTTTCATCAAAAAACAAGAATAAAGAAACTTATTTCTTTGTTAATTTGATAAACGTCTTTGATGGTACGACGTAACTGCCGTGCTGTTATGAAATGGCGGGTAGGATTCAAAAACCGGTGTCGAACGAGAGATGCGTTGGCACGCTGTCAAGTAATGTGTGTGTTTATCGTTCAAGTTTTAAAGTATTGCATGGAAAGTTAATAAAATTGAAATATAAGCCAAATTAGCAATACAAGATTTTTTTTTTTCTTACATTAATCCTATCGATTACGGAATAAAATTTCTTCTTCAGGGGTGACCAGTATTGAGTCATTTTTTTTTCATCAGAAAACAAGAATAAAGAAACTTATTTCTTTGTTAATTTGATAAACGTATTTGATGGTACGAGGTCATCGCCGTGCTGTTATGAAATGGCGGGTAGGATTAAAAAACCGGTGTCGAACGAAAGATGCGTTGGCACGCTGTCAAGTAATGTGTGTGTTTATCGTTCAAGTTTTAAAGTATTGCATGGAAAGTTAATAAAATTGAAATATAAGCCAAATTAGCAATACAACATTAATTTATTATTTTTCTTTTTTTCTTACATTAATCCTATCGATTACGGAATAAAATTCCTTCTTCAGGGGTGACCAGTATTGAGTCATTTTTTTTTCATCGAAAAACAAGAATAAAGAAACTTATTTCTTTGTTAATTTGATAAACGTATTTGATGGTACGACGTCATCGCCGTGCTGTTATAAAATGGCGGGTAGGATTCAAAAACCGGTATCGAAATTTTATTAACTTTCCATGCAATACTTTAAAACTTGAACGATAAACACACACATTACTTGACAGCGTGCCAACGCATCTCTCGTTCGACACCGGTTTTTTAATCCTACCCGCCATTTCATAACAGCACGGCTATGACGTCGTACCATCAAAGACGTTTATCAAATTAACAAAGAAATAAGTTTCTTAATTCTTGTTTTTTGATGAAAAAAAAAAAAAAATGACTCAATACTGGTCACCCCTGAAGAAGGAATTTTATTCCGTAATCGATATAATTAATGTAAGAAAAAAAAAATTAATGTTGTATTGCTAATTTGGCTTATATTTCAATTTTATTAACTTTCCATGCAATACTTTAAAACTTGAACGATAAACACACATTTATATAAATATATATATAAATATATGCATAAATATATATATATATATATATATATATATATATATATATATATATATATATATATATATATATATATATGTAAATTATAACTAAAAGGTAAACTTTTAGAGAGTTTGACCTATTGTGAAATAAGGAAAGTTCAATATACTGGATAGAGCAAAAATATGGTAAGTACATGAAAATTGATAAGACCTGCAAATGGAAGCAAATCGATATCTTAAGTTGTTCAAAACAAGGAGCAGTTTAGTTAATAAAAAACATTTATTTTTCTTCTCTTTCATTCCGTAAACCAGGTTTTTCAAAGATTAAAATCTTATCATCAGAGGAAAAATTATGATTGATAAGTTGACAGAATAGGACTGTCAAAGTTTCAAATTTGAAAGAGTTTTTAAAAAATATATTAAGATTCAAACGGGCATGGGAATCTCCAATAACGAAATCCAAAAAAACGTGGGGCTCAGAAATATTGGTAAATCCGTTGTTTTTTGCCTTGGAATACGCTTAACGGAAAACAGGAAGAATATAGTTTTCCTTGACATGGCCAAACTTATTTGATCCCTCTCCGAGGACAACAGACCTGAGTGGAATCGTCGTCGTTGGATTTTTATACAGATTCCTCCGGATTTACCAATATTACCAGGTCTTATAAATTTTCATTGACTTACCATATGTATATATATATATATATATATATATATATATATATATATATATATATATATATATATATATATATATATATATATATTAGTCTCGGAAGTTTCTTAACCGTTAAAACTATATACGGAAAAAAAACATTTTAGTCTCTAGTCGTTCAGTAGAAAATAACTCATGTAAGTCAATTTAGTTTTTGTAGTTACTATATTAGTTTGCTTCCAAGAATTTACACTAGTCTTAACATTATTTAAGGGGTCATAAGTTGTTCACCATGAAAAACTGTTTCGGCAATTTAAAAATAAAACAGTATTTTATTTCATGGCTTCCCAGCAGAGTTGATCAGACCCCACTTCACTTAAAAGACGAAAACATTAACGTTCCGTGTATTAGATCTAAGTTTTGTTACAGATAAATGTTTAGCTAACTTATATTAGTTATTAAAAATGTCCTCCTTACCTGTGTTGTTCGTCTGTGTCTAATAGAATATATCCGTTAATTACACAAATGTTGCTGTATTTTAATGTGATCGGACGAATCCATTATACTACTTATTAGGTGAATTTATAGTTCAATGTATTTTTATTTTCATATTAAAAATATTTAAAGATTAAATATATATATATATACATGCATTTTTGTTATTATATATAATTAGTATATGTGTTATATATATATATATATATATATATATATATATATATATATATATATATATATATATATATATAGTAAGCAATGAAAATATATATGGCAATCACGCTACACAGAGGCTCCCGTGTAGCTTGATTGCCATATATATTTTCATTGCTTACTACCTAGCTCTACTTACGTATCGAGCACTATTGAAGTAAATACTGAAAACTGATACATAAAAAATGATATCCCCTTATATAATATTTTATGTGGATACATGAAGTACTAATATATATATATATATATATATATATATATATACGTTTATACATATTCTACATTATTTTTATTTAGATAGCTTTGGATTTGCTCTATCAATTTATTTTGTTTAATTTCATAAGACTTAAAAGCGTCAGGATAGCGAGTTATTGCCTTATTTAATTGTCTAAATATTTTATTTCGATCGCCACCTTGTTTAATCATTCTTGTTATTAGGTCAGAAATTGGGGGCATAAAATCTACTAATTTTAAGGTAACACGAGCAATCCTCAAAAATTCGGACATGATACTCCCGTAAAAAATATACATAGGGCAGGTACTATTTTTATGTGGCATCCGTACGATACGAAAAGGGAATGAATTTCTTTTATCAAACAGTTTATATATAAATATTTTATGTTCAATTTTAATATCCAAATCAAGAAATTTAGCTTGTGTTCCCGTATGTTCACAGTTTAATGTTAACTCTTTAGGATATATTAAATGTTTAGTATTTGCAAACTCTTCGTTATCATTAATGCATACAAGGTCGTCAATATATCGTCTATATCCATGATAACTATACGCTCTAGATATATCATTTTTTTATTAATGATGACATATATATATATATATATATATATATATATATATATATATATATATATATATATATATATTCAAGCCTATGTAAATATAGATTTGCCCAAAATGGTGAAGGATCCAAACCCATTGGTATACCTACTGTTTGAAGTACTATTTTATTTCCTATTTTAAAGTAACTCTCTTTTATAAGGTGACTTATAAGCATCGTCAGACCAGCTTTGGAAACACTCGTCTTACCATGTTTAGTTTTACATCAAAAGGCTTTATATTTTGCAAAGTCAATGTATTTAAGTTTACCTCCTGCAAAAGCTAAATCTATAATATTACCTAATTATTTAATAAGTTCTTTATGTGGTATTTTTGTATATAATGTACAAAAATCATATGTTTAGATTGATTTAGCCTGTTTACGAGAATTTATACGATCTAATGTTTCTTTTACTAGATCTGAATTATTTTCCTACCCAAAATAGGTTTATATTACTATAGAATTTACTTTTCTTATGGAAATTATTTATTTCATTTATAATTAATTTAAAGACTTTAGATACAGCCTTACTTAAAGGTTTAATGATGCACATCTTTGAGGCAACAATAAAACGGGCGCCAACTGGTGTTTTATGCATTTTTGGTATCCAATACATACATGGAAGAGTTTTGTACTTTTCCTCTAATTCTAATCCTAATTTTTCACAAATAACAGTATTGTTTAGAATAATATTATCGATGTTACTATTACTTAATTTATAAGTATCTGAAGCTTCACCTATTATTCCTATTTCTAACAATAAGCGTTGTATATAATAATATTTCTTACAGATAAAAGCTATATTATTTGTCGCCTTATCAATAGGAACTATTACAAACCTATTTTGAAGCATTTGAAGCTCCATAATTATTTATGGATTTCTAAGGAGGGGATTCGTTTTTTTAGGGTGTTTCAATTATTTAAACGTTCTACTTTTTTATTTACGAATCTAAGTACATTATTTTTCCATGCGTCAAATGTAGAATGTAATAATTTATTTATTTCCTTAACACATTTCGTATAGTTTAAACATTTAGGTTCTCTATAGTTATATATACTAGCTGAAGTACTCGTCAATGCTAAGTTCAGCCACCCTTTCTCTTTTCTGCACGTTAGTCAACAGGAATAAAAGTTTTGTTCATACTTTAAATCGCAAATAAATAATAAGTTAAAAATTGAACAAGTTCATTATTCAGAATTACAGTGATTTATGGCTATAAAATAACTCGAAAGCTATAGAAAAAAAATAATTGGCTCGTCTGAGATTCGAACTCTGAAGCTTGCATAAACATATAGGAACTGAAAGCGAATGTTTTATCGACAGGGTAACCGATCAAGCGAAATGGTTTCGTTATTGTTACATACTTAAACTGTATATAGATTTGTCATAAATAGATACACTCTGCATTGATCAAAATTAATTTGATTTTCTAACATAGTAATAAAAAATAACAAAAATTATATTTTAAATTTAAACAAGGGTATCAAATTTGTACTATAATTTTACTAAAAAAAACATTGAATTATTTCAATATTTCTATATATTTATTTTTCTTACAGTAGTGAAAATGTTCAGAAGTATTGAGTTCGGTCGGATTGAAAGAGCAAGCTAATTTGTTTCTAATGCTATTTTTACCTACTTTTAATTTTAAATAATAAGTTTTTCAAAAAAGTTCAACAACTTCTGACTTCGATAAGAACATTGGGTCGAAGGTGCTGATTACAAATCTGCGGATTGTTCCGCTCTTAGATCAACCGTATAACTGTGATGCCCCGACACACATACGGACATATATATATATATATATATATATATAATATATATACATTTTGAATGGTGCGACTGGCTTCACTCTCTACACTGATGATTCCGCAAGGATAATACGTATACGTATACGTATATAGGCTATGATGCATGTTCCTTTATGTTGAACACTGTTATTGCGGTCGACTATAGCTAACCAATTCTCTTAACACTTATATAGGGTTTATTTTCCATCTCGCCTGTAGCCATTTACGGTAGCCTCATTGATTAGCCTGCTTGGAATAAGAGTTAAGTGTTACTCTTGTTCCGTGGTACGAATCGTGCGACTGCCTTGATTAGTTATTTCTACACTGATGATTCCGCAGGAATGAAACATATACGTAGGTAGATAATATTAAAATATTTATTATTAAAATAATTACATATATATATATATATATATATATATATATATATATATATATATATATATATATATATATATATATATATATATCCACAGAAACAGTGTTTTGCTGTATCATAGCGAAGCTAGACTAGCACCACTTTCAGGCCAGGGATGGAACCTTTAACCATTTAGTTGATAGTTGACAACTCTTACTACTAGGCTCCAGTAGAGGTGTTCATAAGCATTAAAATCATGCTAAGGTTTTTTTACAGAAAGAAAGAATCGCCCAAGACTTGTTACACATGTTTTGGAGGAATTGATTCTAGTCCAAAGTTGTTCAGCAGGCGACTTCGAACCAGTCCAAACCCCTTATCAGTGTTTACTGAAAGTTTTAAAAACTGTAAACCGAATTGATACAGCGATGTTTTCCTATATAAAATATTATTATCAACTGTTGTGGGTGACCTACCTACCCTTTAATAATAACTAAATGGTAGAAACCGGCTACCATAAATACCGGTTTTGCCGGGAGAACATTGGGAGTCACATTTAGGCTCTACGTGTTGAGTGAGTTTATTGCGTCAAGTTAGTATTTTTCTTAAATCTGTTGTCTGCTGTTGTTGATTATTGTTATCGTTGGTATTGCTTTCACGTTGACTGTTATTGTTGAACTGTTTTCCCTTTTACGACGTTTTTTTTTCTGCCACGTTTTTTTTTTCTCTGCCACTTTTTTTTTGTTTGTTTGGTGTCTCTAGTTATTAACTAGATGGCGTCCAAAACGACTGAAAATTCGGAATGGTGCAAACCACCAAAAATGTCTATAAATGTCAAAGATTTCGTGGAAGAAGAAAAAAAATACGAACACATGGTTAGTGAACAAGGAATTACCGTAGATTTACTAAAGCTTGAAAAAATTAAAAAAAGAACAGTAACCATGTTTGTTGTCGAATGAAAAATAAAAAAATCCATCAGGGCCTCTCCTGAATTAATATGCAAGTTATTGTCAACAGCAGGATTTAAACCGCAAAGGTTAATCAAGTGTAAGGGATTTAACACTTGGAATGCTTTGTTTCCTAACGAAGAGATTTGTGATAATCTCTCACTTACTCAAATTATCACGCAGGACTATGTTTTACGAATCGAGTGAATGGGTAGAAGACGTTCTTCAATTTCTATCTTCAATGTGCCTTTTTATGTAAAAGGCGAACACATTGGTACTTTTTTTATAAGATTTGGCGAAATCACAGACGTCAATTTTGACGAATGTCCAGGTACATGGAACTTCGAAATACTTATCGACAAGAAAGCTTATGACAGCATCCCCTACTATTTACAAGTCGGGGAGGAAAAACTACCTATTATATTGGCCGGACGAAGACCTATTTGTTGGTTTTGTGAGCAACTAGGTCATTTTACTTTTGATTGCCCACAGAAAAAATCCACTCAGAAAACGACGCTCCCGATTACCAGACCATCCAAGGCTGGCCCCCACCTCGATCCTCCAGTTACAATTGGTTTACCTATTACATCTACATTTGATGACGAATTCCCTGCTCTACCTTCTGCAGAAAAAGACGAGGAATGGATTATTGTTCCGGGGAAAAAAACCGGGTCGGATATCTCTCGAAGAAATGAGAGAAAAAGAAATGCTTAAAAACGACCCGGGAAAAGACAGTTACATTAAGGCAAAAGAGCTTAAATCTAAATTAGATAATAAAGTAGAAAAAAAGAGAAAAAAGAAGGAAAAAATTCAGCCACTTCAGATAAAATCTCTACCCCCAATCCAAGTCCCCAGCCGAATACAATACCAATAGTTTCTAAAAATTCTAATTCTCCCAAATGAATGCCCCCCCCCAATCACTGGCCCAATTTTAGACAAACGGTTCAAGCTTATCCCTCTAAGTCCGATTAAATCGTCTAAAAAAATCAGTTCTCATAAACCTTCTCTCTTTGTCTCCCCATTGCATACCCCCAAAAATACCCCACCTGCGTCACCCACAAAACAACCCTCCCCTTCACTTTCTCCAGCATCCCCTATGGGGCCTTGCTCCCCTTCCCCCTCCCCAATGGATGTCATGCCTCCCCCTCCATCTATTACACAGAAGAGGCAGAGGAGCCCTTCTGTGGAAAGGAAAACTAAAAAAAAACGCCTTCCATTTCTGGGGAGGATATCTGCAAAGTGACATGCACCCAAATAGAAACAGTAAAGCATTACCACCTCTCCAATATAAATGAGCTCCTTAAGTTCAAAGAAGTCGGTGGTATAACCATTGAAGACCCTGCTAATTTCCCCAACGCCCCTAGAGTCCTTACAGTTGTAAGGAAGAAACCAGAAGCGAAGGCTCTATGGCAGATCCTGGAAGAGGCGAACAACACTTTCAATTTCACCATTCCAATGGCCATCTTTAAAGATGAAGGTCTAGTCGTTTTAAGGAAAGATTGTTTTGGGAGGGTTCCCATGTTACACCCCGCTCTGTATAGGATAGCGAAACTAACCTATCCTTTGGATGTTGGCGGCATCTCCCATGATGGTCAAATTAATGATCAGATGGGCAATCAATCTTTTGGGAGAGCCGTCGGCAACCTGACCACTGCTATGTTCGTTTCTGGAACCCAACTCTAAGACACTTTCATGACTCTCTTTCTAGCGAGTTTGAATGTCCGAGGCCTGAGGGAAGACACTCATAAATTTCGAGTCGCTACAGACCTTCAGCGCCTCGGAGTGGATATATGTTGTGTTCAGGAAACCCACTTGATTTCTGGGGACTATTTGGGTGCGCTGGCTAAGGATTTTCACGCTTATTCAGCGTACTTTAATTCTTCTTCTAGGGGGGTTTCCTGGCTGGTAAGCAAGTCTTTAGATGCGTCGTGTGACCCTAGCTTCATGGATCCGGAAGGGAGAATTTGCGTTCTGGATATTACCATAAAGGAGAAAGCATTTCGGCTCATCGGGGTTTATGCGCCCAATAGCCATTCTGAGCTCGGTTCCTTCTTTAGGCGAATCGAGCAGTTCTTGAATTCTACTTCTCGGACGGTCATTCAAGCGGGAGACTGGAACGCGGTCCTGGATCCCGATTTAGATCGTGATCGGCCTAGGGGTACTAACACCGATCGGGATGCTAGGTTATTTCGGGACTTCGTCGATAAGTACCGGAATGAAAGGCCCCGTGATAGGGTATTGGACAAATAGGCGCGGCTCCGATTCGGTACAACTTTCGAGTTATATCGATCGGTTCTTAATTAGGAGAGTCGATGTAGGATTAGTTGAATGTCCAAGTTTGCATAATATAGTTTACTCAGACCATAGACTTGTTCGGGTCCGGGTAAACTTGGATAGACCTAAGCCTAGTTTAGCTGGGTACTGGAAGCTCAACACTTCGTTGTTCGATGTGAAGGGCTACCAGGAACAGCTATTACTAACCTTACAGCTGGAATTGACGGGGCTGTAATTGGGAATAGGAAGTGGATTAATTTTAAGAAGGTTATTAGGTCCTTTATTGCCGATTTTAGCAGACGACTCAATCTATCAACTAGGGCAGCTAAAGTGGCACTAGAGTCTAGATTAGATCAGGCGGTGGAGGTGGGGGATAGCTCTAGTGTTACTATAATTAAGGCCAAGCTGGCTTCTTTGGCGATCCAAGAACACCAGGCTTTAGTGATTAGGGCTAGGTTAAAAAGAGTGCCTAACGAGGCGACAAACATGGCTGCTGAACTGCGTGCAGAGGAGCATCGACATGCATTTGATCGACATATAGCTCGTGTCTCATTGCCGGATGGGGGACTCGTGACCACAAACGAAGGTATTCTGGAGGCTTTTCGTTCTCATTTCCAGGATCTTGTTACTCGGAAACCCGGTTTGTCTTTAGAACAATTCGACCCCTATTTAGCCGACTTTTCTCGTCTTGAGGCGACCGAAGCGGCTAGGTGAGAAGGTTGCATAACAGAGGAAGAAGTCCGAGAAGCCTTAGGGCGGGTCGGCCTTAACAGGTCTCCGGGAATTGATGGTTTGCCCTACGAGGTGTATTTGAGGATGTCGCACATTTTTGTACCCTTGCTGGCAGTTTTGTTTAACTCGTGGTTTAGGAACGGGTCTATTCCCCAGTATTTGACCATGGGTTTGGTGAAATTGTTACGCAAAAGCAAAAATGGTGGGGATGGGTTAGATAATTTCCGGCCCTTAACGATGCTTAATGCGGAGTTAAAGATTTTGGCCAAGATCTTAGCCAATCGTCTGCAACTTGTTTTGCCTGGTCTGATTAGCCCCGAACAGACTTGTTCTGTGAAGGGCCGGACCATTCAGGATAACTTGCACTCGATACGCTTGATCATAGATAAAGTCGACACTGAAGCCGCGCTGATCAATTTAGATCAGTCCAAAGCATTCGATAGGGTGGACCATCGGTACTTGGAGGCTGTTTTGTCTGCGGCCGGTTTTGGCTCGCAATTCCGCTCCTGGATTCGCCTCTTGTATGCGAACCCCGGTGTTAGGGTTGAAGTGAATGGCATGAGGTCTGGTGCCTTCAGATTGTCTAGATCTCTTCGTCAGGGGTGCCCTCTTTCACCGATGCTTTATGTGCTTGTTTTGGAACCTTTCCTTAACAGGCTAAGGGTGAATCCGGTCCTGCGTGGAATTACTTTGGCAGGTGCTTGCACCATGTTGAAGTACTCCGCTTATGCCGACGACTTGACTGTGCTTGTAACGAGCAATGCCGAGATTAGTGTCGTCGACAGAGAAATCAGAATGTATGAAACGGTGACAGGGGCCAAAATCAACTGCGATTAGTCTATTGGCTTGCGCATCGGTGCTTGGAAGGGTGTTTCCTTGCAGGGACTCTTTGGCTGGACAGATGGGCCTTGCAAGCTACTCGGCGTCTGGTTTGGTCCAAATCTTCAGCTAGAGAAAAATTGGTCGGAAGTCCTGAAAGCGATTAGAGCAGTAGCTGGTCTGTGGTCCCGCAGAAATCTTTCGTTAAAGGAGAGAGTGGATGTGTGTGCTTCTCACATTTATCCGATCATGCTATATCGTCTTTCAGTGCTCCCATTCCAGTCGGATACACTGCTGGAGATGCAGCGGGCTCTGTTCAAGTTTTTGTGGCTTGGCAAGGCCCTTACGGTCCGTCGCGAGATTTGTTACCTTCATCCTTCTGAGGGCGGTCTGAGTATGCTTAGCATCGAAATTCGATGCCACACACTTAGGTTGTTTTATCTAGACCGAATGAGTACACAATCTGAGGGAAACGGTGTCCCTTGGAAGGAAAACACCAAGAAAGCCTTTCCGGCTTTGAGAAGTGTGCACTTGAATGAGGGGGAGGCACACAGGTTACCCCGAAACGAGTGCTCCTTCTATCGCGAATGTAGACATGCGTTGAAGTTCCTTTCAAGGGTGACAGAAAGCCTCTCTGACACCCTGCTGTTGTCCCGAAAGGCATTATATCGGGTAATGGTGAGGGAGACTGTCCGAAATGATAGGCCTGAGGGGCTAGCTTTGACGAGGGGGGAGCTCCGCTCAATCTGGCCTTGGGCGCCTGGGTCAAGGTGCCTTGACAATGACGAGGCATCACTGACCTGGCTGACGATTAGGAATGCACTCTGGGTAGGTAAGAGGCTTCATTCAGCACGCTTGAGTAATTCTCTGACTTGTGTCAGATGCGGTGATGAAGACGAGACCATAAGTCACGTCTTTGTTTTTTGCCGCATCGTCGTGCCGCTGATTACGCTTGTTGCAGGCTACATGGTTCGTATTCTTTTGACCTGGAACTCATTAATGTATGCAGCAACTGGGCTCCGACAACCGATAGGCAAAAACGGTTTACGTGTTTGAGCTTACTGGCGAGTATGAGTGTTACGATTTGGAAGACTAGGTGCAAGACAGTCTACGGAGCTGAGACCTTCACTTCTCTTGACCTTATTGCGATTTTCAAATATTACCTGAAGGCTCTCATTAGGGCCGAGGGGGTGAAACTCTCTTCGGCAGATTTTGGTGAAAGATGGGTGACTGGAGTACGACTGTGTAGAGTGGCTGGCGCTAGATTAGAGTTGTATCTGGACGTGCCTTAGGCAGAGAATATTGGGTTCAGGAAACAAACAATGCTTTAATTTTAAGTTAGATTTAGACTTATTTTAAGTTAGTTTCTGTTTACTTTTCTGTTGATGTTTAAGTTCAACAATTTAGCTAGTGTATGATTGATTCCATTACATGCACTTTTTTTATTTTGTCCTCATCCCACTCCCCTTTTTATTTTCTGCCCCACTCCCCTTCCCGCTCCAATTAGGTGACTGAGTGCCAGATTTGCCGGAGATGCAGGTCACCCTTCGATATTTTCGAAGGAGGTGGTCAGAATAAAACGTTGGGGCCTGCATCAACCACCTTTTTTCAAGTTTTCGATTTCGACCGGCAAATCGGCATCTCTGCCACATTTCAATAACGGGGGAGGCTTTTACTAACCTTTATTTCTTTTACATTGTATATATCAAATTTTTATTTTTAGTCACTCCCCCCCCCCCGTTGCATATTTCTTATATGGGTTTTAAGTAGGATTTCATGGTATGAATTCTTATGGTGAGTAGCGATGGATGTATAATATGAATGCGGTATTATGGTAAATGATGGTCATGATTGAAACTAGCTAAGTTGACTTTTTTAAGTTGTAGATGACCGATCCTTTCCCTTCCCCTTTTTTTGCCTTGTGCCACATTTTGTGTACAAGTTTACGCAAATAAATATTGAGGCACATTTAGGCACTAGCACTGCCAACACTGACTTGTGTATAATTTCTCTGTTCAATACAATTCGTTATTATTATCTCTAAACCTGTTGTTCTTTTATTTCATTGTTGGTACCCCTAAACGGGTCCACAACAACTGGCGAGAGTGATTCGTAAAGGACTTCGTTGGAAACACCTTGGATCTTGCAACCTGTGAGTGATAAACAAGTGTCTATAACACGGTCAACCTTCGAAAAAAAAATTCTACCCGTTTGAAAAAAACCCTAAAAAACCTTGTGCTTTATACTTTTCGGGAAGATATTGAAAAAAAAATTGAAAAAAGTAAGACAGATTTTACTATTTGTGTTCTTCGATTTTCAATACGGGATTTTACCTCGTGCAACAAATGAAATTGGAATACCATGTGCTTATAAAACTTAAACGCTTGAAAAAAAAAAAAACTCCATACTACAAAAACCTTTTTTCGTGTCTGATATAGTCAAACGTATTTTGCGAACAGACTTATCACTGTAAAATCGTATAGTCGGGGATTTAAAAAATCTGACAAGTAAAACCAAGTTACTTTCTTGAATAACTAGTCAATTTTTAATATAGCCATTACTTGCTATTTTGCATTTTCAGCCTACACTGAAAAGCAAACGGACTTATTTGAAAAAAAAGTTCCAGATGCGAACAAAAATACAAATAATTTGTTAAATTAATTACCCAATAAGCCGGATTAATAAAATCGTTTTTTTTTCTTTCAAGGAACTTTGAAAAAAAGAGATTAGCAAGTGCCGGTCGAATTCGAGACCCGAATGACGCAGTGATGAGAAGGGGTTGAGTTTGTTATTAAACAGTAAGCATTTGAAAAGAAAAGAATAGTGAAGGACTATTTGTGACTAATTCTTTTTCAAGAAAGTATTTATTTAATCATGGAAGATTTCTCGAAACAGATATTGGAGATGATTAAATTTCAATCAGAACAACAGAAGGCAAACGATGAAAAACATCTTGCTCAACAGA
Organism: Sepiola atlantica; assembly: GCA_963556195.1. NCBI lineage: Eukaryota > Metazoa > Mollusca > Cephalopoda > Sepiida > Sepiolidae > Sepiola > Sepiola atlantica. The sequence continues at coordinate 162,624,625 of OY744521.1, read as the reverse complement.
AGGCAAACGATGAAAAACTTCAGTCTCTACAGAAGGAATTTCAGTCGCAGCAAATATGTTTGTTGAAGTATTTTGAGGAAAAGAATTTAGCACAAAAGCGAGAAGATAGAAAATCTTTAGACGAACAATTAATTGGGATAAGAAATTTACAATTAGAGCAACAGACTCAATCAGAGAGAAAATTTGAACAGCTTGCACAAGTAATGATAAATACGACGAATGACGACAGCGACGCATTCAACCAAAATGCAATATGGTCAGCTATAGAAACCTTCAACTATGTGCCTGAAGAGGACCTAAACTTCGAATCATGGTACCGTCGATATTAGGATTTTTTCGACATTGATTGAAGCACATGGTCGGAAAAGAAAAAGGTTCGTTTTGTTCTTCGTAGACTAGGTACGGCAGAGCATACACAATTTGTCGATTATATTCTGCCGAAGAAAACGGGCGAACTATCTTTCAATGAAACCATTAAAATGTTAATGGAACTATATTGCCCCAAAACAAGTTTATTCCACAAAAGGTGGAAATGTATGAACCTAACGCGAAAATAAAGCCAGGATTACTCAACGTTTTCTTCGATCGTCAATCAACATTGTGACAACTTTAAGTTATAATCCTTGACGGCGTACAATTTCAAAGTATTAATATTTGTTCAAGGGCTCGTCTCGCAAAACGATGCAGAGTTAAGAAGACGTACAATAAGCAAACTTGAAACCGAGCCAGATTTAACATTGCAACAACTGGCCGAAAGCTGTCAACGACATATTTCCGAGAAAAAGGAAGCTAAAAAAATAGAGGAAGCAGCAATTTCGAATATTAAAAATGTTCGTCGTTTTTCAAATAAATCATACTCTTCGAAGGAAAAATTCAGGAAGGATTTGCCTCAAAGGTCGGATGAAAAATTGCCAAACCACCCTTGTTGGGGTTGCGGGGACCTACATTTGTACCAGAAGTGTCCTTTTAAACGAAAAAATTGTGACAAATGCCATAAAATGGGACACAAAGCCTCACATTGCAGAAGTAACACTAGAAAAAAAGTTACATAAAAACAACTAGAATTAATGGTGGCAACCTAAACATACGAAAGTATGTTACGATAAAAATGAACAATCAAGATGTTAAACTACAGCTTGATTCAGGGTTTGACCTATCAATTATTAATATTAATACCTGGAAAAAGATCGGCAGACCGACTATGCTACGCACAGATAAAGTGGCTCGATCGGTAACCGGAGAGAAAAGAAACTTTGAAGGGGAAGTAATTTCAAAAGTGACACTAAAAAATAAGACATTAAAATTACGCATGTTCGTAATGAAAGATACAGGAAATTTGTTCGGTTCAGATTGGATTCAGCAGTTCCAGCTCTGGGTTCTGTCGATAAGCGCCTATTGTCAACGAATAGAGAACTTTTCTGCTGAAGCAGAAAAATTGAAGAAGCATTTGAAAGAGTCATTCCCCAAGGTGTTTTCTAATGAATTAGGACGCTGTACTAAAATGAAGGCGAGTTTTGAACTAATTGAAAATAAGAATCTCGTTTTTAAGAGAAAACGAAGTGTACTATTTGCCTCTCTTGAAAAAATGAATGCAGAAATAGACCGGTTGGTCGAGAAAGGTATGTTAACACCAGTTGACTACTCGGAATTGGCGGCCCCAACCGTCTACGTGAAGAACAAATCTGGAAAGATCAGAGTGTGTGTCGATTTCTCAACCGGTTTGAACGATGCGCTGAAAGATTATCACTATCCTCTGCCGACACCAGAAGAGGTTTTCACAAAATTAAACGGTGGAAAACAGTTCTCAAAAATTGACTTGAGTGAAGCCTATCTGCAAATACCTGTAGAGGAAGATAGCTCTAAGCTTCTCTGTATTTCGACAGACAGGGGACTACTAAAGTTCAATCGTCTCCCTTTTGGAATTAAAGTGGCCCCGTCGATATTTCAGCAGGTAATCGACACGATGTTGAGCGGGCTCGATTTTTCGATCGGCTACCTTGACGATATCTTAATGAAAAGTACGAACGTCGGGGAGCACCGTGAGCACGTAAACAAAGTATTCGAAAGGATAAGCGATTTTGGTTTTACACTCAAGGAGTCAAAGTGTGAATTCTTTCTAGAAGAGATCAAATACTTGGGACATGTCATTGATAAGAGTGGAAGACGTCCCGACCCAGAAAGATATATAGCCATCAAGAATATGCCCGAACCGAACAACGTTACCCAACTACAAAGCTTCCTGGGTCTCGCAAACTATTATGTAAAATTCATTCCCAGTATGCACAAATTGCGAGCCCCCTTAAATGAGTTACTTAAGAAAGATAGTAAATGGGAATGGTCCGCCGACTGTCAATCTGCAATCGACAACCTAAAAACGAAGTTAACGTCAGAATTATTTATTACTCATTTTAATCCAGAGCTAAAAACTATTGTTGCAAGTGACGCCAGCTCCTACGGCATTGGGGCGTGCAGTTTGCACGCTTCAAGAACTTTACTTCCGGCAGAGAAAAATACTCTCAGATTGAAAAAGAAGCGTTGGGTATTGTGTTCGCAATGACCAAATTTCACAGGTATCTACACGGCCGTCATTTCATCCTACAAACAGACCATAAGCCACTTATCACAATCTTTGGATCAAAAAAGGATTGCCAACCTACACAGCAAACCGCCTACAGAGATGGGGTATAATTCTGTTAAATTATGACTTTGAGATGGAATTTTTACCGTCAAAAAGTTTAGGATACGCAGATGGTTTATCGCGGCTAATCCCAAAGTACACGGAACCGCTCGAGGATACAGTTATAGCATCCCTTCGCTCTGAATATGACTATAGTAAAGTACTGTGTAACACAATAAAAGAGCTGCCAGTCACACTTGGCAATATACAAAAAGAGGCAAGAGAAGATAATTTTATTATCGAAATTAAAAATAAATTACAAACAGACGATGAGCAAACAGCAGAAGCTTTTTCAGTCTGTTGTGACACATTATTATACCGGGAGCGAGTAGTAATCCCAGCTACCCTAAAAAAAATCCTGAAGGATTTCCATAAGGGGCATCCCGGAGCGACACGCATGAAGAGCGTAATGAGATCTTATGTGTATTGGAAAAACATGGACAGGGACATAGATACGAAGGTGAAGGTCTGTGCGGGCTGCGCGTCGACAGCGAAAGAACCACCTATTCAGTACTGTCCATGGCCAAAGGCAGAGCAACCATGGTCCCGGATTCACATAGATTTTGCGGGGCCATTGGAAGGCTTCTACTATTTAATTATAGTCGACAGCTACTCAAAATGGCCAGAAGTTGTTAGATGTAAAACCCAACAACGGATGTCACGATATGCGCGTTGCATGAACTGTTTGCCAGATTCGGAGTGGTGGACATTGTTGTATCGGACAACGGTACACAATTTACTTCACGAGAGTTCAAAGAATTTTGTGAAGACTTTCAAATTAAACATATCACCACTTCGACTTACCATCCGAGGTCAAACAGACAGGCAGAAAAATGTGTTGATACCTTGAAGAGAGCGTTGAAAAAATCGACGGGCACGCCGAGAGAAAAGGCACTCCAGCAGTTCCTTCAAGTGTATAGAATTACACCCAACGAGAACACACCAGCCCAGGTACCACCGGCGGAAGTAATCTTTGGAAGAAAAATAAAGTCGGTATTCGACAAACTTTTACCAAAACAGGTGAAACCGACCAACATTACGGCGCCAAAGAAGAGTTACGAGGATGGAGAGCAAGTGTTCTTCCAGGAACACCATGGAAACAAAACCGTGTGGGAAGTGGGAAAGGTACAAAAAAGATTGGGGCGGATGGTGTACATTGTAGAGGGTCCTAGAGGCACCTGTAAAAAACACATTAACCAAATGCGTCGTCGCATGTCGGACGACCCAGGGGAAGGCCCATCGGATCAGAGTGAGACCATCATGGAAGATCTATACGAGGCATTTGAGCTGCCAACACCAAAAACGCCTCCGGAACAGAGACGTTCGTCTAGAAAACGTAAATTAACCGGGAGTTTCGAGGTGAATCCTAGGAAAAAGATATACCTTGAGATTCCGGGGGAATGAGTTTCGGAAGGGGGTGTTGTGGGTGACCTACCTACCCTTTAATAATAACTAAATGGTAGCAACCGGCTACCATAAATACCGGTTTTGCCGGGAGAACATTGGGAGGCACATTTAGGCACTAGCACTGCCAACACTGACGTATGTATAATTTCTCTGTTCAATACAATTCGTTATTATTATCTCTAAACCTGTTGTTCTTTTATTTCATTGTTGGTACCCCTAAACGGGTCCACAACATTAACAAGAAGAATATATAGGAATTCATGTTGATAAAGATTATGAGGTTACAAATCTTTTAATTTTTATAATAAATGATAAATCTGATTGTTTTATTACTATTAACAGGATATATATGTATGTGCATTATTTTTTCATTTAACGAAAATGTTATTAAACATGTATTAAAAACATAATACCAGACATATATATCCTGTGAATAATCATAAAAATATTAGATGTATCATTTATTATAAAAATTCAAAACTTTTAACCACATAATTAATAATAACATCTCTCGGGGGAAAAACTAGTAGGACCAATCAACGTAGTTTATCAGTTCAAATATATCTCTTTGGAGAATGTATCTCTGGGACACTCACCAATAATTGAATGGAAAATAGTAAGACAGGCCAGTACATGTAGAAACTTAGACGACCCGTGTAGATTATGCCTGAATTAAAAATATGAAATCCTAAATTTTAAAGATCCCCGAAACCTATTAAACTCTAGAAGCGAAATAGCAAACAGCTGTTTACACAGAAATAAATTTATCTTAGGATGATATATAATAAATTAAATTAAAATAAAAAAAATAAAACAAATAAAAAAATAAATATAAATAAATAAATAATTAAATAAATAAAAAAACTGAACAAGTTAAAATTTAAAACCTAAAATAAAAATACAAGAAACCACGTGTTAAAATAAATTCGCCTACTGTATTGACCAAACAAAGGAAACAGGATATAGGAAACTCCATTGTTAACAAACAATAGGATTGACATAGGAGCGTCACCAACAAAGCCTTTGTTCGCGGGAAGCCCAACGATTGGCTGAGGGAACAACAAAGAATCTGATTGGTTAACTAGCAAGCCCATGTATATAAAAACACCTGACAAAAATAACTCCATGCATATAGCCTGAAGATTCCCCCCGGTGATGAAACACGGGAGCCTCTGTGTAGCTTGATTGCCATATATATTTTCATTGCTTACTATATATATATATATATATATATATATATATATATATATATATATATATATATATATATATAACGATAGAGAGAATGGAGATAGATATAATTATATTTGCGTGTGTGTTTTATCCGAAGCCACGGTTGCATTTCCTTTCGTGACGTTAACCAAATATATGAATAAAGACTTCGGTCTCCTGCAAGCATGTATTTATGAAAGGCATACTTTCATGTTTATGTTACGTTCGAATAACATAATGTGTCTCTATCTGTTCTGAACACAAGCTCAATCTCATAAAACTAACCAAACAGATACAATATGCAAATATTATAAAGTATAGTTAAATATGTGACGCTAACACAGGTGACTGGAGATAGAAAAACAGTAAGATTAAATACCTATGAGTGTTGAGAAGAAGTCAGTGACAAAAATCGAACGAAGATAAAACAAACAGTAAAAAAGGCCAAGTAGAAAACACTAGGATAGAACATTGACAGCTTATTAAAATTGTAACTTTCTTGAGCTCTACGTGCCAGTTGTCATTCATGTGTTTTTCTTATTCTAGGTTTACAATTGATATGATGCATTCTCCCGATCCGCCTTATGTACTTTGATCACGAAAGACTGCAAGTCGTCTAACGATTTGGAGTTAATGATAGATGTAAAAGCGCTTCATTATAACCACAAACAACTCCGTATTATGCTAGAAGATCCCTAAACACAGCCAGACAGTAGACCATTATTAAGTTTGTTATTAGGTAAATGTGATATTATTGGATTCACCCGTGTGGCACAGGAAAGAGACATGCTGTCAACCCGATTCTTAAAAAAGTTCGCTCAATTGGTAAGATTTTCTTATCTACCGCATCCTCAGATATCGCAGCAACAATAATTGAAGAAAGACAAATAATCTATAATATTTAAAGTTTTATTCAATGCAAGAATCACCAGCATGTGACATAAAACGTGGTTAAGTCTTGGTCAAGGTTAGCATGAAGCAATTGAGTTAGCCCATATCTGGCATACTGACGTGTGTCGGTCGCCGGACACAAAAAAGAAATTTTTTAAAAAACTATCAACATTGCTATAATTTAATGGACGATCGAAAAGCTGATGAAATTCGAATGAATTTTTTTTTCCAAAGACAATGTAAGTGCTGAGAATTCTATTACATTTTTGTGATGGTTGGCGGTGGGAATTTTTACTAAGTTCGCTAGTCAGCGTTTCAGGTCTGTAAAGTCAACAAAGTATTTTGGTCATGGTTTCGGTTCTCAGTGTGACGAGCTGAACAGGAGGCCTCAAGATTCAGAGTGATATCTGGTTGACGTCGATCCCGGTAACATAACACTGGTGCATGAATTGGAAGAAATACATTGAAGACATTGCCAAGGCTGCCGCAAAGAAGGTTGGCTCCCTCTACCGTGCTAGTAAACTCCTCACACCTGACATTATCCTGTATCTCTACAAAGCCACCACCCGCCAATGCATGGAGTGTTGTTGTCACATCTGGGCTGGTGCATCATTTACTAGGCTCTCCCTCCTTGACAAGGTCCAAAAAAGAATCGCCAACCTAATAGGTCCCTCACTGTCAACCAAGCTCCAGTCCCTGTCCCATCGCCGCAATGTAGCATCCTTGTGCTTGTTTTACAAATATTTCAATTGATTATGCTCCGATGAATTGGCTACTCTGGTGCCCCCTCGGCGTAAATTTAGTAGACTAACTCGACAATCAACTAAATCTCATTAATTCACTGTGGAGGTCCCCAGATGTCGGAGAGCCTTCTACTCAAATAGCTTCTTTCCTCGTGCTGCTGGCCTCTGGAACTCCCTCCCTGCCCCCTGTTTCCCCAACAGTATAGACATGCAGAAATTTAAAACTAATGTAAACAGATATCTCGCTGCGCAGATCCCAATTTAGGTTGACTCACCCCCTCCCCCAACCTTCTCTCCTTTTCTTTTTTCTCAGTAGCCCCTTACGTCTACAGTGGCGGCCTGCCTTATTCGGGGTGAACTATGTCAAAAAATAAATAAATAAATAACCTCTCGCTTATGTTGAAAACGACTCTAAGCCGGTGTTGGGTCGATTTGGAATAGGGGTCTATTTTATTTACTAGTCTAATCACCAGATTTTCAAGCTACATATAATTAATTAAATTTTTTGCAAATCATCATTTTTAATTTCAGCAGAAATTGTTTTAACCCCTTTTCTAGTCGTCAGAAGCATATCCGGTCCCTCTATTCCAACTTACTTAAAGTTGTATCTATCTACACCCTACAGGAATAAGTCCCGGAAATGCCCTGTTCCTCCAAATTTCTATCCATTTAATATGGCCGTCATTCTGATGGTGTGAATTTACTGGCTATCATGACAAATCTAGTTTTTAAAACGATTAATTAATTTTTCGACAAAAGAGTGCTACCCATTACGATAAGCGATTTATTCTAATAATCTGACCTTCCAGAAGTTGTTACCGTTTTGATAAATTTCGTATACCAACGTTTTTGTCATATTAGTCAACCATTAATTCGACCAACATTTAGTTCACTTGCCGTCTATTATAAACCGACGACCATCGTTTTATACCTTAATTTAATTTTCAGAAATAATCGCTTTTCGGTAATTCGACCAATGACAATATCCGATCGGACCACAACACCTAAATTCATGGCTGGGGACACATTTGAAAGTTGTTTTGTTATCCAGCTTTCATTTATTCTTTTTTGTTAATGACTTTTCTTGAAATCCGAATAGTGAACTTTTAAAAAGATCTGTTTCAATAAAATTTGTGCTTGTTAAGTTCTAATTGGATTTCTGGGCAAAACGCCACAATTATTTAATTAATTTTTGTATATATTATCTCCTCTCATTCATATTTTAATTATTAAATTCTTTTATTAATTTAGAGTTGCACACATTTCACAATGTTATAAAATGACATTGTCACTGGTTGTTTAATATTATTACACTGAGCTACTGTAAATGACAGCTCGAGAAACTTATAAGATTATCAGATGTTAGAACTTTCTCTAACTTATAATATAATAGGATATTAGAGACGGAACTTTCTGTAACTTATAAGATGATAGGATATAAAAGACTTCTGTAACTTATAAGATAATAGGATACCATAGACTTTTGTAACTTATAAGATTATAGGATATAAGAGGTATCTGTAACTTATAAGATTAATAGAATATTAGAGACTTCTGTAACTTATAAGATGACCTTTGTAACTTATCGGATTATAGGATTTTAGAGGCATTTGTAAGTTTAGGAAAAAGTTTTAAGTTCATTAATAAATGGTGTAGGTCATTACTACTTTGATTACAGACGCACTTTCGATATGTATTCGCAATTATAAGAGTATGCATGCTTTGTATTGACTGATATATCGCGTGCAACAGATTAACATATCGAGTCTTATTATGAATATAATAAAAAAAACTGTTTATAAGATCAATACTTTGCTCTAAAGCAAGCATAAGAATGTATTTTTCACTGACACTGGTGTAGTAAATTCAAATTCCCAAACAGTGTGTCCATATAATGTTTAACTGTTTCGCTTTCGTGTATTGCATTTTACTGTTACCCATATAGTCATAATACAGTGTGTTCATTCGATAAACTTTTTTTTTAATGTATATTACTGAAACAGATAACATTTATAAATACTTTCTAAAGAGAAATATTTCCATCTCATCATGTTTTTAATATTAATAAGAATCCAGCATAAATACATTAATTTTAAAACCTAGTTATGTGATTTTATTATCAAAATATTTCAAACATCTATGGATATACATATATATGTCGTAAAAACCTCCACCGAAGATGTTCTCTGTCAAAATGAAGACAAAACAGCGAAGTTACGTAAAGATTCCTGCCGCATATGTGCAGAATTGTGACTGGGGGTATACAACAGGTTATGTCTGCACACATCGCAACTCCTTCATTGTTATAAGAGGTTTAGTCTGTTTAAGTTACAGTTGACATCCTAGAAAGATATTTTCACATCGTTTGCCTTATAGTGACAAAGAATAGTATACAACACGAGTTCTCTGAGTCTCAACCATTATAACCCGCTGAAATACAAAAGCAAGATGACCGATAATGACTTTAGCTGCATGGTTTACATCAATTTACTTCTCCGAGATTGGGTAACATATATCTGATTAAGGAGACTTATCTACTCGGATTTTGCAATCTAAGTAATTCTTAGCCTAGGCGGACGCTCAACCGAAACGAACGAGCCATACGTAAACTGGTTTTAATCTGCTTGTAACGTTCCTTCACCGTTCTCCTGTCTTTTCCAAACATTTCAACCATGGGAAAGCCAAGAGCTGGATTTATTAGAGGCTCTTTCATGCGCTTATCACTTGAGATATTTTAACAGTTAGCGAACACTTACCCTCTATAGACATCCTGAAACATACATATTTACATACTATTATTATTACTGTCATTTCATTGTTTTATATAATATATGTATACTCCTAATATTATATTATATTATATATGCGTATATATATATATATATATATATATATATATATATATATATATATATATGTTTCAGTTTTACTTCAACAGTGCTCAATGTATGACACTTTGTCTGATGAAGTCTTAAGCAACAAACACAAACTTTTATGTATAACTTGCTTGCTATAAGTATTTTTTCATACTACTATATATGAATTCGAGGTGATGAATGCAGGTTGTTATTGTAACTGAAATCAGCTAACATCAATTTGTTTTGAAATGGGTAATGTTTACGAATTATGAAAATAATTTGCAGAATGAAATAAGAAATTCGTCTTTCAAAAGAGAGACAATTGATTTCAAATTAATATTGATTGACTACATACATGTTTCAGAATGTTTCAAAGTTAATAAGTGTGTTGCATATCACGTGACATTAATAGAATTGCCAATTTCCACTAAATCTGGTCGTAGCTCATTAATTAAAAAAAACTGCTTCACGTCAGAGTCCCTGAAAAGTAAATGTTTATAGTATTAATTTACACAAACTTAAAAGTTTCAGAAGTATTTTATAATATATTTCCACGTGAAAGCGTTGCTGTAACATTGTAGATTTGGATAAACAAGAAAAATGAAAATAACTGCTTTCAGATGCAAAAATGAAAAAATAGAAATTTTAAAATATTACGATTTTGAAAATAAAATTCTGACAGATGATGTTAGAAATAAGGAAGCTGACTCAAAACAAGAATTGAGTGTCGAAATGGTATTTAACTCAAAACAAAAATATCGAATTATACAGAATCTAAATTTGACTAGAAAAATTGTTGGTTAGAAAGAAAACAAAACAATAATACGAATTAAATAAAAAAAACATATTTTAGATTTTAAAGTAGAGGATCACTTTCCGGTACAAATTTAACGTAAAATTATAACCGAATGGTTTCCTAATTGTGTGACGGAAAATTGGGGTGATGGCGTTTTTATTTTTATCAGGCAAATTATTGTTTTTCTGTTTTAAGTATAAATTAGCGGGGAGTGTACTATTTAAAATTTCTTATTTTATTAGAGTTCTTTTAGGTGGGGGCGTTTTCTAAATACTAAAAATAGCTACCAATTAACAAAAGCAATGACCATGATAGAAAATTATCGTGTTTGGCTAAGTAAAAGTGATGATAACCGTTAACCAACTTCAACGAACAGTCTACACATTACAAACCGTACTGTACTTTAAAAGAAAAATGTTTACCCTAAACTAATCATAACCTAAACCTAAACTAACCCTAACACCGTAACCCTAACCTGAAACTAACCCAAACCTAACCTTTCAAGGTAGGTTTAGTTCCGTTCGTATTGTGTAACAGTATCGGAATAAAAAAAACTAACCCTCGCTCCATTCCACACACAGTTATACCCCACTTTAAAACCTAAAATATTTTACGGATATTTTTATAATTAAATCATTCTTTAATATTCCATCCCGGCTAACGCTGGGGCACGGGTCATGCGAGTTATATATTAAGTTATGTGTGTATACATTTATATATATATATATATATATATATATATATATATATATATTTATATATATTTCTATGTACAAAATAATATCCTAAACTATGTGCCCATGTTACTAATTGTGTTGTCTAGAATATATTTTCCAAAATTCATAATGATCCGTTCATTAGTTTATAAGGTATTTCTGTCAAAATGTTTCTGCTAATCTATTCCTGTAAACATTTCTATGATAAGCTATTTCTGTAAACATTTCTATCATAAGCAATTCCTATAAGCATTTTTATTAGAAGCTATTGCTGTAAAAATGTCATGATAAGCTATTCATTCAAACATTTCTATTATAATCTATTCCTGTAAAAATTTCTATTAAAATCTATTCCTGTAAAAATGTATATAGTAAGCGATTCAGGTAAACATTTCTATGATAAGCTATTCCTGTAAATATTTTTATTATAATCTATTCTTGTAAACATTTTTATGATAATCTATTCCTGTAAACATTTCTACAATAATATAGTCATGTAAACATTTATATGATAATCTATTCTTGTAAATATTTCTATGATAAGCTATTCATGTGAACATTTCTATGATAAGCTATTCATGTGAACATTTCTATGATAAGCTATTCATGTAAACATTTATATGATAATCAATTCCTATAAATATTTCTATGATAAGCTATTAATGTGAACATTTCTATAAGCTATTCCTGTAAACATTTCTATGATTAACAAATTTACATTAGAATAAACAAAATTTGACTTGGCTACAAATAGCCGATGTATACGTACGCTTTGATGAATTAATGATTCAGTGATAAATAGAGTTACGCTATTATTGACCATAATTACACATAGTATAACATGGGTAATCAATGCATTTATTTGCTAATGAGTAACAACTTATCAAGATCAAAAGCAACTTGAGGATAAGGATTAATGAGATTAAATGATTGTTAGTTGAAGGGTGAAAAATATTATGAGACGATCGAAAATGATTAATGGAATTAACTGTTTTATTATTTAAGATTTACTTCTAACAAAATATGAATGAGATAAATGAACGAATTATTTGATTTAGAACAAATATATACCTTCTTTAACTGGTAAACTCGTTCTAGGACGAGTTCATAAAAATCAGACACACTTGGGGACATTTTATAAGCGAAAGATATCAAACTCCAATATGCTTCAAAACAATAAAAACATTGAAAAAATAAGGGAGTGACCTCGATACTTGGCATTACTTTCCGAAGCATCGTGTAATTATTCCAAGCCATTTCTCTACTGCAATCATTCTATGTCTCCTTTCTAATAACAATTGTCTTAGATTAGGATTAAGTGCCTTTTTAAAATCAAATTCCGGTGTCTCGCTTTTCTGTTAATACTGTTATATTTTCATCACATATTCACAATTATTTGAGTGGTTGATTGGCATAATTGATCCAGCACAGACTATGTGCTCATTTACTTAAACACTGATACTGTTGGGAAATTTTAAAATCTGCAATTTTACATAGTAGTAGTATTTTATTTTAATGAAAAACATTTTGTAATAAGAAATTGTTTTATTTAAATAACTTATCTTTGATAAAATGTGCAGTAGTGTATACTTGGCTGGTTCTATTCCGCCATATACAGTAAGGTGGTGTAGCAATTGCATAAATACCTTTGATCCCACACATGTCCGAGTTCTACACACGAACGCCATACCCCTATTCAACCGACCGCTTTTTAGATGGGTCGGGATACACAAGATTAGCTGAGGATTTAATTACTTTCATTTGTCTGGTTCCTAGAATATAGGTTTTCCAGAACTGACCAAGAATTCCTTTAGATATATTTGATCTCTTGACAGCACATCCGCATGCAGGTTAGGAGAACAACGTTTTGCCCCTTCTCAAATCTTCCATACTTGATTAAGAAAGATATGGTATCTTTTAATTCTCATGTGGTGTCATAGTTAAACAGGTTCCTTTCAAATGTCCGGGTCTAACACGTGAAGCCCACACCCCTATTTATTGAACGTCAGGTGAGAGCTCATGACGCTGTGACGTTCATTAACGGTCACTGATCAGACTTATGAGCTCATAATGAGAAATCAGGTCCGAAATTATATTAACTCAATTGATCTAATTATGAGCGTTTCAGTTTTGTAATAAAGTAGTCAGGCTTCGTTCACAACTTGAACAGTAATTTAAGAATTGTATTATTATATGCTAATTACTGTAATGTTACATACAAAATATAAATACATGTAAATATGCATAACGTGTATTGCTATAATAGAGGTTTTCGATAAGGAATTCAAGTTATGTTTAGAATAATTAATGACTGTTTACTTGATCGCTTTTATTGTATATAAAAGGGGTGTTATTTTAGAAGAGTACATGACAGCAATGACTACAAAGTGAGTGACGGAACCTGTTAGGAATAGTGTATTATGCTACGTTTTTCAAAAAATAACTTCTAGGGATTAAAAAGGTTCCAGCAGTAATGTCGGTTACTTTTCTTTATGACCCAGGGCACATTCTATTTGTAAATCGCTATATGACCACATACGATTCTCAGAAATGTTGGTTTAATATCGAGAAATTAGTGATGACAAAATGCTGTTTCTTAAGTACAATTTCCAATTAAAGATGTTTATTTGCAACACGTGAATAAAAACAAATGTTATTCTGTTAAATAGTAAAGGGTACGTTCGCTTGTACTTATCAGATGATTTGAATTCGCAGGACAACGTTAGCACGTAGACAAGAAATAGGGTTTCAGATGGCCAACTGGTGCACTTGGATGTCAACTCGACATACGTGTGCTGGAAACGGATGTAACGCCACATGGCTCAAAGAGAGGGTGTTGAGATTAAAAAAAGCAGTTCAATTGAAAGCTTATAGGTGCGAACAGGTACCTTTCTAGAAATATCATGTAAAGTTATGATTAGCTAGTAATTACGGACCTCTCTCTGTCTTTCCCCGCCCAACTAATAATTGATTTAGAAAAAACGATCCAGGCGAATGAACACCTTCATTTCTTCAACCGTTTGGCTCTAGTGTGTCCTTTTGTGGCGTATGAACGAGCGGGTTTTTAGGCGACGTTTCTGCAGATAAGCAGGATCACGTGCAGGAACAAGCGGCTAGCAAGGTATGTTTATGAACTTACATATATGACACAAGGTTTAAAGGTAACAATTGAACTCACTGAAAAGAATGAATACGAATGTTAAGCAATCAGTAAGTTCATCCAAGCACGTAGATCGAATGTGATAATAGTTAACAAAACAGAAAAAACGGCCAAATCGTAAAATTCGCCTTTGCAGCAGTTCACATAGTGAAGACAAAGAGGACAGGAAATTAGGCAAATACGTGGAAATTACCAGAAAGCGGGGAATTACTATAGAACATGAAAAAAGTTATGGTTGTAGGAACAGTTCAAAAAAAAATACTTGAAGAAAGACTAAGATAAATTAGAATCAAAGGGAAGATCGACAGCATAAAATGCACGGCAATGAGGAAAACAGCCTAAATATTGAGTAAAAATCTCGTGTGCGGAAACCAACTAGTATAACCAGCGAACGTCGACCAACCATAGATCAACAGAAATAAAAATAGAACAAAAATATATAAAGAACGTAACGCGAGTTCAATGAAACTGAAACTGATAGTTACCTCATAATCCCCAAATAAAACACTAACGCATGAAGTGACACTACTTTCGGTTGATGTCACATAAAATGGTCATGACGGGTCGAGGAGGATGGAAAGATCGAGGAGGGAGATCACTAACCGGACCTCCACTTGAAAGATGCGAAGAGTACTGCACAATTTAGGAGGTTTCTTGCCACTCAAATTCTAGAGAAGGCCATCGTTCGCTGCCAGCGATAAATCAATGGTAAACGGCTGTTGCGCTACCGCAAACTTATTTACAACGGCACAAGGTTGAAACGTAACAATTAAACTCACTGAAGAGAATGACTACGAATTTTAAGGTAATCAGTAATTTTATTACAGAGCCGCATGGTTGTTAAATAAATGTTTATGTCAATTAATCAGTAGCGTCAAATATATTAAAACCACAAGTACAAAAAGAGCATTTTTTTAATTTAGGTTGACGAACTTTAATTTTAGAGTGAAACACTGTTGCGGCAAACCAGAAGAATCCCAGACTACAAAATCCGCAGCAAACGTTGTCCGGTCAGATTTGGTTCTCGATTTTAAATATTTCCTGTTTTAGTTAAAAATAAGTAATCAAAAAGGTGTTAAAAAATCAGGAAGTTTTATGCTAATTTTAATTTTAAGTAATTTCTTTTACAAAAATAAGAATTCAAATAGGTAGGATTTTTGTTTCAGTAAATATAATGAAATGTTTTTGTTTTTTCATTTTAAATAATTATTTTAGAAAAATACGTAATCAAATATGTGATTTTATTTTGGGGGTGTGAGGAAATATTAAAAAAAACTTTCGAAACGAGCTCTATCCTGAGCTAGTACATCTTGTACTATACTACGCATGATTTATTATTTGCTCCCAAGTAAATATACTTTTATCACTTGCTAGCACTTAAGTATAGAGAAAATTAAACTATACAATACGGGGAATCTGAAACTCTCGCCGGAACTTATATTACGGATTAAGTTTAATATCAGGAACCAAATCTGACCGGACACCGTTTGTTGCGGAATTTGAGTCGGGGGTTCTTCTCGTTTTCCCACTATTGCTCTACGAGCAAAATAAATGACGCTACCAAAACTTATAGAAATAAATGTATATTTTTTTTATATCCTATAGGGATGACTACAATTAAATCATTTCTGGTGTGAATATATTGACATCGTGTACTCGCGCGGGAGAAAAGGAGGTGTACGTTAGTTTTGGTTCAATGAGCAGGGAAGAGAGATTATATATAATTGCTTGGTATGGATCCTCTGTTCCTCATTCATTTTGCTTTGTTTTTTGTTATTTCTCGCATCAGCTCCAGCATTATCCAACAGTAACAGATAATGAAACTTTACTCTTAAAATTAACAACCAAAACAAAGAAAAAGACAAAGTATCGTCTTAATAAATGGTTGTATCACGTCCCCACTTAGTCTCACTCTTCCAGATTCCATGACGCCGAAATATCCTGACGTCCAGAATAAGGTAAACTATTGTAAGTTATATTTTCTTCTAGCAGGAAGACCCAATTTTGCTCGGAATTGAATGAGGATGACTATTATGTACTTTTTTTTATTATACTCATAAAACCATATTTCTGTTTTTGTTTTTATTGCCCTCTATTCCCCGTTGTCACTATAATATAGTTGGAAGAAGCTGAAATGTTCGAAAACCTTCTGAACACATAGTGTCTTATACATATGGTTTAAATTTCATTAAAACTGGATATACGTTTTTGAAGTTTTAATAGGGTTCTGCCCATATGGGTCACTGAGAGGTAGAAGCGTGTAAATATTCGGCACATAGAGGGTAATGTCGACATTCGGATTCACTTGCTTTGCCTTCCATAGAAAATGTTGTGCATATGATTTAAATTTCATAGAAATGTGAGATGTTTCTGAATTTTTTAGATGAGGATTGATTATTTGCATAATTTAAGTTATTTAGACTACTGTTCTTATCTTGGGTGTTATTCTCACTACGTTTCGGTCGCTGTAATCTCCGGCCTTCTTCAGGTGTATCTTTTCGAACTCAGAAATATTTCTGTCGAACTCGGGAATCTAGACAGAATTTCGAACGGAACCCTTTATTTAATCCACGGGGTAGCATGCTCTCGTTCCGTCAGCCATGACTTGGATAAGTCTTCAGTAATTTGCAATTCTTCGTATCGCCTGCACCGAGGATTGAACCTTCCAACTTCAGATGACTCAATTTTATTTAGTAATATATCTATGCTGGGAATTCTAGTATGAATTTTATGAGCTTTAAACCTATGTTGTTTTAATGTGCAGTCTTACTACTTATCACTATATATCACTACTTTTATTACTACATATCACTGTATATATATATATATATATATATATATATATATATAGCATAACCTTATCTATTATTTATAATTCATTGTTCCCATATTGTATTAAATTCTATACTAGGTCTTCTTAGTAAGTCATTATCCCCATTTTTGGTGTTTAAAACTGCCGAAACGATGTGAGAATAATACTCAAGATGAGAACATTAGTCCAAATAATCCAAATTATACAAAAAATAGGATATATTTGAAGTTTTAAGAGGATTATGCCCTCAGTGCCCCCTTATGAGTGCACTTAAACATATTGTTTTTACCGATAAATGTTACATGAGAATACACTTTTAGATTTTCTGTAAATTATCTAACCTTTCTTTCTATAGAGAACACACAAACATCGCATACACACAGAAATTTAGTTTTATAAAAATAGATTCTGCCTATCATTCTTCCTTTTCATTTTTACATTCTTAATTTTAGCCAATAGTCTTACTTCGCTAAAAACAAAAAAGAATGTTTCTAGTTGCTTTTTGTCTCTCTTATTCTTCCCACTATTTTTTATTTCCTCAAAGTACTTCCGGCTATCTTCATAGATTCTATTTTCATTATAGCAGTTTTTTTCACATGGTTCGAGTCCACGTTACTTTCATTCATTTAAATCGCACAAAGCAATATCAATGGTAGTAAAATATATTGAACCCGCATTTTCTGTAAAATAATAAAATAAAGCTGAAGAGAGGCAAAATGATGGAAGGAAAAAGATATGACAGACAAAGAAGAAAAATTAAGCCAACAACATGAAGAACTAAAACAAATAAAGAAAAGGGGCAAAAAACTACACAAAAAGCATAGCGTTATACATGATTTTCATAGATATTTGTTCAATTAATCGTCAGTCTCCATGCATGGTAATTTGAATGCAAGATTGATACTATGGATATAATGTATGATGAAAAGTGAAAAAAACTAATAACAAGATTAAAAAATTACAGTACAAAGAATAATTGGGAAAATTATAATTAACCAAATTAGTACAGTGTAGAATAAGGGTGTATTTTATTGAAACTTTAAAAATAATTTTAACTATGGTTGACATGTTTTATAATATTTCTCCTCGATCTAGAACAGGGACGGGCAACCTTTTCAGAGTGAGGGCCAGATGAGACTTTTGGAAGGGGATCGCGAGCCGGAGTGAAAAACGAAATCTACCGAAAACTTATTTGCAACGGTAATCGAAAGTGGCGCAGAGTTCTGGACATATGCGTAGACTTGTTGTCACTCTGACTCTAAACGAACACCACTTGTTTTGCCAGTGAGTAATCACTGACAATGACTCATGTGAGAACTAGTGGGTAAACAACAACAATAATAATAATAATAATAATAATAATAATAATAATAATAATAATACCAAATAATACCTACGACAACAAACATATTAGTATAATTATTGCTCCTTCGTTGTAACCAACGTTTAAAACAACACCCATACATCATTACGCACTCGCCTCGTCGCAAATGTATCTTTTGTTCTTGGTTATTTTTGCACTTGATCATTCAGTCCGATCCCAAAGTGTCTATAATAAAGAAAATACAAGCGTAAATAACGAAAAATCACGAACATACACACAACACGATTGGTCAAATAGAACGCTACCACCACCACCACCACCATAATTTGCTTAACCCTTGGTTTGTCCAAACTCAGTCAGTTGATTTGTTTGCCGAGGCACACAACAGTATTTCCTTGTCCTGTCCACTACGCTGATCTCAGTGTCTCCCTCTGCTGGTCTGTGGCCAATAAGAGGACCAAAATATATGTAAGTCATCAACATTGATATTCTTACTGCTTCCGTCTGCGTCTTGGGAAGATGATTGGGGATGACGTAGGAGGGGAGCAAACGGTCAACTTCCTCTATGTACGTGAAAAGGGTCGGATAAAGAAAGACAGAAAATAAACAAGGAGAACGGAAGAGTGAGATAAAGAGGGGAACAAAAGTCGGATAGAAAGAGAGAAGGAAAAAACGGCATACGCAGAGGCTAGAAAGACAGATCGAAAAGACAGATACAGAAAATTGAAGGGAATGGGAGAAAATAAAAGTTCACAGTGACAGAGAAAAAATGCCATGAGAAAAGGGAATAATTTATATGAAAGAAAAGAGAGAAAGAAGGGGTGAACAAAGAAAGAATAAGAAAAACCTTAGACGGGGGAGAAATATATACACACACACACATACACATACACATACACATACACATACACACACACACACACACATATATATATATATATATATATATATATATATATATATATATATATATATATATATATATATATATATATATATATATGCGATTTTATGAAGGCTTACCAAAGCATTCCTTTCAGGACACCAATGATCACCATTAAAGATTTTTTCTTACAAATATTATTTATTCATGTTTAACATTTAACATTTAATTTGAACATTTAATTTGAATAAATAATATTTGTAAGAAAAAATCTTTAATGGTGATCATTGGTGTCCTGAAAGGAATGCTTTGGTAAGCCTTCATAAAATCGCATATAAATGCTCTGTACTCTGTAATTGAGTATCATCGAGCTTGTTTTTATTGGAACAACCCCGGTCTTCACTGAATGATCTATTTTATAAGTGAAAAATCTAAATATATATATATATATATATATATATAGAGAGAGAGAGAGAGAGAGAGAGAATAGAGAGAGATATAACTAGTTTTAGAGAGATGTATAAAGATATATAGAGATAGAAATATATACATAGAGATATAGAGAGATATATTGAGAGACGGATTAAGAGATATCGATAGAGATATAGACACACACACATATATATATATTATATACATACACATATATATTATATGTATATATGTATATATATATATATATGTATACATACAGAGGGAGAAAGTGGGACGGTATAGAGATATAGAGGACGGATCGAAATAAAAGTAAAATGAGATAGAAAAAGTTAAGGAGTGATAGAAACAGAAAGGTAGAGAGACGATTTGTTTTTGTCTGTTTTTATAATGCTGTAACACAATGCCTGTTGTAAACGACTCATTGTGTAAGATTTATTATCAGTCAAACTGCACGGAAATTGATGGTTTATAACTGTATATGAATGGAACAGAAAAAAATAACTCCGATTGGATAAGAAGATGGATTGTCAATAAAGAGAGAGTAAAAGAGACACAGAGAGAGAGAGAAAGAGAGAGAGAGAGAGAAAGAAAGGGACAAAAAAACAAAGAGAGAAAGAAAGGTTTCAATTTAAAAATAATGGCAAGGCTAAAAGAAAAAAAGTGAATAAGAAAATATAAATGATGGAACAAAAGAGTTCTTTTTTAAGAAAAGAAATAAACAATTCCGAAACAAGTGATTCTATAAAATTAATTGAATTATTTGAATTTAATTAAAAACAGAAACGTAATTCTAACAGAATGTGTAAAGATAAAAATAGAAAAGATGAAATCGGTTTTTAGAAAAAACAAGAACATAAGTAAGTAATGAAAAAGCAACATAAGAATAGGCCAAACTCTTATTCTGGGTCTTAATTCTCCATATTGCATGAACTTATGTTATGAAAACGTTGATAAATCAAAATTATTTATCTGATCAGGTTGAAAGTTTGCATCGTGGTTATTGTAACGAAAAAGCATTAGATCCATAAATCAAATTAGGAAACATTCAAAGTTGAAATTTTGTCAAACAGTTGACTTTGACCGAACGTTTAACACTGACCATCCCATGGCAAAATTGTATAAGTATGTTCCAACTAGGGGGTCTATACAATTAATAAAACCGATGCTATCGCCAAAAGTGTGATTTTCATTTTTTTTTTTTCGGTGACATTGATCTCTATTTTTGCCATAGATATCCAAAATTTAAATAAGTTCAAAGTTAGACCATGGCTGATATTTTGTGACGATTGGTAACGCGATGTGGACGCTAGGCTGTACACAAACCAACAAACAAACAAACAAACATAGTTACAAATTCGACCAAAAACATAACCTCCCTAGCGGAGGTAATAAGAGTCATGAAAAAGTGAAACTTCCGACATTGTCCCAGCTGACGAACGATTGTAGCATTATTAGAGGGAACAAGCTAAGTTTTATGGTCAAATAAGGAAAATAAAATATAAAGAGAAAAGTGTTTAGAATAATGAATGCACTATATAATGGATCGAAAGAGAAACATGTGATTTCGTTACAAATTTCGATGTGAAAAGATCTGAATTGAAGTATCTAAAAAATAATGTTAGCTGTATCTTTGTTAATAGCGTTTTAAGGAATATATATCTAAAGTATGGATGTGTTTTTTTAATTATGAGCTAAGTTAGAGATGTGTAAAATAGTTTTATATATAAATGAAATAGAATTTGTTGACGTCAAACATAAATAAAAGTAGCAGAAAATATAGAAAGTCTGAACGTTCTGGCGCAGCACCCACTGAAGATGACTACGTTTTGATAGGTTAAAACAGCGATACCAACCTGAATGTTCGATTGGGTTACAGGTAAACGCTATCTCTCACTTCGTGTCTTTTGAAAAGTACTAACCTCGTCCTGATTTTGGAGATATTTCGTAATAATAATAATACTAAGAAGAAGAAGAATTATAATTAGTATAAGTATTAGTAGTATTAGTAGTATTAGTAGTAGTAGTAGTAGTAGTAGTAGTAGTATAGAGAAGATCAATGGTCTTAGCCAGCGAGATATCAACTGTAAGATGTTGCGATAACACAAAGTCAATTGTAATTGTTATAGAAAGAGGTGGAGAATACTGGAGATCACTGATGATAACCTGTGTGAGAACTCCTAATGGGTACATATTAATAACTACCAAATCGTAGATTATGCCATCCCAGCAGTCCACAGGGTGATGGTCGGGACAGAAAAACAAAACAAATACACAGAACTTGCAATAGAACTGAAAGGTGTATGGTGCATGAATAAAGTTAATATAATACCAATAAGTGTAGGTGCACAAGGAACAATCCCGACATATCTTTAAAAAACGCTGTGAAAAAATTTGAATCAAAGGGAAGACTGAGGCTATCGAAAAGACGGCAATGATGAAAACAACTGAAATCTTAAGGGAAATTTTTTGAATGCCGAAACTAACCTATATAAACTACGAACGCTAATCAGCCACATGAGAGATGCAATGGAAATGAAACAAAAACGTAGAAAGTACACCACCACATAGAAGCCAACGGAACTAACACTGCAAGAAATTTAATAACTCCCACCACCACTGAAAAGAAAATATTTTTTAAAAACGCACACACGGTGATGGCATCAGACTCGGATGATATCACACAAAATAGTTATGAAGGTTCAAGGCAGAGGAGGAAGGGCACTAACCACACATCCACTGGAAAGGGGTCGGAAAGTACTGGATTTCCAGAGAAGACCAATCGTCGTTGCTAGCGAGAAATCAACTGTAAGCGACTGTTGCGATAAGCAGAATCATTTGCAATTGTTACCAAAATAGGTAGAGAATGCTGGGCGACTTGTTGTCACTCACACTCCAGGAAACACAACCGGTTATTGTCAGTGAGCAATCACTGATGATGAACTGTGCGAGTACTCTTTGTGAGTAAATAATAATAATAAGAAGAAGAAGAAGAAGAAGAAGAAGAAGAAGAAGAAGAAGAAGAAGAAGAAGAAAAATAATAAGAAGAAAAAGAAGAAGAAGAACAACTACAACAATAAAAACACCTGGCTGGTGATTGAGGAATTGTCGATTGAAATGGTGACGAAGAGAAACGAATATAGCAATAAATAGTCGACACTTGTAATCTGTGCCCTAAAATTGAACAAACATCATTTTCAAATTCGTCGCATAAGCGTTGCTTTTGGTTTTACTTTCATTTCAAATTCTTAGTCGAATCCTATTCAATGCCAGCCATTCACAAAAAAATCTGGCATGAATCAGCAAACATCCGGCAACGACCACAAAGAAGCAGAATAGAGAAGTATCTACGATAGAGAGGCTGACATTAAACATGGCCCGTAATCAATTCATTCACCTTTTATGCCGCTGGTCTTCGAAGAGACTTCATTGAATCGGCCTGCGATGTCCAACTCGAAAACGTAAATACACAACACCTATTTATTTCGTCATTGGATAAATGCGTAAATCAAAACTTCCCGATTTCCTTTGACGCATCTTTTTGTTAACAAAGTCCATGGAAGGGGATTGATCAATATTGTATACATATCAGGAGGAGAGACTTGTTATTTATGTCAGCATCTTTGCATAAAAGATGTAGAAGGCCTGAAGGACATCGTATGAAATAAAATGGGTGTGAAATTCTTAATTTTATTTTTCAACATTCTTTAATGGCCTTTATACACACTTATCCATAAGTCTATTAATATACTAAAAGAATCCCCTTTACTAAGACTAAGATCAAGATTTAATGACACTAAACCTTATGCATAGAATCCTAATTCCAATTTTGATCAAAATCCGTTACACGATTTTGATACTTTTTAGTATCAAAATCGTGTAACGGATGTTTAAAACGGATGTTTGGTGTTTAAAATTGAAAGCTTAAGGGGTCTTAAGAAGAAATTATAATTTAACAAATCTTGCTTAATTCGTGTCTAATAACAATGGATCAAATTTAATGCAAAACTGAAATATTTGTAATTGCGAGGTCGTGCCTAAAAAATTTTCAAACACTCCAAAGCAACCGAAACTTAAGAAATATTTCTTAATTAAAAAACATTTTTATGAAAATCGCCCCAAACAAGGCATGAAGCCACTTGATGTCAGGAGCTAACAAGGGCAAATATAGTTATCGCAAATACATGAGATGCCTATTGGTCCTATTCTTGTAAAGGCCAAGATTATAGGTAGGAGGAAAACAGTCAGCAGGAGAGAGTCCCACAAGCATGCGGTTCTTGGAAAGAAGCTACTGGAATAGGAAGCTGTATTACAATGGGGTATCAAAACAGCGAATCGATGGAGACCACTACACCAACGAGTCAAACGAGCTGGAACAAAAGAAGTTGGGAATAGATCACACAATTCTGAAGAACATATGGCACAATAGTATTTATAGAAAATACTGAAACTTGCTACAGCACGTCTGTGAGAGAGAGGGTGCAGAGAGAGAAGAAAGAGTAGGGCCAATCAAATTATAAATACATTTCTGCACCTTATCAAAAACACTCAAATGGGACAGAGATTCACCAGCCCAGATATGACAAAAGTACTCCATACATGGTCTGAGTGTAGGTTTATAGACATAGAAAATGACCTCAGTGTGAGAAAGTGTTTGGAGCGATAGAGAGAACCGACTTTACGAAAAGTAGAAAGAGCAGGGGAGCTAGTGTATGAACTCCAAGAAAGATTAAATGAAAAAGAAAGACCAAGAAGTTTCAGAGTCGATTTCCTCTCAACGAAAGAGCCATCCATGAGAATACAAGGAAGAAAAAGGACACGCATACGATTGAAAGATACGAGCCGCGTCTTAAATGAATTAAATGCAACAATCTATTTTGTACCTCACTCCACAACTGAACCCAGGTCAACATCTAGATCAGCTGCATATTTCGACTAATCTTAGGGATATGGGCGAGAAGCAACACCAGAATAGAGAGTGGAATCATCAGCATAGATGTTTATTTTTTTGATCAATAGTCTCTAGAAAATCATTTATATGAAGGGGAAACAGTGGTGGGCCTGGAATAGAGCCCTGAGTAACATCAGAATTGATAAGAAAAGAGACTGAAGAGACAATAATTGATGTATAATACCTATTGTTTAAATTCCACAAAATCAGAGATATCATAATTATAACGAAGAGCTTCAACTCCCTTCTTTGTCATTTTTTCATAAAACTAAATAAAACTCAATATTGCTCACATTACGCACCTTTACGCGTAGTAGTTGTGTTTTAAAATTCATAATGATCATTTAATTAGCTCAGGAGTGAATCCTGTATTCACAAATATCGAAACATATAAACATACCTAACTTTATATAGATAGAGAGAAAGTAAAAAATATCTGAATATGTCGATTATATCGCTATGTATGAAACGTAAAAACTGCGTCCTACATGGCGTTTCTGTTATCTTACCTCGGCATTTTACGGAAGTAGAACGTGCTGTGCCTGTTGTACAAGCGCACGACATTGACATCTACATGTACATATATCCTTACCCCCCTCCATTGCGATAAGGAAATCTAGACGTGTGCAGCCTTGACAGGCTGGAATCACATATAGCCATTATTTTAGACGTGACGTTTTAAGGATGCCGTCTAAACCAACATGGAAACCTTTAGCATGAATGTGGAAGACTGGGGGATAATCACTTCGAAGTGACCGAACTATTAGAAATGTCTCTATGACGGTTGCGGGTGATTGGAGGCAAAACAATAAGTGTATTCGATCTTGAAACGTTATTTACGGATAACTCCGTGTCGAGTGTCGAACATCCCAGACACATTTCATATCAAAAATATGTGTGGTTCCTGTAGCATAGCGTGTCTGTCGAGGGCTGGTCTACTCAGCCACATGAGATTCCATGACTGCAACCAATTACGTAAAAACGAAGGACAAACGAAAGAACATAGCTATGTAAAAATGGAAGCAAGTGGTCTCGTGTGTCATATCCCAAACAAAACTTGTAAAAGTAAATCTCAGCTGATGAGCCACCTGCGTGCGCACAAGTGAAGATGGTCTTCTTCTGTCAAGAAGTGACAATTTATATATATATATATATATATATATATATATATAAAGATTCTCTAAATTTCAAATTCTTAATGTAATACTATCGCTGGCTGGGGGTGTATCCCGGTGTGTCCACACCGTGGGGACGTCTCTGGAAGGGCTGCTATATTCCTGACACGGCACCTAGCTCCCCGATGGTAAACGATACTTATATTCCCTCCGATGAAGGGGTTATACCCGGTTGGGTGTTTAGTCGAGTTTTAGGCGTCATTAATTCTCTCTAAGGAAATAATCTGGGCTGATACCATCAGCATGCTGAAATTTGAACGCTTGCATGAAAAGAGGTGAACAAACATTTTATATGAATCAATATAATTTATTTATTTCTGCTTCCGAAATAACTTATAAAATCCGAAAGTCGATTGAGCTGTTCTTGTGCACATACGTCCAGCTTGAAACATGAAACAATTAAAATTGAGACGATTTGTAATATCAAAATCATGTAATGAATTTTGATGAAAATTGGAATAAGGATTCTATACATAAGGTTTTGTAGAATTACATATTGATTTTAATGTTCATAAGAAAACATAAAATTATTGCAAAACTGTTATTTTCGGGGAATTTATTTTAACCAACCTTGCGATGGGTATTCTTCCAGTATCTTTATAAAGTTAGCTATGTGTAGATGTTTATATGTTTGTATGTGAAGGGTTCATTCCTAAACTAATTAACCGATCATTATGAATTTAGGAACACAGATTCTATGTATAAGGGGTTTAAATGTGGGCTATATTTAGTTTCATGCAATGAGGGAAAGCCCTTCATGAAATTCAGATGTCTCCGATTTTTGTCAGATTTTGACAATAGACATCAATTTATAAATATTTTCCAAATTTAAGTTCGTTTGAAGTATTTTAAAGGGTTTTAGGGAACATAATATAGACACAACTGTAAATCATTTTTCAGATTTGCATTGAATGTTATCCATAGTCACGAGACACTTATTAAGCAAGATTCGCTGAATTTCAATTTCTTCTTAAGACCTCTTAAGCTTAAGCCCTAAATTTTAGACATTTTCAGAATTACAATTATATAGATATGATAATATTACAGAATTTAACGTTTCTTTGTCTAATAATATAAACAAATAAACGACTGCGTTAAATAAATGTGAATATAATTTTTTGAAAATCGTGAAATCTTAAAAATCAAGAACACCCAAACAAAATTGATCGTTAAAAACTCACATAATGTATATTTATAAATTAAACATTATACATTTTCATAGATTTTAAAAAACTTAAATAAATTCAACAACAAATAAATAAATTAGATATTTTTCACGAATTTGATTAGGAATGTCACGAATTAGTTTTTTTGTTTAACTCGAAACAATTTTTAAATATCTAAATACAAAAGATTTCCGTGGATGCCATATTAAATATTTTCATGTACGAAAATAAATACTTGTATTGTTGTAATGATTTAAAATGAACTGGTCAACCTAGTGAAAAGCTTAGACAAGCGTAGATCAGCATAGAAAATACTAAAGTGGTGATAAACATCACCACTCGCACCAGCAAAGACATTAATGTCAGAGGCGATAAGCTGGAAGCCGCCAACAGCTTAAAGTATTTGTGGCGGTTGTGACAGATGACGGATCCCAGCCTGAAGTCCTTGAAAAAATTGTGTACACAGCAACAGTACTGCTCAATCTAACACCCTTATAAAATTACAAAAACATCACTCAGGTAAAAAGAAAACAGATTTATACGATCTATTGGAATCTCCATATTTCTGTACGCGTGTAAGTTGTGGACTCTAACTGTGGACCTAGAGGAAATGATGCAGGCCACATAATGATCATAACAATGTTTAATTAATTTTACTCTTAGAATTTAACATTGATATACAATATACAGGGGCTGGATAAAATAATAGAAACACTTTGAAATCTTAAATTAATTCAGCGTTTTGAAGCTCTCGACAAACAGTTTTTTTGTCGAAACGAGACTATCCTTGTTAAGCTCTGCTGTAATTTTGGGTGACGTGGTTTTGTACTGTTTCTTCACAATCTTACAATGGCTTTACGATCTCTTTCGGGCAGCTTCGGCTTTCTTCTAGACGCCGCTCAGAACACTCTTTGTTGCTGAGACAGAATTCAAAATAGACTCCGAAATCTAGTGGGGGATGATCTATTCCGTTCCTTACAGACGCTTTACGGCATAATCACGTTGACACACCGTTTCTTCGTTAGATCACCGAGGTTAGGCCACATTGAGTCTAGTCAGTACCACATGGGTAACCGTTTGGGAATACCATGTGCTGTATGGAGGTGGGCGTGGACACCTCTCTGCAAGAACTGCAATAACTAACGTCGTCATCTCCCCTGACCGAGATACACATGCGACTGGGAACCACTTGTGAATTTGATATTCCCTAGAAACTTTCTCCTTCGGAGGAAGTCGGTTCAACCCGCTCCGTTCGATTCGTTCATTACAGCTTTTTACTCACACAATATATATTGTAAGTCTCTCTCTACTCTACCGTTATTTCAATGAAAGGTAATCGACTGAGCACAAATTACTGGTGACCCCTTAAAAATTAATCACAAGAACTTGTTTTTGTAATACAGCGAAAAACATCTTTCTATTTTCGTATGCCTAGCTGCAGACGGAATTTCCACGAACAGGGAGTCTTCACAGGGGCTTACCGTATGTGAAACATGTTACAACAGGACTGCTTCTCTGTAAGTTGCAACATGGCCGTATTCAAATTTTACGTTAACAGATTCCTGTCATGAACGGCCCCCACAAGTATTCGAACTTGGCCCATTGCATCAATCGTTCTCAATTCTCGCATTAAGTTCTTCACTTCTCAACTGACAATCATTCAATCTCATTACCTTTTATCTTCGAATGGCTTTTGGCCTTGATTGTTGGTGACCGATCTAGTAAAATAAACATAGATTTGAATTTTACATATCTTTTACATTTTGTAAATGATTCTCTACCTCTATCTCATTTTTACAATCTAGTTAATTATCTGTCACAAGTCTTCAAGCTTATATCAGAGTAGAGGATGGTTTTGTTCTAGGTCAAGTCCAACCTCCCAGGCATTACCTATTCCTTCGGATATAGAGATTGCTTCATTGTTGGTCTCCTGAGACGCCGCCACCGAGCAATTCTGACGATTTTGGCAATTTTTTTGAGCATCAAGAGTGCCCCCTTTTATGGGAGCTGGGTTCCCCCGCGTTAAACCGATCTCGTGCCACATACAGTTTTGATGAGAAGTGTAGGTAAACACTTGAAGGTTACCTGTATTTCTGTTTTACGGCAAAGAAGAGTTTTAGTTGGTGCAGTTCTTAGTAGCAAATGATTTCGCTGTAATAGAAGCACAGTGACACCTGGTACGAGCTGATTCTAAGTCCAAAGCCATTAACTGCAATACAGAAGTGTCCGTGATGGGAGTTTAGGGGAGTAAATTGCCATCACAAATCACGTCTAATAATTAGAAATGTCGGAAAGGCATTAATTGTCGAAGATATCATTGTAGGGGTCTGTGGTTCTTTGTATTCGGAATAGAACAGGTGTTCATGTTTGTTCGTCGCTAAATTGTAAAAAGAAGTGGTCTAAAGGTTAACGAAAGTAACAAAGTAATACATTAAAATGTAAAACAAAATAATAAAGCAATTATTTATATATATATATATATATATATATATATATATATATATATATATATATATATAATTTAAAGATAGTCAATGATAACCTGAATGATAGTAAATATTTATACGTTCAAAATATCGCATTTCGATTCCTAAGCACTTAACTGACCGAAATATGACAAAATGATCACGTAGCCTTTATATAAGATCAAGCTTTATTTTTAGTGACTTAATATTTAAATCAGCTTTTATTCATTTAAGTTATTGTTTTTAACGTGATATTTTTAATGAAAAGAAGATCTCGGAAACTAAGATATTTCTTTTTAATAAGATCAATTACCATTTCTCAAATACCACGTTATTATTTATGATACGACCAGATATGTGTTTTCTTTTATATCTAAAAAAATGTTCCGGTTTCATTCTTATATATAAAAGATTTATTTGGCATGAATTGTTTTATTAACAAACAGTTCATACTTAAAACTCTTCAGTCTGTCAATTTTGGCAAATGCTGGGCTGTATTCTTCAATTACTAATCAGTTGATGAGCGCACATATTTTCTATATGCATCCATCATTAGATTATCTATTAAACCTGTAAAAAAGGTATGGTAATATCCAACTCATAGAATGTCTATTTAGTTTAGTTTACTCAACCGTAAATAGGATACTTAATGATATTTTTTTAATTTGAAATTTAAGCCTTTTGACATCATTTTTATATATAAAGTAAAGGTAGCTGTTTTCCTATTTCTTTGACGTTAAAAGCTTTGTTAAAAAGATAGTACTTAAAATTGTTTAGTCAGTCAATTTTGGCAGATATAGAGTTGTATTTTTAAAAAACATAAATTTTATGTTTAAGCGATTTTATCGAATTTAATATTTAATCCGTTCAACAGTGTTTTATCAGTTGGAGGAGCTAGCAAATTTTACATTTGGTTATATCTTAAACCTTAAAAATGTTTTAACAATATCAAACTCATAGGATGTTCACATTTTATAGTTTACTTAGCAGTAAATAGTATAATAGATATATGTGTTTATTTTTAAAATTAACCGTGCTTGCCTTATACAATATATCGTAAACCTTTTAACTTCTTCGTTGATTGATATGAAAACGTATTTTAAACCTTAAGGTATGAATAAATGAAAAATTATTTTTCTCTTCGAAGGTTCGATATGAATATTTCGTGTTATATTGATCATTGATTCTGTTACGCAAGAGCTTCCATAACAGTAATTAAAAATAATTAACACAAATGCATTTATTTACCAAATATATTGGTTTTTCTCTTGGGTACATACTGTAATGAGAAAGAAAGATCTACTAATAGCGATTTTAAAGACTACATTTCACGCGTCCGTTTCCTTTCGCTTCCCAACAAATTCTCCTAATTGATAATCGATTACATGGTTTCTCATCTCCGTTTTAAAATCATAGCCAACGCATACCCGTGCCTCACTTTCGATCTTTTGATCCCTTGACAGATTACTTTCGATCCGCCTCATCTGTAAGGAGGGTGTTTTGTTTGAAGGCTATCAGTATACAGCAACTTTGTTTCAAAGAAAGTAGATTGCATAATTTCTGGGTCATTGTTGATTTTCAGACTAATTACTACTTCGCTTACTAGGTTTACTCTGTTTATGTATATGTAGCTGTATATGTTTATGTGATTTGCTTGTTAGATAAACATTCACGAAACCAAAGCACGTCCTTTTATAAAATAACTAACAGGGTTACCCAGGGTTGCCCGGTGAAAAAAGGGTGACATTTATATTAAAACTTCTATCTCTTTACTACTCTCTATTCGTCTCTCTATCTTTCGTCTCACTTCCCCTCCTTCTCCCCACCCCCTCTTTCTCATTCGCCCAGCCTATTCCACTCCCTGGGCATACACACCCGTACAAACAGACAACTCTCCCTTATTTTGATTCCTCTTCGATGCACAAGGGAAGTAACTTCTTGATTAAAAAAATCAGAGTTACTTGCCTTTAGTACATGAAAATAGCTCGAAAACCGACATCCCTTGAAGAAATCTGCGCCAGTTTAGGTTAAGAAAATAAATTTTTATTTTTATGTTTGATAACATTCATTCCAGGTCTTGATTATGTATATGCGTGTTGTTGGTGTGTATGTGATTAGCTTGTTAGATACACATTTACGAAACGAAAGTACGTCCTTTCATGAAATAATGGTCAAGAGGGTAAAAGCATGGTCAGACATTAAAATTTGATGATATTATATATGTATACAAGATACATGTTTTCGTTAACTGAAGAAGGTACAAAGTCAATAGACATTTTCGTCTGTTGATGACTTTGCTCAAAAATTGAAAAAAACACCAAGATAGATTACTTATATTCGGAAATCAAATATGCTAAGTCTTGTTTGTTTAACGTCCCGTGCGAATGGATGAACCCTGCGAGGACCCACTATTATTTTTAGTCGTTTGCCTGTCTTTCGTTTGACTCTCAGCGCAACTCTACCTAACAGACGTGTTTATATATTGAGAATGCATCTCTTTGTTTAAAAGTAGTCATCCTCAATTGTTTACAATGTTTTTACTTTCTGGCATAACTCGTCAAAATCGAATCACAATCATTGTATAACCAACCCACATTCTTATTAGGAATGTATATTAAACATTCAGATTGATTGTTTTAGGGTAGACTTTTATGTCAGCCATTCTGGTTACCCCTTTTGTCGCTATCGGGCTCATGAATATCTCACCTTATGACTAGCCTTTTGTGAATCCAAGGGATTGAACGCGGGTGGTACGATCTCTCACAGACTTGGTTTGTCTAATAACTGACAGATAATGAAGGTAGTTAAGTTATACTTGATAAAGTTAGTTAAGTTATATTTGGTAAATAAGCGAAATTATATTGCTTTTCTGGTCGGCATTTTGTCGAAATATATTGCCATGCTAAATATCGGGCTATTCTAAAGTGCCTGGTTGCGCATGGACGTGTTTCAAGTGTGGATGACTGGTTCCGTTAATGCCATGCTAATGTTTCGTCTTGAGGATCGATTATTTTGCCTCTGAATTTATCACCATCAGTATAAAAGACTAATTTGTTTGATTCTACTTTCCTCTCGCTTTGTGTTATTATGCAACTTTTTCATTTTTTTCAACTCCTTACATCAACTGGCTTTATGCCATGTTTAAAACGACTTCCATCAAAATAATTATAATTTGCTAACATCATCAATTTCAAATTCTATTAACAAAGTATATCCAGTGTAATGATATATAACAAATCTTATTATCATTATCACGAATGGTATGATTATTTCTTTACTTACTAAGAGTTTTCAGACCAGTCGTTATTAGTGAATTTTTGCTGATAAAATCCGATTAATTTCCCTGAGTGACACCCCATATTTTTAGCACTTTCTGTTTGATTCTACTATCATTGTAACTCACTTGGTGCTCTTGCAATAACCGTTTACCAGTGACCTCTTGCTGCTAACAACTGGTGGTTTTATCTAACAGTCTAACAGTATGCTTTATAAAACCTACAGTATTTTCCGTACACTTCCATATGAGGTTTGGAATCTGTTTTCCCCTCTCTAGGGGTTCGCACACAGGTCATCACCAGTGATTACTCAGTTAAAATAAGCGGTGGTGTCCCCTGGAGTCTGAGTAGCAACAAGTCTCCCTAAATTTCCAGTACTCTCGAGCTTTTTTAAAACAATTGCAAATGAGTTTACGTTATCGCACCAGCCGCTTACCATTGATTTTTCGCTTGCAAAAACTATTCGTCTTCTTTCGGAATTGGGTGGCAATAAGCTCCTTCCCCAAGGTCTCAGTACTTTCCGCACCCTTCTAGTGGAGGGCTGGTTAGTGCTCTCTCTCCTCTCTCCTCCCATCGTCCGCAGACCCTTCTCTACTGTTTATGTGCTATCGGCCGATGCTGGTGCCATTACATTGAGTGTGTTGGTTGTTTTTTATTATCATTATTATTTACTCACTAAGAGTTTTCCCACAATTCATTAAGAGAGATTAATAACAAGTGTTGTTCGCTGGAATCTCAGTGATAACAAGTTTCTCCACATTTGTAGCATTTTATAGTACTTTCAATAACTGTTGTAAATCATTTTGCGTTTTCACATCAGTCATTTATATTGATTTCTTGCTGACAACGTCCGTTGGCGTTCTCTAGAATTTGAGTGGCAAAAAGACTCCCCAAGCTTTCAGTACTATGCACACCGTTCCAATAGAGGTCAAGTTAGAATTCTACACCTTCGCTCTTTCCATCCTTCTTTACCTTTCATGACCATCTTGTGTTCCCTTTGGTTCCGGTGTATTCGTGAAATGGTCTTCCTATGTTTTTGTTCTATATCTATGTCAACTTACTTGTGGTTGGTTGGCGTCACCTGTTTATGCGATCGAGAATTCTCCTTAATGTTGTAGTCCCATGTGTTGTCTGGTGTAAATCCTCCCTTTCACTCCAGTTTCTACTCATCTATTTTCTAAATTTTTCGTAAATGTTCGCAACGCTCATACTATTACTGGCATTACAATAACTTTCTCCATGTCCCCTATTTTTCACAGGTGTCTGCCAAGTTAAATGCATCTGCTTAGATTTTCTGCCTCCTTAGATTTTTTTCTTGCGAGCTGCTGGTAAGATGAAGTCTACAATTTGATATTTTATGCATTTTGCTTGAGGATTATTACGCCCGGTCTCCTTGCATGGATGCCTGTGTCCGTTTTTACTGGAATGTCCCATAGGAATCTATGATATTCGTTTTCCAATACTGTCTTCGGTTTTTATCTGTACCATTTGTCTGCATCTGCAAAGTCTATACATTTGCATAGTTCCATAGTTCCGCACCCAGTCTTGTCAGTTTATGTATTGCGTTTATGCTAGTTTACTATTATTATTATTATTATTATTATTATTATTATTATTATTATTATTATTATTATTATTATTGTTGTCATCTCTTTTCAGTCATTATTGTACAAGAGGACTTTATGAGATACCTGTTTTATATATGTCCCTGCTAATAAATTATATATTTTAGACAATCTTCTGTGACATTGCTGCTTATTTAACATGTTGTATTTATCGACATTTACTTAATGCTTGATCATAACATATATATATATATATATATATATATATATATATATATATATATATATATATATATATAGTCTAAAGAAGCTATGAGTCATTTTAAACAAAGAGAGAAAATGCAGTTTTAATTCCTAGAGAAACAAACTAAATTCAAGATATCGCAGACTTAGCACTTGCATAAGCCGACCCACCGTTGGAAAATTCATAAATACAAAATGGAATTTAAGTATCTAACAGTGAAACAAAAACAGTGGACCTTAAGTTGAGCGTGAAATATTAAAATGGGGATCATCAGCTGTTTATCATGTAACTGTTTCGGAGATTTAAAAACAGGACAGTTATAATATCCATAGCTCTCCAATAGTACACATATATATATATATATATATATATATATATATATATATATATATATATATATATATATATATCCATTAATAATTGAGTTTATGTATCTGTCTGTCTGTCTGAAGCCGAAACTCCAGTATGACTATTTTACTGAAACTAATCTTTTTTTACTGAAACTAATCTTTTTGAAATTCTTTATATACTGTCATTAAAAGCCGTTAAGACACCAGATGGGTTTTCCTATTTACATAAGTCATTCCTTTAAACCTTCAATTAAATTCATATTTACAAATATACACTTATAACTGCTATCATCAAATTTGCATATGTATTCACAATATTTTCCGATGAGGTTATATTAATAAAAATTATTCATACAATTAATTACAGCCATTTTCATCATAACCGGCGTGTTTTCTAAACCATTTCAACGCGAGTACTGTTAAAATTGCAAAGTCATTGGATGTTTAATCAGTGGTGTCCTCCCTCCCTCCGGTAATTAAATATGGCGATCTGATTAAGCAGACGATGTTAATATGGCACGTTAAATATGTAAACAACAATGCTGGTATTCACCGTGCTCAGTTTTCCATTTTTAAAACCGTCCTAAGTTTGTTTATTCTTAGCCATTATGTTTTAAAACACACATTTATTAAATCAAATTGTTTAATTAAAATAATAATTGATTTAAAAATTACTATACAAAAACGCGCGCGCAGTTCAGGTAAACTTTTTCTTTCCGAGAATTAAAAAACTTTTCGTGTTTACTTTATTTGATTTCTTAATACTTTCATATCCAATATTATCATTTTTTCACGACCTCAACAGAATTTATGATTCCATGTTTTATTTATTAAAAAAAAAGATGTGATTTTTTTCTTTAATGTCAACAAAATAAACTAACACATTGTACTGGAAAACTATACAACTGATTGTAGAATCAAATAGTTTAATTAAAAAAGGTCATTAAACAAACACCCCCCCACACACACACACTGTGTTCACTGTATTTGATTTTTTGGTGCTTTTTCATTTTAGGACCCACGCTAAATTTGCCCCCGTCGTTACAGTTAGGGTTAGGTTATTTTTTTCCTTTTTAATTAAAAATATTTACATGTATAGATAAAAGAATTGGGGGAAGGCGGTCAAAAAAAATTTTTTTTTTTTCTTAACTAAAAATTATTTCAATGACTGGTAATATAAAAAAATTGAGGGGGTACAAAACATTTTTTTTCTTTCTTTTTAAACTACAGGTCTTTCTATTTATGGGCGAGGGTACAACAAAAATCGGGGTAGGGTCGAATTTTTTTTTCCTTTACTTTCAACTAAAAATATTCTTGGTCATAAACACAGAAAATCAATGTCTAACCACCACAGAAATATGACTGGGGCTCCATTGGCTTACGCGTGAGCCTTCATTTCTGATGCGGCAACCTAGCAAAAATATGCGACCGGAGGGAGCATATATTTGCTAGTATATATAATGCCTGGAAGGATAGTCTCATCAAAACAGAACGGATGCTACATTAACCCCTCACGTTGAATTGAGAATTGAAATTAGTCTTAAATACTATCGTAAACTGACTGGAGCATTAAAAAATAGTACACTAATACTAATATTGTATAGTAGTATAAATAGAAGTAATAGTATAGTTTCGGTTTCAGACAGACTGATACAAAATCTCCAGTATTCACAGATTTTTATTATTATCATTATTATTATTATTATTTTTATTATTATTATTATTTTTATTATTATTATTATTATTATTATTTTTATTATTATTATTATTATTATTATTTTTATTATTATTATTATTATTATTATTATTATTATTATTATTATTATTATTATTATTATTATTATTATAGTTGTTGTTGTTGTTGTCCACTTAATCCTTATGCCACGCCTCTCTGAAGTGTTTTGTATCGGCCTTACCTTTTCTATCGAGGTACCGGCTGGCATCAACCTTATCAACTCTATCTTAAGCAAACAAAGTAAATATGGATGAAAATGAAAGTCAGAAAACGAAGCTTGTCTGTTTCCCCGTTTATTAGAATCTCTTTGCCTTTCTCGACGACGGCCATCTTCATTCTCTCCCCTCATTCTTTCCGATCAGAAAACTCTCCCCTCCCAGTATCTCCCCGAACAGCTGACACCCATCTTTCCGCTTCCCGGTCCTAATTTCCAACATTAGCGGTCAAGTGAAGTGACTGACGGACACTTGGGATGGGCAAGTTCCGGGTATGGAGGAGATGAATCCGTGTACACAGCTTGTTGTTCGCGCTTGCCTCGGTCGGTGCTCCCAGAACCAGCCTCTGCATTGGCCGTTTCGTGGGGATCTTAAAACATCACATGCCAGCCTCCAACCGAAGATGTAAATGAACGGGTGAATATATGAAATTGAACACTGTTGTATTTTCTCATATATTCAAGTATGTAGGGGTTTGGCAACTAAGTTCCCGCCGTTTTTGTTTTTGTGTTTTGTCTTCAATTGTACAATATCTATTGTTTTCAAATTCTAAAACATTTTTTTTTTTCAGAAATTCTATTTTTGAATAATTTTGGAATCTATGATATTTTTTTAGTTTAAATTAATTTTAATTTGATTTTAATTTTGTTAATTTATGTTTATTTCCAAATCATTATAATGGAATGTCGAGTTAAGAAAAAGGAGCGACACCTACTTTTTGCCATTTTTTGCTTCTTTGATTTTTACCAACGATGGAATTGAAAATCTTGTTGAACATTGAGAAAAAGTATTGATTAATATTTTTTTTTTATTGAACCTTTAAATATTTTAGTAAATCTTTAAATTAAAAAGTGGCCAACCCAAATGCTAGCTGAAATATTCGTTCCAGGACGAGGCGATAATAATGAGATAGCGAAACTCGATTACATTTTTTATAATCGATATCATTTTTCCCCTAATTAAAATCTGAAGAAAATATGTTACAGTAATTAATGGTGGAAGGAGATCCCTTTAAACCGTAGAATCTGACCAAACATAGCATTGAAATAACAATTATGTAAAGATCGAAATTTCATAACTAAAGTGATAGTTTCAATTTTGTGAGATAATGCCCCATTGGAGGGTTTTAAAATTCATCAATATTTACTAAAACTTTCATAATCTAAATATTTTGTGTGTTATAAGTATGGTTTAAATATCAGCCATTACAATGAAGATTTAGTATCTGCTTCTTTGAAGCTAAAACTATAGTAGTACTTCTATTAATTTACTATTGTACTGTTGTACTTGTATTACTAATGGAGATTTAGTATATGTCTGTCTGAAGCCGAAACTATTCATGTACTATTCTACTATCTTTTAATGTGAAATCCAGGATAAGTGGAGTATTAATTCTGTTGTTGTGATTTTATCCCTCAGGCATTCTCTCTTCCTTATTGTTTGGATGTAGTGTAGTCTAGCATGTTTTCTGTTGTCATGAAAGCATCCTCTCAGGCATTTGGGAGACAGTATAATATATGCTCTATTGTCATGAGACCAGCTTTCAGGCATTACCCTCCTTTAGGGGTGATAGTGTAGTATATGTTTGTTTCGTCATCGTACCATCTTCCCAAGCTAGCCAAAATATGCGACCTAGGGAGCATACATTTGCTAGTTTACATAATGAAACAACCTTTGATCTGTTAATAAACGCTAGTATGTCGGCCCTAAATATAGAGCGTGACCTAACAAAATTCCACCTATTAAATCATTAATAAAATTAACAATAGTTTCTGTATACAACAGTATTTAATACAGATAAACTTCAGCCTAAGTCTGACTTGTCCACCAAGTTTTAGTAATGGATGATTAACAGTCTTTGATTTATCGCCGTTCAATTATAATCATTCATGGATACGTCTTGAGCTGTAATAGCCCTCTTCAGTTCCGTGATAGTTTGGGAATTGTTTTGATAGACATTGTCTTTCTAGATAATACAATAAAAAAAGTTGGGGTGGTGTAAGGCTCGATCACTGTAAAGTTCATTCAGGACAATACCTCCTACTGATAAGATGATCACAAAATTGATCTGCGATCTTATTAAACGGTAATAAAACAATGACTCTTGGACATTTATGACTGAAACCTGATGCTAAAGTCACGCATAGACTGAAGTTTAATTGTACCAAATATGGTTGCATTGCAGAAATATTATTAACAACTAGTTTCCCTGGTGTTCGGGCTACGATCAACTTTTAGTATCGGCTCTGTCTTAGGTCAGAGGAAGAAAGTCTTATTTGGTTATGGGTAAGGGGAAGTGGATAGATTGAGGAGGAAGAGTATCATCCAAACGTCTAATGGAAGGGCGCGGAGAGAAAGAAAACCTTGGGATAGGCTTATTGTCACTTAAATTCCAGTTGTCAGCGAGTAAGGAATGGTAAACAGCTGTTGCAACAACGCAAAATGATTTGCAACAGTTACTGAAAGAGGCAGAGAGTGATAGAAATCTGAGAAGATTTGTTGTTACTCTAACTCTAGGAAACACCACTTGTTATTACCAGTGAGCAATCACGAATAATGACTCCTAATGGGTAAATAAATGCTCTCATCGATGTATTGAATTTGTTTGTTTACCAGTTTTATAACTCATATACGCGACATCGTTTAAATGTGTTATTCAAATTACTTATTTCATTGTTATAATGGTTCCGTTAATAACCATATGGAACACACACACACGTATATATGTATTTATATCTATATACATTATATATATATATATATATATATATATATATATATATATATATTAGGTTGGTGCAAAAACAATGGCGTTTTCTCACATTTGTTATATTTATATATGTTTTCTGAATTAATTTATTGATAAATACAGCGTTGTTATAGGTCATTTTAGAGCGCGTTTTTCTCTATCGAATCGTGGTATTCGTTTCCATTTTTAATCTCTTCATTTATTGTTTATGCAGGCTTTTCTACGGCATGGGCAAAATTGAAATCCGCACGATATTCTTGTTCAACTAGGCCGAAAAGCTGCCGAGACAGCTCGTGACATCAATGATGCGTTTGGCCCAGAAACCACTTACGAACGTACGGCACAAAGGTGGTTCAAGAAATTTCGCAATGGTGACGAGAGCCTCGAAGATTAAGACGGTCAAGGCCGACCGACTGCGGTTGATAACGAAACTCTGAAAGCCTTAATTGAAGCCGATCCTCGCAAAACCACACGAGAAGTTGCTGATGAATTCGATGTCGACTACTCAAAAGTCGTTCGCCATTTGAAGCAAATAGGGAAGTAAAAAAAGCTGTATAAATGGGTGCTGCACGAATTGAACGATAATCAAAAAAATCGTCATTTTGAGGTGTCTTCTACGCTCTTGCTGCGCAACAGAAACTGTCCATTTCTCAAGCGAATT
The DNA here is from genome assembly GCA_963556195.1 of Sepiola atlantica. Classification (NCBI taxonomy): domain Eukaryota; kingdom Metazoa; phylum Mollusca; class Cephalopoda; order Sepiida; family Sepiolidae; genus Sepiola; species Sepiola atlantica. The sequence goes on along the minus strand of OY744521.1, from coordinate 162,584,163 downwards.
GTGACGTGTGATGAGAAGTGGATCCGCTATGACAATCGGCGACGTTCGGCACAGTGGTTAGATGCCGGCGAAGCTCCAAAACACTTCCCGAAGCCGAAATTGCCCCCAAAAAAGATTATGGTAACTGTTTGGTGATCTGCGACCGGTCTCACCCATCAATGTTTTTTTAATCCAGGCGAAACGATTACGGCGGAGAAATGCTGCCAACAAATTGACGAAATGCACCAGAAGCTCCAACGTATGCGCCCCAGATTGGTTAACATGCGGGGACCAATTCTCCTCCATGACAACGCTCGCCTGCATGTTGCACTTTTTCAAGCATCTCGACAACTTTCTGCTGAGAAATGCTTCAAAAGCCGAGATGTATGTACATGTGTGAGTATGTATGTACATATGATGTGTACGTGTTTATGCATGCCTGTGTATGTGTACTTGAGTGAGATTAGTCGGTATCTACTTTCAGATTCCCTTTTTTGGGGTCCCCCTCCACTCACAATATACATTGATCGCTAGACAGTAGGTGTCAACAAACAATGAGATGAGTTAATTTTTGACACGAGCCGATTATTTTGAAAAACAGGAACCCCCCACTCCTCCATCATTATCTATGCTCAATTTTACAATTCTAATTATACATATGGCCCCCCTCACTGTCTGTAATAAATTATGCAATCCCCCCTCTCAATTTATACTTAAAGATTAGATATGCTTCAAATGTTGCCCTCTCTCTAAATATGTATTAAATAGGTTGTTACCCCCTCTCTCTCCAATTATATTTGAATTGTCGACTGTGAATTTAATTCTTTTTTTCAGTTTCAAAAATGTAATGGTCTGGATCGGATGCTTGAAAAAACCACAAGGTTGAAATAAATTATTGCATCGATGATTATGTAATTTCGTGTTATTATACTTTATTATATATATATATATATATATATATTAAGCATCTTTAAAATTTAAAACTTAAAAGAGGAAAAAAAAACATGTGTTAGATGCAGATATTTTTATTAAAATCGACATACTATTTTTTTTTCATCTTGACTTTTTTTCTAATAATTTCGCACGGTATCACAAGCTTCATCAGAGATTTATAACAAATAAAAGGTATTAACCTTCTTTTTTTTCGTAAGAATTCTTTCTGATCTTGTAGAAGTGACGTCCGATGTTGTGTGGACTTAACGGAGTAAAGTTCTCGTTTAAATTTGAACTTAAATCGCGCATGGTAGGTATAACTTTGGGAAAGTTCATTTTTTTTAAACATCTTTAAAATTTAAAACTTAAAGAAAGAGGCAAAATGCCTTCAAAAAAACATGTGTTAGATGCAGATATCTTTATTAAAATCCAAATACTATATATTTTTTCATCTTTTTTTTCTAATAATTTCGCTCGGTATCACACGCTTCATAAGAGATTTAAACAAAAAATAGTATTTTGATTTTAATTCTTATGGAATTGGAAATATGAATAAGAGCAGTTTGCGTTTGCTGCAAATGTGTTCGGAGCTAACACGTGGTTCTACCTGAAATCCAAGTATAAGAATACATGGATGCATCCACGATCCAAGAAATGGCATTTAATCGATTACATTATTACTCGTAGACGCAACCTGCAGGACTTCTGCAAAGTTCGAGTCAAAGGGAATGTCGAGTGCTGGAAGATTATCTTCTGGTGTGTGCTGACATGAGGTTCGTAATTAGGCCGAACAGGCGATTCGGCAACGTCAATGCCCTCGCAGAATAAATGTTGTAAAGCTGAAGGATGAGAAAACTGCTCTAGACTTACAGAATAGACTTGAGCAGATATCGGTCGATGGTATGTTGGAGTGTTTTAAGAAGTGTGTTTATGGAACGGCAGATGTTATTGGGAAAACAAAGAGAAAGCATCAAGATTGGTTTGATGACAATAATCTTCACATCGCACAACTGCTACAGAAAAAGCATGAACTTAATCAAAGACGGATTGTCACCTCAGGATCGGAAGTCTGCAGAACAGTCATACCTAGCTATTAAATCAGAGTTGTAGAGAGAACTTAGACGGATGAAGGATGAAGGATGAATTGTGACGACGGGAGGCTGGTGATATTCAGCATGCTGCTTATGCTAAGGACAGTAAAGCAATGTATGACCTGATGTTGACAGTTCTAGACATTCTAGTTTAACCCCATTAAAATCCCAGGATGGCACAGAGTCGATCAGAGTCGATCGGGGATCTAAGCAAGCTACTTGATAGATAAACATAGCATTATACTGACCTGTTTACATATCCGTCGATAGTCAGTACTGATATGATAGATAGTTTGCCTCAGAGATCTGTCATTGCCAGAATAGATCCTGTTCCTGCCCTGAAGGAAGTGGATGAAGTTATATGGCAGTTGAGATACGGAGCACATGGTGGGGATGGTATACATGTATTAGTCCTTCTCTGTGGTTGAAGACCAATGACAGAGCAAATTAAGGAGTTGATTGACAATAACTGACGGGCATGTTTACCAAGATTAGCGTGACTCCATTATGCTCATTTTGTATACTATATATATATATATACACTTTGTACTTATATATGGAGGAAAGATGAGTGCGGCAACTATCGAGGCATCTGTCTATTAAATGGGACAGGAAAGTTATTTACCAGAATCCTGTTAAATCGCCTAAATGCCTATATTTGTCATTTCGTATTTCCTAAGAGATATTGTGGTTTTAGAAGAAGTAGGGGTACCACTGATATGATCTTTACGGTGCGCAAAATGCAGGGAAAGTGTATTGAACATTGTCTAGACCTATATCTGGTCTTTGTTGATCTGACGAAAGCGTTCGATACAGTTAATCTAGATGCGCCGTGGAAGGTATTGGGTAAGTTTGGATGTCCTTCTAACTTTGTTAGACTCCTTCGTGAGCTGCAAGACAATATGAAAGCACGTGTCAACTAAAATAGTTGCCTCTCTGAAACCGTTGCGATTGACAATGGTGTTAAACAGGGTTATATACCTGTACCACCTTGATCTCCATCTATTTTGCTGTAACTCTGTCATTGACTTTCAAAGGTGTGTATCTTCGATTTCACACATCAGGTCGGCTGTATAACTTACAGTGTGTTAAGACTACGTCAAGGACATTCTACGCTGTTCGAACCTTGCTTTATGTAGACGACGTGGATCTCGTAGCTTACTCGCAGGATATTTTACATCGGCGTATAAAATAATGGGTATTACAATAAGCCTAGGTAAGACAAAGGCTATGTTTGCTCCGACCCCTGGAAATTGCTGAATTTGTTTATTTATCTAGGTAGTGTTATTCCGAGGAAAGGGTCGTTAGATGCTAAGATAAGAAGACGTATTCAACAGACTTGTGTGTCTTTTGGTCAGTTGGAAAAACTGGTGTGGGCACAACGTGAGATCAGGCTGGAAACTAAGATCTCTGTGTATGAGGCCTGTGTTGTATCAATATGCTTGTGAGACATGAATCACTTACAGATCTCATATTCGCCTGATAGAGCGGTTTCATCAGAATTGCCTTAAACACTTGCTTAACATCCGTTGGGATAGCTTTATCCCTGACACCGAAGTGTTGGAGCGAAATGCTGTTCCAAGCATGGAGTTTCCTATAAGAAAATACAGGCTTCGTTGGGCTGGTCATTTGATTCGTCTTACTGATGACAGACTGATCAAGCAGGTGATTTATTGGGAACTAATTCGGAATACTTGCCCACAGTACAAACCGCGTAAGTGATTCAAAAATTCTCTCAAAGACGATTTGAACTGCTTTGGAATTGATGTTGGAAGATGGGATGGGATGGCTGTAAATAGGATAAAGTGGCAGAAAGCTTTTTGAAAAGAATAGGACGAAGCACCAGCAGCTTTCTAACGAATCATTGTTCTAGAACATTCAAGATATGCTTGAAAACATTGATTGTATTGAGAAAATGGCCGTAAAATGAATCGCTTTACTAGAAAATAAAGATATAGTTGTTGGAATCTGCTACTTTGTATTGTTTCTCTCTCTCTCTCTCTCTCTCTCTCTCTCTCTCTCTCTATATATATATATATATATATATATATATATATATATATATATATATATATATATATATATATGAGAGAGCGAGAGAGAGAACGTCTTTCTGTTACCACAGCAGATCATAGACGACATATTACGAGAAATAGTTTGGATTTCTTTTAATTACATTTTGATATCAAAATTGACATTATTGTTTGAGTCTTTCTTCAGATGTAGCGCGGTCAATTTACGTGCTCAGATTACATAACGAAAGCAAAGTTTGATAATTTTAAGATACGTCCGGGTCGCTCTGTATACGATAGTAGTGATATAGCTATCATCTATGGTGTTGGTTTTGGAGTAAAAACACGTGTAGTTTGAAAAAATAATCGATCTAAGGGAATGTTTTCGAAAGTAAGTTTTCGTTTTTTTATACTTTTCTGTTTTTTAAAAGATTCAAGATATGCTTGAAAACATTGATTGGCTGGCAAAATGTAGAAATGGACGTAAAAATGAAACTCTTTACTGAAAAAACATAGTTGGTGGAATTTGCTTTTTTTGTATTTTCTCTCTCTCTCTCTCTCTCTCTCTCTCTCTATATATATATATATATATATATATATATATATATATATCCTTCATTTTTCTCTGTTTCTGTTTCTGTTTGTCGTGTATTTACTCATCCATTACCAATCTCTTTATAAAGACAATCGGAGAGATCTATAAATACATTTCTATGAATTTAACGGATGCCAGACTAGCCTCCTGTAATCTATATGAAACATCAATTCCCTGTGTAATGTTCTGACATATGTTTGTGTATGTGTTCAATCACATGCGTTCAGAAGTATGCATATATGGACATGGTAACAATGTGTCCACCACATGACAGATATGTTAACTGTCCTTTGACGATTTCCAATCGGCTTCTATTCTTAAAATTAATTATAATTTTTATTAAAATCATCTTAATAGAAATGCACAAAAGAATAATAAAACGATATTTCTATTATCAAATTTATTTATCCGAATCTTTTCTTCATTATATCTGTTCGGCCAACTACCTCATTCCTTCCTCCTTTTCGCCTCAGACTTTCATCGTTTTCATCCCACGTTTTAATTAGCCTCGTTTTGATTTCGTTTTGATTTGTTTTGTTGTTGTTTTTTTTTTAATTCTATATTGATTTCGTTTTTATTACATTTCATCTGACAACGGCGTCAAACCGTCTCCGCATGAAGCTTTAGAAATTAATTCGTTCATTTTTAATATGACGCTTAATTTAACGAGGGTAAAAAGAAGGAAGAAAAGAAAGTTAAAAGAAGAAAAACTGTTTTCATGAAGTCAGAAAAAAGACAAAAAAAAAGGAAGAATTCAGTTTTTAGAATAACGCAAAAAAGTGTCCACTTATATGTGTGTCAATCATTTTTAACTATTTCTATCTATAAATCCCTGAATATCAGTTCGTCCATATCTTTCTCGGTAAGATTATATATATATATATATATATATATATATATATATATATATATATATATATATATATATATATATATATATATATGAGGATTAAATACGTGATCTATCATTAAATGAAATGCTGAGCAGACAGCATGTGTGAAAAAAGGCAAAAGGAAAAAGAAATAAAACACATGAATAAATCATAAAAAAACCCGTTTCGTTACGATCAACGAACATCGTTTAAAAAAATGAAGACTTTAAATTCATCGAAATAACAGTAAAAACATAGAAAATAAAGAAGTCGCACAACAGGATGTTTTAGGCATTTTGTAACTATTTTTAAAGAGAGAGAAATGAAATGAGATGAATATAGTTCTCACTCGTATGAATGCGAGAGCTAAAATACGGTTTCCCATTTTTCAAAAAGTCTTCATTCTATGAGTCGTTGATGATTTGAAATGGGGTTTAAGGGCCTTTGTAAAACAGTAATTGTCTACCCTTGTCAATGAAACAATGGCACGTCTCTCGAATATGTAATGTATAATTTTTAAATAATTTATATATATATATATATATATATATATATATATTATAAAGAAAATGTTTTATTTATCCACATACATATACGTTTCATCTTAATAATGCTGATCAGTTTATGTGTCTGCATTTATATATCAAGTTTTTTTTTATTAATGAACTTGATTTTTTATGTTTATATACATGTATATTTATTTATAACAAATATTTAATTTTTTATGCACATACATACATATTTCTTCTCAATAATACTCATCAGTGTGACTAGATTAGGCTATAACACCGGTCTCTCAACTCGAACGGCAAATCTAACGTCTTTGCCCCCTCGACCATTGAGATTACCTTCCGAAATGAAAGGAAAATATATCTATTTAAGAATCTATACATTGTTCATACTCCCTGGTAAGCATATCGGTTAATTAAATATTATTAGGGGTTCATAGTATATATTTAGTTAGAATTTTTATCGTTAAATAAGCATTTATTAGGTGGGGAGTATTAGACTTTTCTGAAATAGACTTAAAATCATAATACATTTTTCTATCCTATATATTAACTGTAGTCACTAAAATTCACCTTCAATTAATTTTTATTTGAGCAATGTAAACTGATGACCCTTCATTATAGATTTAAATTCTATTTCATAAAAGTCCAATGTTCCCACCCTCATAAATGCTTATTTACCTTTTAAAATTCTAACTAAATATATCCTCTGGTCTCCTTAGATATATTTTATTAAGCAATTTTATTTTATTTTGTGTAGCTAATTCGAATCACATTTTACGCAGTTTTAACCTACTATTCTGAGCAATTAATTAATATAATAATTTAATTAATAGACATTTAACTGGTCTTGCTGTTGGTAATCGAATTAGTTATTAGCTTTTTATTAATCTACTTTTGTATTTCTAGCTAAAGTTTCTCTGAAGTTTTCTCCCTTGCATAAACATAATTTTAGATTAAATTTTGCTCTCTTATATAATTACTTGAATTTTGATTTGAATGAAAGTATCTTCCCTTGAATAGAATTCTTTAATAATTTGAATGCAGCGACGATTTAACCGGTTGATTGATTATTTTCTCCTCGAACTTTTTTTTACCTTTAACTCTTCGAACATTCTCCATGATCGTAACTATACTTTTTTCAGATGTGATTTCTGAACATAATTTTCATTTATGCTTGACCTCTTGATTTTTCTATGTAATAATTTCTCCCATATTTGGGGGGATATAGAGGGGTTGTTGCTTAATTTCAAGACTCCGATGAAAAGAGTCTGCCTTTTATGTATAACTGGCTTTAAAACCATTTACCATTATACAGCTTCTCTGGAAACATATGCAAATCCGTTACTTTATTTTAGGTGATCATTTTTCAGAAATTATTATACAATGCTACAATAAAAAGCTTCAGATAAATACATTTATATGCTCTATTTTATATTGACAAATATCCAGCTTTTTATTTGTAATTGAAACAACCTGAACTAATAAAATTGTTTTTATGTTATTATTATCTTATATATATATATATTTATATATATATATATATATATATATATTTATATATATATATATATATATATAATATTTAAATATTTTCTAATGAAACTAAATATAATAATATAAGTACATAAAAATATAAATAACCAAATACGTAGTATAATTGATTCATCCGAACTCTACAAAATAGAGCACGTTTTTGTAAATAACGAATACATTTTTCTTGAACACAGACGAACAACACAGGTAGGAAGAACATGTTTTTAATAACAACATAGTTTAACAAAAAAATAATCTGGAGAAAAACACTAGATCTAATATCCGGAACGTTTTTGTTCTTATTTTTTAAAGGAGGTAATGGCTGATCAACACTGTTGGGAAGCCATGAGATAAAATACTGTTTTGCTTTTAAATTCACGAAACCGTCTTTTATGGTAAAAAAAACTAATGATCCCTTAATGAGCGTAAATTCTTGGAAGCTCACTTATGTAGTGTTTAGAAAAAAATAATTGATTTCTAGCAAAGTAGTTTTTCAACGAAGGACTAATGACTTAAAGTGTGTTTTTTCATATAGTTTTTATAGTGGAAAAACTTCCTAAACTAATATATATATATATATATATATATATATATATATATATATATATATATACCAAAAACTAAAAAAAATATTTTCCGAAATAAACAGTGTCTCGAATAAGTAAAATTGTAACATTGGTTTGTATTTAAAAAATAACAGCTGACGTTTCCTAGCCATACAATCAAAACATTGTAATAACAGAGTCTTAATCTTATACACAAAAGAAACCATCAGACAACTCACTATTGAATATTTTCACGAAAAAACATCCATATTTCCTTCGTTACACGCGACGTATAATCTTCACGGTCCACCATTCTTGATTTTATAGAGTTTGCATTGAACTATTTCACACAGTGTTATTTTCCTTAAAATACACAACAAACAACACAAAATCAAGAAACAAAAATACACCGATCCTTACATCAGAAAAGCAAGGGAGATAATCCACTAGTATTTTTTATTAGCGGGCATATCCGAGTTTTTTTCCCCTTAGGCCATATTTGTTTTATCATAAACGTTACATAAAATTGGATGAATTTCAAGTTTTTTAAAACTAATATCTATTCGTAAACCTTTAACTTATATCTGTTAGTTAAAGCGCTATTTAGATAATGATTCAAATATTTGTGAGAGATAAGGTTAAACTTATTACCCTTTTTATTATTTCAGTATTTCTGATGTTCTTTGTTATTAACATCACAAAACTTAATGTCTGTTCCATATGTATCACGAACATCTTCGATTCTTCGTCGAATCGTCTTAAGGTGACAAAGGCAAATGAATAAAAAAAACTAGAAAAAAAAGAGAATTTCAAAAGATTGCCGAGAAACACGAACGTGAAGAACGGTGTCGCATTCTTCCGGGAAAGACGTTAACAATTTAAATTTCGCGACGTCAGAAATTGCTTCACAGAATAAAATTGTTTTACGTTAAGCATTTTAAAATTGTATTACTGCTTTCATGGGTAATGTTATAAATTGTAGGTTGCTGGGTTTTATATTTATATAACGTAACAATTATATGAAGGAAACAACTAGGAATGAATAATGTGATTGAATTGAAAACAATATTTTGTAGATGTTATTTTTTATTGTATTCCATTCTTTAACAAAAGAAAAAGAGAAAGAGAAATGAAGAGAAAGGGGGTGAGAGGAAAAGAAAAGTAAACAACAAAACAAAAGATCTATGTAAGAGAGAAGTGAATGTCGCCGACAAGCAGAAAGACATATATTCCATCTAAGATTTCCCATTTAATGCCATTGACGACCAGTCGACCCTGAGCACTCACTTTGAAAGACGTAATTTATCATTGAATATTAATTAAAATTGGTCGAGTCAGCCATATTTATTCGTGAATAGTACGTCTGGCCGTGAGATGAATGGGCACACGAACATATTAACACATACAGATAATCATAAATATTAGACACCAATTAAGCAAGATTCCCTGAATTCAAATTTCTTTTTAAGACTCCTTAAGCTTTAGACTAAAACTTTAGATATTTTTTTAAATCAAATTCATACAACGGATTGTTAAGATAATATTGCTAGAAATTAGGTTTTACCTGAGTTTTAACAAGTGTAAATGTGTACAGATGCGACGCTTATATGGTGTACAGATGATTGTTAAAATTTTACAAAAATACAAGGTATTTGAATTTACAAGAAGGGCTTCCGCTCTTTTTGAAATTCTACTAAATATATCCAACATTATCACCCCTTAGGTCTAGTAGCTGTGTCACAAAACTCATAATGATCGGTTAATTATGTTAAGAATTAATCATATAGCTACAAATATATAAATATATACACACACCTAACTTGATACTATTGCCGACCAATATATATATATATATATATATATATATATATATATATATATATATATATATATATATATATATATATATATATAGTTAAGATAAACCAAATTAGAACATTATTTTTGGTTGATCTTAATAATCAACCTTTCAGCTGATTTTAATATTTGCAGTGTTTTGAGTTTATGAATGCCTATATTTTGACTATACTTACAATTACCATAGGTGTATTATTCTTTTGTGCATTTATACTCTACATAAGTCAACATATTTTGACTTTACATTCATATATATATATATATATATATATATATATATATATATATTTATATATATATAATATATATATATTATATATATATATTATATATATGTGTGTGTGTGCATATGTGTGTGTATTTGTATGGGCGACACAATTATATTATTTATAATGTATGTGTATATGTACATAGCACGATATATGCTTATATGTATGTGTTCAATCAACTTTATTTAACAGTTTAACAGTTTCGTCAAACAGAACAGGGGTCAGAAGGAGTCAGTCACACAAGAATGTAAGACAGCAGGATAGGTTGATTCGACCGGTGTGCGGTTGAGTGCAGGTCTTTAGTCTTGAATTTTGATCTCCTCTCTCGCTTTGGCGAGAGACGAGCGAGGTATTTGACGTATTGTATTGTCTGCACTACAACTGGAACTGATCAATTTGCGCACCAAACTCTCTTAGCGGAAATGAACATAGCGGACATGCGCGCTGTGTTTCCAACGCCCATGTTAATACAAAATGAAATAAATTTAAAGCTTGTAAATGCTATTAGATATTCCTACTTAAAATAGAATTAAAATCCGGACAGAATTCATGGGATGACAGAACAGATGCAAAAATTCAGGTGGGTTCTCTATCTGATCCGGAAATCTTGTCTAAGCTTAACTATTATTCAAGCAATAAATCCATATCTTCAAAAAGATATTGTACACCTTGAGCGTGGTACAACGGTTGGCAACGAGAGTGGTGACGGGATTCTCTACGCTTACTTACATTGAAAGACTTCAAAGACTGAATCTGTCCTCACTTGAGCAGCAAAGAATGGGAGGTAACCTGATTCTGGTATAGAGTATCATCAACAGGAATATCAATGTTCCTTTAGAAGAGTTTTTCACCCCAACAACTAGTCGCAGCTTCCGCAAACACCCGCAGAAGATTAACATCGTCGCTTTTGTATAAGAAAAAACAAATACAGCATTCTCTGTCCATGTTTCTGCTTCCTTTAACAGCCTGCTGGAGGAGGGCGTGATTCTGCCTACCATATCCAGGTTGCCATGAAGAAACATTCAGACGGTATATATAGATGAAATATCTTCTAACTGTCTTTTTACATGGCTTGCTGCACAAAAATTGATTTATTCATTGATACTCAGTGCATATTTTATGTTTCTCCTTTAATGATTTAGTTATAATTATTACCATTATTATTTCTTTTCATGGGGACCATCAACCCTTTATTTCTTAATTATTAGTTCCTATATTTATATTCAGCTCCATTCATAAAAGGTTGCATAAAATTAATTTTACTACTCCTGGGGCGGGTATTCTTCTAGTATATATGATAAAAAAATCATCCACTATAGATCAATATACGTTGAAGAGCTATGATTATTGTCAGCGCTTTCGCTATCAAAGTTGTCGCTTTCTAGATAAACCGCTTCATTTTGTCTTATAACTTTTTATTGCAAAGCCAAATGTAATAAAAATGCTCACTTCAAGAGGTTATTACGAATTAACTTCTTTTAAAAAGGCGGGAAATTAAGAGTGTGAATGATTGGTGGCGACATCTATCGGATTAATATAGCTTGATGGCCAGATTGCTGTCATTGTGTATTTTTACGTTCGTCATTTATGAAAACAAAACGACACATCCGTCGGCTTAGATCGGTATTTTCTTTTCTCAATTTTTTCGTTAAGACTTTCGTTTTTATATATTTGTTAAATATTGTTTTTTCTTTCTTTTATTATTAAGCGTTATTCTTTCTTTATTGGTTCTTCATAGTTTGATATCGGCGTTATTAACTCGAAATGTTTGTCTGCCTTGGCAGTGAAAAGACTGCTCCCAACCCGGTCTTTTTGTGTCCATTTTGTTTGTCAAACTACTGATGAAATCTGCGTATGCATAATCTATGATCGGGCGCGTTAGTCAATAATTTGCGCAGACGTTTTGCAAAATCGTTAGTCTTTTCACTATATTACTCATACGCTTCTCCATCTTTTTTGTGGGTCGTGTCTGATGATGACTCTCCTGTCACCACTTCCAATTATCCCTGATAAGACTATAAAATTAAAATTCCGGTTTTGAGTCTCACCGTGGCTGAGCCGGGGATATGTTCTTGAATCAGTCCGACAGTAGCCTTATTGTTTTCTGGCTGAGGTATGGTTCTGTGTTTTCTTAGGGGGCAAACACTCCCAGGGTTTACCTTCTCTCTAAGAAGGGGTTAGTTTATTGCTAATAGCAATAGGCACAGCTATCGAGGAATGCTGACGAGGCTGCACAGGAATTCTTTATAGGCCAGAAAGAGCTCACCCTAGCGCGCTGTCTTTTCAAACCCCACCCGACGTTGTGGGTAACCTCTCGTGGAGATGAGGTTAATGTACTCCCCGAGGCTGAGGCAGATATCAGTGCAAATAGACCAATTAAAGTTCTACTAAAATTGCGCCTATCCCGTAAGAGATCGAAATCCAGTAAATTTTACGGGAAGCAATCCAGTAGTTTTTAATTATTATTTAAGAAATGTCAATGTTTTACTTTGATTGAGTAGTTCAATTGAGATACACCCTTTTGTTAATTATTTTATATATAAATCACTATAAGCACGACACCTAGCGATATAAAAGGGTACCAATTGCGAGAACCGGCTCCTTATATTTAACAAAATGGCGTATCTCAACTGAAATACTTAATCGAAGGTAAAAATTGAAATTCTTAAATAATAAAAAAAAACTACTGGATTGTTTTCCGAAAAATGTTGTTGTCATTTTTTTCCACCATAAAAACTAAGCATTCCCAAAATTAAATGGGAAATGTGCATTATAGTTGACAACGAAAAAAAGGTGTGAAAAACCCCCAAATATTCAACAAGTAACTGTTACCAAAGGCAATAAAAGTTATTTTAATATCTAGTTGCATTTTTTGTGTTTTAAAGTATTTTAAAGCGGTTTTTTTATGTAAGATTCTTTTCGAATCGGATATCATTAGAGTCATAATCCAAAAATGGTTATATCTCTTTTTATATTTCTTCTTTTTTCCTTCGTTCAATTATTTACATCATTCTGTTACTACATTTTTATCATTTACACTTTATTTTCTGACGTCATCCACTGTGTACGGGGACAGGCAAGCAAGATAACAAGATGATACGATCCTAGAGTTTTAGTAGTATACTAGACGACCCGTGACCCGTTATATCAGTATTTGCTATATTTCTTCTCTCCTTCACTTTCTCTCTCTCCCTCCCGCTAACTCCCTCTTGCCTTCTCTCTCTCTCTCTCTCTTTTCTCCTCTCCCACTAATTTTCTTATCAATCGCTCTCTTATTACGTCATACGCTGTGCACGGCATCTTTTGTGACGTCATGCACTATCCACAGATTCAAATTACAAGCAAGCTGCAAGAAGAAGGAAAGCAACAAGCACGGTCTACAGAGTGTTATATGTATACTAGAGCTTTAGGTGTATATACATTCTTCCAGCAGATGATTCGTGACCCTTTTATGTCACACAGTATTGACGGTTATCCCGCATCTGTTTTAATGGATGACATTATAATTTATAGATTAGAATTTGCTAACACCTATCTCCGGTACTTGTACAGTTTACGACCCAATCTCCGGCAAATTCGCATCGGCATCTTCCGGTAGTTTACGCAAGCAACCGGAAAAAGCCGACTCGAAGACTGCCAGACGAAAAATTCAAAACGTGGCATTGTAATCAAACATGACAAAAACACTGGAAAAAAATGTAAAGCGGGAAGAAAACAGTCACCGTATGTGTAATTATATATATATATATATATATATATATATATATATATATATATATATATATATATATACAGGGTGGGCAAAAATAAGGGTTCTATTTTTAAAAATTCATAACTTTTTTATTTTTATTTATTTTTTTTTTTTTAGAATAAGTAAAGGATCCCTTCCGAAGAAAGCATGAGCCGTATTAGCCCTAAGGAACGTACCCTCATTTAGAAAACATTATTTTTGCTTAAAAAACTCAAAACAGTGTAAAAAACAATACTTTAGTTTTTGTAAGTTTTAAGAAGTGTTTTTCGGCTAAAATTTGTTTTGTTTATTTCAAAAAATCTCGGAAGGGTCAGTCTACACACACATAAAGTTTGGTGAGTTTAACTTTTATTTTGTGGAAGTTATTCAAATTCAAGTTATTCAAATTTAAAGATAGGACCCTTATTTTGGCCCACCCTGTATATATATATATATATATTAGAAAAGTTTCAAATAAATTTATTTTTTTTGCCGAAAAAATGAAACTAAACAACTGTTCAAAGTTTGTATTTTTGCGACAAAAACATCGGGACACAACTGTCATAAATAACCATAACCGTAACCACCTTCCTTTGACTTCCTCTACCCCTTTCTTCTTTGGCTTCACTGTTGTCTCTAGGAGGTCCACCCTCCCAGGCTTTGCCTCCCCTCTTTGGGGAGGAGTAAGTTTATTGCTTACTGTCTGAGGCGCCCCTACCGGGGAATGCCGACGGGGCTGTCCAGGCAATTTTTAAATGGCCAGAGTGCTCACCTCTCGAGCGCTGGCTTTTCAAACCCCACTTTCCCGACCCGATCTTGGGTCACATCTTACTTGTGGGAGTAAGTAAAACTGGCCTTGTGCCTAACTCCTGGGGAGGAGTAAATAAAACCCCCTTTGGCTAAGATCAAAGTGTAGTATCTGTTCCGATGGATACTGCACGCCTGTCCTGTGCAGTTCTAGGAGGTCCACCCTCCCCTCTTTGGGGGGGAGTAAGTTTATTGCTTACTGTCTAAGGCGCCCCTATCGGGGAATGCCGACGGGTCTGCCCAGGCAATTTTTAAATGGCCAGAGTGCTCACCTCTCGAGCGCTGGCTTTTCAAACCCCATTTTCTCGACCCGATCTTGGGTCACATCTTACTTGTGGGAGTAAGATAAAACTGGCCTTGTGCCTAACTCCTGGGGAGGAGTAAATAAAAACTCCTAAAAAAAAACAACAGATTCTGCGAAAAAAATGTTTAGCCAACCTGGACTTATGAATAACAGTTATTTCCCTATGTTTTCTTCGTATTTTTTAAAAATTACCTTGACGAGTTGTTTAGTTTTATTTTCTTCGGAAAAAAAAAGAGAATTATTTATTTGTAACTTTTCTTGAAACAAATGTGTTTTTGTCCTGTTTGATTACAACGCCCCGTTTTTAATTTATCGTTTGGCAGTCTTCGCGTCGACTTTTTCTGGCTGCGTACGTAACCTGCCGGAAGATGCCGAAGTGAAGTTGCCGGAGATTGGATCGTAAACTGTACAAGTACGCTATCTCGTTGTCGTCATACCGTCTCTTTCTTTTCCCTTATTTTATCTTCCTTTCTTTATTTCTTCCTTTCTTTCATTCTTTACATTCACTTCTCTTTCTCTCTCTTTCAATAATCTATTTATTTCCCTTTTTATCTATTTTTACTATTTTATCCATTGTCCATACGTCTCTCTTTATTTCTACATTTAATTTACTTATAATTAGATAACGTTATTTAGTGCATCTTTCTCTCCCTCTCTCTCCCTCTCTCTCTCTTCCTCTCTGTTCTTTCTTTCTCTCTCTCTCTCTCTCTCTCTCTCTCGCGCGCGCGCTCTCCCGATGTTTTTTCTCTACTTTCCTAAATCCTCTCTTAATCTCTTTTTCATATGTTATTACTCTGCGATTCTTTTCTGTGGAATCCCTTCATCTTTTACTCTATATTTATTTGAGATCTCATCCATTCTCTTCTCTTTTTTTTTTTGCTCTCTTAGCCCATTGCCCCAAAATTAATGCCTCCTTTTACAAGACGCGTCCGGTGTACTAATATATAAATATATATATATATATATATATATATATATATATATATATATATATATATATATATATATATATACGTCGATATATTAATAAAGCTGCCACTGTATTTAGTATCGATCTATCAATATTCAGTCTCACTCTGTCAAATTCATCTGTGGCCCGATGCCATAGAAACTGATCTTCGTCCGCCCAAGCGCCGCCTCATCGCACCGCCCACATCATACGTCCCCTCTGGTCATCCCTACACAGACGCCCAGAGTTAGTACGCATCACCGATTCGCCCACCAAAAATATATAGCTTTCTTAGATCAGACGAATTGGGAGGCTTTACGACGCTTCAACTTAGATTGGAACCTCTTTTGCTTTGGAGGATACTAGACTTACACACTAAGAAAAGGGGGAGCAGAAAGAGAGAGGGGGAAAGAGAGAGGGAGAAAGAGAAGATGATGATGACTGAAAGTAGGGAACACATTCCTTTCTTTTCTTTTTCCTTATCCTTTACGTTACTTCTAAAGAATGGGCACCCAGAGGATATCAGTACTTATGGAGTCAGTTCTTAGTATTGACAAAGAATCCTGAGTCAGTTCTTGATATGAACAAAGCAGTTTACGATTTTAAAGCCAGAAAAAATCTGTAAAAAAAAGGCAGACGACACAAGGCATGGTAAGATCTATGTTAAGGTAAGGGTTGTTTTAGGGTTGGGATATAAATATTTTTTTAGTCCTGCAAAAAGAAAAGTCGAAAAACATTCCAAAAGGAAAGTTAAGAAAAAAGGTGGCTTTCAAATTGTAAACTGCTTTGGCAATTTCTGGGACTGACTCGAGATTTTCTATCAATACTCAGAACTGGCTTAATAAAAACTGAAATCCTCTGGGTGCCTATTTCTTACAAGTGCCGCTTTTTCTTTATATTATTATTTCATGAAAAGCGTATAGTTATTGTTGTCTTTTCGACAAGCGAAATTTAAAAATAAAATGCTATTCAAACATCCATTAAACATTGTTAATATTAAGTACTGAATAAGAGACGAAACCATAATATATATAATTATGCACAGGTGTGAGGTTCATGAAGTTGAAAATATATTGATATAATAAAAGTGAACGTACGTAGGTCTGGACCGGTTCGTGGCAAGAAAAAGAGGAAGTTGGGAGAAAAGGAACGAATAAGAAGGTGAAAAAAGGGTAGTAGGCAGAGTACTGCCGGCGGTGGCTGCTGCTGCTTCTTTCAAAGCTTGATACTGGTCAATAATTCAGGATTCAGTTTTTAAGCTGTTAGTGTCTACTGGCTTACTGCTTCTGCTTCGAATACATAATATTTCCTAAAACAATATTTTTTAAATGCTTGATTGTTCGTAAAATAAAACATTTCTCGGTCATTTTTTACGGAATATGTCGTACACTCATGTTTAACCAATCTACCTTATGTTTATCTCATTAAAAGTTGTCTATGTTCGAGGGAGGGAGAAAGAGAGAGAAAAAAGAGGGGATTAAGTTTAAAATAGCAATAGCATATCTTTTAGCGCATTAATATTTTATTTACCTTTTAAAAGTTGAATTACATTTATTTAATTCTTAGAATAAATGATTTTTCAGTGCTCGAAACGTAACATTACTTTAGTAGTATGCTTTTGTGCGTATGTGAGTGAATGAGAGAGATTGGCGTAATATATGCAGTAGCTTTGTTTTCTTTTTCTTATCGATTACTTTTGTCTTCTTTTCTTATCGACTAGTGCTGTCTTCTTTTTTGTATCGATTAGTTTGGTCTTCTTTTTGTATCGATTAGGTTTGTCTTCTTTCCTTATTGATTAGTTTTGTCTTCCTTCTTTATCGATTAGTTTTGTCTTCCTTTCTTATCGATTACTTTTGTCTTCTTTTTTATCGATAAGTTTTGTCTTCTTTTTGTATCGATTAGGTTTGTCTTCTTTTCTTATCGATTAGTTTTTACCCTTTTCTTATCAATTAGTCTTGTCATCTTTTTGTATCAATTAGTTTTGTCTCCTTCTCTTATCAATTAGTTTTGTCTTCTTTTCTTATAAATTAGTTTTGTCGTCTTTTTTTATAGATTTGTTTTGTATTCTTTTTTATCGATTAGTTTTGTCTTCTTTTAATATCAATTAGTGTTTTCTTCTTTTTTATCGATTAGTTTTGTCTTCTATTCCTCATCGATTAGTTTTGTCTTTTTTCATTATAGATTAGATTTGTTTCCTTTTTTCTGAATCAGTGCTGTCTTCTTTTTTTATACATTAGTTTTGTATTCTTTTTTATCGATTAGTTTTATCTTTTTTTCTTATCGGTTAGTTTTGTCTTTTTTCATATCAATTAGTATTGTCTTCTTTTTCTTTTCGATTAGTTTTTCTTATTTTCTTATTAATTAGTTTTCTTTCCTTTTCCTTATCGATTAGTTTTGTCTTCTTTTTCTGATCGATTAGTTTGTTTTTTTCTTGTCCATTAGTTTTATCTTCTTTTCTTATCAATCCGTTTTTTCTTCTTTTTTATCGCTTAGTTTTGTCTTCTATTTCTTATCGGTTAGTTTTGTCTTTTCTCATTGATTAGTTTTGTTTCGATTTATTTCAAGTGAATAATAGGAATTAAATTGCGAAGCGATAGCGAGCGGACGAAGTCAGCTAGTACTAAATAAATCCTCATGAACTAAAAAGAGTACACGTCCCAGGACGTGTTAATAAGACTGAGAAATCTGTGCATAATATAAAAGTCGGCTTCCAATCCATTATATTTCCTTGTTGACGAAGGGGGCAATAATTCAGCCACAGATCCTAATCTAACGTGATAACTTGGGGTGATTGGAAAAGCAGGATAGCGATTATAAGTTATAATTTAGATGGTAATGCGATGTAAGTCAGAAGGCGTTTGTGAGTAGACGTTAAGTTTAGAATGCGACTGTTGTTGTTTTGATAATGTCAACGTTGGGAGGAAAATGGAAACATAAACATTTACTGTTTTCGTTATGTTTGATTAAAGAATGTACGACGAAATTTTTTTTAGTAAATTACGGTCACCGATCGAGAGAAAAAATCGACAAAAAAAGAATTATTTATCTTGAAAAAAAAATGCGTGTTTGTCCTTTTTGATTACAACGCCCCGTTTTTAATTTATTGTTTGGAGAATCGGGGAAAATGTCAAAGCTAGACTTGAGATCGAGGTCAGCATTTTGTTGCCTCCAACGGGTTGAAGAGCTGACGGTATGTGTATAACTGAGTGAGCATTCCACCACAATAAAATGTTCGCCATAAAAAAAACCTTTCTTGTTCGGTTCTTCATTTCTAATGAATGGGAAAGGCGTCTCTCTGCCAACGGCTTTCGCATTTTGGGATCAGTAAAAGAACTGGGCATAACACGACACTAAATCCCCTCAAGATACTCCTCATAGATAAGCACTACTGTTCTATTATTAAAGTGTCTCTTTACTTCTTATATAAGTATTTTAGAGCCTCAGATCAAAAACATGTACTTCCCAGCGTGGGGTCATAAGTCATTTTATAGAGATAGGTGACTATGTTTACCTACCTGTGTCCTTGTCTCAACTATCGACTATCTCAACTGCCTTCTTTTCAAATTAACAATGGACTTTGGTAAATTGATAACTTATCAGTACCAAATGAATGTAAGAATTAGTAAACAGTTAATATTCAAAATAGAATGGCAAATATATGCTAAATATAGATAGGGATGTATATAAAATATATGAATGAACTCACTCTATTATAGATATAGACATACAATTTATGTAGGGAGGTGATATGGGTATGGGTGGTTGGGGTGGAAAAACGTAATATAAGTTACCTTTTTTCCACTCTTCTTTTATAACCACTCGACATATCACTTATTCAGGAATGTAAAGATAGATACATAGGAATTATATCGTAGATATTGAACTAAGTAAGGAAACGACCACCTTTTTCCCTAACACTGCCCGGGGTTCGACTAACCTAGCAGAATGGGATAGCCAGCCTCGATTCAAGAATTTATAAACCTGCAACAGAGAGTTTAATTATACACTAACTCAACGAAATCCACGAATCCATAATAATAGGGTTAGAAACACAAGATAACTTAAGAGGCTCAATTGTAAGAACCTATCCAGTTTTGGGTAACAATAACATAAATATTCTTTATTGAAAAAACACTCTATCAAATCCTAGATTACACCTAATGAATAAATAATTGGTACCAGGATGATAATACCTAGTTTTAAAACATCATTAATACATTAATTAATATAGTTGGCTGAAACAAATTCATAAAGATGACACCCTAAAACTATACACACAAACTGTTGCTTTTGAAATGAAATTAGCTCTGCTTTTAGTTTCGCATTCAGATAGAAACTTATTACTTGAGTTAAGTAATCTGAGCCATTAAATTTACCTTAGAGTTAATTTAAACGGTTTATAAATAAATACTAAACACTATTCACCAAAACACCGTAATATAACAATATTAACACTGCTCGGATGGTTGGCTAAATCTGTCAAACTGACTCCTAAAGTGGTGAATTAATAAAGCGATTAGATATGCACTTATTTTCGCATTCAAATGAGATAAATAGGTATTTGCAAGTTAAATGATGTAATTTTAGGCAATAAAACTTACATCATAAAATTACCTTTGAGTTAATTTAAATAGTTTATAAATACACACTAAACATATTTCACCAAAACACCGTAGTATAACAGTATTTACATTGCTCGAATAGATGGCTAACTGGTAATTTTTTTAAAAGAGATTAACTCTGCACTTAGTTTCGCATTCAAATGAGATAAATAGGCATTTTCAATTTAAATGCATTACTTAACTTATAAATTTATCTTAAAGTTGACCTAAACGGTTATAAATAAATACTAAACCTTTATTCATCAAAACACCGTAGTATACAGTATTGCTCGAATAGATGGCTTAATATATCTAACTGACTCTTAAATTTTTAAGACGAGATTAGTTCCGCATTTAAATGAGATAAATAGGTATCTGCAAGTTAAATGAAGTAGTTTTAAGCAATTAAAATTACCTTCGAGTGAATTAAAGCATTTTATCAATAAATGATAGAATTAAATAATTATATCATGGAATATTACTAAATTAGAAATTCTATAATGGCCGCGTATTTTTGGTGTGCTAACTTTGTATCGAAAAATTTTTAAATGGCGTCTTAAAGAGATTTTGTTCCACATGTGAACGTTTTTTTCTTTGTTTCTTTCTTTGGTTTTGCCCACAATGCCCCAGAGTGTACTATAGGCTTTCTTCAAGACTTTTAAATTGGAGAACTTTCCTTCTTTGTGGATGTTTTGATTAACTTGCAGTGTAGCAGGTCCTATATTGATATATAAATGTTGGTTGGCTCACCTTCAAGGGAAACGAGCAGGAATGTTATATTTTTTGAAAATGTGAAAAATAAAAATTTAGAATAAAACCATGATTATTGGAATGTAAAACGAACTTGTCGTCAAATCTCGATTGTTCACTGCATGGTGTATTCTGTAATAAACCAGTGTTTATTATTCTTTCCTTAAGCTAAGGATTTTCAAAGATCGAAATCTTATCATCAGAGGAGAAATACAGATAGATAGGTTGGCTGTAAAAAAAGCCAAAGTTCAAATATTTGAAAAATATTAAAAATATTAAAAATGGGGTGAAGAAAGTTCGCGTAAAAAGGATATGTGGTTTGTCCAGATGGTAATTGTCCGTTGAAAAAGTGTCCGTTGAGGAGATTTTTGAGAAGACGAAAAAAAAAGATTTTTTTTCGTAGGAGCAGTATGGAGAAGGTGTTCAAAAGGAAATAAATCCAAAGTTTACTTTTGGTTTATAGTTGATTATATATATATATATATATATATGGTGTACCGGAAATTAATGTTAAATGAATTGTTTGTCATCCAATTAGTGTTATAGTAGTCTGTTTCAATGTATTTGACGTTAATGCTCCCTTCGTTATGTTAGACGACTGTTTTACTGATGATGGTTGAAGCGAAGTGGCGAACACATCTATCAATGGATGTTGCAAACGTGAAGGTCTTCGCTAACATTATAATGCCAGTTATATTTTCTACAAATCTCCTTTGTCAGAATGATCTGGCATCTATGCGAAGTTGATAATTGCATTAAAGACATCTTAAAATCTGTTGTTCGTTACTCAACTAACAGTGCCTAAATCTCCAATTTCTTCTAGAACTCCAACATTCTATCCAGACTCATCTGCCGCAAGAATCAGTTGATGTTTTACATCATGGACTCGCCCAGGACCGACTACAGCTGCTAATATTAGAGAAAGCGACTGTGAGCTTATGAAATTATTGTCTACTTGTCCTGATCATTCGTCAATAAACGGTTAAGGATTATCAATATAGATTCGCAAAGTTTGCTACTTAAAATATTGGATACATTAATTTCATTAATAACTTTGTTGTAAACACGAAACAAAATATTTCTGATTTATTTATATAGATAGATAAACATTAACATTGTGGTGATTTCGATAAAAAAAACATATTCATTTTTTAAATGTAACCGTAAAAAGGTATTAAAAAAAAGAAAAAGAAAGCAATATTCATTTTCACTTGCAACTTAGAAATAGATTGCAACTTGTAGAAAATCAAGTCAGCAAACTATTTGTAGAGAAAATAATAAAATATTGCGAAACACATCTATCTTTTATATTAAAATCAAAACAATCATTTAATAATATTATAATGGTTAATTAATTAAATATTATAATGCTTAATTAATAAATTGTTACTTCTTCAAAACCAAGATGAGATTGATATCGTATATTCATGAGCAGTATATTAAAAAAATGGTGTGTTTATTGCTTAAATTTGAATAAACTTGAAATAGGGCATTCTGACTTTACCGTTTGTGCAGGGAATGAGCCGAACTTTCGTATGTATTTATTTAGAAGAAAAATGTTTTCGTAAGTGTTGACTAAGTCAGAAACTCGTAAAGGAAAATTCTATATATTTAATTTTCTTTTTTACATGTCTGCAAATGATTAAAACAGGGAGTAAATCATTGTACACCCAGAAACAAAATGATAAACGGTTCAAAAAGCATAAGAGAAACGTTCAACAATTATCTCTTTACAATTTGGGCAAATTTTAATCATTTTACGACCTCTCATGGGGAATGAACTCTACAAATATAAATGTGCTTTTTTTTTCTTTCTTTTTTTTGTAATTTCAGCTCATAACAAAGTTTTATTGTACTGTCTAACCTCATTGCCCTTATTTAAGGTCAAAAACTATCTCGGTATTAAGAACCCGTCCAGCGACATGTACGCCCGCTAGTATTGGCTATTTAAAATTGACTTAAAAAGTGAATGAAAGAGTGTAGGATAATTACTTGTTTAATGAGTTGGTCGTAAACGTGCAAAAGAAAATTGTATACTCTATCATTTTCTTTGTGCATGTCTGGCGAAGTTTAATTCAGAAGGATATTGTACACCCAAACACGAGAAGGTAAAGGTTAAAAATTCGGGGTAGAGGAACGGTTAACAATGCAATCATAATACGGAGAATAAGGAAAACGCCATAAAATCCAGTATTTAGTCGTAATTAAAAACAAATTTGCATTCGCTATCTCCTGTTTAGTTTTTTTTCCTAGTTCTCATTTCTATGTTCTATTCCTCGTTCATTTACTAACTTGAGGGCAATTCTCAAACTATGTTCCACCATATCGTCTGACAGCAAAGAAGTATATACTTTATACTTATTTGGTGAGCGCTTGTAGATGTAAACGTATTTGCATACAAATATAACATTAGCAGCCATTTTATATGTATGAAGCTTCTATTTATGCTTCAATGGAATAAAGGGACCCTTTAAAACATATGTTTCCCCATTATATTATTACAGTATTTAAAGCAATTAATCGCAATAAAACGATTGAGTCTCTCGCGTGTTATTATATAATTACATAGTTAACTACTCAATTTCTGGCTTGGCTGCTTTCGTCTCGGCGATAAGTGTTATTTTAGAGCAGGGAAAAGGGGAGATAACTGCTTACTTATAAGCTTTTATTTATTTTATTTTTTTAATTTCAAACAGGTGGTGTGCCATAACCGGACTCTCAAAACATGTGTCTTTTGTAGTCTTAACGTAAAAGTCAAAGAAAAAAGACACGTTCCTGAGGCAATATTTATCATCTTATTGCTATCATTAACTTTAAATATATAATACTTGCATGTGTAACTGTTCCAGGACGGGTTCATTACATCGAACCCCATGTAGACGGTTTAGAACAATAAATTTAGATGTAGACTTTTGTCAGCCAGCCTCGTTACCCCATTCCTTTGTAACCAATTCCTTCCTTATTGTGCTTTTGAAGGGCTTACCTTTTGGCTAGGGTGTTTTGAGTCCAGAAGATTTCATGCGTGTAGTGGGGTATCTTTCAGACTTAGTTTGTCTGATGACTGACAAAAAAATGAAGGTAAAGTATCCATGGTATAGGGCGAGGTTATGGTGCTTTTCTAGTCGGCACTTTCCCAGGTGATAGTGCAGGAGACTGAACTCATGGGTAGCCCCTTGAGCCTTCTTAATCATCACTTGCTAAATGTCGGGGTATTCTTAAGTACTATGTTGCATATTAACATGTGTCCCTCGAGGTAATTCCTTCATAAACGACTGGATCCGTCCCTGCTATAATAATGTTTCGGCTTTAGTCTCGATTATTTTACCTCTGAATTTATCACCGTCAGTTAATATTACCGTGTTTTGAAGTGATTCCACGTTCCTCTCATTTTTTGTTATCATGCAACTTTATCATATTTCGTTCAATTTAGCTTCTTACATCAATCGCCTGTTTTGGCTAGAACGACTTCCATAAAAAAATGCTAACAAATATCAAGAACGAAAAAAACTATACGTAATAATTAGCCTAATGGATGCGCCGTAGGCTATGGAATCAGCTAAAATCTAATAGAGAAAGGAATTACACGACATCAGATTTTGAGTTATATTAAATAATACATTTTTAAATAATTGATGCGCGATAGTAAGCGTCAATAATATGTGCGTGCTTAGTAAAATACTAAACTATTAAACTTATCAATATGCATTATGGAATAAGTATCCTAGGCAACAGGGTAAGTAACGTTTGCATATTATTATTTTTTAAACTTTAGGAAGGTGCCACCGAAGCCGTACAATACTATCCAAAGAACGAAAACATTAAAATTTTAAACTAATATTATAGTTATTGCTTATACCAATCCTGGGAGGGGGTTCTACTAATATATATATATATATATATATATATATATATATATATATATATATATATATATATATATATATATATATATATATATATATAGCGTATCAAATGCTTTGAAAAGAAAGTGGGTACTCGACCGTAAGTTAACATAATTTATATATATATATATATGTATGTATATATATATATATATATATATATATATATATATATATATATATATATATATATATATATATATATATAAATGATAATGATGGTAATAACATTCCACCGCAGTAGAAAATAAAAAAAGGAGAAACCAAAATTATTTACATATTCATCAATGTTTCGTCTTTAATTCAAGATTTTTTTCAATATAACTGATTTGAGAAAATAACATATAAGTCAACATTTGAAGGTATGTGGTGCGTTTTTGACGTAAAAATACTTAAACATAGTTGTTAGAATTCAAAAGAACAAACATTGTATGATATATTTTTTATTTTTTATTTTCGATCGCTCTCTCCATCTCTCTATCTCTCGCTTTCGCCCTGTTTCTCTCTCTCTCTCTCCCTCTCTCTCTCTATCTATATATATATATATATATATATATATATATATATATATATATATATATATATGTATATATATATATAATTTCATGTATGCACAGAAAATGTTATAAGGAGATATAATATTTTATGTATCAATTTTCAGTATTTACTTCAACAGTGCTCAATACTTGTGTAGAACTAGGTTGTAAGTCATGGAAATATATGTATTGCAATAAAACTACACAGAGGTTTCTGCGTTTCATTCCCGTGGGGAATCGTCAGGCTAAAATGCATGGAATTCGTGTTACGGTGTGTTTATATATATATACAGGTGGTTGTAGTCTAGCTAGCTAACCAATTATATGTGTGCCATTCCCTCTCACGGGTTAATGTGTTTTGCTAACTTTGACTTCTTATTCATTCATTCTGTTTTCTATGGAGATTGCTCACCCTTTTTATGAATGTTTTGAATTAAAAGGTGAGCCCATTTTAACACATGCGTGCTTTTTTATTTCTATTTTTAGGTGTTAAATTAGTTCAGTTTTTTATTTAATTATTTTATTTCAGTTTATTTTTCTTACGTGTTGTTATCCTAAAGTAAAATTTATTCTGTGTACATAGTCGTTTGATATTTTATTTCTACAGTTTAATAGGTTTGGGGTTCTTTCAATTTTATCCCTATTCCGTACCTTCCTCAAACGCCCTGAGTATGACATAAAACTGCATCGAATAGTGATGCCACAATTTTAGAGCTTGAGGCCATTACTTAAAAGTCAACTCTGGCTCGGAGTGGTAGTAACTGCCAGGACTTAATACATGAGTTAAATTGAATTTATCTTTTGCAGACTGTTTATTTTACAAAATATATGCCTATAAATCAAGCCTCTGCAAAAAATATGTATGGTTTGGGCACTGCATTGCCGGCTTACGCCTATTCCATCTGGGCAGGTCAGAGAGTATTCTACATGAAGCTTCCGAATCTGTCGACAGACTGGCGCGGAATAGTCTCATCGTTTCGTAGCAGATGGGGGGGGAGAAGAGCTGGGACACGATCAATATGAAGACTAGAGTCGAATTCCGAAGAACGTCTTGCGACCAACACCGTCTGGATTGCCTTCAAGCTGCAAGTTTGCCACACAGTCGTACGTGGGTAACAGCATTACCATTATCAGCTGTCGGGAACGTAGTCAATGACAATTGCCTCAAATTCGCCGTCGCCCTGCACACAGGTTCAAGAGTGTGCAGCAACTACAGGTGCCATTGTGGTCAATGGGTCGACGTATATTGACTCCACAACCTTTCATGTAGAAGGATCGCTGGCAGATTCCTTAGACACAGTTGTCCGATGGGCCCAAGACATCGCTGGCTTCCCGTCAATCCTCAGACGAGTTGGCCTCAACAGAGGGGGTCGCAAACGGCCTGATGGCCTGACGATGTTTCCTTTGCAAACGGCAATTCATTTATATAGGATACGACTAATGTCAACACTTTTTCGCCCTCGTCAGTAACAGAATCGGCAATAAACCCTGGTCATGCAGTGGTGTGATCAGAGCAATCATAATATGCCGGTCTTCTCGATAGATTTGCGTTCCAACCGATCCCCGTGGAGACGAGTGGATGAATACACCCAGCCAGGCAGGACTTCATCAACAGCGTTGTTATGCTAATGACGCGCTACACCAGGGGGCATTGTAAATTGACTTGGCTTTACGCTATTCATGCAAACGCCTTGAGCCTGCTCTCGGCCTGCCAAGCCAGCAGGGCATCCGATGAAACTTTCTGATACGTACATATTAGTTTTGAAAATGGATATTTTATTAATTAAATATGATTTGCTATTATTTATTGTTCAGTAAATGTTTGTGTTTGCTTATAAGCATAAAAAAAGATCCCAGGGATATTGGCATGCCGTATAACGCAACAATAAAACTACCAAAATGTGTTCACCTTTGGAAATCATAAGAAAAATAAGATTCAATAAGTAATAAAATGAAATGACATAATATAAACATTATCAGAGAAACTTTCTATATTTAGCGTCGGAAAATTTGATTCTGGTTAATTAGTTTTTCTTACGAAGTATGAAATGCAATTCGATGTAATTCTTTCCAGTAAATACTTTGTCTTTATCGGAATTATTTCTAAATTGACGCCATCTTAGAAAGAGGGGCGTAACTCTGCATTGTGAAAATAGGCATAATTTAAACAGGAAAAGCAACTGTACTCCCGGGCAACCTCGGGTTAGGTACAGCTAGTACTAATTAACGTTAATTATTTAGTCCCTGTGTACTTGCCTTCTCGCGAGAGAGGAGTTAGACACAAGGTCGGTTTATAATGTGGAGAACATTCAGCACCTTAAAAAGTAACACTAGATTGGGACAAAAATTAAAATTGCTTCAGTCTAGAAGGAGCTCTCGTTCACTGATCGAGGACAAATATTACAAATTGATCCAAGTACAAAGGCCGAGATTTTTTCAAAGTTCCTATTACAAAGGGGGAGGGTAGATACGAGATCGATTTTTAATGTGGGGAAATTTACATCCCCAAAAGGGGCACACTGAATTGGGACAAAAATTAAAATTTACTGTTTAGACAGATATATTCTAAACTAACCGAAGACAAAAAAGATGAAGTGTATAATCAGAACAGATACTACACTTTGCTTATAGTCAAATACCAAAGAAAGTATTTCTAGCTTCGAAAAAAGCATTCCTCATTATAATTAGTCACCATAAATGCGTATAATAATTTTAAAATTCGGGAAAATTAACTCAAAATTATAATGTTTATCTTAATAAACAAAAGAATTACAAAGCGTCTTTTTTGCAGGATATATGAGAGAGCAATATTGGTTATAGCCAATGAGCAGAAGTTACCATAGGTTGTGCATGGAATATTGTTACTACATCTTGGATGGTGCACCAAACACTAGCTTCTCTCTCTCTCTCTCTCTCTCTCTCTCTCTCTCTCTCTCTCTCTCTCTTCATCTATCTATCTATCTCTAATTCTCTCTCTCTCTCTCTTTCTCTCAGTATCTCTCTCGCGCGCGCTCGGACAGGATGCAAAAAATAATTCATAACCTAATAGGTTCCGCATTGTCTGTCAAGCTCGAACCCCCCGTCGTATCGCCTCAGTGTTACATCTCTGTGCGTGTTTTGCGAGTACTTTTACGGGATATGTTCCGATAAACCTAGCGCACATGTACCCCTTAACGTAACTGCCCTCAATCAACCCGACGAGCAACAAAATTCCCACGCGCTTTTTATATGAATGAGTCTTCACTTATCAAGGCCCAAAAGCCACTAGAGAATAGTCAATGAGATTGCCAGTTAGGTGTAAATTAATACGATCAAGAGATTTGCACCAATGGATAAAAAAGGCAAGATTCTACTACTTAAGTTGACGGCTCAACCTGTATTTGTTGACATTGAACTTGAAGATAACTATCTCGTAGTCGACAGGGAAGTAGTCCTGTGGTGTGTGTGGCACAGATGAAGAATTACTGTAAAGAAGCGCTATTCATGGAAGTATTATGGGGATTTAGGAACACGGAGAATAAGAAAGGAAAGTTTTTAAAATTTTCTTTATCTGTTTCGTTTAAACTCGAGTTAAAAATTTTAGCATTAAATGCCTTTATTTCTTTATTTATTGGGCACAGCTTAAGAATATTCGTGTGCGTTTTTTAAACGCGAAGATCTTGAAAGTGCGAGGCTTGTAGCGACTGGTACAGTCGAACAATATTAATATGACACTGTGGCACGTGCCAAATCAATATATTATCTTCATCACCATAAATAAGTTAATCTGAGATAATACAGTTCACTCAATTTCTTAGGGCAAAATTATATTTAAAGTACAATTAGCTGTTATTCAGCGTAAATACACACTTAGGTAGTCCTACTATATGTGATCTACCGAATGTTTCCTAACCCTAATGAACTAACAATAACCTTAACCCTAATTCTAAAAACTCGGCAGATCACATATTGGCAGAGCACTCACACAAATAGAGTATTTTGTTTTGTTTTTATTTGTAAAACGATTCAGATTACAGCATAGAGCTCACGAGGATCCTACCTCATGATTGTATGGTATGCATGAAGTCCTTCTCGTTGGTCGCAGCTATTTGTAAACCTGCAGGATTCCAGGTGTGTATCCCGGTAATGGAAACAGCATGACTCAGCATTTGCATGCGAAATCAGAAAAGCTTTGGACAGAACGCAAACGCGCAGAAGCAACGTTGCCACTTTTACTCCATTAATTTGCGGGTCCGCACCTCAAACGTCTTAGCTTACCATCCGCATAGACAGCGACGACCAGAGGACGACGGATGCTGATGACGACTCGTCCTTGATTTTCACCAGAGCCCTGTTAGCTGGGTTGGAGCCCTAATACCACTTTGTGAAAAGCATGTCTGCCATGGGTAGCCCTGATATAAACCGGGGTTCCAGACAGCATAGATCTGACACTACCACGTTTCCATCGTCCCCACTACGCTGAGAAAGGGTTGGGGTTCGGAGGAGCGAAGAAAATATTGAAGAGGTGTGGCATTATATCTGTATACCAAAATGTCTGTTACGTAGTTTACTTTTCATGAGTGAAAGCCAAGCAAATCGGACTGAAAATTAAGTTTATCTAAAGCAACCATCTTAGCTTAGTGCATTCTTATGGAAAGGCCACGTGGCGTTTAGTAGGATACTCGTTAACAATGTCGGGCAGCTGGTAAATAATTAGTGAGTGTATCTTTTCTTCCTATGAAATGAAAAGATACAAACCTGAAAGGGAATTACCACATATGCACATAGAAGAAGAAGAAGAAGAAGAAGAAGAAGGATGAGGAATAAGAGAAAAGAAGAAGAAGAAGAAGAAGAAGAAGAAGAAGAAGAAGAAGGATGAGGAATAAGAGAAAAGAAGTAGAAAACGCAGAAAAAGAAGTACTCTGCGTGTGTCTAATAAAGAAAAATAAAAATAAACTATAGACAAAGAAAAAAGTAGAAAAGGATAGAGAGGAGAATTATAGCAATGAATTCCATGATAATCATGATGATGATGATGAAGAAGAAAAAGAAAAAATGAGTATGGCGATAAATACACTGTGATGATGATGATGATGATGATGATGATGATGATGATGATGATGATGATGATGATGATGATGATGATGATGATGATGATGATGATGATGATGATGATGATGATGATGAAAAGAAAAAAATGGTAATGCAGCCGTGACATGGTGGTCGTTGGCAAACGACACGGGAATTAACGGAACACATGCAAGTGACAAGCGCACACGAACTGTTATCACAAATCTGCGCAATCAACCATTTTTATTTATTAGCTCCGCCATTCTCTCTCTCCTTCTAACTCTCCCTCTCTCTCTTTCTCCTTCTCACTCTCTCTTTCTCTTCCTTCTCCTGTGTGATGTGTTTTTTTCTTTCACCCTTTCACATATTTTTGGAAACTACTTTGCGCTTTATTTCTATGTGTCCCCTCTCTTTTTCTTCGTGTCTCTCTCTATCTGTCTCTCTTTATCATTCTTACATTTTTCTTCTCCCTTTCACATACATTTTAGAAACTATTATTGCCTAACACTATCCCCCCTCTCTCTCCTCCCCCTCCTTTCTCTCTCTCTCTCTCTACCCCCTTCTTTCTCTCTCTCTCTCTCTCTCTCTCTCTCTTACTCTCTCTCTCGCCACAATTTGTTCGTCTATTCTACATTCTTCGTCTTAGATAGTTTTTCCGGCTTCCAGTTGCCCCGTCGTCATAAGCCAGTAGGGGTACTGAGACGATCGGTAATAAGCAAATACCCTGTTGAAGTAGGAGGAAATGCCTGGGAGGGTACACCTCCTAGGACCCAACTGAACTATATCTCATTCTGGAGAAACGGTCATCTAATCAGCGAAACAGTCCCTTTTTTCCAGATTTATGCCAAACACGTATTCTCGCCTGATATTGTTGTCATATTTGGGCTGGTGAATCTCTGTCACATTTGATGGTTCTGGATAAGGTGCAGAAACGTATGTGTAATTTGATTGGCCCCACTTTCTTCTTCTCTACACCCTCTTACTCATGGACGTAATGTTGCTAGTCTCGGTCGTTTCTATAAGTACTATGATGGCATGTGTTCTTCGGAATTTTGTCATCTACTCCCTGCGTCTTTTGTATCAGCTCGTTTTACTCGTTGGTCTCGTGGTCTCCATCAATTTGCTGTTTTGATCCTCATTGTAGTACAGTTTCCTATTCCAGTAGCTTATTTCCAAG
This sequence comes from Sepiola atlantica, assembly GCA_963556195.1. NCBI lineage: Eukaryota > Metazoa > Mollusca > Cephalopoda > Sepiida > Sepiolidae > Sepiola > Sepiola atlantica. The sequence continues at coordinate 162,552,160 of OY744521.1, read as the reverse complement.
AACTGCAGGCTTGTGGAACTCTCTTCCTGCTGACTGTTGTCCTCCTAGCTATAGCCTTGGTATTTTCAAGACTAAGGCGAATAGTTTTGCGATAATCATATTTGTTCCTGTTAGCTCATTACATCAAGTGGCTTCATGCCTTGTCTGTAGCAATTAATGTTTTAAAAAACTATGAACACAGTCGACGAACCAGTTAATGTGAATACTAGTTAACCGGCCCTTGGAGGAGTAGGTAGAATAAAATGGCAGATTATACCATGGTTCAATATTTTTTCTCTCGCCAGAATAACAATATAGGAGTTGAATCATGACCGTGTGTTGAGTGTAATTTACGATCGAGCCAGCTGCAACGCACATAGTAAAGAAAGAAATATGGCAGTCAGTTAAGTTTGAAATAATCGAAGATGGAAGCGGCAAAAGGAAACTGAAGCAATGTAACTAAACGACATGAAATTATACATTGTTTTTAAATTGAAGCAAATTTTAATTTTGTTTTTAATTAGCAAATATATGCCTCCTGCGGTCGCATATGTTTGCTAGGTTGGGAGGATGTCATGATGAACGAACTACATACACTAAACCCAAAGAAGGAAGTAATGCTTGGTACGATGTTATCATTACAACAGAACATATAATACAATACCCTCTCCAAAATAGAGGAGGTAAAACCTGGGAGGATCTTCCTCATGAAAAGGGAAGAGCAACAACAAGAAAATATACTACACTACCCCCCCCCCCCAAAAAAAAGGAAAAAGTAGTATCTGGGAAGATGGGCTCATGCAACAGAACAGATACTACATTAACCCTCTCTCAAAGTGAGATATAATACCTGGGATGATTACCCCCAAAAAGGAGGAGGTAATTCCTAGGATGACGGTCTTATAACAACAGAACCGATACTTCACTGCATATTCCCATAAAAAGATAATACAACTATATATTAAATCGGGTGTTTTTCTTATTCATTTAAAAATGTTTAGTCGTAAAAAAAACGTTTTTTTTATAGTTACTTAGCCTTTTGGCTAGGAGCAAAGTGTAATATCTGTTCTCAGCATCACAGTGACATCAGACGTGAATTTAAAAACAAAAAAATAATACTGCGTCATAGATGGGAGAGAGGAAGAGGGGGAAGAGGGGGGACATACAGATAGCCAGCCAGAAAGAGACAGAGACAACCAGTCAGTATTTTATTTACCTCCTCCCCTGGAAGTTAGACACAAGGTCAGGTGTGGATTTTGTTGAAAATGTTTCAGTGGAACGAACTGGATTCGAACCCGGCACACCTTATCCACAACCAGTCAGTATCTAGCATTTTGGCCATAAATTATCTCCCTTCTTGTTTCCTTTCTCGCTTATGCCGGTCGGTAAGAATTCTTGCAAGCGATGTTAAGAATGGTTTTACTTAAGTAATCCATTTTTTTATTAAATCATTTTAATTAATTACTGTTAATATCGACGAAACTATTGCACACGTGTAGACAAAATAGTACAATAAAATTAGAAATGAATACGATAAAATATTAATTTATTATGAATTTTTAAAAATAGATATGAAAATTAGCCAACTAGATGACTGTCCTTAGATCGTCCGTCTCTATAATATATAGAGTATTTATTCATTTTTGGCCAAGATTAAAGTGTAGTATCTGTTCCGATGGATACTGCACTTCATAGACTGGTATCGTCTTGGCCTTCGGGACTTGATTTACGCAGGTCTATGGAACTGCCTTGTGCAGTTCTAGGAGGTCCACCCTCCCAGGCTTTGCCTCCACTCTTTAGGAAGGAGTAAGTTTATTGCTTACTGCCTGAGGCGCCCCTACCGGGGAATGCCGACGGGGCTGCCCAGGCAATTTTTAATGGCCAGAGTGCTCACCTTCTCGGGCGCTGGCTTTTCAAGTGCCACTTTCCCGACCTTGGGTCACATCTTACCTTGTGGGAGTAAGATAAAACTGGCCTTGTGCCTAACCTCCTGGCGAGGAGGTAAATAAAACTAGCAGAATATCTGTCCAACGACGGGTACAATTTATTCTCTGAACAGAATAGTTTTGCAACAATTGTATGTGCCTCACAAAGATTAAAATCAAGATATAATATTACTAAACATTTTGCCTATAATCGTTAGTCCAATTTTGATTAGAATCAATTAGATGATTTTGATTCTATAAAAGTAAGGGTTTGGGGTCTTAAGAAGAAATTGAATACAGAGAAGCTTGCTTAATTTGTGTCTAATGACTATACACTATTTGAATTCATAAACGGTAGGATGTGCCCACATTATGCCGCCTGAAACCCCTTTTACATATTCTAAAGAAACTGCAATTTTGGGAATATTTATTAATTGGTGTATAAAATCTATTCTAAAAATTTCACAAACATCGGGGATATCTGAATTATCACAGAGTCCTTCCAACCCCATTTTACTCCATTTTGTTTAAAACTAAATTAAATGAATATAGCTCATATTATGGTCGCTTCCGCATAGCAGCTGTGGTCCAACATCCATAATGATAGGTTTATTAGTTTAGGAGTGAATCCTGTACATATACATATTTATACATATACATATATAAACATATACTAACCTTATAAAAATAGACATGGAGATTTTTGGGTACTACTCCAGATGAAGCGTCTAATTTCCGTGACTGCTCGGTGGCAACGATCGGGCAGGTCGCGAAAGCGCCCGAGAGCTGCCGAGACGAAAACGAGGCTGAAGCAAAACTGAAAGTCGTAAAAATGGAAGAGTGGCAGACGACAGTATAAGACAAACAATACAAAAGAAAAAATTACATATATTTGAACAAAATGAAAAAAAAATGAACAAGCCATAGCTGAAGACTAAAAATAGACTTTTTTAAAAAAATTTTCGTGAGCCAAATGAACCATTTAAAAATTTTATTTTGTCTTTTTTTACATAAATCAAAGAAGTAAATGCTATTTCTTTTACGATATTTAGGCAACTTTTTTTGTCTTTTTTTGTTTACATAACACAAAGAAGTGTGTTATTTTTCTTAGGATGTTTAGGCAAGTTTTTTTTTTGGGGGGGGGGGGATTTCATATATATTCCTCGTCGAGGGTCAGGGTTTACGGATACGTTTGCGGACGGTTCGAAAGGTCTTCCTACCGCTTGTTTTATTGTGTTGAGCACAGGTGATTGGCAGCAACCTGATTGGTCAGCCTTGCTTCTGCCTCGTTTTCGTCTCGGCAGCTCTCGGGCGCTTCCGTGACCTGCCCGATCGTTGTCGCCGAGCAGTCACGGAAATTAAGCACTTCATCTGGAGTAATACCGATTTTTTTCTTGAAATGGTAAGTAGTCGATATTTCAGATTTTTTGGTAAATACCTACATAAAATAAGTATCGTTATGGTGATGTACCCTATTGCGTCACTAAATGGACTCTTCCAGTCACTATGAATAGTGATAATGGTGGTAACAGACAGAGTTTCTATGAGCAAGCCAGAAACAGTTTCTGGCAACATATTACTTATGTACTTTCTGTAAATGCATACTCTTGTTGTCTACCTCATTGTTGTCTTATTTTTTAAGGCCTTTTCATTATATTAATGGCAAGTAAGCTACACATATAAGTTTATGTTTTATTTCCGAATGAAATCATCTAACTAAATGCGTGGATATATGGTAAGCGATTGCTTTTATATCTAAGTAGGGTTTACTCTAGCAAACTAACCAATCTAATGTGTAGGTATTACGAACGAATACGACTGATTAAGCACTATTTAGATATAAAAGCAATCGCCACCCATACATCCACGCCTTTAACCTGGTGATTATATTTTTAT
>OY744521.1:162533360-162543360 GCA_963556195.1 Sepiola atlantica | reverse complement strand
GTTGATTAACCATAAGATACTGACATTTTTGGAAACAAAATCATTAGATTTTTCCTAGCCGATAATCACCCGCAAAAGTTTCAACTGTGCATTATTTTATTTACAGTTTCCTAATGTGGAGAGTAAGTTGTTACAAATTGATTCAGATTGAGCAAATAAGGAGCCATTTAAAAAAAATCTGACACAGACTCTCAAAAAATTAGGAAGACACTTGTGTCAGTATAACTACCCGATAATCACTATCATTAATATGTTATCATTTTTTGTATTTAAAAAAAATCTAAAAGCCGTCCAAAACATGCCAGAATGTAAAACAGATAGTAAACTGAATATGTCGCTGATGCTGCTGCAGATGATGATGATGATGATGATGATGATGATGATGATGATGATGATGATGATGATGATGATGATGATGATGATGATGATGATGATGATGATGATTAAAAAGCAACAATGTTGTCATGGTAAGGGCGTTGTATACAGTTGTATACGTAAGATACAATGTACTGAACTTGACAAGTCGTCAAGTAAAATATATAATACTTATATTATTCATATAAATATCAAATAATCATCATAACATGTTATTCACTTTAAAAGAGATGAGTTTGGTATACTTTCGGAGAAATATAAGAATACACTTTGAATACAGGTTGTCCCCCTCCAAAAAAAAGATTCCATCCATGGAATTGTTAGAAAAATGTATAATCCTTTCCGCAATCCAACCATATTTGATACAAATAAAGTTCAGTGTATGTTTGACTTGTGCACCTAGTTTCAGTCATGAATGTCCAGCAGTCTTTGTTTTATCGCTGTTCAATGTTCATCTCTGGGTATGTCTTAGAAAATTCTCAATAACTCTACCGCACTGGTATTGGGGCACTGCTTTACATATATATGTATGTTAATCCATTTGAAGAAATGTATTTCGATTTGAAAGAGTGATCTTTCATTTGAAGAAATGAAACAACACTCTTTCAAATCGAAATACATTTCTTCAAATGGATGTACATATCTGATGAGAGCGGACCACCGATTGAAACGCGTTATATAAAATGATAAAATGATAAAATAACAAAATAAATAAATGTTGAAAAATACTTTTTACAAATGTTTGTAGCCTTACTCCTATACATATATTACGTTTCTCTCGTTGGAACTGCACTAATACTGTACTACCGTCTTATATATATATATATATATATATATATATATATATATATATATATATATATATATATATATATATATATTTGTAAAGTTAGGCATGTTTATATATTCGTATATACAGAATTCACTCCTAAACTAATTAACCGATCAGTATTAATTTTGTAATACAACTGCTTGGCGTAATGTGTCGTAAAGTGTGCTGCATTTAGTTTAATTTTGTATTATAAAAAGTGGGTAAAAATGGGGTGCAAGCTCTTTTTGAAAACACAGATACGATTGATTTTTGTGAAATTTTAACTATAGGTATTAGACATCAATTAAAAATATTACTCAAATATCAGATTGTTTGGGATATTTTACAGTGTGCTTAGGTAGCATAACATGGGAACGACATTCCAGTTAAAAATTCTAATGAATCAGATTTGCATTGAATTTGATTGATAGCCATTAGACACCAATTAAATAAGATTCCCTGAAGTTCAATTTTTTCTTAAGTTCTTTAAACTTAGGCCTTACAATTTTAGACATTTTCTAGAATAAAAATCATGCAATGAATTTTGATCAAAATGTGTGTAAGGACATAAGTAAATCAAAATGTGTATATACATTCTTACATATCAGGTTTAGTGTCATTGTATCTTGATTTGAATATTCGTACGGGCATAAAATTGGTGCAAAACTGTTTTGTTCGAAGAATTCATGTTACCCGTTTTGAGACGTGTATTCTTTTAATATATATATATATATATATATATATATATATATATATATATATATATATATATATATATATATATATATATGCATTACTAATACAATTGGCATTATTGATATTATTATCGACTGCGTCTGTTTACATAGATGAGGACTAATCAGTTCCTTCCTAGTGTAATAACAATCTCATTATGCACGGTTTAAGAGAATAAACATAAAAAACTCCACGGTTTTAAGAAACAAATAAACTAACTTTATAATGACTCATTTAAGTAACAGCTTGGCAAGCAATAAATTAAGTTGCGCAGCTGTGTCCCGTTTTAATTGATATGTGCGCCGATTAAGATGAGCGCCACGGAAAGAGGATATCGATAGAAACTCTTTTATATTATTATATTGCGCCTCGGCGGGAAATAAATGCCGAGTTGGTAGGGAGTGCGCATGCGTCTCGCTTGCACATTTACGAGTAAATTAATATGACGCGGTTATTGGAGATAAGTCGTTTAACGCAATCGTAATGGCGTATGTGCAAACTTGAACGCCCGAACACACTCATTCTATCGACTCGATTATCTCTCTCTTCTCACACTCACACATACACAGGCACACTGACACGTACACGCAGGAAAATTTTGACTTGCATACATTATAGTCTTGTCGTCCTCAACTCGTTTCAGGAACTGGACCACCAAGCTAAATAAAAGAAATATTGTCAAGTACATTTGAGTAAGGATAAAAACGTATGTTCTTATGAAACGATATGGTACGTCTTAAAACAAAAGAGTCACACAACACACGTTGGTGTTGGTTTTTGTACAAATAGTGTTTATAACTGAAAACGTGTTTAGCTACTAGTACAATAATCAAGTATTTTTTAAAAAATTAATATGCTGATATTTATGAGAAAAGAAATGTAATTGTATATCTGATAGCGGAAATAGATTGGAAAATGATGATATGTGTTTTTCTTAAAGATGGTTTACTGATTTTTCTATTAAGGGCAGTAGCGAATAATGTCTCCATTTAAAATAATTTCCGGGACGAAATAATTAAAATTCTAAGTAAACCGAAACAAAATCTTTTTTCATGTTAAATAATATTGTACAGCAACAAAAGGCAAATATTGGTTAGTTCGAATCGAATATCGACCTTTCAGATTCATTGCCATAATGGTCAGTTGAAAAATCTTACCGACTTAATTTTATATATTAGACTATACATCTATGGAAATATAAATGTAGATTTTTAAGAAAGTTAAACTCTGTATGCTATTAACTAAAATGAATACCCGATCGTATCGAAGTATGATGCAAAAATCCAAGTCACTTATTTTATGAATAGCAGAAGGAAACGGGCATTTTTAAATTAATGATAATAAGAAGTTAAATAGAAAAAAGAAAAACGAAGATCAAAAGAGAAGACGAATGAAAAGAAGAAGAAAAAGACATAATTACAAGATATTATTAGAAGACACAATTAGAAAAAAAACTAATATGAAGACATAATTAGAAAAAGACGAAATAATTAAAACACATAATTAGAAAAAGAAGACATAATTAGAAAGTAAAAATTAGGAGACATAAATAGAAAAAGGCATAATTAGAATATATCATTAGAAAATACAAAATTAGAAGAAATAATAAAATGAAACCATAATTAGATGATATAATTAGAAGACGTAATAATATTAAAAAAACATAATTATAGGCAACAATTAGAAGAAGACGACATAATTTACAAACATAATTAGAAAAGGCAGACATAATAAAAAAACATGATAGAACACATGATTAGAAGAATACATGATAGAAAAAGAAGACATAATTAGAAAAGAAAAAAATATAATTAGAAGGTATGAAGACATGAATCGAATAAGACATAATTAGAAGGCCTAATTAAGAAAAGATAACAAAATAAGAAGATATAATTAGAAGACATAATTAAAACAAAACATGATTAGAAGATATAATTAGAAGAATACATAATTAGAAGACATAATTAAAAAAAGACGAAATAATGTGATTACTGAACCCTAACTGCTACTTAAGTCTTACTATTTCAAACATACCCTTTCTCCTACAATGATCCGTGTAGTAATATTATCAGCGCAAACAATAGCATCAAAAACTTCTTAATACATAACATAATGTATACTATCGGAAAAAAATAAATTTCTAATAGTAAAAACACTAAAACACTTTCAAAATACCAACTTTACCAAATGTTTGAAAGTGAGTCGAAAAATCGGCCAGTATTTTCTGAATAATATTTATGGTTGAAATATTAATTTTCTTTGTCAGTTATTGAATTGTCCGTTTGGGTCGATCTCACTTCTCAAGAACAACTTTCTAAATATTCCGTTCCGGTCGATGAGGAATTATCTCCATTGATAAATCATTGAAGCATTTCCAATATCGAAATAATCTCTTATAAGATAAGAATAGTGTTGAGTACTTAAGAAACCTGAAGGGTCTATTTTGAGCGCGTCAAGAACGGCGTGAGAGTTTGGTAACATTTGGTGTTTAATCTCCGTTCACGCCCACCGGCCGTCACCCTCTTAACACGCAATGGGAACGCCTTGAAGCTTAATCGTCATTCATTCCATATCAATTGACAATCAGCCCTTATTTTATCGAGCGATATTGAGGGCCATGTGTTATCCACATAATTCCACGAGTGTAAAGGGGCGGCTGATAACATCAAAGGATGCAATTGAGTCTTGATTAGGTTCTGGGAGGAACCAGTCTTGTTTTGTCTTTGTTGGTCTACTAATACGACAAGCGGTGAACCCTAATAAATCAATTGTTCAAAGTTGGTGTTGGTCTTTGTACAAAATGGCGGTAAATTGGTGTGGGGATTTTTTTTTTTTACTACAGCCTTTTGACGGAGAATGAACTTAACCCAACTGTCAAGTGAATGTAAGAATATTATTCATTTCCGCTTAATAATTCCAAAAGGCTACGCCATCAAGATAATTCTTCACTGATTAATTCTATTTTCTTCTTTTTTTCTGTTTTCCTCTCGATTGGAATGTTTCCAATATTTTCTCGGGTTTCGGTCTTTTGGGGTTCTTATATTTTTTTTTTTTTCTGTCCATGTTTTTGCTAACGATTCTAATACGTTTTCTTTACTTCTTTTCTTAAGTTCTTTATACTCATATTCACCCAAAGAAATATTGCCACCGAGGTGTAAGGGGTTACTTTGATAGGGACACATTTATGTGGGGTGCAACCTAAGTGAGGAGTTGGACACTAAAATGTTTGTTCACATTACATTTAAATTTCTACACTTTTTGTTTTCGTTTTTATTTTAACTGCTCTCTGTCATTTTTGATTGGTCGTTATTTTTTGTGTTAATATTTTCTTTTTTTTTCTTCTCGTTATTTTTTTATTTATTTATTTGTTGTTGTTTTGTGCTGGACAAACGAATAGATTTTATTCAATAAATAACAACAACAACAAATAGTTAATTAATAAAATATTCTTTTTCAAAACTAATATGCAAATATCAGGAAGGTTCATTGGATGCCCTGCTGGCTTGGCAATCCAAAAGCAGGCCCAATGCATTTCCATGAAAAGGGACGATGGGGGGGGCGCCCGTAAAGCCAAGTTGGTTTACTATATTCCCCGATGTGGCGTGTCATTAATAGACCAAGGCTGTAGAGGAAGTCTCGCGTGGCGGGGCCAATAGCTCCATTCGTCTCCACGTCGATCGGCTGGAACACAAATCTGTATTTTTATTATATTCTCCATTCTTTCTTCTTTTTGATTTTTTTTTCATTTGATTAAATGATAATCTTTCCTTTTTTACTTTCTTTTATTTTGCTTCTCATTGATTTCTATGTCTTCTGCTCATTCATATGGCAACTTCTCGTGTTGCTCCTGAATAAATGAGGATCTTTTGTAAGTTCTACTCCCAACCCTAAGCCCTATATTGCCATTTTTATTCTTATCTATTTGTCTATGATTTGTAAGTATCATGATATAAACAATGCACATTATACAATGAAATATAAAAAGCATATCCTATGAAAACGCAGACCCAAATACTTTATTTTGAGGCAACACTAATACGAAATTAATGCTACTACTGGTTTCCTCGTAAATTTTTACTTGAGGAAACTTTCCAATTGCATTCACTGGCAGAAAAACAGACAGACAGATAGACAGACAGAAAGACAAAAAAAGAGAAACCGCATTCATATTATGGATTCATCTTTTATTTTTATTTTTTCTTTCATTCTTTTTCCGGTTCTTATTTTTTTATTCTTTTTTTTCTTTTTCTGACTCACTTTCGATTCTTTCCATTCTCTTTCTTTTTATTTCTTTCTTTATTTTTTATTTATTTTTCATTGCTTTTCCCCCCTTTTTTTCTTTTATTTCTTTCGGTTCTCTTTCTTTTGATTATTTTTCTTTCTTTTTTTTCTTTTGATTCTTTTTCTTCCTGTTTCTTTTTTGATTTTTGATTTATTTTTTCATTTTTTTATTTTTTCGTTTTTCTTTTGATTCTTTTCTTTTTCTTCCTGTATTTCTTTCTTTTAATTATTGTCTTTCTTTTTTTTTCCTTTCTTTTCCTGTATGTTTTCTATTCTTTCTTTCTTCTGATTTTCTTCTTTCTTTTTTCTTTCTTGCTTTTGATTCTTTTTCTTCCTTTTTTTTCTTCTTCCATTTTTTCTTTAGATTCTTTTCCTTTATTTCTTCTTCCTTTATTTTGATTATTTCTTCTTTCTTTTCTCCTTCCTGTTTTTTTTTCCTTATTTTTTTTTTGCTTGCTTTTCATTCTCTTTCTAGATTTTTTCTTACTTTCTTCTATTTCTTTTTGTTTCATTTTACTTTCTCGCTTATCATATCGTATTGAGATGATGTTTCTTTTTTTGTTTAAATCCCTTATTCTTCGATGTAGATAGGGTTTGAAGGATATGTATTCCTTTTCTTCATGCTTCTCTGTATCACAGTACGATTAAACCTTTTCTCTTCTGTCTCTAAATTATACACTATTTGTCTTCTCTCGTTGCCATTTTCTTTTGTTTCCATTTGATCGATACTTATATTATATTTACAATGACTTTTATTGATTTAAACTTTGTCTTTTTTGTTTATTTTTGTTTCTTTTGATTTTTTTCTTTAAATAAATACATGAATTGTCATTATTATTTGTACTCACTAGGAGTTCTCACACATATTATCATCAGTGATTGCTCACTGATAATAACCGGTGGTGTTTCCTGGAGTCTGAGTGACAACAAGTCTCCCCAGAATGCCAGTACTCTCTGCGTCATTCGATATTATTATCATCAGTAGTAGTAGTAGTAGTAGTAGTAGTAGTAGTAGTGTTTACTCACTAGGAGTTCTAACACGTGTTAGTACCAGTGATCGCTCACTGGCAACAACAGGTGATGTTTCATAGAGTCCAAGTGACAACAAGTCTCTATAGATTTACATTACTTTTCGCTTCATTTTCTAACCGTTGAAAATCACTTTATAGCAAATGCCTTTTACCATTGATTTCTTGCCGATAACGACCATTGGTTTATCCAGAGAATTCCAGTACTCTCGATACCCTTTCCAGTGGATATCAGAATGGTTCTCTCTCCTCGGGTTTTACATCCTCCTTGGCACACACGGACATTTTTGTAGTACGAATTGAGGCTGATGACATCTATTTTCTGGTGAGAGTTGGATCAGATAATCGGATTTTTTTACACTGTCCGTTTCAGTTTCGTTGGATTTATGTAATCTTCTTTCTGTGATTAGTTTTCTTTTTATTTCAACTTACCTGTTGTCAATCGGAATCACCTTGTTATGTGAGTTGAAGTCGTCGATTGCAATTAGAAATTTTGAGCTTTGCTTGTTCACTTGGGGGTTACTCAAAGTGGGTTAGTGGTGGTTTGTAAATGGTCATAAATGTTATGTGCGTTGTCTCGATATTTGGTGTTTCTATTCCATGATTGAACATGTTCTCGCTATTAATAATAATAGACTTATCGCAAGCATAGATGGTGCTCCCATGGACGCGTCTACCGTTGTGGATGATGAGATGCATTCCAGGGGAAATGGGTGGAGCAGTGTCCTTGTGCGTCTCTTAACATATTTACATATTTCACCCCAAACAAGGCAGGCCACCACTGTAGACGTAAGGGGTTACTGAGAATTAGGGTGTAGGTTTTGGGTATTACCCCAAGTTGGGAGCAGTGTAGCGAGATGAATGTTTACATTAGTTTTAAACCTCTGCATATCGGTACTGTCGGTGAATCAGGGAGCAGGGAGGGAGTTTCAGAGGCCAGCAGCACGAGGTAAGAAGCTATTGCAGTAGAATGCTCTCCGGCATCTGTGGACTTCCACAGTGAATGGATGGGATTTAGCTGATTATCGAGTTGGTCTAGTGTATTTACATCTCGGAGCACCAGAGTAGCCAGTTCATCGGAGCACAATCCATTGAAGTATTTGCAAATGTCGGTGTTGGGGTTAGATAGAAGTTCTGTCTTCGCTGGTGAGATACTTTCAGTGTTACAACTTGTAACCTTGAAGTCATCCTTCCTTTTGCCAGCAGTAATGGATGAAGTGTAGCAATCGATCTCTAACCCAGAGAACATCTACATGGTACGGATTTCTCAAGGAAGGACTGAGTTACCTTGAACCGAGCAAGAGCGAAGGTTAAAAGAACAGCCAGCAACATACACAGGTCGGGACCAGCAACAACAAACAACTGCCCTTGTGGAAATCCCAGACAGACAATGGAACACATCCTCAGTTACTGCAGTGATGAGCCAACTTGTAGTGAAACAGATTTGACGAACTGTAACTTTGATGTCAAACGATAGATCCAGTATTAGCATGAAATGAAGAAAAGGGTTAGTAGTAGTAGTAGTAGTAGTAGTAGTAGTAGTAGTAGTAGTAGTAATGATGGGGGGGGTAGTAGCAGCAGAAGTAGTAGTACAGTTGCGGGTTGCTTTCCGTACTCAAGGTTTTACTTAATATTTCAGCTGTTTTTATTTTTCAATTTTCTTTTTGTTGGGGATGGAGAATCCTACCGGATGTGAGACATTCACCCACTATTTCAGCGACTACCACCAAGAGATTTTTTTTAGAATTCCAACCGTTCCTTTCAGCAAAATTGTTTGAATCTCTCTTGCACTTGCATATTTCGGGTATATTCGCCAGGTAGATTTTGGAATTCTTTATCATGAGTCCTGTGGCTCTTATGATTAGTGCAATGATGGAGATCTACCTAAGAGTGGGGTGCGTTGTTTCGTGTCGATACTCCCTTTGGTCACAATTTCTCTTATATCCTAGTTACTTGCCTACTTCCGAGGGCAGAGTTAGACACAAGGTCATTTTTTTATTGTGGGTAAAATCCAACTCTCTAAAATGGAGCACTCTGGATTAGGACAAAAAATGTAATTGTCTCGGTCGAGAATGATTTCTCCTTCACTGACTGAGGACAGAAAGGATGAAGTGTAGTATTAAAACAGATACTATAATACCACAATAAAGAAAAAGACAGGGATAAATTGTTACACTTCCTTGGCCTATTTGCTAGGATAAAAGTGCCCTAATTTGTTAACATATATATTTTTACTTCATAGCAAATACATAATTACAAAGTGTAGTATCTGTTCTCATACTACACTTCATCATTTCTAATATCGGTCTGTGGAGGAGAAATCCTTCGAGGCTGGGGAAATTGTATTATTATTATTATTATTATTATTATTATTATTATTATTAAATTTTCTGTCATTTGTAATTGTTTGCTTACAATTGTCTTCTTTCTTTCGTTCTTTTGATTGTGTATCATTTGTTTTCTTTGATCATTGTCTACATTGAAATCTTCGCCAAGAAGGTTTCAATGTTTTGGGTCGAATTTGTTAGTGTTTGGTTGTTTGTGCACAACCAAGCATCCACATCACTTGAGCAATAATCACCAAACTTAGTCAAAATATCGGTCATGGTCTAACTTATAGCAGATTTAATTTCGGACTCTCTAAGTCAAAGGTCACGGAAAAAGTAAAATTCACACTTTTGGCGATAACTTCGGTTCTGTGCATCAAAGAAATTCGTTACTTGTCCATATAGTAGCCAATGAAGCCCTGCATCATGACCTTTAATATGAC
>OY744521.1:162405860-162528360 GCA_963556195.1 Sepiola atlantica | reverse complement strand
AAAGAAAGAAAGAAAGTAAGAAAAAGGTGTACATGCGGCTTCTTCTCTAGACGATATCGATCTCAAATAAATAAAATTGGGACATTTTTTTATGTCACGACCAGTGAGTAAGCGTGTATTAACGATCGAGCCAGAGAGAAAGATATATGACCCGATGGCTGGCATTTTTCACGTGTTCTCAACTTGTTTCTTGAGCACACAAAAACGTGCATACTTACGCGGCGGATGGATTGGAAGAGTAGATCTTCCTCCCCCCCCCCACACACTCTCACTCTCTCTCTCTCTCTCTCTCTCTCTCTATATATATATATATATATATATATATATATATATATATCCCTTTACCTTCATCTCCTCCCCTCTCTCTCTAACTCTCTCCCTTCACCTTCATTCCCTTTCCCTCTTTCTCTGCCTTCATCTCCTCCCTCTCTATCTTTCTACCTCTCTCCCTTTACCGTCATCTCACCTCTCTCTCTCTCTCTCTCTCTCTCTCTTTCTCTCTCTCTCTCTCTCTTTCTATATATATATATATATATATATATATATATATATATACCCGTTTACCTTCATCTCCTCCCCCCCTCTCTCTCTCTCTCTATATATATATATATATCCCTTTACCTACATCCCCTCCCCTCTCTCTCTCTAACCCTCTCCCTTTACCTTCATTCCCTTCCCCTCTTTCTTTACTTTCATCACCCCCTCTATCTCTCTACCTCGCTGCCTTTACCGTCATCTCCACCTCTCTCTCTGTATCTCTATCACTCTCCCTTTATCTTCATATCATCCCCGCTCTCTGTCTATACCTTCACCCCTCTTTACTGTCTTTTATCTATCTCCTTATGTTCTTGCTCTCATATTCTCCTCTTCTCTTTCTATTCTCTCGCTTCTCCCACTCACTCCCTCTCTTTCTCTCTTCTTTTAATATATTTTCTCTCTGTTATACTTCCACTCTCCTCTCTCATTCTCTTCTCTCTCGCTCTCTTCCACTTCTCCCTTTCTCTAGTCTACCTTTCTATATTGCCTCTTCTATCCTTCCCATTTCTTTTACGCTTTACTCTCTCTTTTCTTCTCTATCTCATCTTTCTCTCTCATATCTTTTATTGATATATGCTATCTCAGCCATATTTTTCACGTTGTCTTCCTCTCTTTTAACCTACTTTATCTATTGTCTCCTCATTTCTTCGGTCCTTTCTCTCTCTCTCTTTTTCACTCTCATTTCATGTTTTTCTTCTCGCAAGCTTCTATCTTCTAGCTCCCTCTTCTCTATCTCACACACACACACACTCTCCCTCTCTCTCTTTCTCTCTCTCTCTCTCTCTCTCTCTCTCCTTTGACATTCTCTTTCTATGTGTTTTTCTTCTATTTCTCTCCGCCTTCTCACAAGTCCTCTTTCTTTGTTCCCGCTTTTTATTCTGTCTTTCCTATCTGATTATTCTTTCTTCCGTTGCTGTTTTTATATCGCTTCTATCTCTTCTCACTCTCTTCTCTATATTTTAATTCTCTCTTTCATCTCTTTCTCTTTTTTCTCTTTCATTCTTTCTCGTTCTAATTCTTTTCCCTCTAGTCTCCCTTCAATCTGCATTTCTTGCGATATTCTCCTCAACCCACTTCTTTAACGCCCTCTCCCTTTCTTTCCTGCTATATCTAATATCACCTCATTTCCTAGCCCTTCTATCTTACTATCTTTCTCTCTCTCCCTATATATATATATAATGAAAAACAAATTCATTAATAAATATATATGAAACATTTATATTGGTGACACGTCCGATTAAGGGCGACTGAATGCAGTACTCTGCCTATTCTTAACCGCTTAGGGAGCAGATAAATAACCACACCGGTGTTCTATCGCCAGTAAAAACAATAACAAGGCTGCGTATGTATATATATATATATATATATATATATATATATATATATATATATATATATATACTTGTATTTGGAGAGTTTACTAAGATATTTTTTCCAGAGAGGATTCATCACGACGAAAAAGCCTTTTTTATTATTTATTTATTTTGTAAAGTTATAGTTCCCTACACGTATTTCGCTACCTTGAAAGGTGCTTACTAAGCAGTTCATGAGGGGAGATACAAAACCTAAATATTGACCTCAACAACTAACAATATCACACAGATGATTGACCTAGTTGAAATCACTTAAGAAGGAAAAAAAAGGAAAACAAGTTCAAAAGACAGCTCAAACAACTCAGTAATACAGGGTGACTCAAAAAAACACTGGCCCCGTGTACACTTTATGTGATATCTCCTTTATTTATTCACCGATTGCCCTTATTTTACAGGACATGGCAGAATCAACGACCGTGAGTACACCAAGACCTCAGTGGGAGCTGGGACAAAGAATACACTGTGTTAAATTTTACTACAAGACAGGCTCGTTTAAGAAAACCCAGGATAGTTTCATGCATCAGTTCGGATGTGAAAAGGCTCCAACCTAAAGCAGAATTCAGTACTGGGTGGACCACTTCGAGAAGTATGGGATCGTGGAGAACTTCAACGCTGCCAGTGAGAACCGTCCAAGCCACTCGGTACGTCCCAAGAAGCGGACAGCCGAGCTGGTCGAAAGTGTGAGAGAGTCTCTCCAGGAGAGTCCGAAACGCTCTGTGCGTAAGCGAAGTCAGTCCCTCGGTATCTCCCGTGAGACTTGCAGGAGAGTGCTGGTGAACAATATCAGGGCTTACCCATACAGAATACAGACGCTGAAGACCCTTACAACCTCAGACAAGAAGCAGAGGAGCGCTATAGTAGTTAAGATGATCGAGGAGACACCAGGTTTCCTTAACCTCCTTTGGACCTTAGATGAAAGGCGAACTCCAAGACAAATGTCTTATGGGGGTCCCCCAGACCCAATGAAGTAGCCACCAAGCCCCTGCACTCTCCTAATTGCACGGTGTGGGCTGCAATCTCGGTCAGAGGCATCATCGAACCAATCTTCATCGAAGAATCTGGCGCAGCAGTGCCAGTCACCAAGGAGCGGTATGTGGAGGTCTTCAAAACCTTCAAGAGTGAGCTCCAGACCCTCTACCCGTCGCTCATGAGCAAGTTCTGGTTCCAGCAAGACGGGGCAAGTTCTCACACATCAAACCTGTCCCGAGATTGGCTGAAAGAGAACTTCGGAGGTCGAGTCGTCAGTCTCAAGACTAATTTTGAGTGGCCACCCCATAGCACAGTCCTAAGCCCCCCAGATTATTTCCTTTGGGGCTATCTTAAGGACAGAATGTACGCAAGGAAACCCAGAACCATCACGGAACTCAAGGAAGCCATCAGGGGGGAGATGAGAGCTATTCCCAATTCAGTCTGTAAGAACGTCATAGACAACTTCGTTCTGCGCCTCAAGAAATGCACGGAACTAAAAGGAGTCCATCTAGAACACATGCTGTAGAACAGAGAAAAAAAGGCCAAATACCCTAGTGTTTTGACATGATGTTATGAATATAATAATCTAGTTATGCCCCCAAATTCATTTAATTCGGACGAAACACTAAGAAACGGGGCCTAATTAGATTTGGGGCCCGTTTTTTTGGGTCACCCTGTAAGTGTAGAAATAACCATTCAAGCCAGTCGCACGATTCGTACCCCGGAACAAGAGTAACATTTAACTCTAATTCCGAGTGGGATATACCAATGAGGCTACCGTAAATGGCTACAGACAAAATGAGAAATAAACCCTATAGATGTCAAGGAAGCGGACAGCTATAGTCAGCCGGCATAACATTGTTCAACAGGAAGGAACATGCATTATAGCTTTTGACGGCTTCTTTTATTTACTTATTGAAGGGCCTTGCTGATAAGGATGTTACAAATAATTATTTTAATAATAACAATTTAAATATTATCTACATACGTATACGTTTCATCCTTGCGGAAGTATCATATATATATATATATATATATATATATATATATATATATATATATTATTATTATTATTATTATTATTATTATTATTATTATTATTATTAAAAATAACCGACAACTCATGTCTGGATATTTTTGTATGGATCCCTTCTCATTTTCCGGATTAAAGTCCTAATCTCGGATGAGAATTGGCTGATTAATATGCCAACAAATTCAACTATTTAAAAATAATGCTAGTAATAATAATAATAATAATAATAATAATAATAATAATAATAATAATAATAATAATAATAATAATAATAATAATAATAACAATAATAATAATAATAATAATAATAATAATAATAATGATAATAATAATAATAATAATAATAATAATAATAATAATAATAATAATAATAATAATAATAATAATAATAATAATAATAATAACACTGAATACAATTTTACACTAAACAAGATTATTAAACTATTTTACCGCAACCAATTTCACCATAATTATAAAACAGATGAACAGGTTCTAAAAAATATTATTAATAAAAACATACTCCCCACCGACCCTAATAAAAAAGTTAAACTAATAATTTACTACAATAAAACTAAAACCACAAATCTTATAATTACAAATAACTCTTCACCCTCGATTAGAGTTCTGGATAGAACGGGCCTGGTATACGAGTTTAAATGTCCATTGGGAGACTGTGTCTCTGACAACCAAGTAAAAAACGTACACATTGGCTCGACTACCACGACTCTGTCCAGGAGGTTGACCATGCATCTATCGGATAATAGTGCCATAGCCAGACACCTCATTAATGAACATTCCTGTACCCGCTCGCAAATCCGAAAATTTCATTGTAGACAACACTAAAATCCTAGAACACAATACTAATATACAAAAACTCCATATACTAGAAGCTTTATACATTAAAACAAAAATAAAACGGTTATTAACAGGATTAATTTTAACACTAGTACTAATATACTTAAAAGTTTATAATACTAAATAAATATAGTTTCGTATTTAAATTGTCCCGCCAAAATTAACTATCAACTCACTCCAGGTTTTTACCTGATTGACATTATTCCACTGAAGATGGAACCAGAGGGGTCAGAAAGTACTTTGGACCTAAAAGAAAATTACGGCAGATTCATCAGCCAATTCTCATCCGGACTTTAATCCGGAAAATGGAAGGGATCCATACAAAAATATCCAGACATGAGTTGTCGGTTATTTTTAATAATACGTGCCTTAGAGAAAAAATGCTGCCTCGATATATATATATATATATATATATATATATATATATATATATATATATATATATATATATATATATATATATATATATATATATATATACATATATTCTAACTTTCTCTCTCTGTGTCGCACTTCTCGCACTCTCCTTCTCTCTTTCCCCCATGTATATCTCTCTCACCTATCTTCCTCTTCATTCTTCCATCTCTCTCTCTCTCTCTCTCTCTCTCTCTTCTACATTGATATCACTTCGTTTCTCTTTCTTCCTGTTTTACTCACCACTTCCCATCCCCCCCCCCCAGTTCATAATATGGATGTGTAACAGCTTGCACATGTCTAATGTAACCACGGGATGATAAAATATCAAATGAAACAGAATAAAGAAAAACGAACAGAAAGAAGAGGAAAAAATACTTCAACGTGGGCAATAGAAAGAACTATAAACAACAGAAACCAGAGAAAAAGGAAATATATTGAAGGAGTTGACTAGATATGTAAATTGATTGTTTGGAGAGTAACTCAGTTCTGTCCAATAAGCGGTTTATTAATATTAGTTCTTGCTTCTAAAAAGTGACTTTCGGAAAGAAAATCGCTCGAACCGATTAAATGAATATGTTCGCTAGAGGGGAACCCATTTTTTCGGTCGAAAAGAGCCAATGTGATCGGTGGGTGGGAACTAAAACGTTATTAATTGCTGGCTGACGTATATGTTGATGTCGACTTACTATAATCTGCGAAATTGCATCCCTATTCCTTCCTTTGTACATGCCTATAAAATCAAAAATGCAGTTTATTCGGCTATTTTTTTGTTTGTTTTACTTATTTCATTTTTACAAAAAAAAGTAATGTGTGCACATCTTGGTTAAAAACGATGCGTTAGAAATGCAGAATTCTATTTAAATGCTAGAAAGAGAAAATGTGTACCGTTTTGTCATTTATTAAGTTCGGGTTAAGTTGTTTGAATCAGGAAAAAAAGTGTTTGCAATGCCAATTAAATTTGAAAACAATGTTTAAAAATTAAAAATGAAAAAATAAGTCTCTTTCTGCACTCTCTCTTTCTTTTTCTCTCTCTAGCTATGGGTTGAATTGTATTATTTATTGTAGTCATATTTACTTTTATTCATAATGGATTATTCGAATCTAGTTTCATTATATTTTACTATTAATAAACAGAGAGTGATGGTGGCGAGAGTTATAGACACGGAATAAAATAAAAAGGGTGGCAAACGGCTGCGTCAGTAAGGCTGAAGAATTCCAGCCAGTCACGGTGGTGTGCATTAAAATCCCCTAATACATTTAATTGGGCATTCGAGTCGAGTGAGAGTGCTCTATCTATGCTTTCAGAAACAGCGTTTAGCAAGATACAGTCCTGGGTCGAAGGTGAACGGTATAAGAAATATAAGTAACTAACGCTGTTGTGTAAAGTCAATCTAAAGCACATGTAGGCTTGGTCATCTGATTTTAACCTATGTTCTCTAGTTAGGGGGGGGGGGGCTGTTAAGTGCAATTAATCGACGATATTTGAATATAAAATATTCCATTAAACTGAAAATCTTGAGGATATTTCAAACAATATTTTAAAATGTAAATATATTTCAAATGCATTTACACCATGTAACGTTTTTTTTTCATAGTTACTTAATTCAGTAAAATAGCGTAACAATTCATTTAAACTCATGTTTTGTCTTAGATGTGGATTACTAAGGAAAATGGTTATAACAAATCTCGGCAAGTGTGAAGTATAGGTAACAAGAAAAAACGAGTGAAAAACACAAATAGACAACGAATAACTGTTACCAAACGCAAGCGGATTGACTTTTCTACTTACCTGCATAACGTGTGTTTACTGATTGTAAGATTGATTATCTATGTATGTAAAATCGTCAGTTTAACTTAGCAAATCACGCATGCTTTCCAACATGGCCGATAATTTTGATAGAAATTTGGTAGTAGGAAACGAATTAAAAATAAAGGACAAAAGGAAAACAAGGAAATAAAAGACTTTTTTAATAAACAGTAAGGAAAAACAAACTTAAATAAATATCAAGTATGATAAAAGAATAAGTAAAAAAACGCGAGAAAATAAAGAAAGAAACGCAGAGGAGAAAAAAGGAGTAACAGACTGAAATATATATATATATATATATATATATATATATATATATATATATATATATATATAAACCTAATGTATGTGTGTATGTGATATAGAAATAAAGGTAAGAGAATCTATATAAAATCTAAAAGCGTAGTTTTATGTAAAATTTCACGGAGAAAACAATGGAAGTGTTCCCGAATCTGATCACAAACAGACAAGAAAAGAAAAATGGGAAGAAAAACAACTACATGGACGCTACATAAGACTCACAAGATAAGAAACCAACGAAAATAGCTGGGCATGGCTAAGAAAAGGAAACTTGAACAGAGAAACGGAGTCTTTACTGATGGGTGCACAGAACAATGCGATTAGGACAAACTACATTAAAGCTAAAATAGATAAAACCCAGGAAAACAATAAATGCAGACTGTGTGAACAAAGAGACGAAACATTAAATCATATAAGTGAATGTAGCAAACTTGCCCAAAAAGAATAAAAGAACAGACATGACTGTGTTGGGAAAGTAATGCACTGGGAACTGTGCAAACAATTGAATTTCGAATATGCAGACAAATCGTACAAACATAAACCAAAAACAGTACTGGAAAACGAAAAACACAAAATCATTAAGGATATTGATATACAAACAGATAAACTCATACAAGCAAGGAGATCTGATGTTATTATAATAGACAAGAAGGAAAAATCTAGCAAAATCGTAGACTTGGCCGTTCCAGCAAACCAGATCAAAGACACGGAAAAACGAAGTAAATTCACAGAACTAGCCAGAGAACTGAAAGGAGTATGGAGCATGAAGAAAGTTAGTATAATACCAATAATCGTAGGAGAACTAGGAACAATCCAAAAACACCTGGAGAAAAGACTGGGAGAAATTGGAATCAAAGGGACCATCGAAACCATACAAAGGACGGCAATGATCAAAACAGCTGCAATCTTAAAGAAAATCCTCGAATGCGGATAAGCTACTAAGGTAACCAGTCACAAGGAATTTATAAAAGGGAGAAAACAAAACCAAACGAAGAACACCACAACACGAACCAAGGAACAGAAAATGCAAGAAACATCACTTCATAATTCCCCCCTCAATAAATTACACCGGCCTCAGCTATCACTACACAAAAATGAACCAAAGAAACAGAAATTACAAGAAACACTATAAGTTCCTCCCTCTCTCCCACCCCCCACCCATTCACCCCAATAAAAATCAAAAAATTTAAAAAAATTTTTAAAAAATTTTTTTTTCTAAATTAATAAAAAAAATATTTGTAGAGGGTCGAGGAGGATGAGAAGACCGAGGAGGGACAGCACAAACCAGACCTCCACTGGAAAAGTGCAGATAATGCTGGGACTTTGGGGAGGCTTATTGCCACCCAGATCCTAGAGAAGACCAATCAGTCGTTAAAAATTATTTCTTTCTGATGAAACTGGTGACTTTCTGGTGTTATTGTAAGTTTCCAGTATCATCTAATCCGCATGAGGTATGGTCCTAGTATTCTTTCTACCAGATTTTACGACACATTTCTCGCTGATTAGAACTGTTGATTTTTACCTGTAATCTGAGTGACAAGGAAACTACTCACTATTTCATTAATCTCCCTTCACATCAAGTAGAGGTCTTGATAGCGCAATCCTTTTCCTGTCTTTTCATCTTCTAATAACTTTAGCAGTCACTTTCATGTGCACCTACTGGTGTTTTACCACTGCGATTTGGGGGGGGGGGTGAGGTCGTTATGGTACGTTTCTTACATATCTATATAGTTAGGGAGTTAACATTTACAATGAGGCAATCATTATGAAAAAGAAAGAAATACAGAAATAAAGAAAGCATGAAATAAAAAGAGAAATAAAGATAAGTGCTGAAAATATGTGTGCAAAGACTGACTGCCATTTCATTTGATGAATCACTAGTTTATATATAATATATAGGGAGAATAAATTAAAAAGAAAAGTTCGATCAAAAACTACAGAATGACGAAAAAGATGGCGGATTATTACTGCGGAAAAACGCCGGAAGGAAAAAAATCGATGAAGATTATGAGAAAAGAAAAGAAAGAAGAAAAAAGAAAGACAAAAAGGAAAGAAGAAAAAAGAGAGTGATCTTTGGCCAGGTTGCGATTTTTCTTATTTTGCTGTTTTTGTTTTTAGTTTCTTTTGTTGTTTTCTTTTCTTTAACTATTTATTTATTTTACCCTTCATTTATTTATGTTCTGTTCATGGTCTATTCATATCAGGGAAATGAGAAGCTAATATTCCGTCCATTGCCAGAACAGCTGGCGATCCCATCAAACGACCGCAAAACAACAAAAACAAAACAAGAACGAAAGAATGATGATCAAGATCTGGTCGAGTGTTCTTATGATTCCATTGTATCGACCCAATCGATTATCGATTATTGTATAAATGAATACAATTATCGGCGAATGGAAATACAATTAACAATTCCGGCTTCGCTTAAAAATCATGAGTCTTACAAGACAAGAGAAAAAGACGATTTGCCTTTATATAAAGACAGGAATAATACCCGTTCAAGGACGGGTAAGATAAATTCCCCGAATAGAACAATGTTATGTCCCCTTACAAATATTAAAACACTAATCTTAACTCTAACTTAAAATCAATATATGACGCTACTCAAACTTATGTCTAGAATCCTTATTCTAAATTTGATCTATATCCATTACATGATTTTGATTCAAGAAAATTTCTAAATTTCTTCTTAAGACCCCTTGTCTTAAGAAGAAATTTAAATTTAAAAAGCTTTCTTATATGGTATAATCGCGTTGACTCGCCGTTTCTCGTTGGATCACCCAAGTTAAGCGACGTGGAGCCTGCCAGTACCAGATATTTGACCATTTGGGAATTCTAGGCGTTGTATGTCATCTTCCCATGCCCGGAATATACATGCAGCTGGGGATCGCTTGTGAATTTGATATTACCTGTATACTTCCTCGTTCAGGGGAAGCCGGCATATCCCGCCCAAAGCTAATACAACACTAAGTTACCGGTTCGTAAAAAGAATTTTTCTTAAGTGGTGTCTAATGATAATGGATCACCTTCAATGCAAACCTGAAATATTTGAATTTTTAAATGTGAGATTGATGGATAGAGAGTATTATGCAAGACAAAATACACGCTGAACCTATTGTGTAAGTAGTAAGATATATTAACCTCACAAGATTAGAAGCTTATCGCGAGCACAGGATAAAGACGTTACAATTCTGTTGAAAGAAATACGATACAACGAATGGCTAACTCTATTCTTCTAGGATATGAGATGAGCTAAGTTGGTTAACACTAGAAATGACTAGTATTTCCAAATCTACCGACTTCATATTGATGCGTGTATATGTACATATATTCATTGACTTTGTCATTAATATATATATATATATATATATATATATATATATATATATATATATATATATATATATGCATATATACAGGGATTTAACAAACTAATGAAAACACATGGCATCTCTTTCATAAAATCTAGTCTTGTGAAGCTCTCGGCGAACAGTTTTTGTTGAAACGGGATTATCGAGATGGTTGTTACGTTCTGCTGTATTTGTTTATTTTCACAATCCTTACAACGGATCGACGGTCTCTTTTGTTTCGATGAGGATGTTTATTCTTCTTTTTTCATATGCTTCGAGACAGTTCCTCTCGATACGACCACCATGTCAACCACTTATGTTACAGCAGCGTCTATCATACGGACAGCAACAATCTGCCCTCTTTGGAAATCTGATAGATCTGTCATTCAATTTTTTCTTACGAATATGCACGATCTGAAATAATCAATAAATTTAACCAATTAATTCAGGACAACAATAACTATGAATTAAAAAAATGAAATCAACATGTAAATCTTTCAATGTTAATGGGTGTTTTAAAATTGATGCAAAATTCACAAGGTGTTTCTATTATTTTGTCCAACTCCTGTATATTAAACTTAAAACAAATTATATTTAATTTTCGTAAAGCATATCGGCTTTAAATCCCCAGTCAGAATTAATAGTTCTTTCCGCGAAAAGTGCCATTCTTTGATTAGATTCGAGAACTGACTTTAACCCCGAACCTGAATTGGGAGACTTACATTAAATCTCTTGTTAAGATAGCATGAAAATGGTTACATCATTCTACAGCTTTAGAAGTACATCGCCTCAGACGCAATCTTTTACCTGTATAAAAGCCAGATACGCCTTAAGATGGAGAACTGCTGTTATATCTGGGGTGGTGCCACTCGCAACACTCCTTCTAAGCTTGACAGAGTGCACAATTGACTCAACAATGTAGTATGAGATGTTATCGTCGCGTCCCTTCAGCCTCTTTTGCACAGAAGAGATATTGCTAGCCTCTCTTTTCTGTATCGATATGTGCATGGTAGGTACTTGACTGAGCTCCAACACCTGGTATCCCCTGCAAAACATTCTCAGCAAGAACTCGTCTAGCTACAGCTACAGCCACAGCAAGAAATCTCTCTCTCTCTCTCTCTCTCTCTCTCTATTTATCTCTAACTCCTTACCAAAAACTAAACGAAACTTCCATGAACAAAGTTTCTTTCCTGGAACATCCCGCCTGTGGAGCAAGATACCACAAGGCTGCTTCCTAACGACTACAGCATGGTTGTCTTCAAGTCTAATGGAACAAACACGTGAGACGTCCCGATTGAAAATCAATTCCCCTTAAGCAACGTTCTGCCCATCTCACTAATTTTATTTTAACATAGTTCACCCCAGACAAGGCAGGCCGCCACTGTAGACGTAAGGGGCTACTGAGAAAAAAGAAAAGGGAGACGGTCGGGGGTCAACCTAAATTGGGATCTGCGCAGCAAGATGTCTGTTTACATTAGTTTTCAATTTCTGCATGTCAGTACCGTCGGGGAAACAGGGGGCAACCAGGGAGTTCCAAAGGCCAGCAGTACGAGGAAAGAAGTTATTTGAGTAGAAAGCTCTTCGGCATCTGGGGACCTCCACAGTGAATGGATGGGGTTTTGTCGATTGTTGAGTTGGTCTAGTGAACTTACGACGATGGGGCACCTGAGCAGCCAATTCATCGGAGCACAATCCATTGAAGTATTTGTAAAAAAAAGCACAAGGATGCTACATTGCGGCAGTGGGACAGGGACTGGAGCTTGGTTGACAGTGAGGGATCTATTAGGTTGGCGACTCTTTTTTGGACCTTGTCAAGGAGGGAGAGACTAGTAGATGATGCACCAGCTCAGATGTGGCAACAATACTCCATGCATGGCCGAATGGTGGCTTTGTAGAGATACAGGATAATGTCAGGTTTGAGGAGTTTACTAGCACGGTAGAGGGAGCCAACCTTCTTTGCGGCAGCCTTGGTAATGTCTTCAATGTATTTGTTCCAATTAATGTTACCTGTGAAGGTTAAGCCGAGGAGTTTGAATGATAAAATCTCAGGTAGGGTGTTATTAGCCATGACAATCGGTGGTTGGAGAGGTTCTTTGTAGTTATTGAAGGAAAGGAGCTTTGTCTTAGCGGCATTAAAAGTTACCAACCATTATTGACCCCAATCCACTACAGCCTGGAGGTCATTTTCTAAGGATTCAGCCATTGCCTCGGATATGATCAGTCTGTTTTGCCAACATGGCGAGAGTAAAGCGTGGTGTCGTCAGCAAATAAACCAATCTCAGACTCTATGTCATCAGGGAGATCGTTTATATAGATCAGGAACAACAAAGGTCCAAGGATAGATCCCTAGGGTACCCCAGCATTTATGTCATGTAGCTTAGATGAACGGCCATCGAGGACAACCTGGATTTTTCCAGTCCTCTGTTGGAGGCAATCATAACTGTCTATCTCTTTAACCTTTATCCTCGAGTGGCCGCTGGGACATGGTAAGTAGTGAGCATTTAGGAAATAGAATATATACATATTGTATATATTAAATACAAACTTGCATGTACGTTTTGATAAGTAAAGGTTAATGTTCATATTTATATGACTCAGAGTAAATGTTTATTTCCATGCCTACACTTTGCAACAAGGTCGTTATTTTTTTTCATAGATCGATTGTACTTGATCTTTCTAAAATAATTAAACTTTGAATACATTTTAATGTTTTATATATTCTTAAAAAACGTTTTGTTCCTTTTAATATCTCAATGTCTCTTATATAGACGTATTGCCCTTGGTGTTGAGAAAACAAAAATAATGCGGTGTTTTAAGAATATGCGACGTGTAAAATATAAAAATCACAAACACCTACGTAACCAAAATCTTCCGTTGAGTTAATTTGCTTATAAAGCGAAATTTAAATTCTCTTTCCATTGCAACGATGTCGCTGCTGATGCGAGATGAACGCCTCTGACTTGTCAATAAATAAATAACTTACTTTTTCGTCATTCGTCTTATGTCGCAAACTGTTTTTCTTTTGCTGTACAAAAAAAAACGCAAATAAACACACAGAAGCACACACATAGAAATGTATGTATATATATATATATATATATATATATATATATATATATATAATTTTTACACTTTAATAGATTTCCCCAGGCTGGCTTACAAAGGGCATTCGTCAACTTATATTTGGCAAAGAGATAAAAAGTATGCAAAACTGTAGCATATCTATCTCTCTCTCTCTCTCTCTCTATATATATATATATATATATGTATATATATATATATATATATATATATATATATATATATATATGATTATTGTTATTTACACAGACATGTACAAAATCTGCGACACTGGTATGTTATCGATCCATAGCTGTTATAAATAGGCAGAGTTAAAATCCGATCTTAACCTTAGATCATATTTGGAATTTTGGAAAGAATATATATATATATATATATATATATATATATATATATATATATATATATATATATATATATATATATATATATATATAATTTAAAATATCTGTTTATCTACATACGTATACGTTTCATCCTTTCGGAATCGTCAGTGTTGAGATATTTTTAAAGCCGGTCGAAGAATTCGAATCTACAATACTAGAGTCATGTTTTAAACTCTAATCTGATGCCTTAACCCACGCGGAAACCGTGAAAAAATATGTAAATCGGTGAGATTTTTTTAAAACCTATTATACCGAGCTGGCGTGATAGTAGTTACTAAAGTGCGCAGCTTGAATTGTGGGTGACAAATAATTATAAATATGTATTTTTTATCTACATACGTATACGTTTCATCCTTCCGGAATCGTCAGTGTAGAGATAATTATTCAAGCCGGCCGCAGAATTAGAAACCCCGGAACAAGAGTCATGTTTTTAACTCAAATGCCGATGCCTTAACCCACGCGAAAACCATCAACAACTACAAAAATCAGTGAGAGTTGTTTAAACCTATTATATCGATCTGGCGCGATATGCAGCTGACGTCAACAGTGTTCAACTTACGAAAGAACATGCATTAAAGCTACTATTTTGACGACTGTATTAATACTATTTACTAGAGATGTATATATATATATATATATATATATATATATATATATATATATATATATATATATATATATGTACGAGAAGAATAACTGTCCTATGAAGGGTAACATTAATTCTCTAAACAGAACATTTTTGGACCAGTTGTAAATCCCCTTATGAATATGTAAGCATTAAATCAAACCTTGTGTCAAGAATCCTTATTTAAATTTTGTTTCGAAATAAATGTCTAAAATGTAAGTTAATGGGTCTTACAAATACATTGATATTCAGAGAATCTATCTTAATTGGTGTCGAATAACTATAGATCAAATTCAATACCTTTCCCATTGTTCTATTTACTAACACTTAGCAGAACGCGACATCTGAAAAAAAGATTTCGGGGACATATTAGTCAAAAACACTGCTATTTTCGCCGTCTAAAATTGCAACCTGCGCCTCCCCATAATTGAAGCCTTACTCATTCGAGCAAACAAACCTACGATCAATCAAGCTCGATATGAGAGGGAAGAAGGTATACTGAAATGCCTTTAATATAATATACATAAAAATGTTTTAATCGAGTTTCTCAATAAATTCACCAGTTTTAGTCTGCATAACTCCTCACGTGCTTGAAGAAGACTCATGGGAGTCGAAAACGTTAGCAGTTTTGTCGAGTTCCTGTTCACACTCGAACATAACATTAGATCATTAGTCCGTCAACATGAAAAGATGGATCAAAAAAGAAACAAACAGGAATTGTCCCTGTTGTTTAACTAAACATGCATTAATGAAGAAATGCTGCCTAAGTATACAAATATATATATATATATATATATATATATATATATATATATATATATATGTGTGTGTGTGTGTGTGTGTGTGTGTATTATAAACGATATATAAATAGATTGATTGCAATATAAATGTGATTTATCGTATCTTCAACTGGCGTAAGTTCGTTCGTCTTATGTTTACTCTTTCTTTATGGATGTTTGGACGTGTGATTTTTTTCTCTTCAGAGTTGCCATCTTTTGCTCAGACCAAACATATAATAAAAAAAACACCGGTGGTAAAATATAAAATGTTTGCTATCATCATTTGTTTTGTTTCCTTAACTGTTTACCTTTTCAAAATGTCGGAACATCTTTCTTCGCTTAAAATGATAATGAAGCACTCACCATGAATCTGCATACTTACCAAATATACACCAAACGAATGGACTTTTTGTATCGTAACACATCTTACAAATTGTATGCACATCAAATTTATATAAATGCATATGCATTTTTGGGGGAATCGTCAGGCTAGTAAATACTGAAAATCGACATATAAAAGATTATATCTCATTATAACATTTGATGTGGATACATTAAATAATATATATATATATATATATATATATATATATATATATATATATATATATATATATATATATAGTATATGTATTGTATTAGTTTCTGTAAATGTAAATCCGTAGAAACTCAAGTGTTTATAAAAAGTGCTCAATACCAAGTAGAGCTGTTTATAAGTATACATTTTTATTTATACAAACATTATTGGTTACATATGTGCATACATGTTTCGGTTGCACTTTTCCAAGAAAGTCAACCACATCAGACCAAGAATCTTTCAAGCCCATTCCTGAAAGATTCTTGGTCTGATGAGGTTGACTTTCTTGGAAAAGTGCAACCGAAACATGTATGCACATATGTAACCAATAATGTTTGTATAAATAAAAATTTATACTTATATATATATATATATATATATATATATATATATATATATATATATATATATATATTATACTAATAGGCTATATAATGGTATAAGCAATATAGGGTATATGCAATGAATATACGATTAGCTTTAAATTTCAATATTAATTCATTATTAGGGTGGATGGTACGGTTTCAGTGGCACTTCCTAAATGGTAAAGTTGACAAAAAAATAAATAATGTGCTCACGTTACTCACCATGTTGCTTAGAATGCATATTCCATAATTCGTAATGATGAATTCAATAGTTTAGGATTTTACAAAGGACATACATATTATTGACCCGCACGCACGCGCGCCGATCCTTCGAAAATGAATTACATAATATTACTAAAATTTTGATGAAGAGCCATTTTTTTCTCTATTAAATTATTTTTTTAGCTTATTTTAAAAGTTTTTTGGGGGGAGCGAGTTTTGGTGAGTGCACTCCTAAATGGCAAAATTTACAAAAAAATAATGTTCCTATGTTATTAAGCTTGTTGCTGAAAATATATATGCCAAAATGGATAATGTTTGATTCATTAGTTTAGTAGTTATTCTGTACGACAATATATTTATATATATATATATATATATATATATATATATATATATATATATATATAGAGAGAGAGAGAGAGAGAGAGAGAGAGAGAGAGAGAGAGAGAGAGAGAGAAATATATACACTACCTTAGTTAATATATACGCACACCCTAAATGTTAGATTTTACAAAAAATCAATACTGGGCTTATGTTACTAACCGTGTTGACTTGAATATATATTCCAAAATTCATAATAATCCGTTCATTATTTTGGGAGATAATCCTGTAAATAAATATAATTGTATGTATATATATATATATATATATATATATATATACATATCGCTAATTAACACAATACAAACAAAAACAAACAAGACATTGGCCGATTTCGTTCAGATAAACGAACGTCTTTAGAAAAAGTAAAGATTTTAAATTTATTAAATGAAACGAGTAATTTGCGCGTTTGTAGCGTTTTGAAAATATGCATGGTAAATTGGAAATCAAAAAGAAAAATCTGATAATAGTTATAAAGATGATCATTAATTAGCTGGAGTCGGTTTTGATATTGCAGTGGGGAGGTATACAGGGTGACTCAACACAAACGGGCCCCGTGTACACTATGTGATATCTCCTTTATTTATTGACCGATTGCCCTTATTTTACAGGACATGGCAGAATTAACGACCGTGAGTACACCAAGCCCTCAGTGGGAGCTGGGACAAAGAATACACTGTGTTAAATTTTACTACAAGACAGGCTCGTTTAAGAAACCCCAGGACAGTTTCATGCATCAGTTCGGATGTGAAAGGCTTTACCCAAAAGCAGAATTCAGAACTGGGTGGACCACTTCGAGAAGTATGGGACCGTGGAGAACTTCAACGCTGCCAGTGAGAACCGTCCAAGCCACTCGGTACGTCCCAAGAAGCGGACAGCCGAGCTGGTCGAAAGTGTGAGAGAGTCTCTCCAGGAGAGTCCGAAACGCTCTGTGCGTAAGCGAAGTCAGTCCCTCGGTATCTCCCGTGAGACTTGCAGGACAGTGCTGGTGAACAATATCAGGGCTTACCCATACAGAATACAGACGCTGCAGACCCTTACAACCTCAGACAAGAAGCAGAGGAGCGCTATGGTAGTCAAGATGATTGAGGAGACACCAGGTTTCCTAAACCTCCTTTAGACCTCAGATGAAGCCAACTTCCATCTTGACGGAAAGGCGAACTCCAAGACAAATATCTTCTGGGGGTCCTCCAGACCCAATGAAGTAGCCACCAAGCCCCTGTACTCTCCTAATTGCACGGTGTGGGCTGCAATCTCGGTCAGAGGCATCATCGGACCAATCTTCATCGAAGAATCTGGCGCAGCAGTGCCAGTCAACAAGGGGCGATATGTGGAGGTCTTCAAAACCTTCAAGAGTGCGTTCCAGCCCCTCTACCGTCGCTCACGAGCAAGTTCTGGTTCCAGCAAGACGGAGCAAGTTCTCACACCTCAAACCTGTCCCGAGATTGGCTGAAAGAGAACTTCGGAGGCCGAGTGATCAGTCTCAAGACTAATTTTAAGTACCCACCCCATAGCCCGGACCTAAGGCCCCCAGATTATTTCCTTTGGGGCTATCTTAAGGACAGAATGTATGCAGGGAAACCCAGAACCATCACAGAACTCAGGGAATCCATCAGGGAGGAGATGAGAGCCATTCCCAATTCAGTCTGTAAGAACCTCATGGACAACCTTGTTCTGCGCCTCAAGAAATGCACGGAGCTAAAAGGAGTCCATCTAGAACACATGCTGTAGAACGGAGAAAAAAAGGCCAAAGACCCTAGTGTTTTTATATGATGTTGTGAATATAATAAACTAGTGATGTCCCAAAATTCATTTCATTCGGACGAAACACTATGAAACGGGGCCTAATTAGATTTGGGGCCCGTTTTTGGGGGGTCACCCTGTATTATATTATACGAGTGCGATATTTGGAAGATATTTTGTTTAAGAATAAAAATCAAACTTGACATGTGCTAATAGTCAACTCCAATAATATTGAAACGACAAAGCCGATTCCTTTGTTTTTGTAGTTTACTATATGGGACGATAGTTTGGGATTCAAGCCTTTATTTCCTGGTATTTACATTTAGATTAGGCTTATTCATTTTTTAACTATGCAAAAGTAATTCCCTACATTCCCTGTATTATTAATTAATCAATTACCCCCCATCTAATATTTAAGACTTTATTCAATTTATATCTACTTTATTTTAATATATCTTCTGTTACAGGAGGAGTAACCAACGCCTAACGGTGAGAACACCCCTATTTTATTTTACTCCTATTGTCCCATTACAATAATTCCCTCCATTCCCTGTGTTAATGAATTAATCAGTTAACCCCGCCACATCTTGATATGAAAAAATAA
This sequence comes from Sepiola atlantica, assembly GCA_963556195.1. NCBI lineage: Eukaryota > Metazoa > Mollusca > Cephalopoda > Sepiida > Sepiolidae > Sepiola > Sepiola atlantica. The sequence continues at coordinate 162,508,956 of OY744521.1, read as the reverse complement.
AAAATATTTAATATTAAATGAAATATTTAATTACTTTACCTATACCTAACTTGCCTTTAAGTGTCTGCTCAGTGGGGTACATAAGTGCATGGATTTTTGCCAACTAAATCTTTAGAATCAATTGTAAGCATATGTCCTCGAAATCAAATACTTCTGTTTTAAGTCTTACGTGGAATTAAATTTATTTGGCATTGAAACTTTAAAATTAAAGATTTTAAATCTAATATTTTCAGATTTAAAATACGTCTCACTCAGAGTGATTTCCCCTGCACCTTTCATTGTTTTACAGTTGAAATTTTAGCATTTTCATTTTAATTAGTTTTCTCTACTTCGATGAAATTTAATTATATCTATAAATGTTTTTGTATAGTAACATAATTCTATAATTAAATTTAAGAATACCTACAAACAATAATCTTACTTGAATATACGCTAATAAAAATAACATTAATAAAAAGGGAAAATACTTTTGTTAAAATATATAAATAAAATATAATTATTATAAAAATCAATATTTACTTACTATATAATACCCAGTTAATTAATTTGATATTACACACATATTTTTAACACCATATCTATGTGAAAGATAAAGTATTAAAATCTATTGATTTAATATTTACTGCGGAACTTACATCTACATCTGCGAGACTGACCCTCTTTTCAGTTCTATATTCCGGCATCCATCTTGCTGGATTTCCGACAGTCGAACTTTTCTTTTGTGTCTATTTTTCTCCCGAAATTCAAATGGTTTCCAATCATTCGGATACTATACACAGTTAATACCATACTTGATGTTTATTATCTAAGATTGAAAAGAAAAATAAATAGATAATTGTAAGATCTTGCTTTCGGTTGTTTATTTTTGTTCTTTCCAGATTCTCATCAATCCGGCTCTCTGCATTGCTCCGAGCCTTCTTAATACCTTTATATATATATATATATATATATATATATATATATATATATATATATATATATATATATATATATATATATATATACTGGTATATGCTATATAGTAATTATTTTGCTAGAGCGGCAAAAATATCGACACCGGCTGTTTTAAGTTGTATTCCGGATATTGATTATTTCAACTGAAAAAAGTGACATGCGTGTAATTTTAGCAAAATTAAGGTATCCGTCCTTAAAACAAAGAGAATTGAAACAATGGTCATTGTATAGAATATCTATAAATAAATATGTAGATTTTACACTGGTAATTCAGCACTCTGCCCGATTTTGATTCTATTACATGTCTAAAATTTAAGAAGTAATTGAAATTCAGGGAATATTGCAAATTTAATGCAAATCTTAAATATTTGTAATTTTTAAATGAGGGGCCATATTATTGCTTCTTTAAAATTCTCAAATGAAATTGAAATATGTGGAATATTTATTGATTTATATCTAATACTTATAGTTAAAATCTCACAAAAAAAGATATCTAAATTTTCATGAAGAGCTTCAAACCTCACTTTGCAATCTGTGCATACAACTAAATTGAACTAAATATTGTCTACATTACCCACCCTTACGTCTCCTAGCTGTGTTCTGAAATTCATAATAATAGGTTAATTACACTGGCCAACATCTATTTTGCCGTCAGGACGCTACTAAGTGATTTTTAATAATTATAATACGCTGAATTCAAAATTACAGTTCATTTTTCTCAGATCAGATTTTTGGTCCACCTGAAATAGAAGGTTTCCAATTTTAATGTATTTTCATGAGATTTCAACTGTATAAATTTCTATTTCGTCAAACTAAAGAGACAAAATCTCGCTATTTCATTTAATCTAGTGGTATTAGCTCATACTGTCCCTCCAACAGTAAACATTACTCATAATTTATCATACATTAAGATCGAGGAACAATTGTGTTCAAGCGTGAGTGTCAAAGTAGGAAAAACAATTTTGTTTGTCAAAAAGAATCAAACTTGTAGCAGTAAAGAATGTTAAATAGAGAAAACAATTACATTAGAAAAATTCTAGTCGTACTTAAGTTTATTCTTTTGGTTTAAAGCTTAGTCTCCTGGATTTTCGAAAATGGTTTCCTGCACAATAAAGGTGAAGACTCCAAAAATAAACTAGCCATGATATGGTTATCCCATCTCCTCTGGTACATCTCCTCCATCACTGTATTGGTGAAATCATATTCCTTGCTCGTTACTTTGATCACCAAGGTTTTCTTCAAAACGATCAAGATGGCAATGGAGATGTATCTTTATGCTCATATTAGCTCTAATTTTTCTCAAATCATTGAGCATCATGTCCATTAATTTTTCATAGCTATCAGCTGTGTGGTTTCCGAAAAAAAAAACTTTAGCAACATTCACAAATGATTTCCAAGCAGAAGATTTGACATCAGCCATTGAGTTCACGTTTAATGTTCTTATCTGAGGTCCATCAAATATCCCAGCTTCAAGCTTTTCACTGCTTAAGACAGGAAAGGATTTGCATATATGGTTATAACAATGTATGTCTTTATCAAGTGCCTTAAGGTATTGTTTGATCAGTCCCAATTTTATATGACGCGGCAATTATATGATTTAATTCTTTTCAACAAGTGGTTCATTAATGATGTTACAATCACCAATCCCCAAAGTTTCTCTCAGAGTACAATCTTTCCTTGTCCAGTGTGCCACTTTATATCTGCTGTCCGCAGGCACAAAAAGCAGGAACACTTTGTGTAAACTTGCGCTAGACTGCATATTTTAGTGGTGCCTGCGAATGGTAGACGTTGTAGGTGATAGATTCTCGGCCAAAGGAAAGGGGGGGGCACAGAGGAAATTGAAAATGTCTATTAATTTATATCGGGCCACCCAGAATCTTATTTCTCTTTGAAAAAATTAAGTGTCTCATTAGACAGGGAATGATGCTGAAACCAAAAAGTAATGTTTGTAGATGGGCCCCGTGATAAGCCTCTATGAATGGACTGTCTGACAGTAATCTGTGTTGAATATCTCCAGTAGCCCTTGTCTTGGGTGGTCGAATGGAGAGGGAGACCTGACATCTCGGATTTCCAATCAAAAGTACATATGTTCCAGCCTATATGAGGGGGTCGGTTAGACCTGGCCCTCTTGGAATGACACAGGCAGTTTTTCTAGAGCTGACAGTCCGTTGGAGCTGGGTGCCTCTCAAGGCAATATGGGCTCCTTGTGGCTCCTTGCTATGCTGATTGGACTTATCTTTTCTGGTAGAGCAAAAACCTTAGTCTGCTGTTCAATCTAGGGAATACGAGCTTCATTTGTAACCTCCAAAAAATATACCTGTTACTTATTTATGAACTGGACTTGTGGTCTGACTTAAAATGAGAATTCTTTGCTACAGCACTGACTGAGTCCAACAACAACTTCCGACCGGCACAACATGTGGGACGATTGCGGCTAGTGCAGTGAACACACTCATACAGATTAAAATCGACTGTTGCCTCAATAGAAAGTTAACCATTTTCGAATCTACACAAATTACCCATTGGTGTTCTGAGTAACGCACTCAATCCAAAACTTGTTTTTTGGTATTCTTTTTTTATTTTTTTATAGAATGTTTAATAGGAATACACGTATATGTGTTACCATTATGTAAAAGTAAACATTTCAAACTCAGTGTAATACTATCCAAAACGAGCCGTCATTCTTCATTCTTGTATTCAGTAACATCCATTTGTATGAGGAGCTTTTCAATATCATTACAGTAAACTAAGTTGCCATCTTCAGTAAAATAAAAAGTGGTAATAAAATCTGCTCTCGGTTCCGATAAAAAAAATTATGGTTTTTTTCTGTCAGCTTTGATGCCAGAACCTCTGATGATTTATTTGAAAAATTCAAGGCTTTTATCAAATTGCTTAGTTCTTACTGATTGAATACCGTTGGCATTTGAGAGCTTATATCTGCATGAAAATAAGGATCAGCAGGTTTTTTCAATTGAATTTCTTTGATCATCTAGTTCCATAGTGGCTATGTTGAAGCTTTGCAAAGTTGTAAACACTGGTTAGGGGAAATCGTTACTATGTGGTATTGGTCTTTTAGCATCTGGTAGATCTGGATACGATATTGAATTTCTATTCTTACGGTGTGCACCTTCCAAATTGACACAACAAAAGTAAGTCATCATCTTTTTTCTGCTCCCTCCAAACCATAGGATTGTCAAATGTTAAACTTTTCCCTAAGCATTCAGTCTACTGTATCAATCCCTCTTTGCAAGTTTTGCATACTATGTGAGGTACCCATGATTGACAATTATCTCCAAGCATCACTTCAAGATATGCTTAATAATTTGTTTTGTTTTTACGAAATCGTTAATTTTCATACTGTTTTCCACTAAAGTAAATTCACCACAACTATAACAGAACGCATCAGACTTATTAAAGTATTTCCGGTTTGATGTTTCCATGTTCATTGTACAACTTGGTTCAGGAATAAGAATTTCTCTTGTCAGCTGCAAGTAACGAATTAAAGAGTTAAAAGAATGATAGAATAAATAAGTTTACCAGTTGAAATCTCAAAGGAAATGTCCATCAAGCTGAGAGAATATAATTAACTTTTTATCTTTTCCTTACACGGGAATCACATGGAATATGTGCTTCAAGTGCTAAAGAGCTGTTTATGCTAATACATCATCTAATGAAAATATTTACAGGAATCATGCAAACTCTAAAATTTAACTTAATATGATTCGTATGAAAGCTGTAAATTATATTGGAAACAGTTGAAATCTGACTTAAAATCACATTATACAGTCCTCTTATATGAATCGAGTATCGTACAATAAGCCAATACATAAAAGATATCAATTTCAGAAACAAAAACCTTAACCTGATTGGGTAAACCTGACTTTATATTTGAATTCAGCGGCTTGAAGTCACCCAGAATCACCTACTTTTTCTAGATAGTAGAGCAAAATCTTTTTGTTGTTGACCAGTGTTATTTTAGGAGTGAATCCTCTACATAAAATATATATAAACATGTACACATACCTAAACTTATATATATAGACATTTAAATATATTATTAGTTATACTCACTAGAAGTTATAACACAAGTCATCATTAGTGATTGATCACGGAATATAACCGGTGGTGTTCCCTCTGAGTGACAACAAGCCTCCCAAAATGTCCAGTACTCTTCACCTTTTTTTCGATAACCATTGCAAATGACTTTGCGGTATCACCACAGCCGCTTACCATTGAGGGCTATGCGAATCTTCTTTGTATGGTTTCAATTTTAGTATTTGTTGTGCCGATATTATTATTATTATTATTATTATTATTATTATTATTATTATTATTATTATTATTATTATGTTTACTCACTAAAGTTAACACACAGGGCGTCATCAATGATTGCTCACTGATAATCACCAGTTGTTTTCCCTGGAGTCTGAGGGACAACAAGTCTCCCCATATTTCCAGTTCTCTCTATCTCTTCGATAACTATTGCAAATGAATTAGCGTTATCATAACAGACGCTTACACTCGATTTCTCGCTGGTAACGACTATTGGCCTTCTCTGGGATTTGGATGGCAAATAAACGTCCCCAATGTTCCAGTGCTCTCCGCACTCTTGCAGTATAGGTCTGGTTAGTGCTATCCCTCCTCGGTCTTTCCATCCTCCTTGACCCTTTACGACTTTTTTGTATGGTATCAGACGGGGATGGTGCCAGCACTTTTTGGGGAGGGGGTAGTTTATGAAATTTCTTGCAGTTTCTGTTCCTTGGGTTCTTGTGGTGCTCTTTATGTGATTTTGTTTTCTTCCTATTGCACCTTGCATGTGATTGGTTAGTCTTCCTAGCTCATGTGGAAAGGTTTCCGCATTCAAGGATTTTCCTTAAGATGTCAGCTGTATTTATGATTGTATGGTCTCATTTTTACCTTTGATTCCAATTTCTCCCAGTTTTTTCCAGGTCCTTCGGAAATTTTCCTTATATTTACTTCCTTCATACTCCATATCCCTTTCAATTCTCTGGCGAGTTCAGTGTATTTACTTCGTTTTTCTTTCGGTTTGGTCTTCACTCTGTGGTCGGCTGGGACGGCAAAATCTACGATTTGGCAGGATTTTTCTTTCTTGTTGACTATTATCACATCCGGTCTCCTTGCTTATATGAGTTTATCGTTTGTACCTCTTTATCCCAGAAAATTTTGTGTTTTTCGTTTTCGAGTACCGTCTCAGGTTTATGTTTGTATCATTTTTGCGAGTGTTCGAAATGCCTTTGTTTGCATAGCTCCTAGTGTACTTCTTTCCCCACGCAGTCATGCCTATTTTTGTATTCTTTTGGGACCAGTTTTGGGCATTCACTTATTATGCGATTTATTGTTCGGTCTCTTTGTTCGCACAATCTGCATTTACTGTTTTCCTGAGTTTTATCTACTTTAGCTTTAATGTAGTTGGCCCTAATCGCATTGTTTTGTGCAGCCGTCAGTAGGGATTTGGTTTCTCTATTCATGTGTTCTTTTCTCAGCCATGCCCAACTATTTACGTGTGTCTCTTCTCTTGTACATCTTATGAAACGTCCATGTGGTTGTTTTTCTTCAAACTTTCTGTTTGTTTCCGGTTTCAGTGTTTCCTGTGTTGTTCGTTGGGACGGTGTCTCTTGCTGCGGTGATCAGCCTTTCTGTGTTCTGGTGTATGTATTTTTTCAGCTCTTTTTTAGTGTCTTCCACACAATCTTCTATACTTACCAGTCCTCTTCCACCTTCGTTTCTCTTTACGTAGAGTCTGTCTGTATCGCCTTTTAGATGTAGTGCATAGTGCATGGTCATTAATTGTCTAGTCTTTTGGTCAAGATGTCTGAGTTCTTCTTTTGTCCAGCTTATGAATGGTCCAAGGTATCTTATTAGTGATACTTCCCAGGTATTTATTCTTTTTATTAGGTTTCTGCTATATAATTTTGTTTCTAAGAGCTTTCTTGTTCTTCTCGGATATTCTTTTTCAATCTTCTTTTTCATTTCTGTAGATTTTCTCGTGTCTGCTTCAAGAACTCTCAAATATGTATTGCTGTCGTGTTCGCCTAGCGCCCTCAGCTGCTCTTGGTTGGGTAGATCCATGCCTTTAGTCGCCTCCAGCTTTCCCTTTTTGATCTCTAGCAGTGCACACTTTTCCATCCCGAATTCTATTTGAATGTCCTGGCTGAAGATATTTATCAGCTTTTCCAGTGTCTTTTTGCTTTTTGCAAATAGCTTCAAGTCGTCTATGTACATCAGGTAGTTTATTCGTTGTTATGTGCTTGTGAATGGCATCATGGCTATGATAAACAGTTGTGGTGATAGGGAGTTTCCTTGGAAAATGCCTCTCTGTATTTTGATCTCCGTCAGATGTTGTCCTCTAGCTTTCAGTTCTAATCTCCATGTTTCCATTGCTTTCTTGATGAGATTAATAAACCGTGTCGGGTATCTTGTTCATTTTTAAGCATTTAATTATCCATGCTTGAGCGATTCTATCGTAGGATTCTTGTCGTCAATCCATGCCATAGATATGTTCTTTTTCCTGCTTTTGACTTCCTTCAGAACCTTTTGATCTATGTATAACAGAGCATGCATCCCTCTTTTCCCTTTCCGGCATCCTTTTAGTTCCTCGGGGAGTAGCCCACAGCTGTTCAGGGAATGTAAATTGTCTCTCTCAGTTGTGCTGTTACGATTTTCCACATTGTTGGTAAGCATGTTATTGGTCTGTAATTGCTTGAGGTCGTTCCTTTTTTGTCGTCTTTTTGTATGAGCGTTGTCCTTCCCTTAGTCATCCACTCTGGTACGTCTGTTTTATGGATACATGCTCTCAGTTTATTTTTGTAAAATTTAACTAGCTTTTCAAACTTACTTTTCCTGATTTAAGCAATCTAATTCTAGCGCAATGGGTGACACAATGGGTCATATCTTTTCTAATATAACGCCAACTCCCCTCATTATTTCTAATTTGCTGTATAATTGAGAGCGTTAATCACTGTAGTCTTCATATTGTCTATTAACTTATAAATTGATGTATAATCACTGTGCTGATGATAAGATCCCAAATTAGTAAAGATATATCGCCCCTGAAATGATGGTACACTATCAGTTGTGAAGTTGAATTCTTGGAGCGCAAATGAATGATCATGTAAAAATATTTACATTACATATATATATATATATATATATATATATATATATATATATATATATATATATATAGCATTCTATAAAGTGAAATAATAAAAATAAGGTGCGAATCAAATTTTATTAGAATTCAATGTTCAAGCAAAGTACCTTACAGTCCTTAACTCATGAGTTTTCAAAGAAAATGATTCTCCTCAAAGGACCATTACCGCAATGACATTACTGCAGGTAATAAAATTAAACTTTGAAAATATATAAAAAATATATATCAAAATACATAAAAGTATATAAAATATCAAATATATCAGCCCAAAACATACTTTGTTGTTAAAGCTATACAGTTCATCCAAGTCATACAATTTAAAACATATTCAGGAAAGATATCCAAGAGGTTGATTGAAAAGTGATCCAAGTGGTGAATTGTAGTCCAAAAACGAAAACGTTATCCAGGCGGGAAATTTGTTTGCAAACGATGCAGTAAATGACAGTGAAAAATGTACCCAAGGTGTATGCAAATTAATTAAACGATTAAAAAAAATCATATGTAAAGTTCAGAAAACTAACTTGGTGTTGAATATCATAATGTTCAAAATTCAGTGTTCTTATGAGCTGATCGGAGTAGTGCAAACCATAACTTCCTGGTTAGATGAAAGCTCCGCTAAATGCAATTCGAATGAAATTAAACTGACCTGATGTATTCGGCCATTTTTTCTTCCTGGTCCGATAAAAATTATTCCAATGAATAAAATTACATTCAAAGGTAATCACTATCCCGCAAGCCAAGTACATAGATAACTAATCCAAAAAGAACCTCCACTGCTTGATAAGAGAGCCACACTAAAGTCGTTGAATATCTATTTATTCAAACGACGTTTTCAGAACGGATGTTGAATGTCTACGTTAGCAAGGAAAAACGTCATCATATATTGACAGATATGTGAAATCAACTATATGATCACCGGATGTTACTTGTCTGGGTCAAATCAGTTATGTGTGCAACTGAAATTATAAGTCTAGGTCACAGAGACAGGATGTGTAAATTTAGGTCAAAGCCTCCAAACACGTACCCATCCAAAATTGCTATTTGATCGTCTGCCTTAAGCATATAAACCAATTTCACACATCCAGCCCTATCAGATAATTTAGAAGATTTATGAAATTAATAATTACGAAGTTATTAAAATATTTAGAATTTAATAATTTAATAGTTTACTTTAAAATTTAATTTGTTCAAATTAAGAAGTTGTTAAAATATTTAGAATTTAATAATTTTAACATTTTAAAATTTAGACTTTTGCAATTTAAAAAAAAATTAAAGAGATATTTAGGCATTTTCAATGTCTAAACCTTTTAGGCAGGGAGGATTTAACAAACACATTTCCAAAACTGGACATTCCCGGTCCCGACACTCACTCAATCAGCTACGGTGGGTTTGGTGGTGGGCTCTATTGGGCATACTTGAATTTCCTCCTATGGCGACATTTGGAAACTAATTCATTTCTAGAGTGAACATTGAATTCTAATGAAATTTGATTCGCACCTTATTTTATTATTTCACTTTATATAATGCTATTAATGCTCTATCCAGTATATTGAGCTTCAGTTTTATCCGGATGTTCACTAATTAAAGATATTAGTTGCTTATTATATATTTTGTTGGATTAACTTTATATATATATATATATATATATATATATATATATATATATATATATATATATATAGATAGATAGATAAATAGATAGATAGATAGATAGTGCTTAATTAGATATGTAAGAGCATATATACATTATATCACAGAATACTATACATTAGTTTGATCATCCATCGATACATTCGGTTTCACGGAAAGATTGGAAACTCAGCCGGTATCGGTTCTTTAGTCAATGTTATGGTCATCATATCATCGACTGAAGAACATATACGCTTGGTATCTTTAGCCGTGCGGGCTGATTTTCCAGTATTGTTCGTAAAACTGAAGGTATCGATAGACGATGAAACTAATGTGATGTGTTATTTCAAATAATATATGTGTGTGTGTGCATGTGTGTGTTTGTATTATGTCCATATGTGTGTATGACCCTATGAATCTTTTATGTTAAGTTGCGTCTAAGAATGGATAGTGTTTCAAAAGTATAATGTCGAATGTAAATATGAAACTGGAAACCTCTTTCAGCAGTGAAGTTTAAATCAGATCTTCCTGCTGACCAAAGTTTTCCTTTGCAGTTTTACATATTTTGTTGGCTATTTATTCATATTTTTATCGCCTTATGTTATGTAAGACGCGAAGAATGTGCTGATCTAAATAATTTTCCAAGGTAATATAAGGATTCCGTCGAATTTATAATTTTACTGCTATTTCAAATTTCACTTAAAATCTAACGATACGTTCGTTGAAAGAAGATCCTGTATGGAATGGATTTATTAAATAAACACGTGTTACACAAAAAGATACGGGATACTCTAATTGGTTGAGCTTGATCACGTGATAGGAAAACAAACGGTGAAATACTCTTTACCAAATACCAAACCAAACTTCCATGAACAAAGTTTATGTCCTAGAACATCCTATTTGCGTAACACAATACCACGAGGCTGCCTCCTAACAACTACAACATAGTCGTCTTCAAGTCTAATGTTAACAAATACTGGTTGAGTCGTCCTCTTAAGTGAGCTTCTGCCTATTACACACATGGTTTCAAATCCTCTCGTGGTGGCGTTCATCGTTCAACGGATAATATTTTTAAAGCTTATCATCAAATAGTTTCCAGGCCTTGATAAGCAGTGACCCATTGGTATAAAAAACTTAAGATTGTTTCGGAGTTCATTAGATGGAGATTGATAATTTGTATCATTGTGAAAATGCACTAAGCAGCATGTTTAGTGTGCTGTGTTTTCCGATGTATGTGAATAGCAGACTTGCTGCAGGTGGGAGTTGTTTGGCCAAGAAAAAACTGGGGACACAGATGAAATTGAAAAAGTCTTTGATTTGCGGGTCGGCCACAGAGAATTGGAGTTCTCTTTGAGCAGGGTTTACGCTGAGAGATGAACACTCTGAAAAAATAATGTTTATAGATTGTTTGCAAATAGGTCTTTTTAAGTACACACTGGCTAGCCGTTATCTCAAGTAGATATCTGGGTGGTCCTTCTCGGTGGTTTAATAGGTGATGACTGAGAAAAAGACCAGAATCTAAAATTTCCGGTCCAAAAGAACATACATTCCAACCTATGAGCAAGGGAGGTCAGATTGTCTTGGCCCTCTGAGCGTCAGAGATGCAGTTTGGTTTTCTGTGGTCTGGCGGTCGGTTGGATCTGTGTGCCTCTCAGATATAAATTGGCTCTAAACTATGTGTTTTAATTTTGTCAGAGTGAGATTTCTCATTTTGCAAGTCTGTTGTTCAAAGGAAAAAACGAATACCATTGCCATTATAACCTCTAAAAAATAAACCTCTGTTAATTGTTTTTAAACTGAAGTTGTGGTTTTGTTTGGAGGGAGAATTCTTCTGTTGCAGTACTGATTGGAACCACCCAATTGACACTGCGACCGATGTCGGAATCCAATAACTTTGGACCGACACTACGAGCTAACGATCACGACATGCGCAGTAGACACATACTGTACACGTTCATATTATTTTGATTATTTAAACTGCTGATATACAATATAAGAACAGTAGTCCGTATAATCCAAATAATGCATACTTAAGATTATCAGTTGGTGTTTGAGAGCGGTGGCATATGGAATCTTAACAGGGATTCTGTCTTACTCACCAACCTAGGAAAGAAATAATAATGTACAGTACTGATAGATATGGTATTTAGACTACTCATAACTTTTCTTATGTAATTAGAAGAAACGCATAGATACGGGAAAATGTGTATCCGTAGTTAAGTTAAATAAAATATAGTTAAAATTGTTGGCAATCATGGAATACAAGAAAAGGGGTCAGACTTTACTCTTTTTAAACACAACCCATCAAGATGTATTTTAGCACTTCTGGCATTAAGAAGAAATTGAATGTTTCAATTATTGTTCATTTATCTCTTTATAAATATATCTTCGACCTATTTTTTCAACGCACTTTTTAGTTTGAAGAAAAACTAGTATTGTATTCATGTTTTTAATCTTTCTTATAGTAAATACAAATTTCGTATGGAGTAGCATTTATCAACAAAAGATCTACATTTTTTTCGCAAGAACAAGTGAGATGAGCTAATGAACTTTTGTTTTTTATTTAATTTCATTTATTAAATATTATTAAACGTACACAATATCTCCTTGGTTATTTTAATATTGTAATATAGACATCAGCAACGTATTATGTGCTGCCATATCTGGAGAGGTTCGGTAGGCTCTTTCTTGACTTGACAGTATAAAACAGACTCCGCAATGAGATCTTTTCTCTTCCTTTCATCGCCTTTCACACAGAAGTTATATGCTGTAAGCCTTTTTCTACTGTATCGTTATGTTCATAGTAGATGCGCGACTAGGCTCCATCCCTGGTGCCATCTGGAAAACATTCACAGCAAGAACTCGCCTAGCTACAACCACACAAAAAAAACTTTCTCTCTATGTGTACCAAGAAAACAAATATGACTTCCATGTACAAAGTTTGTTTCCAAAATCATTTAATCTGCGAAACAAAATATCACGAAGCTGCGTTCAAATCTACTACATCAGTAATCTTCAAGTCATCTAGGATAATCAATTTTTTTTTTCAAAACTCTCGTAGTGGTGTGTATCGTCAAACTGACAATCGTTTAAACCCTTATCCTCGAGTGACCACCGCGAATTGATAAGCAGTGAATAATTAGTACAAAAAATGTTATTAAAATAAGAGTCACTGGGTATATATGTAGTGGTATTTGTACGGCACCATTGTAAAACCGCCATCTCAAGTAATTATCTAACCGCAGCGAACGAGACTAGGATGGGACTGTTTTTTGAAGATGAAGCATTTCAAAAAGTATCATTATTGATTTATGCATAGTAAAACGGAATTACAAAATAAACTAAGAAAGACTTATTTAGTTTTGTAAATATGTAATACTTTAGTAAATAGAATGTGTTCAATAATCTTATTCTCCTATGATAGACCCCGACGTTCATGTAAACAATATTCTTGCTTAGGTGTTTGTTGAAACATGTAATTTATTTTAAGGGTTACGCAAAGGTAAAACGTTGTAGAAATGCTGGTCCAGGGGGTTATATTCATCGCCAACTTTTGCCTTCATAAATCGAGCTTCATTTTCATTAATTTTGTGACACATATAGTATGTAAATAATTCATTGAAATGTCGTAAGTACAGAGGATCTCTTAAGAATGCTACCAATGAAATCGGTAATAAAATTCACTTTCTGCAATCAAACCATATTTAGTACAAATAAACTGCAGTTTATGACTGGTGGGTCCACCAAGTTTCACTCATTAACAGTCGCCTTTTTTATCGCTCATCAATGATATGGGGGCACTTTGTTGATCGTCTCATCAGTAGGAAGTGTAATCGTGTATGGGACCACACTCATTGGACCATAATCTCCCCACCAGCAAGATTTGTGTCTGTGAGGTTATCGCAAAGTTAATCAAAAGAAAGTCAGCGCAGTCAAAATCAAGGCAGTGCCAAAGAAGAATGTGGCAGAGTTATTAATAACTTTTCGCATCGTATGCAGGTGTGTTTATCATTGAACGTCGCTAAATACCAAATATGACTGACAAAAAGGCTATTTCAAATATAAACGTTACAGACTCACGAAAATACTATTTCAAACTTAAACGTGGCTGAATGACAAAAATGTAATTTCAGACATAAGCCTGGCAGACCTATGAAAATACTATTTCAAACATAAACGTGGCAGATCAACGAAAATTCTATTTGAAACTTAAACGTGAAAGACTTACGAAAACGTTATTTTTAAAATTAAGCGCGACAGATTGACGAAAATACTATTTTAAACTTAAACGTGACAGACCGTCAAAAATGACACTTTAAAACTTAAGCACGACAGACCGACAAATATGCTATTTTGAACTTAAGCGTGACAGACTGAGAATAATGTTATTTGAAACTTAAGCCTGACAGACGTTCGAAAATACTATTTTAAACTTAAGCGTGACAGACCAACAAAAATACTAACTTAAAACTTAAGCGTCACAGACTGAGAATAATGTTATTTGAAACTTAAGCCTGACAGACGTTCGAAAATACTATTTTAAACTTAAGCGTGACAGACTGACGAAAATGTTATTTAAAACTTCAGCGTGACAGACCAACAAAAATACTACTTCAAACTTAAGTGTGACAGACTGACTAAAAAGATCCTACTTCAAACGTATATATGATATACTGACAAAAATGCTGTTTTAACCTTAAGCTTGACAAAGTAACGAAAATGCTATTTACACTTAAACCTGACAGACTGACGAAAATGCTATTTCAAACTGAAACGTGAAAGAACAACCGACTGATAGAACCTCGTAAAATGGGCGTCCATTCAACCCGCATAGTTAAGTATATAAATGCGATTTTAAATTCAAGCGTGACAGACAAACCGACGGACGAATAGTCCCTCTCATAGTGATGTGTGGATGCATCTTAAATCCAGCCATATTTTCACGAAAGCGAATGTTTGGAGGGAAGGTAAAACTTGCGTGTACTTAATTTTCAGCCGTCTTTTATAACAGCTTTATTTCCATATAAAACGGTCATGACACTGTTAATTTCAGAGTGCCTGACTGTTCATTGTAAAAATATATATATTCTTAATAGGAACTCTTGTTAAAAAACGTCCTATAAGTTCATACCATTGATCGTTAGTTGTTAGTGCTACTAAACCGTTCTCTCATTTTTCAGCTGGCCATCATTTCAGTCTTATTAACCCTTATCCTCGAGTGGCCTTGAGAAGCGGTGACTTAGTAGTAAAATAAAAGGAAAATACTTAGAGGGTGTGCTTAACTTTCATTTGTTTTAGCGACAACCTCAATATAAAACGGCTATGACACTGTTAATTTCAGACGGACTGACTTTTCATCGTAAAAAAAAACAATTAATAGGAACTTTTTATCCCCTATACAAATATCATAATTCACACCAGGAAATTGCATCTGGTCAAACTGTTCCGCCTACCGAAACATCTTCAGAATATTTTTTTTTTTCGGTGGTTGTGTGTATTGTGGGGGTGTAGTGCTCTGTGTTTAACGCCTTGCCTTTGTAAAATATCGCATCATCTTCTAGATGTCAACGCCAAAGAGTCAGTCTTCGCCTGTAATTCACTTTATTAGCATTAAAGCGTCCTCGTTGTGTTATCCAACGTGTCGACCATTCAGAAACAAAAAAGGGGGCCCCAGTTGCCATTGTAACAGCTGGGTGAGATAGACGGGGTGATAGGATAGGTGAGCGGGAACAGACACATTCGTCTAATATCTTTCTGCGTATCTTCTTGGGTTCTGCGCACGTGTCGGTGTGTGTATGTAATTAATCTTGAATAATATTGAATACGGGGCTAATCGAGATATAATATATGTCCATGTATAACGGATAGGTTGGATAGAAGGATGGATAGGCGGGTGGTAGTTTAGTTGTTGACGTTTACGGCATGGCAATCCTCTTTGGGCCATTCTATGTCGAAACCGTATATGTTTTGTATACGCTTGATTTGTAGATCAATTTTCTTTGAGGGCGTAAAATAGATGTCCATATATATTTTTATGGAGATCGCTCCAGACAAGGCATGAAGCCACTTGATGAAAGAGGCTAAAAAATAAGTGTTAGATCATAGATTCCTACCCAGAAAACAGCAATTATTCCTCTTTGTCAGAAACATCGCTCAATGAATGTGAGGACTAAAGGACGAAATAATGGAAGCGAGTGTTACGATGCTGCTGAAAGTAAACCCATGGTCTACTTTCTACTCTCCACAATGTTAGATAGAAGAATAGACAGACTGAGTGTTTGTTAGTGATTGGCTTTTAAAGTATGTTAACCTTCATTGAGCCATTTTATACCGTAACCTTACGATTGGTTTGTAGATTAAGTGGTGTTGTAGGCGTATAATTTGTAAGTAAATAGACTGTAGACGATAGTTTCTACTTAACCCATATGTGGAGCCCTGGCAGGGTCTAACACTGTGAGCCAGAGTAAACATGGGAAGTAACTAAGAAATGACACTACAATCCCCAATGTCCCAAATTGAGGCCTCACTAGTGGATGCAGTCTTGTGCCTTACCAGGACTGTCGGGGGAGCTTAAGTAGTTGATAAGTTTAAGAAATGAGATAGGCAGAAAGTAAAGGTGATGGCTTAAACAGAGCTGAGTGGGAGAAGATAACTAAAAATTAAAGGTCTTATGTACGACATGAAAAGAAACTGGAATCTTAGGAAGATCTCCATCATTCCAATTATCATATTGTCTACCAGGCTCATGAAAAATAATTTATAAAAACTACCTGACAACTATACACAGTGAACAAAGTGAAAGAGAGATTTAAACAATTGCTCTTGTAGGGGCAGTTAGAATCCTAAAAAGATCTCTCAGTTGGAGTGTCTGAAATAGCAGGTGAATGCCTAGGATTCTGTAGGAGGTCCTATCCCTAGCAAAAACAGAAAGATAAGAAAATTGAAAAAATGTAAAAACGGCTGGATAAAATCGATCTCGGGGTTGTTGAGAAGAGTAGAGGCGAACACCTTTTTCAAGGGTGTCATTGACAGTTTAGTGTTGTGCTTGAGGCAATACAATAATGGAAAAACAATTACACAGTAAAAAGACAGAGAAAGAAAAGTACTAATTACTATATATATATATATATATATATATATATATATATATATATATATATATATAGTGAATGCTTTTATTCAAACATGTACAAGGTCTGCTACACTGGCATGTCGATGTTATCGATTAAAATCGGTCACATGACTTTTATTTCTTTCTCCTCTTCTTTTTTGCTTGACTTCATTCTCCCTGGAATTCAGCAACCAGATTGGATCAAAAAATAATTTTCTGCCTGATGAGACCTCAGCTCTTGAGAGCTGTAGATCGATAACATCGACATGCCAGTGTAGCAGACCTTGTACATGTTTGAATAAAAGCATTCACAATACAGCTCTATATTTTTTATTGAGTACTCTTTTATAAACCCGGTTTGATTCCCTTTGGATTTCTACCCTGTGGATTTTTACCCTACCTGGATTACTATATATATATATATATATATATATATATATATATATATATATATATATATATATATAAGAAAATAAGTGATGAGAATAATAAGCATATCTTTGAAAATCCATGAATTAAGGAAAAAAGTATGTTTATATAACCCTTGTTTGAATAATTGATGATTTAATAAATATTGCATTTTATCCAATTTTCATTCTTATCATCTATCTACTTATACTATTGCTCTATCTCGTATATGGAGCATTGACTATTCAAGATCGGATATAATTTAAAGATACAACTTTCATCTCACGTTGCATATATATATATATATATATATATATATATATATATATATATATATATATATATATATATATATTATTATTATTATTATTTGTAACTCCTAGAAAAATCTGTCTAGTAGAGCACTGTAAGTGTAATATTAACACAGCATGACGTCGCGAGCTTTAAATTGCATCGTTCCTTTCATTAAAGTCGAACGCTCTATGACGTCGAGTCGCCGTATAAAGTGTTAACATTATCACCGTTTATTCGCTGTTCAACATTGGCCGAGTGGTTAAGGCGTCGGATTTGAATTGCAAAATACTCGTAGTCCGGAGTTTCGAATCGCATGACCGGTAGTGAATAGTCATATCTCTATGCTGATGAGTCCCGATTATTAAGGACAAAACGTATACGTACATAGATAATAAACAATAATATATATATATATATATATATATATATATATATATATATATATATATATATATATATATATATATATATATATAATTAAGGCTAAAGGAATAACAGAAAACAGAAACGCCATGAAACAAAAGAAAGAAACACCCGTAATAAAAGCACTAACCTAACATCTTAAGATAAATTATTAATAATAAACTAGTCCATATCTGCTTTTTGGGCGGTGTTAGTACAGTTCCTTTGATATATCAGTGTCCATCTTTGGTTAGCTTAAACACATTTATAGCTAGTACGAAGAAAAATATATGTATTATTTCGTGTAAAAAAATACGCTATCTAATATTATCATGAGAGAGTAAGTAACTACCATGAGTTGTTTACATACTGTTTTTATTGGCAATAATCACTAAAAATTATGTTTTAAGCAATAATAATTCGCTTTGAAGTGATGCCGAATACGGTTTATGTCTACTTTTTGTGGATTATCAAAAATGTACATTTAGTTTTAAAAATATAATTAGGTGATTTTTATTATATTATTATGATATGTTAATTTCTTTATATTTATAAAACACGTGTACATCTATTTTTAATTCTCTAAGATTCGAACTCGGGTATTGACATCGTCAACTACTGCTTTAGTCTACGTATTCTTTTTTTTAGTCAACCAAGTACATGTTTCTATTTGCGTAGGAACGGACAAACTCCAAAAGCACCATAAGTTTGTAATGGTATATAGATTATAAAGAGATCAATCATTTTTTTTTTTAATAAAAGATAGACAAATAGAATGTAAGGCAGGGAGAAAAAGAAAGAAGAAAGAAACGTTTTTATATTACGTTTAATTATTGGTAACTACCTTTCCCTGCACTGCGTTGACCGGGAGTTTATAATTTCATTTTATTTTAAGTAGGATTTTAAAAGTTAAATTGTAATTCTTACAAATTCCTTTGACATGTGCAAGGGTCACGAAGTAATTCATCATTGTTGTTAACGTTAAGCAAATACTAAAGAGAGTAGAAAGTGAACTTTGTGTTTACTTTCGGTAGCCTCGTAACTCTCGTCACCCTTATAGTCATCACATTCAATGAACGATGCTTCTGACAAAGGGAGAAGAATTGCTGTTTTCTGGGTCGGAATATATCAGTCTAAAACTTATCGTTTGCTAAATTTTTACCTTGCGACAAGTCTACCACTTCTAATAGCAGACGATACTACTTGCAAAACTGGTTTTATTTGCAACAGAAGACATAACAGCACAAATATACAATTGACTAATATGTTCATGAGAAAATGACAATTTTCCATGAGCGAATAGTTAATCTCATTATAAATTCAAGATTGCCGCCATCACAGTATGCAAATTAGTCAAATTTTACAATTTATGTTGATTGTCCTACTTATATGCTATGAATGTCATATACATAGTTTGGTCATACAATGAAAGGTTAGCTTACAGAGTAATTTTAAAAATAAGTGTAAACAAAAGCATTCTTCTACAAAAACAATCAGCGTTCAGAGAGTTAATAGTATAAAAGAAGCTACAGAACTTACAACTTCACTCATTTCGATTTTTATTCGTCGACATTTTGGATGAATAGATCAAGGGTTTGAAACAATATTTTGAAGTCCTGAAATAGAATCTTAATCTACATAACACATTGTTTATTCTTTCGGCAACTATATTCATATTATCAAGACGTTGTATCCCCTCAAAGAAGGTGGTAATAAACTTTGAACTTACAGTAGTTGGTACCAGCGTACACAATTCTGAACTCATTCTATATGATAACGGTTAATTAAATATAATGTATGGATGCACGTATGCGTAAAAATAGATGTAATTTTTTTTATCTGTTGATCTTATCTAAATTGTATTTGAGGTTGCCTTTAATTCATAAAAGTGAATTAATGAACAAAAATAGGACTAATAAATATTCGGTGTTTGCTGTAAGTTAAATAATTAGCTGTGAATCCTTTAAAATAGTTAATAAGTCAGATGTGTCAATGTGAGAAAATGTGATAGAGTATTATTATAATGCACACCTGTATCATTAGCAGCCGGTGAAGCGAAATGTTGATATATTACTAAATAAAGTATCTTGATGTAATAGGTGGCGATTGTAGTAGATGTTAATGAGAGGGTAAACACTTCCCCAACTTTCACTTCATAAGATTTTAAAAAACTGAACTATTGAATCGGACTAAATAGTAAAATTGGTCTGATTGTAAAATATTTTTTTATTCATGACAAATACCATTTTAGCTCGATAAGGAATATAGAAAAGAAGGAAAGAAAGGAAGCAACAAATGAAAAGGGAATGAAAGAAGTAAGTAATAGGGAAGAAGTACCAATTAAACGAGAGAGAGAAGGGGGAGAGATGTAAGTAAAAAAAGGAAGAAAAACATGTTGATAGAAATAGAGATCGAGGAGAAGAAAGAATGTAGGAAAGTGAAGAAAAAACGAAAAAAAAGAATAAATTAGAACACAAAATGAATGAATGAAAGAGGACAGAATTATATAAATAAATAAAAGATGAGATACAGATTGAAGGAGAGAAATAGAAGAAAAAAGGAATGAAATGTAAGAAAACACAAAGAAAAGAAAGAATTAAATAAGAAAGAAGGAATTATTAATGAATGAATGAATGAAAGAAGGAAGAAAGGAATGAATGAAGTGGCGTTAAGAATAAAGAAAGAGTTGTAGATAGGGAGGACGTAAGGAATAAGAAAGAGAGATGCGTAAGAAAGAAAATCAAAAGAAAGAACATCTGAATGAACGAAAAATAATAAGTAAGGAAATGAGGAAAAATAAATAAGGAAGAAAAAGAAAAAAAAGAAAAAAAAAGCAAGAGAGAAGGCAAGAAAGAAAGAAAGAAAAAGAGAAAAGCTGCAGAGAAAAAAGAAAAGTGAAGAAAGTATATGACAAGAATGAGAGAATAAAAGACAGGAAGAAAGAAAGAAGGAATGAGTGTGAGAAAAGAAAGACGACGGCGGGAGAAGAAAGAAGCAATGGCATATAAGTAATAAACAAAGGAGGAAATATAAAGAGAATCAGTGAAAGAAAAACAGAAAGGAATAGAGAGGAAGAATAAAGAAAGAAATGGAAAAAGACGAAAATAAATTTTTTTTAAAAGAACGAGAGAACGGTAGTAATAAATATAGTAACAAACAAACAAATAAGGGAAATAAATCATGAGATGAAGGAAGTAAAAAAGAAAGAATGTCATCTTGAAAGAAGTAAAGAAAGAAAGAGAAAGAGAGGAGGGAAAACCAAAGAATACAACTTAGAGAAAATCAAAGAAAAAGAGGTGGAAAGAAAGATAAGAAGAAAGAAAAAACAAAACAAAGAGAGAACCGGGGTTAGAGTTGAAGGAAGAACAGACAAAGGAAAAGTAAGAAAGAAAGAAGGATATTATTTAGAAAAAATAAAGAGATACAGATAGATAAAATAAGAGTTAGATAGGGTAAGAAAAAAGAAAATGGGAGAAAAAGAAAGATATGAAGGACTAAGGAAAAGTAGAAAGGGAGAGAGACGGACCAAGTTATAGAGAAGAAGTGCCTTGTCTCTAGGACGCTGGCTTTTCAATCCCGCTTTCCCGACCTTGTATCGCATCTTACCGCTGTGCGAGGTAGATAAATACCAAGATGACAGATGCAATGAAAGTTTTTAACAGGCGGGGAAATCGCGGGAAAGATCAAATATACAATACACAAAAAATGTGGCAATAATTCGTCGTCTATCTGAATTTTTACCCTGATATTGTCCCTCTCTCTCACTCTCACTCTTTCTCATTCTCTCTCTATTTTTCTATATGCCTCACTATCTATCTTCAATTATCCCCTCTATCTATCTCTCTACTTCTCTTCAAATCCCACCTATCTCTTCACACACGCACACATCCATGCGGTTATGTGTGGTAATGCTACCCAATACTCTCTCTATCTCTCTCTCTCTCTCTCTCTCTCTTTTTCTCTCTCTCTCTTTCTGTTTTTCTTTACTTCTCTTCAATTCTCATTCTCTACCTTCCCCTTACTTCTCTTCAATTATACATCCCTCTCCCCCTCTCTATCTCTCTTTAATTCCTACCTCTATATTTGCTCTCACACACACGCACACACTCATGTGGTTATGTGTGGTAATGCTAGCCAATAACGAGCACCAAGTCATAAGTGGATTTTTATTAGCTCTTAGACAGCTGGTCAATCTGGCGACGGCTGTCTTTTAGGAAATAAACTGTGACCAGATTTTGTTTATCCGCTTGTAGATACATTTGACAGGACGAGAGGGTGAGGCGAGTTGAGATGAAAAAAAGACGTCATAGTTTTGAAGTCAGCTTTATGTAATTTAATATCGAAAATTTTAAGTATAAACTACAATCCCTCCTTTATAGTAGAGTCGACGTATGAAATAAATGGCGCAAACCCCAAAATAATTGCAATCATTTTTTTATTGTATTTTTCTTGTAGGATTTATTCATGTGTAGGTCAACGTACGGGCATCAAAAATTGACAGAATGTAAGATGCCGACTAAATGGAGATTTTGTTTTCTTCTTATTTTTTTAAATTAATATGTCACCAGTTATAAAGGCCCAAAAGGCACTCGAGGATAAGGGTTAAATGGGTGTCAAGTGGACGGTTATATAACATCGTGATGATTGGTAATGATGGTGGTGATTGGGCAGAATTTGATTATTTAAGTAGACGACAGGGAAGCAGCCTTGCGGTAGTGTGTGCCACAGACGGGCAGTTCTAGGAAAGAAACTTTACTCATGGAAGTTTCGTTTAGTTTGAGGTAGAGAGAAATTTATATAAAGTTGGGTATGTGAATATGTTTATATATTTCTATGTATAAAATTCACTCCTAAATTGATTCATCCATCATTATGAATTTTGGAACGCAGTTGCTAGATTTTAGGGTTGGTAATGTAGGCAATATTTAGTTTAATTTAGTTTTTTGCAAATTGAAGCAAAGAAGGGTGGACGGTATTCGTGAAAATTCAGATACATCCGATTTTGTGAAATTTCAGCAATAAGTATTAGACATCATAAATATTGCCCCATTTTACAAAATAAATATGCTTTTTTCCGGTTACATAAAGTTCGAAATGAATAAAGTTGACTCGAAGATGATTGGTCACTGGAGAGTTAATTCGTTTATTTTGGGCCCTCATACAATCGACACAATTAGGGGAAAAGAATAAGAGACTCTTACTTATTCTGGTTTAAGCGCCCATCTTCGTACGTGTTTCCGATTCGCTGAGTGACTGTCGGACTGTGATGGAAGTGTAGTATTTGTTCTGTCCTCGGTTGGAGGAAGAGAAATCCATTTTGATTGGCGACATTTTTTATAGTCCTATCCAGGGTGCCCGAACGTGTTTAAAAGATATAGATATGCAAATTAAGCCATGAAGAATTATTTTTTGTACACCACCCTTGAAAATAAATGGACATAGTTTTGGTAAGTTACCCTTTAATATCGACAAAACTATTTCATATATATCAGAAAATTAGGACAATAAAATTACAAACGAAGGAAACGAAACGTTAATTTATTATAAACTGTTGACAAAATAGTTATGCAAATTAAGTAAACAAATAGGTGTGTTTGGGCCTTTGCTTTCTACTATATACACATCATTTAAAAAGACGATAGTGTATTATTGATCTAAAAATCAGAAAGCCACTGTGATTATGATACAGTTGTGATAAATGCAAAAATAATTTTCGCATTTATTTATTTAAATATTATGTATAGAGAGAACGGAGGGTATTTAAATATGTGTATGTATGGCTATATATATATATATATATATATATATATATATATATATATATATATATATATATATATGTGTGTGTGTGTGTGTGCGTGTGCAGATATATGTGCTTATGCATGGACATTTATTTGTAGATGTGTTAATACATGTGGGTGCGTGTATATGTGTAAGTATATACATATATATATGTATATATATATATATAACATAGATCTTATGTTAAGTTTATTAGATTATCATTTATTTGCGCTGCAAGAATTCAACATAATAACAGTATGCGTACAATCGTTTCTGAGACGATATATTTTGTATTAATATCGGATAACTTCATCAGCACATGGTATAGACACCAATTTAAAAGCATGCATACAGCATCTAGGCTATAGAGTTTAACCCTCCTAATTCTAAAGCAAATTAGAAACAATGAGGGGAGTAGTGGTATGAATATATCAAATCAATACAGACCGATCAAAAAAACAATATTATGGGGTGTACAGTGGAATAAACGGATGTAATATAACATGCAAGAAGAAACACATTACAAAGAAAAAGAAAACATTTATCATTTTTTAAAAACATAAAAGCCATTATAAGGGGATGGTCTCTCATTGGAGAAGTATGCACATAATCATACAATGTGAAAAAGATTATAATAGTATATTATTAGTATAGTAATTGATTATTATAGCTTCAAAAAGAAACCCTATTAAAAACTATTTTTAATAGATTAGAAGTTATAGAAAAAGAAATTTGAAAAATTTATTAACGGTTAAAATGGTTGGGAAAATTACTATCTTCAGGATTTAGTTAGATTGGGACTCAAAACTTAAAAATTGTAGTTAAGATTTACAGTAAAGTTTTAAAAGACTATTGAAATTTAAAGCTTAGACATCTAAAAAAAAGTTTACATATCTTTTGATACGCTAGATAGAGGCAGGACCAGTTATACCCACTTCAGTAACAACATTAAACAATAATAATGATAATATAAGCAGTAATAGTAGGTCTTTTCTTGCTGATCGAAGCTTGCAAGTAACCTTGGACGGTGTCTCTTCATTCTCTTTTCCTATAAATGCGGGTGTTCCTCAGGGCTCTATTCTAGGCCCAACACTGTTTCTTTTCTATATAAATGATCTTTCAGGGAATATTGTTAAAAAAATTAACATCTCTGCTGATGATACCACTCTCTATTCTGGTGTTACTTCTCGCCCATCTCCCTCGGATCATTCGAAATATGCAGCTGATCTAGAAGTGTCCCTGGGTTCAGTTGTGGATTGGGGTAACAAATGGCTTGTTTCATTCAATCCAGTTAAGACTCAGCTCGTGTCTTTCAATCGTAAGCGTGTCCCTTTTTTACTGAGATTCTCATGAATGACTCTGCTCTTGAGGAGAAATCGACTCTGAAATGTATTGGTCGTTCTCACTCATCAAATCTTTCTTGGAGTGCATACATTAGATCAATTACTCTGTCTGCTTCTCGTAAAGTCGGTTCTCTCTATCGCTCACACCACTTTCTCACGCCTGAGACTATTCTCTATCTCTACAATCAGACCATGTATAGAGTAGTGTTGTCATATTTGAGCTGGTGAATCTCTGTTCCATTTTAGGGTTCTTGATGAGGTGCAGAAACGTATCTGTAATTGTATTGGCCCTACCCTTTCTTCTTCTCTACACCCTCTCTCTCGCAGACGTGATGTTGCTAATCTCAGTATTTTCTATAAATACTATTTTGACATATGTTTATTCAGAATTGTGTGATCTATTCCCCGCTTTTCTTGTTCCAGCTCGTTTTACTCGTTGGTCTAGTGGTCTCCATCAATTCGCTGTGTTGATACTTTATTGTAATACAGTTTCCTATTACAGTAGTTACATTCCAATAACCGCAGGCTTGTGGAACTCTCTTCCTGCTGATTGTTTTCCGCTTACCTATAACCTTGGTCTATACAATCATATTTGGTGTTGTTAGCTCCTTACATCAAGCGGCTTCATGCCTTGTCTAGAGCGATTTTCATAAAAAATAATAATATTAAAATAAGAACAAACATAGTGGACATCTTTTTAATGATGATAGTTAAGTTATTTGTAATCGGAGATCGTATCCTAACTAAGGAATTGTTATTCATTCATAATAATCATAAATCAATAATTATAAGTTCAATAGTTTAGGGGTTTACCAAGCACATACCTATTAGTGATGCTTATGCGCGCGCACCGATCCTTTTTAAAAGGTATTACTTATTATAACTCAAAATCTAGAGCAGTTTTTCTCTGTTAATCTTTTTGTATATAACTTATTTTAAATGTTTTTAGGGGCGGATGCGAGTTGTGGTAGACGCAATACATCAGTAGGATAATTTTGCATCAAATGTACATACAAAAATATACAAAAATACAAACATAAGCCCAAAACTATTCAAACTAAAATAAATAGTAGGGCAGCTTGGGGCTACGACTGTTGGTAAGTAGAATAGAAATTCTACATTATTGTTACTAATAATATTAGTTTAATTTTAATCAGTAGCGGTTTAGACATATTTTTTAAACATTGTTTCGTGATAGTATTATTTATTTATTGAGAAGACCATAACAATGTTTTTCTTTTATAAATAAAATTTATTTTTAATAAAGGTCATAAAGATTTAGAGTGTTATATGCAGATAAATAAGAGTATGAGATGTAATTCCTACAATTCATCGAGGTTTCCGATATTTTTAAGATGTTTGCACCTACGTTAAATCTAATAATTTCAAGTTTCTCATTTACGCAGAGAAACCAAGGTGTATTTAGGGATTAACATGCACTAGTTTTTAAAAAAATAATATTCCATTTAACTATTGGTGCTTTATTATTTGTAATTAGGTGCCAGAAATGTCGTGTAAGTAAGGCTGTTTTGTTATATTGACTATTGTTAAAGGCTAAATTATGATTGTTGAATCTTTCTTTGCATTTATAATCGGCAATACCCATATACATTTATTTTCCATTCGATTTTCTCTAGTTGTAATGGTAGCTAGGTAGATAATAAAAGATGATAAATATTATATTGTAGTTGGGCATGTTATTTTATTATTACAATTACAAGTATTCATAGCATTAATTGTATTATTTGAATTAGGGCTTGTGTTAATGCTATTGTTCCTGACTGCATTACTTCTTAGAATTTTATTGTTATGTTTTTGATATATTTTTATAAGTTATCACTGCGACGATAAGTTTATTTGAGGGTATTTCTATTAAAACTTTAATGTGAAATGCTATTGGGTTGAAATGAAGAGTAATTAAATTTAATAATTTCTCCCCTACTTTAGTGTTAACCATTTGATTGTATGGAGGTTTAAGATAATTCTCCTATTTCTCATTCTTCTAGATCTGTTTCTGGGTGCTACTGGTTTAATGTATTTAATTTGGATTAATTTTAACTGCTGTCTTTTTCGGTTTTGTAAGAAATAAATTTACGTTCTTTAAAAATTCTCTCGTTTAAAGAGTTGATACTAATTCTGTTTTTTATTGATTTAGTACATGTTTTGGGGTGGTTTGAGAGTTGGCGGACTTAAATTGGGTTTGCATTATCCTTTATATATGGTTTATATATTCCCTTATATAAGTTTGAAGTTACATCTAGAAATGTAACTTGTTTAATGTTGGACGTTACTTCTTCTTTGAGTCGTAGACTTTTCATTTCTTTAAATATAGTTTTTAGTTTCTTTCGCATTCTGTTTGCATTTTTCACAATTAATTAGCCATAATCTCTCTCTCTCTCTATATATATATATATATATCTAATATATATATATATATATATATATATATATATATATATATATATATATATATATATATATATATAAAAGGGGATTGTAGTTTGCTTGAAGCATTGCTGGTAAATATAAGTGCAGGTTAGTAGTCCGAAGCTGTAGCAATGCGATGTAGTTGCCGGAAGGTGGAAAGGGTGAACAGAAATAAACGAGAAGAGAAAATGAATCTCAAAACGACTTATTAATATTTCATGGTACTTATATTAATATTTCATGGTACTTAATAAGTTTTTCGTGAAATATTAATAAATCGTTTTGAGATTCGTTTTCTCTTATATATATATATATATATATATATATATATATATATATATATATATATGTGTGTGTGTGTGTGTGTGTGTGTGTGTGTGTGTGTGTGTGTGTGGTATCCATATTAATGGCTTTATAAAAGTTATATAGAATGTAAAGGTTAACCAATTCCGTTATTTCAGCTGAACTAAAGATCCTATTGAAACATCAAAGGATCCGGTGTGATTATTGTTGGTTCTTGTTTACTCTTGTTAATAAGGACGGTGGTTCTACAACTTCTAATTATATTTATTTTATTTTCCGAAATGTCTGAGAGGAGTTTAACAAATTCCATGGCACTTTTAAAAAGTACTTTTGATATTAATGAATAATAGTTTACAATATCAAATTGTATAAAAGAACATTTTTCTTTTTTTATTTCACAAAACCATTTTAATAGTGTTTATCCATTGTTTTAGTTCAACTGTAGGCATAACAAGTCTCACACTCTAAGTAATCTACATATACCACCCTTAATCTTTCTGATCGCCGTTTAAACTAAATTAAATAAATAGTATTATTAATGGTAATAATATTCAATCTCCTGACTCGGAATTTCTATCCTACTTACAAACAGAGACGCTGTCCCAGCCATATCCTTTTCTTCTCTGCATGTTATATATTCTATTGATTTCAGTTGGAACTGTTGTTTGTATTTTTATATATTTGTGTATGTAAATTTTTTGCAAGATAATCTTACTAATTGATTTTATTTAGTTTAAGAGCTAAATTGTATAGTTTGTTACCTGTTGATAAGTCTGATGCAAGTGATCCTTCAAGCTCTCGTATTTTCACACCTGTTTAGTTTATCCCCAGATTAAAGATGCATGCTATCGAATGAACATTGTGAGACTGTATAATTATGTATCTAGATTTGTTAATTTTATTTATATGTATTCTGATAGCCAGGTAATATTTATCGTGCCATTCTAAATCTTTAAATTAGTATAAAAATATAACCATAGCCTTCTAAAATTATATGTGTAGTTTATATTTCACTATTATGTAGTTTATATTTCACTATGTTAGTTAAGGTTGTTTAAATAATCATAATGATTTTAAATGTGTTACATTTTATTTTTTATTATTATTATGTTTATCTTTTCTTCATTTTATCTTATTCTGTATTATTTCACCTTATTTATAATATAATTATTTCTTAACCGCTATTTTATTTTTTTTATATTTAAACTATAATTATTAATTTAAACTTTAATTTTAATCTTATCTCATGTATACTCTGATTATTATGTAAGATTATTATAGCTCAATTAATTTTTATTTTAATATTATAGTTACTATCATCATCATCATCATCATCATCATCATCATCATCATAATAATCCTTATTATCTTGTAATATTTATTTTATTAATCTTATTCAATATTTCTGATGTAACTATCCAAGCCAGTAAGATATTCTAATACCATAATGTTTTTGTAATAAAAAAAACTCTATCCTTTTCCAGCGTATAAATTGTGTATATGTGTGTGTAAATATTAAGTGGATTCCTATATGACGTGAAAATGATGTGTCGTTTCTATGCTGAATTTAATTGAGCAGGCAAAATCATAATTTAACCCTATCCACTCATAAAATGTCAACGTTAAAAATGCATGCCCTCCCCTCTCCACGATATGTCATCATAAAAACAGCTCCATTCGAGCAAATATTTTAAGTGGAAAAATATTAAATAAAAAAAATGTCCTTTGCATGTATAATTATTTGAATCCATTTACGTAACTCTTTTGAATTGAAGATCCGTTTCTTATATGTGAATATGTAGATAGCAGACATTTTTTTTTCTATCATCCTGAGGGTTTATGAGATCTACGACTAAAACGTGTCATGGCGTGTAGTCAATTTTTTTTATAAATGAAACTATTATATATATATATATATATATTTATATAGAGATAGAAGAAAAAAGAGTGATAAATATGCGACGATTGTCCAAATTTATTTCAAATTTCAATTGTTCTATGCAAGGAGCATTCAGTAATAAACTAGTGTTTATTATTCTTTCCTTAAGCCAGGGCTTTTCAAAGATCGAAATCTTATCATCAGAGGAGAAATACAGATGGATAAGTTGGCTTTCGAAAAAACCAAAGTTCAAATATTTGAAAAATATGAAAATTATTATTAAAAATTATTAAAATAATATATAATAATATATATATATATATATATATATATATATATATATATATATATATATATATATTAGTAGAGAATGGTAGTTTGCTTGAAGCATTGCTGAGTATAGTAGTAGTAAGTTTTTGAAAGGCTGTGGGCAATGCAAATTCCGGGTAAGATGCAAGTTGTATTCGATTTATTGTTTTTGTTCCTTACAACTTGCATCTTACCCGGAATTTGCATTGCCCACAGCCTTTCAAAAACTTACTACTAATATATATATATATATATATATATATATATATATATATATATATATATATATATATATATATATATTTTATTCATTTATACATATATGTGTGTACTAGAACTTTTTCAGCCCAAATGCGACGCAATTATGCACAAATACAACTGGACGTATTAGTTAAATTAAACCAGTAAATTAATGGGAGTACGCTTTTTAAAGGAATAGTCAAATTAGTCATTCTTTTTTAAGTCGCACAGCTTAGTATATTAGGAAGTAGTTTTTTTTTTCTTTTTTAATAGAAAAGTTGGCTTTTAATATCAATGCCAGTGCGACAAATAACTCATTGATGACCGTAAAGTGTGGGGGGGGCAGTCAAAAAGTAAGGGGGCTTGAGTCCCCCCCCCCCGGTGCCGCCGTCCATGATATATATATATATATATATATATATATATATATATATATATATATATATATATATATATATATATATATGAACGTAGATTTTCAAAAATGCACACATGATGTCAGCAGTTCTACCTAGATTATTATCAGACGCAGAATATGGAATAAACAAACAAATACTGTTGTTTTAATCTCTTTATTTAACCGAAAAGCTTGTATCACCGTGAAGTTCAGTAAGAGTTCAGCGAAGAGTTGCACAATGGCCAACCTCACCTTTCCTGAACCGGCATTGCAAATAGAAGTCCAGTACTAGACGACTAAAAAAATGCTGAAATTATCACAAAAAATACTTGTTTTATTTCGAAATTTCCATTCTCCTAGACTAAGTGCACAGTCAAGGATAGAGAATCGTGTCTACCTACTATATAATCTATAGCTAGAATCTATACAAACATACATTCAGGTACACAGACGTCAGGCACATACTGACCTTCGGTAAATGACGTGAAGAAGGGGGGAGAAGGCAACCAAATAGGAGGGGGGTCATCTAATCATATTTAAACTATTTCAGTTTCTCTTTATATTTTTCAGTAAAGTAAATTGGCCGGTCATCATAAACGAAAAAGGAACACATCACCGCGGAACTGCTTATTTGCTGATTACAACTTGATCGTTTTTAAACCCAACATCTAAAAATTCTTGTTTTGGACCGCGCCAAAAGTAGTAAAACGCAGTTCATACCATTGATCGAAGTTTGTTTTTTTAATCGCTCCAGAGAAAGCATGAAGCCACTTGATATAAGGAGTTAGTACTCCCATAGTGTTCCTCATCTTTCGGATGACACTCATTCCCGTCTCATTAATACTTATCCTCGAGTGGCTCTTGGCTTTGATCAGCGGTGGCCTCGATAGTAAAATGAATAAATAAATTTAAAAAATGTAAAATATATACACGTTATTTATCTACCTCCCACAAGGTAAGATGTGACACAAGGTCGGGAAAGTGGGATTGAAAAGCCAGCCCCGTCGTCATTCCCCGGTAGGGGCGCCTCAGGCGATTAGCAATAAACTAACCCCTTCTCAAAGGGTGAGAAGGCAAAGCCTGGGAGGGTGGACCTCCTAGAACTGCACAGGACAGACCCATAGACAGGCGTAAATCAAGCCCCGAAGGCCAAGACAATACCAGTCTATGGAGTGCAGTATCCATCGGAACAGATACTACAAATTGATCCCGGCCAAATATACACATATATATTTTTTTTTAAATAAAATATTCAAAGTTAAATTTAATTATTACAGTATCGTTAGATATTTACATTATTAATTCAACAAAGTTGCTATGAAACTATAACTAATTGTTGTTAAGGCTATTTATGAAATTATTCGATGAAATAGCGTCCAAAACATCCAACTTTTTAATACATGAGGATTTGCTAAGCATTTTAACGTAAAGTCAGAAATAACTTTCTATTCGACGGTCTAAATGCGTTCAAATTACTTTCAAATTTCGAAGGGTCACCAAGTAATTCGTTGTTTATTTTCAATTATTGATAAAAGATTAAAATGGCTAATTGTCTTCGAAGAACCCGAAATGAATTCTGGTGAATTTAAATTATTTTTAAATAGGATGTTTTAAATGTCGTTTTATTTTACGTTATTGCATGTTATGTATCGATAAATAATCGATTAATAGTAAATAAATAAAAACAATAATATGCAAGTCAAGTAGAAGTGAGTAACACGCACACGTACGCAGACACACGAGAAGTGGTCATACAATTTGATTAATAATAGAGATTAATAAATACTATAAAACTATTGAATTCTTAATCTTTAAATTAAATTAACCAACCACATACAGAAATTAACATCTGTAAATCAGATTGTTTTTGTTTTTTTGTCGTTGTTTTTTTTTTGTTTGTAACATTTAAAACAAAGTAAAAATGAAATTCAGAAAATCGCCCGTAAATAGTTCAGGGGAGCTAACTACTGATGACTTCGTTAACAAAACGAGAGCTGAGGAAGAACAACTTTTACGAATTCATAAATACTAATGAAATATACTAGAAAAGATATATTTATATACGCCCTGTAAAATATTTAGGTTTATTCTTATTTTAGTCACCCAAATTATTTAGAGTTAAATGTGTTTCGGTATCCCCCCAGACAACTTATTTTTTACTCAAACCATGTTTTAGTAAAAAGAATAACATTAAACACGGCGAGTTGCATTGCGCACATAAAAAACAACGTAATGAAAACTTGACCGAAAAACTAAGGGCACATAACTTAAGTTTATAAAGTTTTAATTAAGGACAGCGAACCTTTTTTCTTATTAAAAGATAAATACAAATGATTTTCACCCCCAAAATGGTAACATAATGTTTAAAAAAAAAAAACTAAAAAAAAACGGTTCCTTGTCATTAACTAGAAAATATGTGCCCTTAGCTGAGTTTCGAGTTATTTATAAAAATGGTGACTATATTTTTCCAGTCTAGTTTTCAATTCGGCATTTCCGTCTATGATGAAACTTGTTGTATGCTACTGCTTTTTAATGTTATTCTTTTTGTTTTGGTTACAGAAACATGATAATAATTAAACAGAAAAGAAAGAATAATTCCGAATGCAAATTTAATAACACTAACAGTGTTGCAGGGACTGGTCACCTAGGGAGTTTTTTTGTTGTTGTTTTTTTTTGTTGTTTTTTTTTTTCGAGCGCTTGGGCAGCGCCGGATGCAATGCTTCAGCAGCGCCACTACTTTGAGGTGATCGGTCTTACAACTAAGAAAGTAGACACAGGCAAATACACGACAATGGCAAAGAAGAGATGACAAACGCAGATGAACAGTTAAAAACAGTGCAGCGCTTGTTTCACCTCCTGCTTCCCGTGACGTCACCTCAACTTTCTCTCTCATGTGGTTACCTTCACAGTAAATAAACAATCCTTTTTACAACTGTTTTTTTTTTTTTGTTGCGTTTATCCTTTCTTCTTTGCCATTGCCGTAATTTGCTTGTGTTTACTTTGTTAGTTCTAAGACCGATCACCCCAGAGTAGTACTGCTGCCCAACTGCCCCACCCAGCACTGCCCAAACGTCACGTCAAAACCTCCCTAGATGTTGGACCCTGCAACAACAGTAAGATCTCGATGGCTTGACTGATTTTTCGCTGAAGGAAAACTTTCTTTTTTTTTTTTTTTCGTTTTTACTTTTTCATTTAATTAATTTACTGATTTCTATTTTGTATTTAATTTTGTCTTCTTTGACTCAGCGATTAGTTTTATTTTCTCAACGATTAGTTTGTCTTCCTTTATATCGGTTACTTTCGTTTCAATGATTTCAAATAGTAAATAGGAATTAAATTGCGAAGCTATAGCGTACGGGCGAAACCAGCTATCATGTAATACATTATAGCATCTCATACATTGTACAAAGTTAGATATTAATTAAGATTAATAAATATCCGGTGTTGTTAAACGCCATGTTCCTGTTAAATATTATTCCGGGATTTAGTTATATAGACACCAAATCTCCTCCTTCGCCTTTTGGCTAGGAGCAAAGTGTAGTATCTTTTTTCTTCATATTTTTTGTCCTCGGTCAGTGAAAGAGAAATGCTTCTCGACTGGAGCCATGTTTATGTTTGCACTCTGTCTTTTGTGGAGCTGGATTTTACCCACATTAAAAACCGCCCTTGTGTCTAACTCTGTCCTTGGCAAGTAAATAGGGACACCAAATCTCGATATAATAACTAGTATATACCTACCGTTCTATCTAAAAAGATAGACATAATTATTTTCGAATACAAATCGATGTAATAAAAACGCTTCACAATTTGTTAGTAAATCTAAACCAAGAATAAAGATAAGTATATGTTCCTTTCCCTAAGTGGATGATTATTTTCCGAAATATTTTATGTTGGAAATGCATAGAAAAAATGTATTTCTTTTAGTTTTCTTATTTGTTTTTCTTAATAAAACACTATCTTAATAAATATCTTTCAGAACTTTTTTAGTTTTAACGTTTATAAAAGATATTTTAATTAAATTAAAATTATAATGTTGTAGAAACAGAGTCACAAGTAAATGACAAAGTCTATTCCAAGATAAGATATCGACTTTATTTACGTCTTGTTGAACAACCAAAATCAATGAGTTACAAAATGAGTGGCAAAAGTGGATTATAGTTAACAACGAAAAAATGGTGAAAACAAAACAAATATACAACAAATAATTTCTACCAAACGCAAGAAAAATGAATCTTCTATCGACCTGAAAGCCTTTTAAGTTTTGAAACTATTTTTACGTGTTTCTAATTTGAGAATTTGTATTACAGCCTCGGAGGCTTGTAAAAATAGATCCAATATGGCCGACGGGAATTTCTTGTTGTTTATCTACTATGTCGTATGTTTCACAACTAAAAGATCGCAAATAAAAAATACAACTAGTAACTGTCACCAAATGCATTAAAATTTAATTTTCGACCGATCTGTATATTTTTAATTTACTGTTTAAAAGTGCGTTTTTATTTGAAAATATGCTGCAGTATGTCGAAGATTTTGGCACAACGTGGCCGCTCATTTTGTTTTTACAAGCGCTCGACGCTACGAAAAGAATTCTGAAATTATAAACATTTTAAAAAGTTTCAAAAGTGAATAGATATGCAGGTCGATAGAAAGTTTAATTTTTTTGCGTTTGGTCAAAGTTATTTCTTGTGCATTTTTTTTTCATTTTTTTCCTCTTTTTTGCGTTTTTTACTAATAGAATTGAATTTAGAAATGCATGCTCCTTTACACCAATCTTTTTTATTCTTATTTTTTACATTTTATAATATTTAATTTTTGTGGTGGGACAAAAGGACGTACTCAGCATTGGTAAGGTAGAAAGGGGCTCTAAGTAAAGTGACATTAATTGAAATAAATGTTAATAAATGAATAGTCTTTAATCCCCTCAGGACCCAATCAACGTTTCCCGGGAATCAATGAAGACCACTATTTACTCCTGCTCCAAGCCTTTGACCCCTTATTAACATCTCTATTCTCATTTTTTAAATATAATTTTCAAGTTAATAATGAATTACATGTACCATTGACGCTTTTATCTCATTAGAAGAAAAGCAGAATTCTTTTTTAAAGTTTCTGCTCCGTGGAACGGCCTACTAGATGTTGTAACGATGCTTATCATATCCAGGTTTAAAGTCGCCTTGGACAAACATTCAGGCGATATATAGACGTACACATCTTTTAACTGTCCTTTTGCACTTTGCTATTTTCTTTTTGCTAATAAATTATATTTGATTTTATTGATTTGAAAATAATCGGCGAATGTTCTTTCTATTTAGTTGTCCTCCAGCTGTCAGTTCTAGTCTCCATGTTTCCATTACTTTCTCCATGATGATCATTTTTAGCATATATTTTTTGCATCTTTAAGCATTCACTTTTCAGTGTGTGTGTGGGGGGGTCGTATGCATTCTTGTAGTCGATCTATCTCATGACAATGTTCGTCTTTCTGTATTTTACTCCATTTGCTGTCTTTTGACTATTGTACAGCAGGTATTTTGTCCCTCTTGTTGTTTTTCGGTATACTTCTGTTTCCTGAGTAGTAGTCTGTGGCTATTAAATCAGTGGAAGATCTTCGTTTTTAAGAATTCCCACGTGGTTGGTAGGCATGTTATTGGTCTGTAGTTTCTTGGAATAATTCACTTCTCGTTGTGTTTTAGAATTAATGTAGTTCATCTAGTCCGGTATGTTCCGTCCACATAAATATCTACTTAGGTTGGGTACTAATATTTTAGGACCGTGAATTTCTTAAATCAGAATCCATGTATTCCGTCGTGGGCAGGTGTTTTCTAGTTTGCCATTTTTAAAGGTCGCATTGAGAGTCTCTTCATTAGTTTTGCTTTATTTTTCTGTTTGTTTGTTATTTGGCCAGTCATTCTGGTGTTTGTCCTTCCTTCGTTTACGTTTTCGTAAAACTTGCTTACATTGTCTGTAAACGTCATAATTTGCTTTTACAGTTCAGATTTGTACCTCTATCTTTTTTGTCTTCCTTTTTTTGCTAGTTTACTTTGCTTTAGTTCTTCATGTTTCTTGTTTAGACCTTATTCCGATCTCCACAGATTGCTCTCCGCCTTCTTTTGTCGACAGAAACAGATGTTCATCTCTTTAATAAGTAGTTGGTCCATTGTATAGTGATGTATCTCAGCAGTAGTGACACTATCCGCCACCGCTGAATCAGATTTATTCGCTTTGTTCATATGTTGGAATTTATTTCTGTCACACTCATTGATTAGTCTGCTTCCTTGTATCATTAACAACCCATGGATTAACCAACATGTAAACCAATTCTTGCTCCTTTAGGATTCACCTGAGCTAGTCTATAAACACTTTTGCACACTGGGTTCCGATTATTTTCTTCCTTTTAACCCCCAGCAGGACAACGGTCGACCCATCAGTGACAGATACCCTCGACGGCAGTCGATCAGAACCAACTCACTCCACCTTTACTTTTCCCGTTACCAACCATTCTGGACAAGGATTGACTACATCTCGAGGAAGTTCTCAGACAGCAGTTCCAATTTAGCCATTACTCTTTCACGAATTCTAAAGCTTCATTGATATCGGCCTGACTGTATTGAAACAGAAGCCCATGAAGACTATTCAGCAATAAAAGTTTTACTTCCACACGGAAAGAGCCAAACTTGAGAGATCGCACATTCTTAACCAGATAAGTTCTCGGGAAACACGTATTCGCAAACATAACCTTCTCGTATAATTTGGATTATTGAGACTACTGTTCTCATATTGAGTGTTATGGCCACAACCTTTCGGTCGATATAACATCTGACCTTCTTCAGGAGTATCTTGTCGATCTCGGGAATCTCTCTGTCAAACTTCGGAATCTGCTCAATAATATTCACAATTTTTATCGTTTCTACTAACTAAAGCTGTCGTCTCATTTCTGTTTCAGCGTTTATCTACAAGATTGTTACTACATTCTCACGTGCGAGAACTAAAATTTCTTCCAAGGATAACATAATCCCCATACTTATCTGGTTGTGATGATAGCAGCCGTATTTGACACTGTCGCTAGGCCAGCATCTAAATTGGTATTTATTCCTTATTGTATCATTCTTTAAAAGTTATAAAATCTTGGGTTTAATTAGCCATGTTGCAATAATCATTCTATCACCCACGGTGATTAACTATGCTTATATCCGATGCATAAATTGTTCAGATTTAGCTACCGTGTATTGTTTATTTTACATACACGCGATATCATTTTATTTGAAATTTTGTATTTTTTAAGTGTCTGCGAAGGTTTCAGTTAACAAGTTTAATGTTTTATTGCTAATGTAATTATACAAGTAAGCATATAAATGTGCGCCCTTCTTATTCTGCCTATTTTATATATATCTTAATATAAAGTACTCAATAGTAGGTACATCAATATATATATTGCCAACATTTAAGATAGTATATCAATATGAATATTCCTCCGTTATTTTTTACGCGCATGTGCACTATTATCTATATAAATAACAGTCAATGTTTGTTTGTTTGTGTGTTATAGTCAGCGATATATTAACAATTAGTACAGTCTAATAAAGCTTAAATTTTTCATGGAATCTAAAGACACCATTAAACTTTTCCTTCTATTCCACCTGGGGTCACTGGGGCAATTATCGGTTAGGTTCATAAAATAACTGAAGTATATTAGAACGCAAAGAAACAACATCCATTTTTAAATAGATTTTATGCGACCCATAAAACAAAAATAATGTTAAACAAAGAATATCTCAGTAAAGAATTTATTTTTAAAAGATTTAAAAATTAAAATAATTATTTTATTGGTATTTTTTAGATTTAAAATAATTAATGAAAAAAAGAGTTCGTTTCGATGGAAACGTTCAGAAACGAAGCGTCAACAGGTAGGTTTTTTATTGCTTAACCTCATATTGGAAATATTATTTTTAACTTTTCTTTCAATGCAAAAATTATAAACATGACGATGTTTGAAATTATCTTTCCCAAGAAACCTTCCGACCAGCAATATATCTCCACATGGGCTACGCCGGGTAGATACCGTTAGTTCTTAACCCTTAAATGTTTCTGTTTTAAATATGACACATTCCAACAAAATGCCTATTTAATT
Source organism: Sepiola atlantica (assembly GCA_963556195.1). Taxonomy (NCBI): domain Eukaryota; kingdom Metazoa; phylum Mollusca; class Cephalopoda; order Sepiida; family Sepiolidae; genus Sepiola; species Sepiola atlantica. The sequence continues at coordinate 162,470,177 of OY744521.1, read as the reverse complement.
ATATTCAACGAAAATGTGTCAAACTTGTTCCATATCTACAACGAGCCTGATAGCAAGTGTGAGTAGGTATTAGTATGATGTTGTATCAGCACACCTGCTAAATATGGAATCATTATCTATGATGTCACAGGTGCATGTCATCGGTGTGTCATCTGCCTAATTCAAGAGCCTAAACTTTTAAATCTGGTCATTATAAGGTAAGTAAAAATTATTTTATGATTCTCTAGAGTATTATGATTATCTATTGTAGTGTTGTGTAATACATGTAAAAGTGTAAGCCATTTGTTGCACATTCGCAACATCATTTTTTTTTTCAATAATTTATTTATCCAAAAATCATTTATACTACTTTATATTACACATATCAAACATTTTTCACGTTTTTCAAACCAATATAAAAAAAGCATTCAAGGGGTAATATTACTTAATACTCAAATGGTGCGCCCGCTTAAATGTGACAGGATCTTCGCCAAAATGACCTGACTCATTACGTGACAAGATTGTTCAACACGATATCCTGGGACTTTGTTAGATTTGCATTCTACAAATTGGTAAATCGGATAGGAAATCACTGTGTAGATATTCAGAAGTCACGGCGACGGTATTGACCTTTGTTCTTTTCGGTGTCGTCAACGGTAAGGATTACTTGCTAATAGGAATTGCATCGTCTCAGGCTTAATTAAATAGGAAAGATGACCTGTCCGAATGATGCTAAAATTACAGAATTAAATATGCTAAGCAATAGGCCACATATCTATTGTTTTGACTAATCTTTCCTTCCTATCTATCTATCTATCTATCTATCTATCTATCTATCTATCTATCTATAAATCTATCTATCTATCTATTTCAATATATTATTGTCTATCTATCGATCTATTTCAATATATTTCTATGTATCTATCTATTTAACTGCGTATTTCAGTATATTCGTATTGTAATATATGACGGTTGCCTTGGGAAGGACGAAGAGGATTATATTGTTACGAGTTTGAAATTAACTCATGTGAATAGAAGAGACGAAACACAAGTATTAATTAACATGCTTGAAGCTAAAGAGAATTGTTTTAGAGGCGAACCAAACGCATGTGTTAAAATGTGACTCTTAATAATAGCCTGCAGTAAATATTCCCCTCTTCTCTCTCTCTCTCTCTCTCTCTCTCTCTATATATATATATATATATATATATATATATATATATATATATATATATATATCATTTTTGCAAATACAAGACAAGCACTTCGGATTTATTCATATAGATAGATAAACATTTGTAAAAACAAATAAAAAGAAATCAATAAATCAGTTTATCTCAAGAATAGACCGGAAAGAAATAGAACAGTGCTGCATAAACAGATGTCCTGTTATTCAAACAAAGAAGACCCCGCTATCATTGACATTTCTGAATGCTAAGCATTTGTCCACGAAATAAAACAATATTGTGAACACACAAGTATTTGTTAAATTAAAATTTAAAAAATCGCGAAATCAAAAAAAAAAACAATAACAAAGTATAGTTAATTAATAAAGTATTTTTCACGGCAATATGTAAATTGGTTAACTTTACTACTGAGATCACATATATAAAATGCCAGTATATAAAATATATAGGGTGATACTATTGTGTAACCTTGCATTAACTTGAAATAAAGTGTTCTCACCTCGTTTTCAGTGCAAAAAATGAGTCTGACTTTCGCATATACAGGGTGGGCAAAAATAAGGGTCCTATTTTTAAAAATTCATAACTTTTTTATTTATTGATTTTTTTTAATTTTTTTTTAGAATAAGTAAAGGACCCCTTCCGAAGCAAGCATGAGCCGTATTAGCCCTAAGGGACGTACCCTCATTTAGAAAACATTATTTTTGCTTAAAAAACTCAAAACCGTGTAAAAAACAATACTTTAGTTTTTGTAAGTTTTAAGAAGTGTTTTTCGGCTAAAATTTATTTTGTTTATTTCAAAAAATCTCGGAAGGGTCAGTCTACACACACATAAAGTTTGGTGAGTTTAACTTTTATTTTGTGGAAGTTATTCAAATTCAAGTTATTCAAATTTAAAGATAGGACACTTATTTTGGCCCACCCTGTATATATATATATATATATATATATATATATATATATATATATATATATATATATATATATATATATATATATATATATATATATATATATAACTGAGTGAATTACATATCGGGGAATTATAGGTTAATTAATATTGGGTCCATTTTTTCTCTTTCACATGGACAACGCCGGGACCCGCGTTCTGATAGTTATTAATAATATACCCAATATTAATTAACTTATAATTCTCCGTCCGTGTTGCTCTTAAACAACCTCTGCCTGAATACAATCTCATCCACAGATTTCATGAAGTCGTCATTTAAAAGTAAGTAATTTACGTGATTAAAATAGGATTTATCCATAAATTGTCTGACATTGCTAGTGGTGACGGAAGAAAAAAATCCACGTGGACAAAATTGTATTCATGCAGAGGTTGTATTTTACCACGAGGTCTTAAGGTTAGGTTGTTGTTTTGAATTCCTGCTGAAGTTAAATAAACGTATTTAAAAGTAAGCAGCATGATAATGAGCTGCTAAATGTAGAAGATTGCAAAAAATACAAATTGTTTGCACCCCCATCAACGCTAAAAAAAACGAAGGGAGAAGATAATTGTTTATTCTAATAAAAAATATTAGGTACGGGTGCAGCTTTTGAACTAGACAAAATCGACTTTTTTGTACGGCATGTTCTGACCGTCTACGTAAAAACGGGAAGATGCCGAACGCTTGTTTTTTATTGAGTAAAAAGTAGAATTTCTCGAAAAAGAAAATAAATTTAACTTTTACGTTTCCCGTGAAAAAATTCCTTCATTGAATTTTTTCGTAAAAAAAAAATAACTAAATTGTAATAAAAAAAATTAAGTAACTTGTAATAAAAAAAAAAGTAAATTGTAATAAAAAATAAATATACGGTGAATGTTTTTCTTTTCAGTATTTTTTGTGTTGAAAAGTTGTCGTGTTTTGGTTTTGACGCCGATTCGTTTTCAGTCGACTTTTTCTGGTCGTCTACGTATTTCTACGTCGGCAAAAGTCAGTTTTGTGTGGTTAAAAAAACTGTACCAGTGCAAAATATTGTAATTAATTTTTTAAATAAAATGTTTGTATAACTAACTTGAACACTTTTAATTTTAAATTTAATATACGAAAACAATTTTATTGCATAGTTTAGTGATGACGTACACATAATCTGTTATGTTCATGGACGGAAACGGTGAAATACTTCTCGTTTCAGACAATTAGCAAAGGTGAAATTTGTAATAACATTTATAAAATAATTTAGCTCACTACTACTGACGGTCTGAACTATTTTACATTCAATTCGATATTTCTGTATATCGCTGTAATGTGTAAAGTGTCTCGGCATTGTGCGATGAAAATAAGAAAAAAAATCTTGGTTACTGCTAACGACGGTTCGGAATATATGAAATTCATTCTGATATTCCTGTATTCTGATTCTGCGCTAAGGTATAATGTTTTCCGGCGTTGAGAGTTTAAAAGATAAAATAGTCATGTTATTTTTTTAAATAAGTAAATATCAGAGTATCTATTCAGATGAAGAAAGAAGAAGCAACTCAAATGGAAAGGAAGGGGAAAAGTTTAACGACGCTGAAATCTGTAGTCTTAATGAACAGTTGTTATTTTTAGAGATGATATTCATGGCTATTTTTAAGCGTTCGGTAAGTATTCTGAATTAACCGCTGTGTGTTTAGTTTTTGAACGATTGAATAGTAGCACACGGTTAATCTGGTGGTGGAGGTGGTGGGTGATAGTAGTAAAATAGTAGCGAGTGAAAGTTGATTCTACCTTCTCTCTCTAAGGTTAGTTTGGGAGAGTCCGGGAAGACGGATAAAATATAACAAATATGGAAACACTCATGAGTGCTTAAGGTAATTAGAGGGCGGAACAGAATAGCATATGCAGTGTTCGGATATTTTCCTATAATGTCTGAAGTTGCAAGAAGAAAGACGACGTCATTTTATATTATATATTAACAAAACTCCGACATGTCAACAACCTCTAAAAGACTCTCCACAAGAAACCGCTAATTATCTAAATGTGTCTACTCCCGGGCAACACCGGATAAATACAGTTCGTAAGTAATATGCGTTTCTGAATTTATAAAATTTTAAATAATGGCGGAACCCGCGGGAATTCGACAGTTGTATCCGTCATCTGTTGTATATTGCTGGCGTCCGTACTTAAAAATATTTTCATTCTATGGGAGTCTGATGCGAACACAGACCCCACGATATTATTAAATCACCATTGTTCAAACTAAAAACATTCATCTTAGTACTCTGGTTGATGCAGTTTTACATGATATCGGTTTATGGGGGCCTATCTCCAAAACACTTGTAGGAGTTTGTGACTTATTTCCATTCTCTGGGGGTCTGGCAGAACTCAGACCCAATGATATTATTGTACCATCTTGTAAGAGAACATATACTATACTTTGAATTATTTATTTGTAGAAAATAGTTAAAAATTACATATAAAACCAATTAGGCACAAGGCCATCAAAAGTGTTGAAAAAATGATGTCATTGGTCATCCTTGGTCTAACGTGATGAAAATGTCTATCCTATTTTTTACTCGAATCATCTCAGTCACCACAATACAACACTTACACTAGGGGCCATCCTACTTAAGATAACAAAACTTTGTTGGAAATTTTATTTTTTCATAAATATATTTACATACAAAGAGGCAGAAGACAAAAAATATATATTGACACAAGAGTGAAATCGGATAGATTTTTTTAATTATTTTTTTTTTGCATAGCATCTTCGAGGTGGAAGGTGATTACGTACTACGAATATGGCATTCCTTAACGTATTAATATATAGATTTGTGTCCCGTAGACCTGCCTGGTACCTTATGCAGTATCCACTAGTGTCAGATTGAGCCGGCTTTCTCCGACAAAGGAAGTTTCTCGGGAATTAGATTCACAAACGGTTCCTGGTTGCATTTATACCCCGGTCAGATAACGATGTTGTTGTTGTTGTTTTTTGTTGTTTTTTGCAGTTGTTTTGCAGGGAGCTGTTTCTGTCCTCTCACATACAACGGCTGTTATCCCTAAATGGTCACCCATCCGGTACTGACCATGCTCAACGTCGCTTAACTTCGATGATTTAACGAGAACCTGTGTGTCAACGTGATTATTCTGGGGACGGATCATATTCATAGTTGATTAATTTAAAAAATGTGTTTTCTTCATGACTTTATTCCATTCTTCTTTTATTCATTTGAACATAAGCGTATAAAAAAAATGCGCTTTCTGTACAAATAAAGGACGAAGTAAGAAAACCCAATTAAATGTGATGAAGCAGGTGAAAAGGGTCACGGATGTCAATCTTGAATGAATCGCATTTCCGCGACTCTTTCTCCAAACACAAAACCCGGCTGAACTCACAACCGCCAATACGTCGTTCTATGACCTTCCGCGATTGACGATGTCACTTTATTGCTACGAACTTGGTTTCAATTAGACATTTTCAGCATTTCCTGCATCCCAAACAATTGCTTTGCGTACGATGTGAGCCGTCTAGATTTCGATCCTAGACGGTGAGGCGTCCAGGAAACATTAGGGTGACTCGATGTCGAACGGCTTTCCGCGTGTACCTCATTCCTGGGCATGCGCAGATTGGACTAATACTAATTAAATATAAAGACAAATAAAAGTTGATAGACTAAAAACGAATGAAAGGAGTGAGCAGGAATTGGGAAGAGAGCTTCGGATGAGGCTGGGTGTGGTGAAACCTGGACATAGGAGAAAAGGAGAGAGAGGGGTGCAGCTATTTTTAAATACGAAGCAAGTAGAGAGAAAGGAGAGAAGAGAAATTTAGATGCAAACGAGAGGAAAATATAAATGTCACTATCAGTTGGAATTAGAAAGAACCCACTAAAAAACGGATATTCGTAAGATGCGTCCCAACAACCTGCGAGATGAGCGATTACACTGCTATTTCAATCGTAACAGACCAGACAAAAGGATCTACAAGCGGACAGACAGAACTTCTTATTAATATGCATGGACACATCTAAAAACTCGATATTTTAAACCTGGGCGTGACAGACCAACGAAAATACCATTACAAACTTAAGTACTGATCAGACTAAACATTGCTTAACTTCGGTGATACGACGAGGACATGTCATATGATATCTATGTCTTACTATGCGTCACCATTAACCTTTATACATCTAATAGAAGTGAAAGGTGTGGTCTCTCTTTTTGTATATCCGTTCCTCACTCCGCCATGGGTTCTTTCTTTTTATTTCTCTCTATTCTTCTCTTTATCTCTTTATCTCTCACAACTTTATTTTATTAGTTTCTTAAATCTATAAAGCTAAAAGTAAATTCTCTTTCCTATTTCAAAAGTTGAACTCAGTAAGAAAATAAATACTTAATTTTCTTATAAAAATTCAATGTATCTAAATTTGCTCCCTATATTCGCAGTTCTCACGATTTTTGTATTCAGTTTTGTGAACGTAATTAAATTTAGATAAATAAATAATAAATGTAATAACATAAACAAAAAGTTCATAACAATAATAAAATTCAAACCAATTTACTTTCTGAATTGATAGAATGAAATACGTATTTTGTTCTTGTTTTATTTTTATTTTTGTTTTTGTTGCTGGAGATCGGAAAATTTTCGAATGAATTGTGTTTACGAACGATTTAAGAAAAATATTCATTAGCTTACTCTTTAATTAATGCTTTGGCGTTTTTGGCTAAGAGCAGAGTGTGGTATCTGTTCCGATACTACACTTCGTCTGTTCTGTTCTCAGTCAATAAAAAAATTCTTCCAGAGTCAATTTTAATTTTTGTCCCAATCCAGCGTGTCCCTTTGTGGAGAGCTGGATTTTTCCCTCATTAAAAACCAACCTTGTGTCTGACTCTGCCCTCGTGGGGGGCCAAGTAAATAGAAACTCTTTATTTCAATTTTTAAAGAATATTTCCCAAGTGGTGATTCATTGGTGAAACAGATAATCATGTGTGTGATTGCGTGTATGCTTGTATGCGTATCTGTTTTAGAGTGTATGTTTGTGCGTAGTTCTGTATTTATGTGCGTGTGTATATGCATGTTCCTGTGTGTGTTGTAAGTATGTGTGTCTGTGTTGTGTTGGCGTGTGTTTGTTTCTGAGTTAGTTGTGTGTATGCCTGTCTATGTGTGTCTATTTATATTTGTGTGTATGTGTATGTGTTTGTGTATGTTATTTTCAGATATGTGTACTAGTTCGTGTAAGGGTGTATGGGAACGGTGTCTAACCGTTGGTGACCTTGCTTAACCTTTAAATATAGCCAATAATAACATGAAAACAATATCTGATAAAATATTTCGGACGTAATCATCCGATCGACTGTGATCTCGTCGAACACACAAACACAGGGCTTCTGTGTGAATATTGCTAATATTGGATGTCTCTTGACGAAAATCATAAACGATTGATATATTCAGCTGTTTTCTTTGCTAAATGAAAATACACATTTTTCAATCGTTGTTATCTTTTTTAAATAATTGACTTATAATCCTTATAAGTGAAGTCTCGACATGTTTGCTTTTCTGCAGGACGCATCACATATTAATGAGTTCGGGCGACTCAAATAAATGTAAAAAAAATCCTAGTACTTTAATTAAAAACATATTTTTTGTAATTTAAGCAATATAAAACGACAATATTTTAATCATGAAATAATAATTAAATTTACAATTAAATACTTATTTTTATAATAAGAGGAAGAATAAACGAACTATAATATATTTACAATAAAGAAGAAGAAGAAGAAGAAGAAGAAGAAGAAGAAGAAGAAGAAGAAGAAGAAGAAGAAGAAGAAGGGAACTTGCTGGAGAACAAAACAAAATATGGAACATGAATAAAATCAATATAATACCAATAAGTGTACGAGTACTAGGGACAGCCCTGAAAAAAAACTGTGAGAAAGAGTGGGAGAAAATGGAATCAAAAGGAAGATTGAGACAAGACAACGAACGTAGTCGAGATATTATGGAAAAGCTTTACCAACCTGCATAACTAACAAACGCTTACCAGCCACAGATACATGAAAAGAGAGAAAGCACACACACACACACATGCGGTGGCATAAGCCTTGGCTGAGACTACAAAATTGTCGGAAAGGTCAGAGAGGATAGAAAGATGGAGTAGAGCACCAACCATTTCAAGGGTGTGGACGTACTGGAGCCTTAGGGTGGTTTATCGTCACTCAAATTCCAGAGTAGACTAACGGTCGTTGCTAGCGAGACATCGATGCTAAACGACTGTTGCGACAATAATTTGCAAAGGTTACCGAAAGACGTGGAGAGTGCTGGAAATCTGAGGAGACTTGTTGCAACCTGGCCTCTAGGGGAACATCACTGGTTATTATCAGTGAGTAACTACTGATAACGACTTGTGTGAAAAATTCTAGATAGTAAAAAATAAAAATAAATAAATAATTAAAAAAAACAACAAAAAAAAATTTAAAAAATAATAATAATAATAATAATAATAATAATAATAATAATAATAATAATAAGAAGAAGAAGAAGAAGAAGAAGAAGAAGAAGAAGAAAAAGAAGAAGAAGAAGAAGAAGAAGAAGAAGAAGAAGAATACAAGAACATACATGACTGTGTGGGGAAAGCAGTACACCGGGTACAGTGCAAACATTGAATTTCGAATACGCAGACAAATGGTTCAAACATAAACCAGAAACTTCACTGGAAAACGAAAAACACAAAATCATCTCGGATATGGATTTACAAACAGACAAACTCATACAAGCAAGACGAGCGGATGTTATAATAATCAACAAGAAGGAAAAATCTGGCAAAATCGTAGACTTCGCCGTTCCAGCAGTCCACAGAGTGAAGATCAAGGGGACGGAAAGACGAAGCAAATACACGGAACTAGCCAGAGAACTGAAAGGAATATGGAGCATGAAGAAGGTCAGTATAATACCAATAATCGTAGGAGCACTAGGGACAATCCCAAAAAACTAGCAAAAGACTGGGATAAATTGGAATCAAAGCGATCATTGGAACTATACAAAAAACGGCAATGATCAAAACAGCTACAATCTTAAGAAAAAAATATTGAATGCGGAAACCAACTCGAATAAGCTACGAAGGATCACATTGAATCTACTACAGGAAGAAAACAAACCCACAGAAAGAGCATAACATCAAAACCAAAGGAACAGAAAATTAAAGAAACATCACTTTATAAGCTTCCCCCCCAATAAATGACACCGGCCTCAACTGACACAACACAAAAATGAACCAATGAACTGAAATAGCAAGAAACACCATCAGCTCCCTCACCCCAGACTCCAGGGAATACCACCGGTTGTCAGTGAGCAATCACTGATGACCTGTGTGAGAACTCCTAGTGAGTACAAATAATAATAATAATAATAATAATAATAATAATAATAATAATAATAATAATAATAATAATAATAATAATAATAATAATAATAATAATTTACAAGGCTCGCCAAAGAAATGAGACACAAAAACAAATGGACATGGAAAGAATACTTGAATGGAGAAACTGAATCGCTACTGACAGCCGCACAAAATAAGGCGATCTGAACAAACTACATCAAAACTTAGGTAAACAGTAAATAGTGACTCATAAACTATATTCAAGATATAAAGACCTTAAAATAGAAATAGCGAAAATGTGTTAGATGAAAACATTAATAATATCAGTGGTAATTGCGGTTCTGCTTTGATATGGGAAAGGCTGAAATAAACTTATTGAAAAGATCTTGGGAATTCATGGCTTAAAGACATACAAAAGAAATGTTCTTACAAGTGTAGCTCACACAATACAAAGGTGTTTATCCATGTAGAAAACAAAAGTGTGCTTGAGCTCAGAGAATTACGCTGTGTACATAACATGAGGTGATTTCTTTTCTAAGGTCTCTGACAGAGATCTGGACGAAAATAACTATACAACTAAGTTTTTGAAAAAGAATAATACCTACACAAATATATATAACTTAGTAGAGCACTAAACGAATATGGAACATAAAGAAAACCGACAAGCAGCAAAATCACACACCTTCATTGTAGAAATATCCAGATACTCTACTCTAATAGCTTCTTTCCTCTAACCTATTGCGTTTGGAATTCCTTCCCTGCTCCCTATTTCTCTGACTGTACCAACATGCAGAAATTTAAATGTAATGTGAACAAGCACCACTCACCACTTACGATGCTCCTATAAATCTGGCACCTAATTAACCCCTTACGTCTCAATGGGAGTGTGTCTTGTCTGGGGAGAATTGAAGTAACAAAAAAACTACCGTGATACCAATAATTGTAGGAGTACTAGGAATGATACCATACGAACCACAAAATTGATGAAAACAGCTGAAATATTAAGAAAAGTACTAGAGTGCGAAAACCACCCAACATGGCCAGGTGATACTGACTAACTACATGTAAATAATGTAAAAAAAAGCACTTCGTAGATGCAACTAGAAATATAAAGTGAACACCCTTAGACAAATCCAAAGAGATTGAGACTGTCTAGAAAGTATATCAGAAAAATACCTCCCATAAGACACACACAGAATGAAATTGCATAAACACCAAAATCGGTTGATAACACAGAAAATAGATGTGGAGTGTCTGAAGGGACTGGGGATGGATAGCACCATTCAGACATCGAGTGAAAAGGCGTTGAGAGTGCTGGAACCCTGGGGAGTCTTGTTGTTACTTAAAAACAAAGTCATCGGCTGTCATCAGCGATAACTCAAAGTGTAAACGGATGTTGAGAGAACGCAAGGCGATTTGCAACGATGATCGAAAGAAGCGGAAAGCATTGGACATCTTGTGGAAATTGTTATCACTCAAACTCCACGAAACACCATTTGTTTTTTATCAGTTAAACTCCGAAAGTTCCATGTTTACGGATATGTGGCTGAGAGTGTAAAACATATCGTGAACGACTATAAAATGCTTTGGCCGAGTGTCAGGATAAAAGGTGTGTAAGTCCACTGACGTCTGTGTCTAGAGTATAGCTTCGAGCTAGACGTTAATTAATAGCGTCATCGTCATGACGTTTCACAAATTAAGAAAAGTATGATACTTTGAGCTTTTAAAACACGAACTGAGAGGGTCAGAAGTGTGTACGTATGTTAATATACATCTCATGATTTTGATTCAGAGGCCAATGTTAACACGTGCACAGGATGTTCGGGTCAACGAGTAGATTCAATATCATTTCGACCCTACTGTATACTGGAAACGGACGTGACATCACATGGCTAGAAGATAGAGTTGTAAGAGAGATAATCAGTCGCTTGGAATCTTGTGAGGTGAACACGACGTGTCGAGAATGTCTGAACATCGACTATAAATTAAAAGGCTAAGAGTCCCAAACGATCCTTAACCTGGAATGCTCGCTCCAATTAAAGATCCAATCTTGAAGCTGATGATTTCTTCGTTTTCTCGTGCTGTTGTTTACCATTAATTGCAGATGCCTCAATCATGGAGCAATGGACGATACGCGGTGAGATCGGACTGTGCAGTTATGATTGTGATCTGCATTCGATAACAACATATGTTTATGAATTCGTAGATTTTAATTGATTGTGGCTTGTGAGGCGTTATATATCCCCTGAGAGAGATGGTAACATAACACATACATATTTAGACTAGGAAAATGTATCCCGTTGGTGCAACATTTCTACTCGGTTTAAATTGTTTTAATAAAGAAAATGTGAGTTTGCAAACCCATTAAATATGAAAATAAAAAAAACAAAATTCTAAATTAGTCGCATTCTGCTCGCTATACCCTCCCCTCTCTCTCTCTCTCTCTCTCCTTTGTAATATCTATCCCTTGTAATATCTCTCTCTTTCTTTCTCTCTCTCTCTTTCTTTCATTCTCTCTTTGCATCTCGGCTACGGGTTAAATAATTTTACTACACATAGTATAATTCTCTTTTGTTTATAATGGAGCATTCCAAATTCTGTCTTTATTACATTCGACTTTTAATAAACAGAGAGAAAAGAGGATGACAGAAGCGACAGTGATAGAAACCGTATAAAATAAGGACGGGGGAATGAAACAAGATACAGTGAGGGGGAAAGAGTGATAGATAGGAACTTAGTAAGAGATGGGTTACGTGGTGAGGTAATTGAAAATTAAGACATATTACAATAAATTAAAATTGATTTTTAAACATAACTCAATCCCAAAATGAAGGAATATTTTAGCTTTGTGTGTTTAAATTATATAGAAGGAAATATTAGGCAAACAAACGTTGATTAACTCAGGTCTAATATAACAATAGATAGAGGGAATATTGATAGATAGACGAGCTAAAATATGTGCCCTTTCGAGCACATATTTTTACTAGTGTTAAATTATTCTCAAAATTCAGAAAAGAAAAAGAAAAAAAAGCTTTTCCGGCTCGCTATCGCTTCGCAATTTCTCTACTGGAAATATTTGAAACATTACTTTAAAATAATTAGCATTCTATTCTTAACTTTGTTGAAAACCCGAAGCAAAATCTTTCTCATTTATTCTTATAGGTAGATAAACATCAACATTTTGGTAATTTTGATACAACTTTTTTCTATCTTTTAAATGTCAGCGTAAAGAAAGAAGTAATGGATTTGCCTTTTCACTTGCAATGTAGAAATAGATCGCAACTGGCTGAAAAGCAAGTCGGTCTATCTAGAGGAAGGAAAATTTGAACACAAATGTTAAATATGTTTCCAGTAAATAAAACAATATTGTTAAACAGAAGTTTTTGTTATATTAAAATCAAAACACTCATTAAATTAAAAAAAAATAACAAATAATAGTTGATTAATAAAATGTCCTTTTTCAAAATCAATATGCAAATTAGTTTACCTTACGACTGGTATCGCATGTGCATAAGCAGTATATAAAAACGATTGTGCGTCTATTGTGTGAAGCTGAATTAACATAAAATAGGATGGTTTGACTTTATCGTTAGTGCAAAAAATGGGCCCAACTTTCCCATTTATTAGTTTAGATATCTTGTGACGTAGTTTTGGTTACAGACTTGGTAACACAAAATTTCCATCATATTTTCTTTATTCTTTATTCATTTTAATTTTTTTCACTAGGTAAAAATTTGTAAATGTTCGGTAGCTCTCTGAAAAGTGCGGTAACACAATATTTTAGTTAATCCGTGAACTTGAATTTGCATCTGTTGCTCAATCCAACGGAAAGAATATTTCGTTGAGTAAAAAGTATTTTATTTACTCCGTGAATCGGCAATGAATATTGAACATTTTAAATCGTGTCTTTTTATTAAGAAAATTGAAATAAAAAGATATTTTTTTTATTATTCCTGATTATTTGATAAGTCCAAAATACCTGTATTTTTACTATTTCAAGCCACTTGTTAAAACTGTGCCTTAGGGCTAGCAATGCCTTAACCCGGCACCGGAATTGCGACAAACGCCTAAAGTGTATATCTCTTGAGTTTTTTAGGATGGATCCGATTCCTTTGAAATGATGTCTTACCATTTTGCACTGGCTTCTTCTCAGCTGATCAAGAATTAACTTCTCCTAGACAGTATCCTTGATATTTGCTTTCATCGATGTATTATGTATGCAGATGCATACATATATATAGATATATAGATAGATTGATATATAGGTAGATAGCTGAAAGAGAATAAAACATGTAAACATATATTGTAGAGAAATCGAAAGCGTATCCGAATAAGTCCCAGTTTTAATGAAAGAGATCGTAGCAAACAAAGTGAGAACGGATGGGTAGAACAGAAACCTTGATCACTTGAAATAACAAAGAGGTTAATCTTTTTGTGTGTAGTTTTTCGAGATTTGAACACAATGGATAAAAGCAAAAGAAAGCAAAGACATTTGATTAAGTGGCCATTTTGAGGATTTCCAAAATAGATGAGTGTTAGGAGGAGGGGAATGATGGAGGAGAAGGTAATATAATAACAAGAAGAGAGTACAAAGCAAATTAATAAGACGAGGTTTAGCGTGAAGAGGGGGTGAGAGATAGAAGACACATGCGAAATATAAAGGCTTTATCTGAAAGGAAAAATCAGTTAGAAAGACAAGGGCAAAAACTAGCAGAAATTGAAGTGATGGAGAATGTTGACTAATAGATAAGGAAAGTACAAAAAGAAGAAGAAGAAGAAGAAGAAGAAGAAGAAGAAGAAGAAGAAGAAGAATTTTTCGGAATTTTTGAGAATAGGAATGATAATTTGTACTATTTAGATTATTCAAAGTACTATTCTCATATTGGTTGTTATATTCCTTACGTTTTGATTGATGTAAACTCGGACCTTTTTCAGGTGCATCTTTTTAAACTTAAGATACCTTCTGTTCAAATTCGGGAATTGTTATGCTTCAGTTTGAAAGTCTGTACAGATTTCTGAATTCGTCATAAATATCCAACTCCCTTCTGGTTATATAATGCCGAATTTAGTCATCTTAGTCAACGTGTTTATTCTTCAAGTTCTTAATAACTTCAAATATCTATTCATGGTATTTGCGTTAACTACTTATTCATCATGTGAATGTATGTGTATACCACTGGATGCAGTTTAATGTCAACCACAGGAAGAATTCTATTTAACCCATATAGGTTACCCTGACATGTACTACCACTCCGGGTCAGAGTGGTCCTGGGAGTAATTTTACAAATAAGGAGTAATTCAACACTCTCCAAAGTTCTCAGACTGGGAGGTCACCAACGGATAAAGTTTGAAAACTTTACGACGACGACGACAACGATGATGATTATGATGATGATGATAGGGGGGAGAACGAGGACGATGACAACGATAATCATCATGATGATAATCATCATGATGGTCTTGATAAAGATAGAACTTTGCTGATATACTAGTATGCTCATTTTACAACAACAACAACAAAAACAGTATAATAAAGACAGATAAGAAGAGGTTGGATGATTGATTGTAGAATTTTACATTCTATCCGTCGTTGGTTCATTTTATACGATTGATTGTAGATCAATTTGCTTCGTAGTCGTATATTTTGTAAACAAATGATAGTTTCTAATTAACCCATAGATGGGAGTCTGACGGGTGAGACCCTTCTCAGGCAGAGTGGACCTGGGAGTAGTGGCCACTAAGAGGTAACTCTACACTCCACAAAGCTCGATAAGAAAAGGGGCATTGAGAAGACTACGAGAACATAAAGAAAAACAAAACATGCTCGAAAGGTGAATGTTTGTAAGAAAATAAGAAATGGCGGAAAAGATGAAAGAAATAAGTGTGTAGATGAACCGAAAAGCGAAAGAGAATGGAAATAATATAATTGAACAAAAGAGATTCAAAGTTTTAGTTGACAGCACGAATGAAAAAAGGAGAAAAAGCTACTAAACAGAAACATTATGGACATTTTCTTTATTTTAAATAGTAAACGGCTAATTTTGATTGGTTCTTAGAAATGTGAACTTCAACCTCTGATCTGTACATTTTCATGAGCCTTTCTATACTATTATTATTACTATTATCATTATTATTATTATTAATAATAATAATAATAATAATAATAATAATAATAATAATAATAATAATAATAATAATAATAATGGAATATTTTCGTGTCTATATCAAAAGTGAATTAAATTCTTTTCTTTTCTTTCTTATTGTCATATATTATTGAGATTAACCCTCTCCTTCTTTGTTTATGAAATTTTAATTTGCATAGGTGATTATTCATTTTATTTTATTTCTTCTTATTATCAGGTATTTGTAAGATCAGACTATCCCCTTCTTAGCTCATTAAAATTAAATGATTATAGAAGCAAGCCGGACACACGTACTTTCCTTTTTATTATATAGATATTATTATTAGACTCGGATTGCCATGAATCGAATAATGTTATTCTTTTCACATTCCACCAAATAATTACAAGCTAGAACAGAGCGCACTTTCCAAAGCTGTACCGAGAATTCAATGTCACAAAAGTCGGCGTTGCCCGACTCATATAATAATAAGTGGCAGATATTCTTGAAATGCGTCAATTTAATTTGCGCGATTAACGAAGAAAATACCATAGACCGATGAATCGACTGACGGATGAACATAACCACTGAGAGGTGCGTGGATACATCTACGAATGCTATTTTAAACTAATGCGTGACAAACCGACAAACAGAAGGGCATCGTCTCTTATAGAAATTCATGCACGCATCTAAACGTCCTATTTTAAAATGACTGTCACGGATCGACAGAAAATCTTATTTCAAAAATTAAGCATGACAGACTGCTAAAAGCTTATCTCCAACTAAAGCGTGATGGGCTGCCAAGATCTTATTCCGAAGTTAAGCATTACCCACTAATTATTATTCCAAACTTAAGCCTGGCGGACTGACAAAATCTTATTTCAAATTTAAGCATGGTGGACAGCCAATATCTTATTTAAACTGTTAGCGTGATGGACTGTCAAAATCTTATTCCAAACTTCTGTGATGAACCGCCAAAATCTTATTCCAAACATAAGCGTGACAAATTGACAATATTTTATTTAAAAATTAAGCCTTATCAACTGCCGAAACCTTATTTGAAAATTAAGTGTGACGGACCGTCAAGATCTTATTCGAAACTTAAGTGTGACGGCTGCCAAAATCTTATTTAAAATGAAGCGTGACGGCTGACAAAATCTTATGTTAAAATTAAGCGTGATGGACTGCCAATAGCTTATCCAAACGTAAGTGTTACGGACCGACAACATCTTATTCTGAACTTAAGCATGACAGACTACCAAAATCTTATTCTAAACTGGCAGACTGCCAAAATCTTATTTCAAAATGAAGTATGACGAATTGCCAAACTCTGATTTCAAACTTAAGTTTGACCGTCCGCCAAAGTCTTATTTCAAACTTAAGCGTGAAAAAATGCCATATATATATATATATATATATATATATGGCGACTGCTTGCAGATTCTAGGCTGACTCTGTGAACCGGGTTCGCGCCTCCCGACCGTCTGAAATTGTTACTTTCCTGCACTGATGAGAGCAATAAGTTTGAAACGCTAGCGTCTGTAGGTATTAATAATTTAATATTTATTTATAAATATTATACTAATCCCTTTTAAGAAATTAAAGTTGGGCACTCTCGGGAATGTTAAACATTGTCAAAAAGCTCTAATGCAAAGTTTCGAATACGTTCGTCGAACACTCTCGACTATTTCTATCTTTGCCCGCTTCTAGGTACATAGGGATCTTAATTTCCCTTATATATATATATATATGTGTGTGTGTGTGTGTGTGTGTGTGTGTGTGTGAATGTGTGTGTGTGTGTGTGTACTAATAGTTAACTACTTATCAAGGTCAACAGTCATTCGAGGATTAAGGTGTAATGAGATTGTCAGAAAGATGATGGAACAGTACAATGAAAGATGTTTGATGAATTGAGAAGACGACTCGAAAGATATTTATTAGCATATGACTTGAAAACGACTATGTTGTAGTCTGTACGGAAGTAATTCCGTAGTATCTTATTCTATAGGTTGGAAGTTCTTCGACAGAAAGTGTGTTCAATAACGTTCCGCTTGACTTTAGGTACATAGTTAAAGAAACTTAAGCATGACGATCCGCCAAAATTTCATTTTAAACTTAAGCATGTCGGACCGCCAAAATCTTCTTTCGAACATAACCGTGACAGACCAGCAAAATCTTATTCCTAACTTAAGCGTGACAAACCGTCGAAATCCTATTCTAAACTTATACGTTCCTGATCGACTGACAGACTGAGCCTCTAGTAGAAATACTTGGACGTATCTAAAATATTACATTAAACGAAATGCGAGAAAGTTGTTTTTTTTTTAAATTTTATCTCGGAATCAACAAATGCAAATATTTGTCCGAAGCAAAAATCTCTGAAGAAATGGAAAATCTAAGGTCAAAAATAGAAGGAGATTCCCTTTTTAATTTGTATATATAAATATCTATACCAGCACAATATTGTCTCTATAAATCCTTCTGCATTCCTCTATTTATTTATGTACTTATTTATTCACTTAAAATATCAAACAGTATTTTCTTTTTTGTAATTTGTTCCCTCTTGATTTGAATCGTCAATATTTTCCATTTTTGATTTCTTTTCTGTCTGTGTTTTCGCAATTTATGCTTTGCGTTTTCATCTGTGAAATGTCGGTTGTCGTACGCAGATGCCATTTTGTGCAAATTAACCGCTGCCATTGACGGCCCTCCATATTTGACAATGAGTTCAAGCAGAAGCATGAAACTGCTGATGGATAAACACCGTATTAGTGAAAGACAACACATAAATAGACAGCAAGAATGGAGCAACGAGAGAAAAAGGTTAGATTAGATTAGATAGATAGATAGATAGATAGATAGATAGATAGATAGATAGATAGATAGATAGATAGATAGATAGTCAGTGCGCGTGTGCTTGTGTGTGTGCTTTACTGATGGGTTCCCGCTTATCAAGGCCCGGGGCCACTCGAAGATAATGGTTAAATGGATTATCAGTTTGGCGATGATCGCCACCACAAGAGGACTGGAAACAATGAATTGAACAAGCATAAGATTACTTAAGAGGAATTGATTATCCAAGAGAACGGCTCAACAGGTATTTGTTTACATGAGACTTGAAGACGACCATGCTGCAGTCGGCTGGGAAACAGTATCGTGGTATTTTGTTCCACAGATGGGATGTTCTAGGAAAGAAACTTTGTTCATGGAAGTTTCGTTGGGGTTTTGGTACACAAAGAGAAAGAGAGAAAGAAAGAGAGAGAGAAAGAGAGAAAGAGAGAGAAGGGAAATTGCTTTGTTATTGTTGTAGCTAGGCGAGATCTTGCTGTGAATGTTTTAGAGGGGGCCATGGATTGGAGCTCAATCTTCTTTGCAGTTACAGTTGATAAAATGAGACAAAATTAATTTCTATGCTTAACACGTGATCAACTCATATCGCTACTATGTGTGTGTGTGAGTTGTATTAGTATTTGGTATCTATTTATCATATACTTTCTCCCTTATATATATAACATACTCCACTTGAATTTGATTATCGATTACATCCATTTGATTATTCTGATCCTCTTTTAAGTGTTATAGGAATTAGAAGAATTGATCGAACGAAAAATGGAATAAATAAAAACGTACTTCTACTTGAAATCGATTGGAAAATCACTTGAGAATTAATTGCGGCACAAGGAATCGAACGGACTACAAATAGCCAAAAGTAAAATGGTAAGAACTCATTCTTTTAAAGGAAGGAATGTTAAGAACTTATTCAAACAGGAAGAAAAGAGAATGGTTACAGAAGGAAATGTTTTTGTTTATTTATCATATCAAAGAATAAAATTGATTTAAAATGTATTTTTTTAATAAAATTCCTTTTTTTCATAAGTTCATCGCTAAGAACGTTATTCACATAAAGTGTATTGTTTTGAACTTTTAACCTTTATTCAAAATAACTATAAATTTTCAATAAAAACGATAAAAAATGTTTAAGAACAAAACTTATATTTACAACTATTAAATTTAGCGGTGCAATTTTTTAATTATGCAGAATTAAAAAAAACTCTTTGAATTCGGTAGTCTGATTTTTCAGAGAAACGATTCTTTGGGTCAACAATAGTTTTGTTGCGGTGAGAGGTTGATATGCCGTTAAACAAAATTCAAACTTAATCTCTACCTTCTGTAGTTATGAAGATAAATAATATTTTATCATTCTAAAAATCACTTCTGTGGGCACTAATTGATCTTTTCCCAGCCTTTTATCTCCCCCTCCCCCGCAAACAGAACCAACTAAACCAGATGTAACCGGAAATTTGACAAAAAGAGACGTGATAATTTTTGTTCTTCAAAAGAATTCGCAGAGTGACAAAACGAAATGTTTCTTGACACAAAGATTTTCGGAACTAATTTGTTTATGTACTAATGTGTCACCGCTTATCACGGCATTAAGGTCACTTGAGGATAAGGGTTTATTAGTGTCAGGTGGACGGTGAGATAACACCCTGAGGATTTGTGACAATGGTTGAAACTGGGAAGAATTTGATTATTTAAGAGGACGTCTCAAAAAGAATTTGGTAACATTGAATTTGAAAATGGCCATCTTGTAGTCAACTGGGAAGCAGTCCCGTTGTATTGTGTTTCACAGACGAGTAATTCTTGGAAAGAAACTTTGCTCATGGAAGTTTCGTTTAGTATTATGTACACAGAGGAAGAAAGAAAGATTATTTAGAGTGGTTTTAGCTAAGCGAATTTTTGCTGTGAATATTTTACAGGAGGCAGAGATTTGAGCTCAGTCGAGCATCTACCATGAAAATAACGATAGACTAGAGAAAGCCTAGCAACGTCTCTTCTGTGAGAAAAAGCTGTATGTATGAGAATAGGACACCCCTCACTAGATTTCTAAGTCGAGTCTGTACTCTGCAACGGTAAGAAAGAGTGGCTTGCGCAGCACCTCACCAGATATGGCAACAGAACTCCAACGTAAGTTAGAGATTTAACGATCAATAACATATCAGAATACAACATCCCGAATCGCACTTGGCATGATGTGCCTTGTTTATAAAAATATGAAATTAAAGTGTGTAAGCAGATAAAGTTAGAACAGAAGAAATGAGAGAACATATTCAATGTGGACCACTGTACATCCTATCTGGCTCCTAACATTAATTCTCTCCTCGCTCTTTTTACCCGGTCCTAAACTTAATCAATACTTTAAGATATACTAAAGAAATTCGTAAACGTACAAAAAACACCTTATACAGAAAGACATATTTTGTATGGAACTGTTCTGAGTTTTGTTTATTTATTACCGAGAACTGGTATATCCCATAAGCTGCCACGCATGCAATCGTTAATAAAATGCACAATCCTTTCTGCAAGCCGACTATACTTAGTACAAATAAACTTCAGTCTATGCCTGACTTGTCCATTAACTTTCAGTCCTGAATGTTAAACATATTTGTCTTATCGGCTCATCAGTAAGATGTCTAATTCTGAATTGGCTTAACGTACGCTAACTCACAGATTGTATTCGTGGGATTATCCAAAAAGATAAGGTCTATGAAAACAATCGCTAGACTATTCCTGAACTGACGAGGGTAATCACAGCCTAAATAAGAGAAGTGAGGCAGAGTTATTGACAAATTTGAATGTCGCATCCGGGTGTGCTTATAATTGAACGACGATAAAAAAAACACTGTTGGGCATTTATGATTGAAACTTGGTGGGCAAGTTTGGCAGAGACTGACGTTTATTAGTATTGTGAATGTTATTAACGATTCAATGATTAGCATTTTTATGGGTCATCATGTATAACAAATAAATGACCGCTTAAAGAAAATTAATGTCTCAGATGCCTATTTAAGTCAGCGTATTGCTACATGTCCTAAGACAATTTCTAAACGAAAACATATTCGGTGCTTTTTTTTCAAAATGTACGTATATTAGTCGTATGAAATGTTATTTATTTATGTCCTTATGTACATCTCGGTAAAACTCGATGATACAGAAAAATGTGCAATGCTATTTCAACACTCCCCTTCTCTCTCTCTCTTTCTCTTTCTCTCTCCCTCTCCATCTCTCTTTCTGTCTTTCTCTTTCTTTCTCTCTCTCTCCCACTCTTTCATTGGATAATTTTATGCATGCAACTTTAATAAAATATTTCTTTCTAACACTTATAATCCTAGGTCTTAATTTCCCAATAAACACAACTCTACGCACCAACGTCTTCATTTACTCAAAAGTCAAGATCCGGCGTTCAGTTAAAATGCAAGTTGACTAATCACGAATCAGATCTAACTTGTTGTATGGGTCAGAAACATAAGCGTTTCCAGCGTTTGATCTTCACGACCTTTTTGGACTAATCTTCTTTACGAGTTTTCCGAACTTAACCACATCAGGAACACGGTTGCTGATAAGAAGACAAACGTTCTCTTGATTAGGGAAGATATAACATCTGAAGGCGACTTCATCGATTTGGCCATGTGTTTCGATACAACTCAGCTAGCCTTACACACGACGTGGTAGGTCCGAAGCTTCTTACCGTTTGAGGAAAAACAAGCGGTCAACTTCTAACGTGTCTCTTCCCAGTTAAAATATACCTTGAACTCATAACGAGTGCCGCCATATACAGATTTCGCGAGTGGTATCATGAGTGGATCGCAATTGCGATCAAGAATACAGAGAATCGCTAAACCTGGTATGCAACGACACAGAATCTTCTTATCAGATTGACAGAAGCCGGCTTAAAGCATACAATTTTATAATAACGTAGAGAAAATCCGTAATACAAAATTTATAATCTTAATTCTTATCCTCGAGTAGCCTAAGGGCTTTGATAAACGGTGATTCATTAGTACAAAACGTGTGCGGAAAGATTATTTCATTTTGATTTTATAATAAACAATTTTATTGAGAACCTTCTGACATCGAATCTGCATCCAATGAGATTATGGGATGCATTTCGACCTATGTGCTAAATTTGATAAAGCTATCGAATCTTTGCATACAGCGATTTTATGATTCATTTCTGTTACCGAATGCTTGTTACAGTACTGTGGTATTGTGTTCCACAGATGGGGAATTATTGTAAAGAAAATCTGTTCATCGAAGTTTTGTTTGGTTTGAAGTCGAAAGAAAAAAAACGGAAAGTTATTTGCAGTTTGCAAATGTGATAGACAGACTATTTCTTGCCTAGTCTAATGAGTAACTGGGCTCAACGTAGCTTAACTTCCATGTTTAAACACGATTTGACTGCATGACACTGTTTACACCTAAGGCACATAGTATTCTCAAGCAAATCACTCATGTAATTACTGACCGGGTTCAAGGTACATTGTGGCTGCCAAAAAATAATGCTAACTATAGAATCATTCATAAAATTCACAATCATTTCTGCATTACCAACAAGCATTTTTTAAAAGGTCTCCAATGTGTATGTCATGTCAAGAACCTTTTACAGTCAAACATATATTAACAGACTGTCAGGATCTACAACAAAAATGAAGGAAATACTACAACTCAAAAAATCGAAAGGACCTGTTTAAAGACACAAATCCGACCAAACCCTTGACATGATATACACATTTGAGACCTTTTAATAAATGTTTGTGGTTAATGCAGAAAAGATTGTGAATTTTATTGATGATTCTATAGTTATCATTATCTTTTGGCAGTCATAATGTACCTTGAACCCGGTCAGTAATTAAATGAGCGATTGGCTTGTGAATACTATGTGCCTTAGGTATAAACATTGTCATGCAGTGAAATCGTGTTCATCAAAGTAGTTGGACTGTTCAAAAAGATTTCATTTCATTTTTTAAATTTTATTTCATTTTTATTTATATTTTTTCAAAACAATATGAAATAATTAATCTACCTTGGAATTTCATTTGACAACTTTATTCGACATTGAAAAAAACATAGATGGTTGTTATGTACTAAAACAAACAACACCAAATCAAATCAAACATTGATATTCGTATTTTCTTTTTTTATTTGTTTTTTTATTCTTCTCCTTTGCAAAACTCAATCATGCTCTGCATAGTTAAAAACAAAAACAACAATTTTCCTCTACACAACAATCAAACCAAACACCATGAATAAATATTTGAAGATATAAAGAACTTGAAACATAAAATCGTCTACCAAAATGATCGAATTTGGCATTAAATAACCCGAAAAGGTTTGATATGCCGCAAAACAAAACAACCAACCAGCTAACTATATTTTGTACGACTAAACCTCAGTCTATGACTGTCTCTTCCACACAGTTTTAGTCAGGAATGTCCAGCATCGTTACTCAATAATAATCACACCTGGATATGACGTGCTATATCTTTGACAGACTTCTCTCTTGGCACTGTCCTGATTTTGGCTTTTATTGCGCTCTTAATTTCAGGAATCGTCTGGGGTTGTTTTGGATAGAAATTATTATTGCGATAACGCCACAGATAGAAATTTGAGGGGGTTATTGATCGGTGAGTGTGAAGTCTATTCAGAATCACACCGCCTACTAATGAGACGATCACACTGTGTCCCTACATATTATTGAATGGGGATAAAACAACGACAGTTGGACATTCATGACTGAGGCGTGGTGGATAATTCACCCAATCAATCAAGTATTTAATCCATTTTATTGGCAAAAATTGAGAAATATAGCAAGCCATGTAAAAAAAAGAGTTATAAGATATTACAGCTATATACCGTCTGCGTGTTTGTGCAAGGCAACTTTAAACCTGGATATGACAGGCTTTTCCAGGGAGCATAAACACGGTCAGAGAATGCTGTCTTTTTCTGTTGAACCGAAAACAACGATGGTACATCTTCTGTGGGTGCCTGAAGAGACAGCGACGAGGCGTTGGGTTGAAAGATTTATTGAAAGGAAGATTTAACTTCCCGTTGATGACGCTGTGCGCTAGAATCATGTTCCCTCACTTCCTAGGTTGGGCAGGTGAATAAGACTGAGCAGATTGCAGACAGGTTTTTAGATTATTTTTTTTATAGAAATCGCCCCAGAACAGGCATGAAGCCACTTTATGTAAGGGACTAAAGAAATACTACTTCAAGGTCAAAATCTAGCCAACGATAAGTGATATATGGATAGATTCCGACCCAGTAAACAGCAATTCTTCCCCCGTTTGTCAGAAACTTCGCTCATGGAATGTGAGGACTAAAGGACAAAATAAGAGAAACGAGAGTTACAAGGCTACCGAAAGTAAACTCAAAATCAACTTTCAACTTTCCTTGATTTGATTAACGATTACATGGGTGGCATTTTTATTGGGGGCGCGGCATCCTGTAGCTCAATTTCCGTTTTTGTACGTGATTTGGCCATGAGTTAACTTAAAGTATTCGCAAGCAGCCGCCTTTCTAGGTTCTCGCCAGGCTCAACGAAGTTTAACTTCGTTCGTCCGACCAGAACCGATATTTTAATGTCATTTGTCTCTGAGCTACATCGGTATTGGCAATGAAATAAATATATAGATATCAGATGTTAAGCATAGTAACATCTTTCAAGAGAAAATATACATTCGTAGGTAAATTATGTAAATATATGCGATGAATCTCCTATTCATATCGTCCTTATTCGCCACGATTTGTCATTGATTATGAATAAGATATAGATACTTTAGGAATTAAATCTAAAAGAAAAACATATACAAGATGTCTTCTCCATCAGAATTAGTTGCTGTCACGCACAGTGTGAACTGGACATGTTAATCGCTTCCCATCAACGAAGGGTGACATTAAAAGCGAACCAATAATTTAGCTCAAGTGTCTTATTGAGAAATTTTATTTGACGTCCAATGATAAACTTGAGTTGGAATTTATGCAGAATTTCAGTTTTTAAAAGACCTTTTGAATTGAAGTGAATCGCATATTCCACCGTTATTTACATATTTTACGTAGAAGAATTTTAGAGATATTTTTACTTTCAGAGCATAAGAATTCGGTCTATTCACGCACACTGAAATATATCAACTAAAAGATAATTATCTATCGATACACACATATACGTATCACGTATCAGCTGATGTAGCTAAACTTTATTATAAATGTGTTCGTATGGTTTTGGCTGCTAAATCATATCGAATACTAATACTTACATAGATATATACAAAACACCATATATATATATATATATATATATAGAGAGAGAGAGAGAGAGAGAGAGAGAGAGAAGAAAAAAAAGTGATAAATATGCGACGATTGTCCAAATTTATTTCAAATTTCAATTGTTCAATGCAAGGTTGTCAGTAATAAACTAGTGTTTATTTTTCTTTCCTTAAGCCAAGGCTTTTCAAAGATCGAAATCTTATCATCAGAGGAGAAATACAGATGGATAAGTTGGCTTTCGAAAAAACCAAAGTTCAAATATTTGAAAAATATGAGAATTATTATTAAAAATTATTAAAATAATTTTTGTCAAAAAAACGTATTGAATGAAAAGAAAAGAAAAATTCCGTGAAAAAGATATGCAAATTGTCCGGGTGGTAAATTTCCGTTGAAAAAGTTCGGTGAAATTGTAGAAAGTGAAGAAAAACTCTTTGCATGGGAGCAGATTGGAGAAGGTGCTCAAAAGTAGATAAGTCCAGATGCACTTAAAATATATATATATTATAACTTAGTAAAATGCAAAATTTATGACATGATAAATATTTTCTCCAAAATTTCTCCAAAAATCCTACATCAAAAAATATTATTATGTACATATTTTTCAGAAATGTTATTTAATAATATCATCTTTGGCACCAAAAGATTCTTTATCAATTCGTTACAGGCAAAAATAAAAATTTATTTTTAAAAATTCTGAAATATATATATACAATATTTGTTGGTGCTTCCTTTTTGGAGCATGATTACAAAATATTGATTATGTCACACATTTTGTATTTTATTGACTTATAATATACTAGCAGGGTTACCCGGCTTTTCCCGGGTAAGAGTGTGGAATAACATCATATGCGGCATCATATTAAGGAGAGTTTACTTAAACAGCAAACTTGATATTATATAGTTATTCAGATATATGTTAATGCTCATAAACTAACGCTTATAAACAGATTACTTTAATTGTAAAACATGTGAGAAAAATGCCATTAGCTGCTTTAAGAGGCAGCTAAATACGTGTCCTCCTTTATATATATATATATATATATATATATATATATATATATATATATATATATATATATATATATATATATGTCCTCCTTTATATATATATATATATATATATATATATATATATATATATATATTAACTTATGAAAGTATATGTATGGCAATTAAGCTACACAGGGGCTTCCGAGTTTATCTCTGTAGGGAATCGTCAGGCTAAAATGCCATATGTAATTGCCATAAATATATTTTCATAACTTACTACCTAGCTCTACTCACGTTGAAGTAAATACTGAAAATTGACACATAAAATATTATATATCATCATAACATTTTATGTGGATACATGAAATAATAATATGTATATATATATATATATATATATATATATATATATATATATATATATATATAAACTATCTTATTTTTACTATATCTGATTTTCTATAAAAAAAAATAAAAAATTAGTAGTATTGTATATTTTTTCTTTATTTCTTAGATAATTGTTTTGTTAATTTTTTTCTTAATTAATTTTTTCTTATTTTAATTTCATTATCTTTATTTATCTATGTATCTATTTTTTCTTCCTGATTAATCCTATATTGTAAATATTGTAAATATTTGATTTGCTATGTTGATTTGCTGTTTCTAAGGTACTTTCACTGCTATATCTTTTTTAAGCTGTCTGATGGAAAATATGCAATTACGTGATAAGCGGTGTTGTCTCCAGTATTGTCTGAATATGTGGGTTTTTTACAGATTATACTGGAACTTGGTGTTTTGTTGAAATATTTCTTTATGTGATGTTATGAAGGCGCTGACGAAGTGACTATTTGGAGTCTTCAGAACAATAATACTGAATAAAATATTTCCAAATGGGTTTGGAAACGATCGCATGTCATATAATTCGTTGGTTTTGAATTCTTGGAACAATGTTCAAATTTTGTTGATCTCAATTCAGTCTTTTCTCATACAATTTAATTTTTTAATAGCAGAATTGACGAGTGTCTTACAATCGATTTACAACGGGCAATATGCAACAGTCAAACGCTATTAGACGCTCATCTTCAGAAACCACAATGAAAGGCATATATAAAGATAACGGATCGTGCATAAAGTTCATTGAAAATATATATATATATATATATATATATAGAGAGAGAGAGAGAGAGAGAGAGAGAGATAGAAGGAGATAGATAGATAGATAGATAGAGAGAGAGAGAGAGAGAGAGAGAGATAGATAGATAGATAGATAGATAGATAGATAGATAGATAGATAGATAGATAGATAGATAGATAGATAGAGATAGATAGATAGATAGATAGATAGATAGATAGATAGATAGATAGATAGATCTAAGTATATAGACAGCGATAGAGAGAGAAAGAGAGAGAGACAAACAAACAGAGATGCTTTACGTACTAAATATAACAAAATTCTTCACTTTCATTTTATTATATTACAAATAGGAAAATACTGTTGTTATTTCCTATAAGACGCCGTCTGAACTCTTGGTTATGTTTTTTTTTCACTTTCCGGCTAAAATTGTCAGTTGGTCAGATTAGGCATGCAATAAATCACTTTCCATCAAAATAGTATGGGAAATGCAGTGAAACTATTTTCAATGCAGAAAGGGGTCACTGAAGTAGTTAAAAATTGTGTTTTAGAGACACCACTATAAATTACATAATCGGAACTAGTGGACTAACGGACTTAGACAAGACTAAATCGTTCACTCATCTAACCTTTCCAAATCAATTAAAAATGCCTAAAATGGAAAAACATAAAAAATTATCAAGGCTTAATTGACCACATTTCTGGTACTTTCTCCCATAAATCCTCTTTAAAATAAGATTGAAATGCATGAAGTCAGACAACACGACATAACTTACGTACAAAGCTCAATATAACCCTAAGTATTAATAAAGAACAAATATAAAAAAAACTTGAAAGAACTCTGTTCGCTTTTTCCTATCACTATCGGTGTATCACTTTATTGATAGATATAATTATTTTCCTTTGAGGTACTTCGAAAGAATAACGTAGTAGCTCATACGTGCTCTTAGTTAATGTTTGCAGCTAAAGAAGATCAGAAAAAAATGTTTTTTTCAAACAGAAATACAATCAGGTCAAATTTACTAAGCTTGGCTTTGTTTCTTTTAGTTATCTTAGTTATTACTAATAAGCCAAATGGATCTGATGGATAGATAGATCGACACAATAATAAGAGCATACAGAAAGGGAAAAATGTGATTATTTTTCTGATAACAATTTAATCTGCTGTAGTTGTTACTTGCTGATACAGCATTTTTAGAAAAGTATATATCATAGCAACACTGAGGGGGCAACAAGGATTTGAATCTTTGTTCAATATTCGCTTTGGAATCCAGAAGGACATACTTCGAACGTCGAATGCTATATCGCACTGATACTCCTTCTTGTTCTGGAACAGCTGTAGGGTGTTCAGGGTTCAGTACATAACGTGTTATTTCATTCGATCATGATGTTGCTTTGATGGACGGTAGCAAGTCAAGAGTTTCGCCTTAGACTCAGCTTTAATTACAACAATGATAGTTTGTGTAAATGCTCGACTTTCTTTGCAACATCAATTAAAACAGCAAGGTCATTGGATTCGTTGTGCACTGCTAGTATTGTGTCGCTGTAAAACGGTTTGACTGATTCCCATTGGTATTGATGAAACTGTTGATCTTTTTGGTATATATTCAACTGATAAATTCCAAGATTTCAATATCGTTTGACAAATAGTATTTCCAACCAGCTTTCTAAGCCAATACTTCAGAGTGTTTGCTTGGGAATTCCAATCGGTGAGGTAAGGGAATACGCCTTGCTGAAGAGGGTTGCTTCCGATATTTCAACTGACGTAGAGTTATGTTTCCAACGTCAATCAAATTTGTTTCCTGTGGGAACCGGAACTCAGTCAGTTAGAAAATGTTAGAAACACTAATTTTCAATTGGATGATGTAAGAAGCATGATATCAAATGTCTTTTGAAGATTGTCAATTCTGAACTTTTTTGAACCATCTTTAACAAATTGGTCAGTTGGGTCTTCAAGGTGATCATGATAATGGTTGTAAGAAATACCATCATCACTGTCGTCGTCATCGTCAATAACGTCATCTGCATCATGATCCGAGAGAGTTTCTTTTTTTCTCCACGCAGAATTACCTGTTCAGTCTCTTAGTATCACTGTGTTAGGAGTTATTGCTTCCTTATTAAGAGATGATCGACCTCGTTTGGACTCGGCTGATGGTGGTGTAGATGGTGGTGTAGGTAGTATATCACTAGTTGAAGAAGCACCACTTGTTGTGTCAGGGTTCATACCCCTGTGGATTCTGACAGTTGCAGAATTATGTGACCGTTTCTCGTATTCATCGAGATTGCTGTATTCAGTAGTGAATCAGCATCTTGAGTGACCGGAAGGTTTTTTCATCTTAATAAGCATTTCTTTTTATGGCCCTAAAAAGATGATAGTGAGTGTAGTTATAGGCAGTTATTCAATTAATTGGCTGATGCTACTGTAATGCTTCAATACATTGGCATCTGATTACGTCAAATTGCCTTAGCATCTGATAATATCAAAATTATACCTAATAATTTTGTATATATATATATATATATATATATATATATATATATATAAATATTATCTTTAAAATATCTTAATTCAATTTAGCTTAATACAAATATATTATATATTTTGCCTTGTACCGCCTTGACTTAGGGATTGCGTATTTCTATGCAATTGCTATATATATATATATATATATATATATATATATATATATATATATATATATATATATATATCCTGATGAAGTCTTATAAATAAAGACGAAACGTTGATGTACACATAAAAAACATCCATTTTTTGGTTTTCCTTTTTCATTTTCTCATCACGTCGGATTACCTTCATCCTTCTCTTCCCATATATATATATATATATATATATATATATATATATATATATATATATATATTATTATTATTACTAGAAATAAAAATACAAAATACAAACGCAGAGTATTTGGCTATTTATTTTTTTCTTCTAACTTTAACGTATATTGTAATGGCTACCTTTGATATTACATTGGCTGAATGATTTACGGACCCTGATCAACATTGTACATGTTGAATTATTCAACACATAAAGTAGGAATCAAAGCCAATGATTGCCATCCGGTCGGCGCTATTTCCCCCTTAAACAGCGTTGCATAAGACTGCACCTTGTTTAAACGTTAATGCAATGCATATTACATCCGTATTTGCCCTATGCTAATCATCTATGAATATCCCAATTACCTTCCTAAGTGTAAATAATGTACTCATTGATAAAGGAATGCGAATCGATGAGGTCTCGCCGTCTTTGTTTACATGTTTGATTTATATGATTGACAAGGAAGTTATTAGTGGTATGAATTTAATCAGAGGAAGGAAAGTTAATTTATTTATTTACTAAAGCTTAAATGAAAGCTATATCCATCGGCTGCATTCTATATTGTTTGGAAACGAGAAAAACAAAGAATTTTAAAAGTAACTCAGGGTAACTGGATATTAAGTTGTTTGAGTTGAAAGAATGAAGGTTTAATAGTGGCAATTAGAAAGAGTGATATTCATATAATTACATGCCGTTACATAAAAAATGATATAAATCATACTTTCATATACGATGGTATAAATTCTACTGATTAATAGTAAACGAAGTCTAATTGGTTAATGTTGTATATATGTGACTTGGCCTATACAAGTTCTTAGTCTGCAATATTCGGATTTAGTTAGTATCCCTAATATACCTTGGAGGCCCTATATTACTGTTAGGATAGTACCGCGATCAATAAGAATTTTTAATAGAGAATGATTCTGTATTGTGGGCAATGGTATATGTTTCTGTGGATTGCATTTATTGTGGATTACCGATATATATTGTTTTTTTAGCATTTCATTATTAATGTTGCATATATATATATATATATATATATATATATATATATATATATATATGTGTGTGTGTGTGTGTGTGTGTGTGTGTGTGTATAAATGACTGTTAAAAGCTTATTTGAATATATATATATATATATACATATATATATATATATATATATATATATATATATAGTCTCGGAAGTTTCTGAACCATTAAAACTATATAAAAAAACTAAAAAAAAAAAACTAAAAAAAAAAAACTAAAAAAAAAAACTTATAGTCTCAAGTCTTCCAGTGGAAAATCACTCATGTAAGTCAATTTATTTTTTACAGTTATTATATTAGTTAGTTTCTAACACTATTTTAAGAGATCATCAGTTGTTTACCATGAAAAACTGTTTCGGGAATTTATATATATATTTATATATATATATATATATATAATGGTTATAAAGATTTCTATTTATACGAATATTATTTGGCTACACATCTGAAAAACATATTTCGGTCACAGCTTACCGAGCCTAAGCGCCTTTTCTTTATGTTTTCATTTTATAGCATGAACAAATTCTACTATTTTAAGAAACACGTGATCAATGCAAATTATTTTAACATGTTACTAACTGTTAAGTTGTTTTTGCTTATATATTTACTTTTTAAATCGTCTGGGTTTCCGACCTAACATGTTTTAAAGTGAAGTATAACATACGAAGATTTACATCCAGTTGGCTGGGTTGAATTCAAACACACACACATATACAAACTCACACATATCTATACAGATATAACCACACGCACATACAGCATTCGTATGAATACATGTAAGTGCATTGCATTTCTATTTTTATGTCTTAGTTTACTTTGGTTTGTTATTTATTTATTTGTTTATTTATTTATTATTTTTATCCTAAAGTAAATTGTATTCTGTGTACAAACACGCACGTATGAAAATAAGGTCACCTATTAATTCGACATAACAAGGAAACAAAAAGGAGTCACCCTTATACAAAACAAAACAAAAGAATAGGAAGTAAAATCAATCGAACCTTTGTTTATGAGATGCTCTACTATTGGATAATGGGAGCATTAACACGTGGGAGAAAATAACAAAGAATCTGATTTGTTGACTAGCAAGACTAAACACAACGTATATATATAAAACAACCGGCAACATAAACCCCATGCATTTTAGCTTGACGATTCTCTACGGGGATGAAACGCGGAAGCCTCAGTGTAGATTTTTATAACTTACAATATATATATATATATATATATATATATATATATATATATATAAACTTATATAAACATTAGAACCGCTTACGCGAGTTAACTATTATTTCCAGCACTGGCAGTGCCTCTCACAATATTGCTAAAGCACTAGCAAAAATTATATTACCACTACTTGGTACCATCAGCAATGCACATATAATAAATTCAGGCCACATCCTAAAAAATACAACATATTAATTTACAAAACTATACAATGAATAGCCTTGATAGTATCTCCTTATACACAAATATACCCGTTAAAAATGTATTAAATTACTCTCCAAACACTTGAACAAAATAAATTTCTCTTGTTCTCTCCCAATTAAAAGCATCATAGACATCATAAGGAACATTACTTCCCTCACTTTCTTTAAATACAACATGAACTACTACAGACAGAAATCTGGCCTACCCATGGGTAACCCCCTCAGTCCCGTATTAGCTTGCCTGTTTCTAGAATTTCTTGAAATTGGTCCTTTTTCATACCGTATCACTAAAAATGCCATTTATTATAGATACACTAATGATATTTTATTTTTTCTACCCGACGGTCATAAAATAGTTACGTTAGCACCAACCCTTAACAAAGTTGAACTCTCTATAAAGTTTACTTTCGAGAGTGAACACAATAATTCTTGAGCTTTCCTTGACATTCTCATCCACAAAAACAATAATATTCTTTCATTTCAATTTCATCGTAAACCAACCAACAAAAATGATCACATTCATTATTACTCACACCACAATCACTACATCAATAACTACATCAAAAATAATATCATCATATCTTAGAGCTATACGCATTTGTAGCCTGAATATCTCTCTCAATAATACAGTAGAATTGAATCTTCTCTTACAACATTAAAGTACCCCAAACATATTATTATCTCCACTAAAAAAAACCTAACCAGATACATTGCAAAAATACTAAAACATCTCCTAATACTACACCACCGATACTAAAAAATGTTTTCCTTTCCACAAA
Source organism: Sepiola atlantica (assembly GCA_963556195.1). Classification (NCBI taxonomy): domain Eukaryota; kingdom Metazoa; phylum Mollusca; class Cephalopoda; order Sepiida; family Sepiolidae; genus Sepiola; species Sepiola atlantica. Next base: position 162,436,287 of record OY744521.1, on the reverse strand, counting down.
TTCACGTAACAAACATAATTTCATTTGCTCTTCCCCAACATGGTTTCAGAACCATCCAAACTACCTCACTCACTATAAAAAGAACATTTCAAATAATAAAGAGTCCACAGCTGCTACTCAAGCAGGAATATATACCATATCATGTGCTGATTGTGGGAACATATATTTTGGTGAAACTAAGCTTCCTTTAAATAAAAGAATTTATGAACATAACCGTGCAATAAAAAATACGCTGATACCTCAAACGCGTTGTGTGCCCACATGATTTCCTACACTCATCATTTCAACACACGTTTGGCCAGATCGATAAAATATATACACGATGTTAAATTCTGTCGTCTTATTGAGTCTTATCTTATCCAGCGGCACAGAAACGGAATTGTTCAGAGACTTGGTTTCTTTAACATTAATAAGGTAATTGCAAAAAAACATTCTATTAGAACAGAACTTAGCTCGACACGACGATAGTTAATAAGCTATTCCTATGACTCCCTCCTCCACCTTTCCCTCCTCCTCTGACCCCCCATTGTTTCTACGCACGCCTCAATTTATCTTTGCATGCCTACTATGTTAACGTTTATTCCTCCTTCTTTCCTTCCTTACTTGTATTTAAACCTGCTGCGTTTTTGCCTGTTTTTGACAGTTACGTCAAATGCTGATACACATCTTTTCTTTCTTTTTACTGTTCCAGACTTGTTTGTTTACGTTTTTTTCGACGCGTCTTGTACAATTTGAATTGATTTTCATTCAAGTTCTTACTTCCAACCGAGGATGGTTGCTTCCTAGCAACTGAAATATCTTGGTAGAGCTTTTATATGTGTTTGACTTTATATTTTGTTAATTTGTTGATTCGCTTCTCCTCAATTCCATTTTTATTCTTGCATATATATATATATATATATATATATGTGTGTGTGTGTGTATGTGTGTGTATACTAATATTATACCACACAGCAAAAATAAAATAAAATAATAAACAAAACAGGATAGAATGAATGAGATTAATAAAAAAAAATGTAGAGTATACTTAATATAAATATAAAAATTAAAATTTCTTTTAAAATAATATATCTCAATTACATTGTGGGATTTACAGATGTATACAATAGAATACATACACATACAGATATAAACTTGTAAATATATAAACATGTAAATATATATATATATATATATATATATATATATATATATATATATATATATATATATATATATATATATATGCTACTAACTTTTACTTGAAAAAGCATTCACGCGAAGTTAATTGAACCGTCTCCATCCATCCTTGCAACTGCGGCCCTCAAGAAGGTCGACCAGGCATGACAATTTGAAACCAACGGTTGGGTGATTTGTAGTCACTGGTTGTTCCAGCTGCGAATTCCGTATATTAGGAGGCCTAGCTTAGGTTCCAGGTCACCTTAAAGCGTCATCAGCCAGTTTTTTTCTCTCTACCACATAGCTTTTTTCAAACCTGTTTGCAAGCTGAGGCAATTGTTTCGTAGATGAACTATCCTCGTATATGGCGAAGGGCATAACCCAGCCAGCGAAGACCTCTCGTGATGATGACATGTTGGGGCTGTTAATTTTGCAGTAGAACCATACTGTGTTGTTTGAGAGAAAGTGCTGCCATAGGATACGGAGGATGCGACGCATGCAGTGGTTATCGAAAGTTTCCAATCACTTAATGTCATCCACTCTCATTGGCTAGGACTCACTGCCATAAAGGAGGATCGTTCGCACCAACCCTTGGTAGACCATACTTTGTGTGCTGCGCCTTATCTCAGATCTTGACCAGAGGTGGGAATTAAGTCGGCAGTAGGCATGATGTACACGGTCATTTCGCGCTTTGATGTCAGCTCCACCCTGACACGTTACTGTGATGATAGGGCAAATATATTTGAAATTATCAACTTCTTCGAGATAATAACCATTGAAGACGGTGGGTGTTTTTTTCTGTTGGGACGAAGCCGGCAGCGATTATCTTTTATCTTCGAAGCATTTATTTTCATCCGAATCCACGATACAAAATGCTAAAGCTCATTAATAACAGACTCAAAATCTGCAAATGTTGCACCGAGTAGCACGATATCATCAGCGTCGAAGTCGAAGTCATTGATGGCATTGCGACCAACAGGAGAGTAGAAAGTGGATCTTGAGTTCACTTTCAGCAGCTTCGTAACTCTTGCTTCCCTTATTTTGTCCTTTAGTCCTTACATTCTATGAGCGATATTTCTGACAAAGGGGAAAGAATTGCTGTTTTCTGGGTCGGAATATACCTATCTAATACTTATCGTTGGCTAGTTTTTTACCTTGAAGTAGTAGTATTTTAGATCCTTACAAAAGAAACAGTAACATCGGGAACTCTTTTAAGTGATTCTAGGTGATCCAGTTATAAGTGCAATTGAAAAGTTTTGACGAAAATACACATCCTTGTCAAACGCCAGACTGTATTTCGAAGTGTTCTGAAACGTCACCATACATGCGTATGCGGGATCGTGTTGAGCAGTACCATGCTTTAAGAAGACTGAGAAGTTTAGGCGGAATACCATTTGCTTGCATAACCTTAAAGAGAATGACATGGTCGACAGAGTTGAATGCAGCAGAAACTCAATGAAACAGATTACTGTCCTTAACTGGAAGCACCAACGATGTTCGAGCATTTGGTTTAGGGTGAAGCTTTGATCGGTGCAACCACGGCCCGGACCAAACCTCGTTCTAGTTTGAATCGTCTCAGAAAAATGGAAGAGAATATTTTAGCAGACACGTCGATTAGGTTGATACCATGGTAGTTGCTGCAGCAGCGTTTATTATCTTCCTTAAAGACTTGTACCAGTGCTGCATCGCTCCAATCTCGGCAGGAATTGCAGTCTCCCAGATCCGGTTGATAAGGTGATAGATGGCAGGCCTGGGTATTTTTGCGCTGTAATTGAAGATCTCAGCAGGAGTATAATATTTGCCTGCAGCTTTATTTTTTAGACTTTTGATAACAGCTATAACCTATTCAAGCAATGAGAGATTGGTAATAACGTACGTACGAATAAGCAATGCCTTAGTATATTATTATATAGAGTAGCAATTCTCTCGTGGGAATTCAACAGTTGCTTCCTTCATCTATATAAAAACATTCGTATGCACCGACATAGTACGACGTTTTCGACCGGCTTGATTTTATTGTTGTTATTGGTTCCCCCGATTTTTATTTTTTTGGAATAAGGTACTTACAATAGAGACCTTATGAAGCTTGCCGGCATTCCTCTATTTATCGGTATAATTTACTGTTAATTATATATCTCTTGAAAGAGTATGTGTATTTAAGAGGTAATAATATACAGAACAAAAATTGTATCTTTCTTCTTCCGTAAAACTAATTATCATTGTCAGCTAAAATTTAAATAAATAAAACGAATACATATTTTCTTTATTTAATTAATTAAAATTATAACACTTACATATGTATTAAAATGACATTAAAGTAAAACGATGCCAATAGTAGTGTTTAATGTTCAAGTTAAAAGGGGACGACAGAATTCGATTTGGGAACAATTCATTTTAAAATGAGTAGTGTCAGAACTTTTACCTTAATAACACCAATATATTTTAATTACTTTTTTGCATTTCATTTCAACTTTCGTAATCGACGATCGCATGAAAATAAATGGGTGTAGAAGGTGATAATAATAAATTCAGATCGGTGATAACGTACGTATGAACTAAATAATGTCTTAGCGTGTTATTATATAGATGTATTTATATGTTTTTCTTCTGATTTTTTTCTTCTATTTGTTTTACGTTATAAGTTGTTGCTACAATTTAAATACACATTCTAATATTCTCTGAAGATTGACAGATGGGCCACTGAAATGTAATTTGTGTCCCAATCTGCCAACGTGTAAGAATTCAAAAAGATTAAAGATAAAAATATTGTTTTATATAATTGTTGTGAAGTTGTCCAACAGTAAATAATAAATAAAGGAAGTCAAGTCGAGGGTTGGTTTAACAAGTGTATTAACAAAGTAAGAAAGTGACTAGCACTTGGCTAGACAGTTACAAGACTGTGCTTTGTCTTCTCTGTGTCTCTGGTGACTCGCACCATTTATAGTGACAACCGGTGCAGTTTCTCCTGTGTAAGAACGGCCGGTGTAACAATAATAATGAAAATTGGAATGATAAACAACCACCGAGTTGTTGAAATAAATTTAAAAAATTAAAAATTAGAATTTGATAAAACTTATGAAAATTATGATTTTGGATTGATGTTTGTATTAAATAATATAATATATATGCTCTGAATTTGGCAATACTTCATTGAGCTTGTAATTGGAAGTTTTCTGATACTGTAACGAGTATAGAATTAAAAATATATATTCCTTATAAAAACCTATATATATATATGTCTCTCTCTCTCTCTCTCTCTCTCTCTCTCTCTGTGTGTGTGTGTGTATATATATATATAGAGAGAGAGGGAGAGGGGGAGATAGATACATGAGGTGGATGGCTTGTGTTGAAGTCGTGTCTTGCTACAATCGACATTTCACTGTAAACTAAAATGCTGAATATGAATAAGAAAGGCAAGAAATAACTATAAAGATTAATGTCATGTATAATTCTACAAATAAAAGTATTTGGCTAAATTTATGGATAATTGGAAATCGATATCAGCTATTTCATACCGGCGAATATGACAGCGCTGTCGGTGATTGACGATATAATTTGGTCCATTATCGATTAAGGAATGTATATGGCCTGTTTTCGTTTATATGTTACAGGACTGTGTCAACAACATTCTTAAGCTTGAATGAAGCTGTAAGCAGAATACGAGGCAAAAATAAATGTAAATATTTATCGCTTATGCCTTTTCTTGTATAATAAATAATTTCGTAAAACCTACCGCTGCGAGGTCTGTTACAGTGTTTCCAATAAATCCTTCATCAAATGAAGGCTTTGTAGTCAAGCAAGGTTCCCTTGAATTAAAATATACTTACAATGCAAACCCTGGGCTAGAAATTGTTTTTAAATAGATGATTATTACAATATCTGGTTAAATATCCAATATGAACAACTAACAAATTATGCCTAAGGGCAAAGTGTAGTATCTGTTCAGATACAACACTTCATCTTTTCTGGCATCGGTCAGGGAAAAAAGAATCCTTCTAGACTTTGGCAATTTTTATTTTTTGTCTCACTCCACACTACCTCTTTTTGAAGAGCATGAGTTTCCCTACATTAAAATCTGACCTTGTATCTAAGTCTATACGCGGGGACAAATAGGACAAGTTATGCTTAGTCACCTGTTTTCACATTTTACTTTATAACATTAGTCGCCATGGTGCCGCGAATTTATTGCTTAGTCATTTGACTTCTGTTTATATATTAAAATAATGTTCTTATTTATTGTAATTCACAGTGTTAATCGAGATTCCTTGCATTTCTTTCATTTTTATTCCGATTCCTCAAATCACGCAAGTTTGTTTTCTCGTTATAATGCAATTCGACCATTCATGACATAGTGTTGATTGCCACTTTAAAAGGTACAATATACAGAGTTGTCTTAAAGTTTGGACACAAATAATTGGATTTTTTTAAATCAAATAATAACAGTCACATATTTTATTGTACTATATTTTGTGTAAATAGACAGGTTTACCGCTGAGTGATTGGTCCAGTGATTGGTCTTGACGTAGGGACACATGATTTTATTGAACTGCTTCTTACGACGCCCCCGCAAATTGTTTTGCCGCCTAACCAGTTGGAGTGTAGAGATCATACGATGAAGACGTATGTCGTTGGTTTTCCCAACTCACCAACGACATGATAAATCTACCAAGGCGCTGGCGTCTTTTGTAAAGATTGACTTTTAGCTGTTTATAATTCCTTTTCATCACAGCCTAAAATAAAAGGTATTTTCTATGTAACTTTCGGTGTCGTTTATGGTCATCTATTTTATTTATCTATAAAGTTAGATGGACTTTCTATCACAGCCAACTTTAATTATTATGGAGAACGGATACCATTCAACTTTTCCTTCCATTATGAAATTAAATATGTTTCACTGAATATTCTGATTTGGTTTCGCTTGTTTTACGGCATATCAACCATCTATGGATTATTTAATGCTGAATAATGTTGCCAAATATAATTCTATACGCAGAATAATCATTTATATTACTAGAATACATTGCTTTCATAATACATTGATCTTAGAATGCATTGGCCTTAAAATATATTCTCTTTGAATACATTTCTCCTTAAAACCATTACTCTTTAAAGCAATTACCCTTTGAAGACATTACTCTTTGAAGACATTACTCTTTGAAGGCAACTATACCCAAGCTGGAAAAGACTCCGACAATTCCTCAAAGCACAGACCTGCACCACCAGTGTTGTGTTGTTTGAAATATAGTTGTCAAATATAATTCCATAGGTAGGGCAATTATTTATATTCCTTGAATACATTGCTCTTAGATAACCAGAATACATTGCTCTTATATAACCAGAATACATTTATTTTGATAACCAGAATACATTGCTCTTAGATAATCAGAATGCATTGCTCTAAGAATACATTTCTCTCAAAATAAATTGCTTCCAGAATACATTGCTCTCAGAGGGAGATTTCACAATGAAAGCAGAAACAGTACTCTTAGAAACTGATAGAGAGCAGCATTACTCCCAGAAAACACCATTGTCTAGAAAAACATAATTTCTTTGTAAACATCACTTTTTGGCATTGATAATCTTCTTTGTTGTCAACGTGATTGACCCTCGGCCATCACCTTCTAGTATCTATTTGGGGAGAAACTAAAAAAGGAGAAATAAGGTTTTGATTTTTTAAAGACTCAGATAAAATAATACAGTTGGGGATGAACTTATAGATACTAGGGTATGACATGGCCAACCGATTGATCGGATCGGACCTCTCCGACCTTCCGTTTAGCCAAAGTAAGGGCCGAAGTGAACGAATGTCTATCCACCAGGATCCCGTCCTACGTCATCATGGGTTGCCACCCACAGTCAACAGGTGGCCTCGTTTTGGGGAGGGGGGGGGTCTTACCCCTTTGCATGGAGTTGCAGTCGGCGAATTCTAAACCCCGCCGGCAGGGCGCAATCACGAAGGTAAGAGATGGGTTGATTGGCAGTTTTCCTAATTGGATTGGAAAACGTGATCAGTTGGAATGGTTTCCTCGTTCACCAAAACTTAGGCCTCTTTAAATTGTTCTGGGGTATGTTAAAGTAAAATTGTACTGAACAAAAATCACAAATACAATAGACTTGACGCTACGAATGAGCGAATGCTTAAAAATTGAAAGCAATGTGGATTTATTGCCTCGAGTTCACGAATCAATATTTGCATTGTAAATGATGGGAATCATAATGGATTCTAGAAAAACTGGGGAAACCAATGACACAACAGAATTGTACCATGCAGATTTATACGAATTTACATATGTATTCATCGTTAGATTCATATGTTTTCCTCAACCCACTTTACTTCCCTTAAAATGTCCAACATTCAGATAAGGCCACTCTAGCACAGAATCTGTATAATAGTGCGCTAAGGTAAATTCATGTTCGTACGAACATTATCAACTTCCACCCCTTTTCTAAAAGATGGGATCTCTCTTTCAACAAAGATGTTAATTGGTGATTAATCTGATGTCGCTAAGGTAAACAATTCCGATTTTACGCATTTTAAAATGAATTGTTCTAAAATCAAATTATGTCGTCCGTCTACTAAAATAGTACAATTTTTAAAAAATACATTTCAAAAAATGACATTTGTTTTATTGATTAGAAAAATATTTAGCTGATAATTATTTTTACGGTAAGAAGGCAGAAATGTTAAATAAAAAAATAAAGAAGACACATGTTTGTTTTATTTATTTAAAGAATATTAAGCTGGCAATGACAATTATTTTTAAGGAAGAATAACGGATCATTTTTCTTAATGATATTAATCCTGACAGACATTTATTATTTCAAAAGAAATATTAGTATTAAAAGTACATTATACAGATTGATGTAGAAAGAACCGGGGAATTTCCACGGGGTCTTGCTAGTCATTCAATATTTTACAAATGGTAAGATTGCAAATTTCTCTCTCTCTCTGTGATGATTGATCTTCAAATTATTTGCATGCTATCTAAGCTAATACTTACTATAAAGTTAATAAACCTTGTTGTCAGCCTCATTACGAGAGTGTCTTCCACGCTGCTATCGTCTCGGTAAAGGATACACTTTTAGAAAGAATTCATTCAATAAGCCGATGTAATGAGAAGAGATTAAAAGACCGGACGGATAAAAATATAGGAGGGATGCCAAATCACATCTGCAATTCACTGAATTATCTATTGGCTCACGAAATTATGTCTGAGTGGTTTTATATCATTTGTATTATTCGCTATTTAGACTGTATCTCTGTCTACTTAATTGTAATCGTCATTTGTGCGTAAAGAACTTAACAATGGAAATATATATTTATTTCGCGCGTCCTCTCGGATTCATAACTTGAATGTTTTTTATTGTTTATTTTCTGTTTGCTTTTTAGATGTGTCCATTGAAGACTATGATAGGCTTTGTCCGTCGGTGGTCACGTTTCGGTTTTAAATAATTAATTCATCGCTAAACGCGCAAATAGAATGAGCGTATTTCATTCATAAGGAGATCGATGGTAGAGGCCGATGCTGATGATCGGTCTTACTACGAAAAAAGAAGACACAGAAGGGAACTTTAAAAAGACTATAATATAACAACGGCAAAGAAGGAATCACAAATGCAGATGAAGGGTGTAAAAATAGAAAGGTCGTTTAATTGCACCGATAAGGTACAAGAATATCAGGAAGTAAAATTCTGTTTGATATGCGCGTTTTGGCTGGAGTGGAGGTCATTCCTGGAAGTAAGAACGTTAGAGGACGTCAATGAAAGCTAAAAGGGCACGGGGACGTCACTGGAAGCTGGATAGGCAGGAGAGAAACTCACTGGAAAAAGGAAAAGGCAGGACGACGTCACCAGGAGATTGATAAGGACGTTCTTGATGTTAAAGAGGTGCTTAGGTAAGTCTGGTCAGTGTAGATGTCACCATTAGCTGGATAGGCAAGAGTACGTCACCAAAAGACGTTTCTGGTGTATGGAAAGGTGTATCAGGTAGGTCTACGAGTACAGAGATCATATATATATACATTAAGATGTTGCTAACTACGTTAAAGAGAGAGAGAGAGAGAGAGAGAGAGATAAAAAGAAAGATACAGAGACGGATTAAGCCGCCAGTTTAAGCTCATATTTTCGTCTACCGCAGCAGATTAGGATTTGGGGAACGATCAGGTTTTCGTGACTGCTTCACTCGAAGGACTGGTAAGAAACAGACTAGAAATCACTTTTTCGGAAGTGATGTCATATTCTTCACTTCCACTCACTGTGTTTGAGAGAAAGAGAGAGAGAGAGAGAGAGAGAGGGAGACATAGATTGAGCCACCATTTTAATATAGGCTCCCATTGTTCTGTCTAACTCAATACATTGGTGTTTTGCAGTTTTTCGTGACTGCTTCACTCGAAGGGCTGGCAGAAAAGAGGACAGAAATCACCTTTTCGGAAGTGATGCCATATTACCAACTTTTGTTCACCCGCTAGGGTCAGCATTTTAGTCCCGGATCCTTCAATCATTCCCACGCCTCCATTTCTCATTCCCTCCACTCGATCGAGGGCCCTCATTATGTAACATTTTTCACAATTTATGATTTACTTTTTACAAATCCACGCGTCTGTATGTTTAATTAAAACTTAATTTTAGTGTTCTGCTTATCTTTGAAATAATCTTTTTTGATTCGTGTTTTCCATATTTGATCATATTATATGAATATATTTAAAACTTATCCAGAAGTTGACATACATTCTATACATTAAACGGACGACGTCAGATAGTCTTGCTTGAATGCACAATATATAAAGCGTTGAATATCATGTTATTTGCATAGGTTTAGCATACATGCTTAAATGCGGAGATAAGATGTTGCCTTTGTAAATTGCAAAGAAAGGCGGAACGATATCGTCGTAAGGGGGGATTTATGCCTACGGGCATTGATGCATCACACCGCGGGCGAGTAAGCGAACGAGGTTTTAACTCAAAGCGATTGTCGTTGAAAGGTCAGAGAGTTAAGTGGGAAGGGTCATATCTGTGCTGCAAATCGTGCAATCGCTTTGAATGACCGGCCCAACAAGACAGAATTACGAGTTGATAGGGAACAATTTGGTTGTCCTGTCAAAGACTATGTATATTGCCGAGGGCCTTGCCCGGCGGCTTAATTTGCGACGAGTAGTAAAGATTTGGTTTAGGGGCGATGCGGCGGGTGTGATGTGGCTTAGGCATGGCGGTGCTGTACTACTTTTGGCACATCGTTCAGTCAATAAGGTGGAGTCACTTGATTGGCGGTGAATGCCGTTGAAAATGGAAGCAGCAGAAATGGTAAATGATATAAAAGAACGAAAATCATCGCATCGAATTTTCAGTCGACATTTACAAAGTTTTTATTTTGCTCTATTTCCCTGTTTAACTCACTATATATGTGTGTGTACGTATCATATATATATATATATATATATATATATATATATATATATATATATATATATAAGTGCAAGTTTGTAATCCGAGGCTGTAGCAATGCGATGTAGGTACCGGAAGGTGGAGAGGGTGAACAGAAACAAACGAAGAGAGAAAACGAGAATGGAATCTCAAATCAATTTATTAATATTTCACGTAAAAACAGATTAAATACCAAGACAGTAAATACTATCAAGTAAATAAAAAGTTCCAGCACAGGGTAATCTTAAATTTTCGAAAGAAAAACTTTCATTCTCAAAAGACCAAAAATTAAAGACTGAACGGTCGAAAAAACGAGATGCACCGATGGGAAAAAACCGGAATCAAACTGTTGACAAACTGCCGCAGAGGATTTGGAGTAGTAGGTACGCAGAAAATGTCAAAATTTAATTATATAATTATTCAGCTAAAGTTATTATCTTATTAACATTTGTTTATTTATATACTAATCATTATAATTTTATTATTTTTTATTTGATTTGATTTATTAACTTTTATTTATTTATTCAATTCTAATTTTCATACTTATTTAATTGTTTTACAAATATATATATATATATATATATATATATATATATATATATATATATATATATATATATATATATATCCATTATTGTTCAACCTACAGACACTAGTGTTTCTTGCTTTCGCAGTCATCAGTGTAGGAGATGCCAATTACTGCTGATCGAAGCATTCTTCCCCTCGGATGTTTATATAGGTACATATATATGGGTGTCTATGTATGTAGACATTTATGTGTGCATATGGGCGTATTCGCGTTTGTTTATATGTCTGTTTGCATTATATAGATAATCAAATATAGTGTTGAATGTGTACAGGTTTATGCAAGTGTTTATTTTATTGTATGTATATGCGTATACGTTTGTATGTTGTGGTATGCGTAGGAATGTTAATGGGCGTAATTATACGAGTATGGACCACACAGCATACGTTTTTAGCATGCATGTCATGCATGTATGGTTGCGGTAAGTGATATATCTGCAGCCGTGGAAGCGTACGCGTCTGTATTTTTATAAACATATGTATGCAAATGTGCGGAGTGTTTATGCGTACGTATGTAGGTGAATGAGTATATATTTATTTGTGTACATGTATAATTCTGGGGGCCTTCATATGTGTATCCGTGTGGATAATATATGTACGATTCATAGATCAAGTTGTTGCTAGTCTGTGTATGTGTACTATGTATATGTTGATGTGCGGACCTGCGTTTGTGCATGTACGCTGCTGTATATTTATTATATCGCTGCTTCTGTATCGACTTCCTCTTGCATAAATGCATATTATCTCCTAATATTCTATATATTTTGAATATATCTATGGGTTCATGTATATATATATATATATATATATATATATATATATATATATATATATATATATATATATATATAGTCTTGGAAGTCTTTCAACCATTAAAACTATATGAGGCGAAAAAGAAACATTTATCCCAAGTTCTTCACTGGAAAATTACTTTGACTGTAAGCGAATTTACTTTTTACAGTCACTATATTAGTTTGCTTCCAAGAATTTACGCTAGTCTTAACATTATTTAATGGATCATCAGTTGTTGACCATGAAAACTGTTTCGAGAATTTAACACACACACACACACATATATATATATATATATATATATATATATATATATATATATATATATATATATGTGTGTGTGTGTGTGTGTGTGTGTGTGTGTGTGTGTGTGTGTGTGTGTGTGTGTGTAAGCTTAGTACAGGAGAACCCCAGCAGAGTGCTCAATAATTAAGAAAAATCAAAAATAAGAGCGTAACATTTATCAATAGTTGTATTACAAAAGATTAGTACGGTACCGATGTTGTTCTGATCTTTCCTAATAAGACTGTGTTGCTGTATCACAGCTCTTCGGTGCGGCAATACCAGCTAGTGCCTATACATATAATGAGGCAAACGCCTTCAAAATCATGTTTTAGATGTTACATTTCTTTTTTAAATCAAAATAGATTTGTATTATTCTTTTATTTTTCGTCTTCATCTTCACTTGGTGTTGTTACTTTTAGACTTACAGAATAGACTTGAGCAGATATATTGAATGTGGGAGTGTTTAAAGAAGCGTATGAAAAAGCAGTAGATGTTCTCTGGCCAACAAAGTGAAAGTGTCACGACTGATTTGATGGCAATACTGCTCACATCGCTTAACTGCTACAGACAAAGCATGAATTTTATCAAATGTGGATTGATAGCGGCTTGTCACCTCGGCATCTGAAGTCTGTGGAACAGTCATACTTAGCTATTAAATAAGAGTTGCAGAAAGAACTTAGGCGGGTGAAGGATTGATGGTGGTGACAGAAGGTTTGTGATATTCAGAGTTGATTAGGGGTCCAAGCAAGCTACTTGATAGATGGACAGAGAATTATACTGATCTGTTCACTAATCCGTCGATAGTCAGTACTGATGTGATAGATAGCATGCCTCAGAAGGCTATCATTGCCGGAATGGATTCTGTTCCTTCCCTTAAAGAAGTGGAGGAGGCTATATGGCAGTTGAGATGTGGGGCACCTGGTGAGGATATTATACATCTATTAGTCTTTCGCTGTGGTGGAAGAATACTGGCACTGTAAATTAAAGACTTGATTGACAGCATCTGGTTTGACGGGCATGTTTACAAAAATTGGCGTAACTTCATTTTGGTCTCTTTGTACAAGAGCAAATGGAGGAGAGATGAGTGCGGCAATTATCGAGGCATTTCTATTTTGAATGGGACAGTAAAGGTATTTACCAGAATCCTGTTGAGTCGCCTGAATGTCTACGTCTATCCGTTTATGCTTCCTGAGAGTCAGTATGGCTTTAATAGAAATAGGGGTACCATTGATATTATCTTTACTGCACGTCAAATGCAGGAAAAGTGTATTCAACATCGTCTAGACCTATATTATGTGTTTGTTGATCTGACGAAAGCGTTCGATACAGTTAATCGTGATGCGCTGTGGAAGATATTGGGTAAGTTGGGTTGTCCTCCTAACTTTTCTTAACTCCTTCGTGAGTTACACGACAACATGAAAGCACGTGTCAACTGCAATGATTATCTCTCTGAACCCTTTGCAGTTGACAATGATGGTGTTATGGTGATACACCTGCACCTACTTAGTGTTCCTTCTATTTTGCTGTAACTCATTGGCTTTCACTAACTGTGGTAAGGTTGTATATCTTCGATGTCGTACATTGGGGCGGCTGTATTACATTCTCCACTGTAGTTCGGGGTTTTCTCTACGCAGATGACGTGGATCTCGTAGATCACTTGCAGAATGATATGCAGGATACCATGGCTCGCTTTGCATGGGCGTGTAAACGCATGGGTCTCACAATAAACTTGCGCAAGACAAAAGCTATGTTTGCCCAGGCCCCTGGCAACCCGTATCAGGAACCAGATATATTTGTTGAAGGCCGCGTACTATCTGTAGTGGATCGTTTTATGTATCTCAGTAGTATTATTTCGAGGAACGGATCGTTGAATGCTGCGATAAGTAGACATATTGAACGGGCTGGTGAGTCTTTTGGTCATTTAGTATGGAACCACGTGATATCAGGCTGAAAACTAAGATCTCTGTGTATGAGGCCTGTGTTGTATCAACTTTGTTATATTCATGTGGATGTGGTTACTCTCAACCTATCATGTATAGGTTAAAAACTTCCTACTTCGGTGTGGCTAATTGTCTAATTAGGAGAAGTCCTTTGGAGGTCTACTGTTGTATGTTAGATGTTTCTATTCGATATTACCTGGGAATCTTCTAGTTTACCCAAAAATCTATTTAAAATGTAAAATTGTGTTGTGGGACCGTTGGACTAGGTCACCTATTTCGATCGAATTGATGTTGGAGATGGGAGGGGGTGGCTGGAGATAGGTCAAGAGAATAAAACATTTAATTTAAGTTTCATCTTAAAGGATTTTAAATATTTTCAACAAAACCGAATTTGTATCGTTATGAAATTGAGATATACCGCGCTAAGTTACACATTGACTATTCCTAGCTTTACATACACAAAAAGCAATAATTAAGATTTATTTTGAATATTTATTTTAACGAACCGTAACTACAAATAATAAATGTATTGCCTTCTTATGGGGAAAAGTTTTAGTCATACTCGTAATTTAAAATAAAATCTGAATACTTTATTTTAACGCACCTTGCATACAAATAGTATATATATTTCCTCTCACACGAGAACATAATTAGAGTGATATTCGTAACCTTAAATAAAAAAGAGAGAAAAATATAAGTAAGTTTTATTCTGAATATTTTGTATTTAATCGTAAGTTTTCACAAAGACAAACTAAAAACTAAATTTGAATATTTTGTATTTAATCGTAAGTTTTCACAAAGACGAAATTTGAATATTTTGTTTTAATGCGCCGTGAATACAAAAGGAATATAGACCTACATAGAATAAAGTTATTTACAGAAATTATAGAATTAAAAAAACGATTTAACAATATATTTGAATTCATTAATTGTATTCAATCGTAACTTAAAAACAGAAAAAAAAGCCAATAAATAAGATTAAATTTGAATATTTTATTTTAACGCGCCGTGTACACTAAAACAATAATTCAAAATTTTGAAATGATTAGATAATAATGTCATGAAATTCATTAACTGTGTTCAAAAACACATTTATTGTTTTAATGTATTAAACCGTTCAAGGTAATGAAACGAAAAATATATATCTTACTAAATATTTAATCCGGTGACATCGGTTGCAGATGGGGTAGATAAAAATTAGAGAGTAGTTTCAAAGTAACTGAAATTTGGGGAATAACACATGAATCCTATGTGTCAAAATTTTACCCGAATTGGCTTATTAGTGTACAAATTATTTAAGTGAAGCTACTGCAAATTTTCAAAATGGAAAAAGCTGAATTCCGTGTGTTGATAAAGGATTGCTTTCTGATGAGCAAACAATACTGTTCAAGCAAATCAATGACTTGATAAGTGGTATTCAGTCTGAAACAACGATTAAGATGTGGTATGCTGACTTTAAACGCTGCCGTACAGACACAAATGAGTCTGGACGCAAATTGCAATTAATTCAACATGTGACTCATATCTTAATAAGTTTCTATCTTTCACTCTCGCACTCTGTCACTATATGCGGCTTACCTCTCTTATTTTACATGGTCTCTCTCTCTCTCTTTCTCTCTCTCTCTCTCAATCTATCTATCTATCTTTCTATTTATTAACTGTCAAAGATAATAAAAACTAAAGATAAGAACAATATATTATTCACATCAAAAAGAGAAAATCATTACAAGTAGTAATATTATTTAATCTGTAGCTGGAGAAGGAAGTTGAGGGAGGGAGAAAAAGATAGTGGGGGAGAGTGACTATTTTGGATTTTTCTTTTTAATCGGCTTTTCAAACTCATTTATTTTCAAACCTTCATCTTTGGGCGCAAATGCGTTTATTTCTGACGTATATTTTTCCCCATTTCTAAATCGATTCAATTTTCTTTGTCTTTATTCAAAAACATTCACGGAATTAAACATTCCTAGTTGGTTTCCACTATTCCTTACACAATGATTGTCATATGGTACTTTATTCTTTCTCAGTGTTTGAATTGTCCAATTCCCTTTCAGCATATTTCAAGTTGACTTCAAGACCTACAATGCCCAGAGGCATTTGGTTTCCTCAGTTGGTTTTCGTGAATGCGCTTTTAAGAGATAGCTCCCTTGAACGAGACTGCCTCTATTATTAAGTGTCTCTTGTTTGGAACCTATTCAATCTTAAATCATTTTAGACTTGTTGAATATTACGTTTATTTTTAAATTATTCTTTTAGATATTTGATGTCATTAATCACTTCTAGTGTCATATTGACTTGAAAACAATCTTTCAAGTGGAGTAGATTTTTTAGGAGAGAACTGAGACGAAATATTAAAATTTTGCTCCATAAGACTTCTTTTCCTCCATTCCTTTTTATTTTGATCTATTTCATGTTTAAATGTTTATTTCTCGGAGTATGCGATTTGCAGGCATTCGGCAATCTCCTCTCTCTCTCTCTCTCTCTCTCTCTCTCTATATATATATATATATATATATATATATATATATATATATATATATATAATTTATATATATATATATATATAGAGAGAGAGAGAGAGAGAGATAGAGAGAGAGAGAGAGAGAGAGATGTGTATATACATAGAGAGAGGGGAGGGGAATCTAACTGAATAAATACGAAAGTTGGGCACATTTCTCGCACAACGGTACACACAAAAACCATGTGTTAGGATTCTTCTGATCTTGATAAGTCTAAAGCTTCGGATCTTGATAAGTCTAAGGCTTCTGATCTTGATAAGTCTAAAGCTTCTGATCTTGATAAATCTAAAGCTTCGGATCTTGATAAGTCTAAGGCTTCGGATCTTGATTCAATTCCTGTTGTTATTCTCAAGCGTTGTGCTCCTGAACTCTTTTTTATGCTAGTCTCAGTATTTTCTTTAAGTACTATTATCGCATGTGTTCTTCGGAATGTTGTGATCTATTCCCTGTTCCTTTTGTTCCAGCTCGTATGTACTTGTTGGTCTAGTGGTCTCCATCAATTCGCTTTTTAATACATCATTGTAATACTGCTTCCTATTCCAGCATCTTCTTTACAAGAACTGCAGGCTTGTGGAACTCTCTTCCTACTGACGGTTTTCCTTCTACCTATAGTCTTGGTCTTTTGAAGACTAAGGCCAATAGGCATTTCCTGTATTTTCGATAATTATATGTTGTTCTTGTTAGCTCCTTACATCAAGTGGCTTAATGCCATATCTTGGGCAGTTTCCATTAAATAAAAAATTTCAAGTTAAAAGATTTTACACAATAGACGCACTATATTTTGATATGCTGCTTATGTATATGCGATATAAGTCGCAGGGTTAACGCATTGGCATATTGGTGTTGAAAATAGATATTTTGTTAATAAACAATAAGCTGTTATTCAATATTTGATTTGATTCTAATACAACAAAAAGTTCTGACGAATATTTAGCGGTTGTGTTCAAACGTTCTTTTTTTTGATTTTCAACAAGTTGCGATTTATTTCTAAATTGCAAGCGAAAACGCAAATTGATGTTTTCTTTCTATTCCTTTCTTTAAAAGATAAATACATTTTATCGTAATTACTAAAATGTTAATGTTATCTATCCACAAAAATAAATGAGAAAGATTTTGTTTCGTGATTGCAACAAATTTATGAAGGAAATGTGTATTACTCTAAATTAGTGTTTCAAGTATTTCAAATAGCGAAACTTTCGAAGTAATAGTTCATCGTCTAAACCAGCTAGTATATATATATATATATATATATATATATATATATATACATATATATATATATATATATATATATATATATATATATATATATATATATATATATATGTGTGTGTGTGTGTGTGTGTGTGTGTATTAAGTAAGTATTAATTTACTTTTCCTACAGATGGCGGCGTTTCAAACCATTTCTATCATCAGTGTACGAAGTGATAATTTCAGAGTATTTGAACCCAGTTACAGAATCAGCCTTTGTTCGAACCTTGCGTAAAGCTGAGTGAGAGTCTATTTTTAACTCTAATAAATATATATATATAATTTGAGAAAGTTTATTTTTTTAAGCATCTTTGAATTTAAATATAAAGATAGAGGTAAAAATGCCTTCACTGAGAAAACAATGTGTTAGATGCAGATAATTTATTAAATCAAAATAAAAAAATAAAAACATTTTTTTTTAATCCTGACTTATATAACTCATATTTCACTTGATAAAACAAGCCTCTTCGGAGTTTAGACAAGTAAAAGGTATTAACCTGTTTTTTTTGTAATAATCCTTCCTGGTCTTGTAGAAGGTGTCCGATGTTCTGTACTAACGGTGCAAATATTTTATTTGAACTTAAAATAACGCATGGTCGCCGGTAGTTATAAATTTGAGAAAGTTCATTTTCTTTAGCATCTTTGAATTTTAATATAAAGATAGAGGAAAAATGCCTTCACCGTTAGTCCAGAACATCGGACACCTTCTACAAGATCAGGGAGGATTATTACAACAAAAAAAAACAGGTAAATACCTTTTACTTGTCTAAACTCCGAAGAGGCTTGTTTTATCAAGCGAAATATCAGTTATATAATTCAGGATGAAAAAAAAAGTTTTTATTTTTTATTTTGATTTAATAAATTATCTGCATCTGGTTTTCTCCATGAAGGCATTTTGCCTCTATCTTTATATATATATATATATATATATATATATATATATATATATATATATATATATATATATATATATATATATATATATATATTAGAGGAAACATTATTTTTAATCACTGAAATGGCGGTTGGAAAAAAAGAAAATTGCTAAAATTATCCTTAAGGCCTTAACTAAGAACATCAAATGAGAAATGAGATGAATATTGTTTCAATTGAAGAAAAGAATTGAGAGAAAAAAGGGGTAAATAGTAGAGTTAGAATTAAAATCAAATAAATAAATGTAATTAAAAATTTTTAAAAATTACAAATATCGATAATAGTTAAATGAAATGGGGTTTAATAAAAAGAGTATATGGATCTCTGGAAATTGATAGTGAAAGTTAAAAATCTAAATAGTACAAAAATATTTGAAAAGATTCACATTAGCCAGAATATGGAAAATATTAACATAAGCCAAAATATGGAAAAGATTAACATAAGCAAAAATATGGTTGGGAGGGAGTAAGCAGTTAGGGGTGAGATATTTTGAAGATGTTATATTTGTACTAGTTTTCCAGCATACAACTGGATAAAACTTCATCTTTTTTATTTAGCAAAGGACCTTTGTGTTTAATAGTAAATAAGACGTCATCTCCACAGCGTCAACGATACCTGTCTAAAGGCTTATAGAACCTCATATTTTTAATAACTGCCATTTAAACCTTGAGATTACAAATGTGAGTAGCAAAAAATGTACATCTGGAGATGTGTTTACTTCAAAAAGTATAGTGATATATTTAGATTCTATTTTTCAACAAGCTCACCGTGAAGCCTATGCAGCAGGAGAGTTTATTAGAAATGGCCTATTACTCATCATCATCATCATCATTATTATTATTATGATTATTATTATTATTATTATTATTATTATTATTATTATTATTATCATTATTATCATCATCATTATTATCATCATCATCATTATTATCATTATTATTATTATTATTAATTCTCTGGATAGAACATTGTATTACCGTACATGTGTCAATGACGCTCTCATACTTACATGAGCTAGTCACAGGGCATGAGTTTCTATCGAGACAATTGCATTCAGGGCCAATGGAAACAAGATTATTAATTTTCTAGGCTGTATCTATTTTTACGGTATAAAACCTATTATCCTTTGTTCTAAGTAAGATATTGTGAATAGTTTATTATACTTGTGTGGCGCCAGTAAAGTTGTATTTAGTAATTGTAAAGAACTTTTAGAAATATTTGTTTGGACATTTCCGCAAAACGGCAGATTAAACCAAATACAAGTACCTGGCCTGTTCCTACCATTTTTAGAGTTCGAGGGTTTAAGGGTATTCTTATTAATATATTGTTCATGCATGGTTCCATCGTGTTCGCCATTCGCATTATCAATACTAAAATCGGCCCTGCGTCTAATTTCTATTGCCATAATACGTGTAATGATACTGGAAATACCTCATCTAGTTTTAGCATCTCGGTTACAACCAGTCGAGAAATTGATATTATGTTTTAATGTTAAATTGTCAAACCAATTCGTTACTTAATAAGAATAAATCCATAATGAATACTTAATATGTTCCCTAATTGTGGGGAGTAGCTTATCCAATATATTCTTACTTAAAAAAACCTATGCCAGACCTCGAAGAGAAAATAAGTCTAATTCTTATTTAAGTCCGGTTCATGGTCTTTGCAAAATAAATATCGGGGTGGCAAAAACAATAATCAGTAAAGACTTAACTTCGAAATTAATGTTGTGAAGTGGTCAAATTTGGATAGTTTTATCATTTTTGTGGAGTTACTTTATATAAAAGTTCTTCATTTTATCCGCTGGAACAATTATGTTTTTGTGACTATTATTATTCAAATTCTATTATTATTCAAATTCTATTTGTTTCAGTGCCTAAGTTTCATATAGTTTATGTTTTTTTAATTTTATTTTTTTAATAAGATTTACAAGAATCCTTTTCAAAGTTATCAAATTCAGGGTTTTTATATGGGTTATTGTAAGACTTGGGTCTCATTTTCATCTCTAATGGAGTTGACGTTGTGTGCTCTTGGTTGTTATTTAGTACCTTAACTCATTTCTGCATTGACATCCTAATAACTAAGGGGAGACAAGTACGACCTTTCCTTCAATTTTACTCAGCCCTTTTTTTCGTCTCTAAGAAAGAGAGCCTGCGGGGCCTTTGATCTCGGCAAATCACGTTGACAGAGGTTTCCGACCAATCACAGACCAGAGATCATGCGTGACCACGCGTGATTTGAGTGATATAAAAGAAGATACGCCTTTCTTCTCCTCCTCTTTTTCCCCCTTTCCCAGCAAGTAACAGGTCCTGTCAACGAAGTATTTCTCTCCCTACGACCAGCGATTAAGACAATCCCATCAGCATGACTCGAAAAGCATGTGGGCGAGAAAACACTGCCTACTACTGTCTAACAGTTACTACACGCCGTCTCCCCTTTCCTCCTCATCGGACACAGGACGAATAGTAAGTCTAACCCTCTTTTTCCTTAAATTCGAATGCCAAATTCCTACCATGTCGTACGCACCAAAAAAACTTATTCTGTATGTGTATTCAGTATTGGAATGCTTTTTCTTGATTAAGAGGAGAATTCTTTACAGTATTCTTGACAGTATTTTAAACAGCTCAGCAGGAAGGATCTTGCAATAGGATAAGAAAGTCAAAAGGGTAGAGTTAAGTAGAGTATAAATGGACAAACATCAACCAAACCTTAAAGATAACGACAGTTAATGCAAATATATAGCATTATATACTCAAAATACTGCAAGTATAAAATAAGCTAAATGTAAGAACTTTCAGGTCAAACAGGTCAGGTCAGGGCTATTGTAGAGTAAATTGAAATGAATAGATGTATAACATATTATTTATATCAGTTCCGTAGATTCAACATCAACAATAATCGGATCAGATGTTTTTAATTTGATATT
Organism: Sepiola atlantica; assembly: GCA_963556195.1. Classification (NCBI taxonomy): domain Eukaryota; kingdom Metazoa; phylum Mollusca; class Cephalopoda; order Sepiida; family Sepiolidae; genus Sepiola; species Sepiola atlantica. The sequence goes on along the minus strand of OY744521.1, from coordinate 162,414,478 downwards.
TTAACATTCTCGAGTCAAAGTTTAGGCTTGCCATATGAATTTTATTAGATTAGGTCATGCATTGTTGAGAACAAGACCCACTCTCTTTATCAAGATAGTGATGCATGTGCAGGTTCCAAGTGTCAGTAGTCTATCTGGTCGCAGGTGTTATTCTCCAACCAAAATACAAGGTATTTGCAACGTTGCAAGAACGGTCCATGTTATCTTGGCAAAACAGCCATGTCGTCAATCAGCGAGTAATTGTACGCACGCGTTGACGCCGACTTGTTAATAATAACTAGAAACCAATAATTTACGCGAAAAAATCAGTATCATTTGTATTCACATTCCATTATACTGCTGGGTAAACTAAGTCCAAAGGCATAACACTTTGCCGGTCTATATCTTTAAGGGTATTTTTGCTGTATAACATTTTTCAGCCAATCAACGACCGAGAAACATTTACATCACGATAACTCCATTCAGAACTGCTCGTAGCTTATTTATGTATGGAGATCATGATGGTTGTATAATCCTAGAGGTCAAACTTTTATATGTGCTTTTTGTATTATGAAAACGGGTATTTATTTTATTGGCGAGCAACATCTGCTTCCATTTATTTACATTCGCCACTTGGAAAGATCATTATCCATAAGGTCGCAAGGTTTGTGCTAGTTAAGCATTTATCTGAACCTTAATTTGTTTAATAATTTCTATATTAATAGTTTATATTTTCTTATTACACACACACACACACACACACACATATATATATATATATATATATATATATATATATATATATATATATATATATATACTAGCCGGGAGATACGACGTTGCTCGGGATTGAATGAGGATCACTACTATGTACTTTTTCACTATGCTCATAACACCATATTACTTTCTTTGGTTGTTACTGCTTCTCTACTTCTGTTTCGCCTCTAATATAGTCAGAATAAGCTTAAATATTGGAAAACTCTCTGAATCAATGTCTTATACATATGCTTTAAATTTCATTAAAATAGGATGTACTATTTGAAACGTTAATGGTGTTCTTTCACCAGGGGACATTTACAGATAGGGGAACGTAGCTATTCGGAAAACAGAGAATACGTAGAAGTTCGGAACCACTTCCATTCTCTTCGGAGAATTTTGGAGAGGGTTGTCTCCCATAGCTTCCTTAGGTTAGGAGGGCACTTAGAGATTCAGGATCACACCCATTGTCCACCCGAGAAAATTTTATACATATGTTTTCAATTTCATGAAAATAGGATATATCCCAAGTTTTAAAGAGGTCTATGACGTCAGAGTCCCATTTAGGGTCTACTTTGATATTCGAAAACACGCCTATTGTCTTTCCGGTCGGTTTCTATTTTATCGTCACTTCAAATAAACTGACTTCTCCGTGTATATATACATTTTTTTCTTCACATTTTTGTAACTTTTCTTAATGGGATAAAATTACAGACCTTTATGTTTGGTTATTTTTCGCTTTTCCTTTCGCGGTTGAACGACTTGAATTTCCAAACATTGATTCTAAAACTGCTTTCTCCCACTCAGAGAACAACAATTTCTCTTCAATCCTTTTTGCGACGTGAAAGTGTTTTTCGACGGATCGCAGAATTTACACACTTTGCTTGTTAAAATTCAGTTTGATTTCAAATTCTCTCTCGATTGCTAACACAAATATACAAAGTTTTTTTTTAAATCTAACGTTTCAATTGTAGACACTAATCCGAGTTTTCGTTACCAGTGGTGTGTGCCACATAAGTCCGGGTTATTTTCGTGTCCGAATAGACTCGAAAAAAATGTTGATCCTAATAAGTTCGATTACCTTGTCTCCAGTGTTGTGGGATATAGATTTCGAATCCTCGTTGCCAGTGTTGTAACCTAGAAGGGTTGATAATAATTAAGACTACACGGTGGTATACTTACAAGACTGTATTTACAGAAGTACAGAAATAGTATGTACAGAAAGTCTGCGTCCGATACTGTGACTATGGCTACGACCAATGACTGTCGCCATGACTGCTAAGACACTTAGTCGTAACTCTATTCATAGTCTCTGGAAGAGTCTATCTACACCCAAAATAAGATAAACAAACATTAAACTATAACAAAAATGAAAATAGAATAACCAAAAATGATTTATATATTCACCGACGTTTCAATTCATGTATGTGGTTACTTTAAGGTTCAAAGACTTTCTCTACATAACTGATTTGAAGAAAAGATATAAGAAAGAGAGAAAGAAAGCATCTCAAACTGTTAAGTTTGAAAGGAAAGAAAAGACGAAAGAAAAAACGTATAAATCGGATATAGAAGGAAGAAGAAAAAAGGAAAACATCTTATTATGGAAATAGAGTAAAAGATTTATTTCAAAATTCTTTTCACGCAGAGTTGTATGACTCACTATTTGCTTTCTTCCATAACCTAAACACTTGAAATAGTTTAGTTGCTTTATTCGTATGACTAGGTTTACGTACATTTAGTTATATATATATATATATATATATATATATATATATATATATATATACTAGAAGAATATAAGTTCTAGTACGGGCAAAATCAATTCTCTTTTATGTCCCCTTACAAAGATTAAAATCAAGATATAATATTACAAAATGTTTATGTCTAGAATCCTTATTTTAATTTTGATCAAAATCCATTATACGATTTTATTCTAGAAAATATCTCAAATTTAAAGCTTAAGCTTAAAGAAATCTTAAAAAGAAATAGAAATTCAGGGAATCTCGTTTAATTGGTGTCTAATGACTATGGATGAAATTTAATGAAAATCTGATACAGTTTAATTTTCAAATGAGAGGTCATGTCTATATCAAAAAAAAATATTATTAATTAATGTCCAATACCTATTGCTAAAATTTCACAACAATGGGAGGTATTTGAATTTTCATGATAGGCTTCCACACCCTTTTTATTCTCTTTGTATAAAACTAAATTAAACAAAATATATTCTATATTAACCAGCTGTACGCATAGCAGTTGTCTTCTAAAATTCACAATGTACATTAATTAGTTAAGGAATGAATCCTGTACATACAATTAGATAAACATATACCTAACTTGAGAATTGGAGATACATAGGTTATCTATTAACATACTTAAGCTGAGTTAGTCAAATTTTGTCTCGCTAAAGCTGTTGTTCTCCATATTATAATCACACAAAATACGTGCTAAAATATTCCACAATTTGGGGATAGAGTTATGTTTGAAATATATATATATATATATATATATATATATATATATATATATATATATATATATATATATCGATATAACTACGAGCTTAGTATAATAAGAAACTATTGTTAAGGAATAAACAATATATTGAAGTTCACAATGAATTAACAATTATAGATATCAAATAATTATCATAATAATAATTTATATATATATATATATATATATATAAGTGTAAATTAGTCGTCCAAGGCTATAGCAATGCGATGTGGTTGCCGTGAGATGGAAAAGTGAAAAGAAATAAACGCAGGGAGAAAGTGAAACTCAAAACGATTTATTAATAATTTCACGAAAACTGATTAAATACCAAATAGTATTTTTTTTTTTTTTTTTTTTTTTGGTAAGTAACAGATCGGCAAAGGGTAATCTTAAACTTTCGAAAGAAAAACTTTCATTATCAGAAGACAACAATAGAAGACCGAGAGGGTCGAAAAAACGGGAAAAAACCGGTGTCAGATCATCGTAATACAGGGGACTGACACCAGTTTTTTCCCGTTTTTTCGACCCTCTCGGTCTTCTATTGTTGTCTTCTGATAATGAAAGTTTTTCTTTCGAAAGTTTAAGATTACCCTTTGCCGATCTGTTACTTACCAAAAAAAAAAAAAAAAAAAAAATACTATTTGGTATTTAATCAGTTTTCGTGAAATTATTAATAAATCGTTTTGAGTTTCACTTTCTCCCTGCGTTTATTTCTTTTCACTTTTCCATCTCACGGCAACCACATCGCATTGCTATAGCCTTGGACGACTAATTTACACTTACATTTACCAGCAATGCTTCAAGCAAACTACAATCTCCTTATATATATATATATATATATATATATATATATATATATATATATATATATATATATATATATATATATATATATATATATATCGAGCATTGAACACTGTTAGATGACAAGACGCTTTCCCCGCCTCCGGGGTAAGTGTAAATTAATTTCAATTAGACTTTGTGTCAGTTTCTCGAGGCCGTGTGGTTTTTAGCGTTCCACTAATGAGTCTAGACTAAATCTACGAACTACATTTGAGCCCATTCGACGCCTGCAACCGCCACTACTACGCTGACGAGGGTAAGAGAACCTGAAATGACGTCGCCTGTAGGTGAAAATCGCTTTAATATTTAAAAAAATGATGTTCATAGTATGTATATATATATATATATATATATATATATATATATATATATATATATATATATACTAAAAAATACTTGTCACAGGACGGGTAAAATGAATTTCCAGAACACAACAGTTTTGCACCACTTTAACTTCCATCTTTTAAACACCCTGTATATTCAATTCGGCGGTGATTTGATTTAAATTCATAATATAAATACAGTATATAGTGCATATATTTAATGAAATTGCTTAATGTAAAAAATTATATATTTGTGTAAGTTTTGTATCCTTTTAATTGCTTAAAATCTATTATTTTTACTTGGAATTGTCCCGCTTTTATAGTAAAAGGTATTCAATTTTCACTTTTATATGAAATTAGTTCATCTAATAAACAATAGTTTTGTTAATATCAACATTTTATTTATTAAAATATTTATTAAACTAGAAGAATTAGTTTTGTTATTTATTAGGTTATGCGAAAATAGGTCTTCATGTGGATTTGCAAAAGTGTGTTCAATTTGTTTTAGTTTTACTTTAAATATTTGCACTCGAATAGCGCATATTAATACAATTATTTATTTACTTTATATTTGTTCATCTATTACTAGATTTTATAAACGATAATCGTTATTCGAACATATATGAAAAGTACAAAAAAAAACACAGAAAACGTACTTTAAAAAAAATGCCCGAAATTATTGCAGAAAATATTAGGTAAATATTATTTGCATCAACTAATAGTGTTTTTTTTTTCAAATACAAATAAGTTAATAGTTTTAGGCACTAATCTTCTGCTTACTATATATTTTTTTAAATATGTAAATATAATTCATGATTTTCGCCAACTAACAATAAATCGTGGTGTAATAGATTCCGGTGGTTTGTGTTAGATATTAGAATGGGTAGGGTGACTCGTATATATATTAGCTAGTACATATTAGCGAGTTTGCAGGAAGTGGCATAGATGATAAATAAAGACCATAAGAACAGGAAGCTGATGATATGTGGGCAGATGTGACGTCGTGTAATCAAGCCGACGGAATTCTGGTTTTCCCCGGTTCTCTATACACTGAACTAAATAAGGTGACTATAGGAAAATTATGTTGTAAATAATTGGAGTTATTAATTTATTTATATTATGTTCGATACCGATAACTGAAAGCACTCAATTCTTTTTACAGAAGAATATTCCCTTAACACAAAATGGAAATCATCATTTCCTCCATAAGAGTAATTTACTTTCGGGGAGGGGACGCATATATATATATATATATATATATATATATATATATATATATATATATATATATTAAGTAAGAACGAAAATAGGCAAACGTAAAGTTACATACTTTACACATTTATTATTGTATTTTCTGAAAGTGCAACAAAGCAGAGTATCTATCCATAGATTTTTCAAAGAAAAAATGTCTTCTCATCAGAAGGGGAAACCAATCATTCAGTCATAAAATAATTTGGCGTCAATTATTAATTTGAAAAGGTTTAAAAAGTTAGAAATAGTTTTGTAAGAGATCCGAAATCCTTTTCATATGAAAATATAATTGTTATATTAAAAGTCTGATAGAAACTTACATGTTAAAATTCCAAGGGGGAAAGGGGAATAACAATACGAAATATCACAGGAAGTAAACTGTTTTTATGCATCAGCAATCTCACAGATATATTGAGATGTATTGCAGATTTGAGTTTATATCCATGCACAAATTAATTATACGTCCGAGTAGTTTACACAGGAATATTTCCCTATCGTTAAATATAAATCATCATTTACTACACCCATTGGGAGAATATATATATATATATATATATATATATATATATATATATATATATATATGTTAGTTGAGATTAATATAATTTGAACATTGCTCCAAGAATTCAAAACCAACAAGCATTCAACGTATGATCTTTTCCAAGACTTTTTGGAAATATTTTATTGTTCATTATTTTATATTATTTTTTATGATACCAAAACGTGTTTTCGTCAGCGCCTTTTATAGCATCACGTACATAAGATTTATGAAAAGAAGCATCAGATTTCAGTATAAAAATTCAGTCCGACTTACAGGATTTTCGGAGCAGAAGTAGGATAGCGAATTGATTAATTAATAAAATTTTGAAAAACATTCGAAACATACAGAGCATTCACCATACAGATTGAATCGAAGGGGGGGGGGGCAATTACATAGGTGTACACTACATCATTCTTTCAATCTCAAAAATGAGATAGAAATGTAAACAATGGTGGCATCGAACATTATTAGGAACGATAAGAGAATGTTTTACAATTATAAACAATGTTAGGATCCAATAAGAATAGATAAAATAAAATGAAGTTAAGTAACATACGGTATATGAGATGGTAGAATTGGGAAATAGAGTAGTAAAATAATAATTACTGGGAGATGAAAATCAATAATAATGGTCTGAAATGATACAAACAGATTGGGAACCATTAAATAAAACAGTTGGTTAAGAAATTGATGAAGAGGAAAAAATTGATAATGGGGAAAGAGGAAAAAAGAAAAATGAATAGATAAAAGAAGCTAGATTTAATTTAATGTGTTTATATAAAAAGGTAAAGTGTATTATTTTAGATTAATAGAAGTTGAAATAATTATAAAATGAATGTCTACAAGACAATAAGTCCGGAGATACCTAGAAGTAACGGTATAGCTTGAAAATATAATTCTATTCCTAAGAGGGGCACGTATCATTATTAGATATATTTAAAACTATAAATAATTTTAATAGATGGCTGAATTTAATTCACCTATATAAATACCGGAGGAGAACAAGAGATTTTATAAATTTTAACTTTAAATAGTATTTGGGAAGACTCCGATGATAAAAGAAAAAGATAATAGTAATGGGAATAATAGTTATTAGTGAGAGGATAAAATGTAACATCAACATCAATAATAAAAAAAAACAATAACAATAATTAGAAAGAAGAGCAATCGTATTTAGATACACGCGGACAGTTAAATATATACATGTACATATGTTACGTTATGAATAAAATTGAAAGTCTTTTAAAACCACGCTTCCTGAAATGCGCAAGTTTTGCAGGATTTTTTAACACTCGTTTTTACCATTAATTTTTAAGCCTTTAAACTGTCGACATTAAACAATTAAACTGTCCCTTCTTTTTTTATATAGAATTTTATTCGCTTGTCGTTACCGCGTGGGCCGATGTGATCGGGGTGGAAGGTCTCTTTTAACGAGAACCTTTGTGGGTGTATATTTATGCGATTTGCAAAAGTTATTACAAACATCTTAACTCCTTTTTTAACAATTTTCTGAAACTCTTAATGCATTTTATATTTTACCTTATTTCGTCTGGCCGTAATTTCACTCTTCGTCGTCTAGTGGTCTACTGATTGCACGTTGTGCCGTGGGTTTTTCTTCGATTCTTCGTCTGGAAGTGATCTCTTTCTAGTAGTTTAACGTTTTGCAGTGGGTTTTTATATTCTGAAAATGAATACTATTGGTTACGACAAAAAAAAAGGCTTCGAAGACATTTCGAGAGGTTCAGGAAGGTTTTATTTACCTTGAGTAACGCCTGAAAGAGAGTCGCTGTCTTCGACTGTTGTTACTTTTTGGTTACCTTATTAAACTGCTAACTAGATGAGGGAGATCGGTGAGGTTTTGTCTCATCTTAGAGACCCATTCCTACACTTTTCCGACTATCATTTTTTTGGACAAACCGTCCGCTTTTCTTCCACGACAAATCGTTCTCGACAACTGTTCGCTTCGGTCCCCATGGCTAACTGTCTCTTAGGACATCTGTTCCCTTTCGCTTCCATGACGGGACTGTTTTCAATTTGCTTCGACAAAAACAAGTGACCTCACAGTCCTTTGTGTTGTCATGAACGAACATCCCTACATTGTGTCTGACCTTTATTGACCCCAAATCTTTTGAAGTCAGCAAGGCCCTGTCAAACCTATTATGATTTACAAAACGAATCATTCGTGGTAACAGACTTAATCATCTCAAATAGATGTCAGTTTAACCTGCACTGAATCCAACAAATTCACCCCGGTCACAATTAATACTAGTTGACCTACACTCTTTTTAGAAATGCAGGGCCCCTATAATCTGACACATAGATACAGACGGACACTCAAATGCCTATAGATAGGCACAGATATACTTAGACAAGCAACATATATGTAATAGAAATACAAAATGTTTTGATTGTGCAGATAGTCAATTCCC
>OY744521.1:162145860-162400860 GCA_963556195.1 Sepiola atlantica | reverse complement strand
TATATATATATATATATATATATATATATATATATATATATATCTTTATCTCTCTATATAATTCGTTACAGTCAGGATGACAACTCAAAGTGCATCTATTATTCATTAAATTTAAATATATTTAATTTCTATATTCTTTTTTCTTTTTTTACTCCAATCAAAGAGAAACCGTACTCTGTTTTATTTTTGTATTTAAGAGTTTATGATATATTATATCCATCATATTTTTGTTATTTTTTCGCTTTAATATTCATATTTGATTGATAAAACATTTGACAAAATGCACATATAAAAGAATAATTAATTCACACCAATTGTTATTGTCCTCATATTAATAGTATTCACACTGATAGACATTGGTTATTTTAAAAGGAATATTATTATTATCATTATTAACAGTAAATTATACAGATTGATGTAGATAGCACCTTGGAATTTACACAATGTCCAGCTAGTTTAAAGATAAATGTTGTAATAGTGTTCTCAAACTGAGAAACAAACACTTCCCAACGTAAAACTATAGAAAGCATTACAGTAACATGATGTCGCTAAGGTAAATAATTCCGACTTTATCAATTCTAAAATGAATTGTTCTAAAATAAAATTCGTTCGTTCGCCGTCGTTTTATTTAATTAAAACTGAAATCTAAGCCTGGTGTTGTCAATTGTTAATTAATATGTTGCTTAATTAAAGGTTTGGTTTGGTTATTTTGTTTTATGGCATATAACCCCTTTTCGGGTTATTTAATGCCAAATAAGGTCATTTTAGTAAAAGATTTTATGCTTTAAATTATTTATATCTTTAAATATTTATTTAATGTGTTTGGTTTGGGTGTTTTGTTTTACGGCATATAAACACTTTTCGGGTTACTTAATGCTAGATCCGGTCATTTTGGTAAAAATAATGTATGGTTCAAGTTTTTTGTGTCTTCAAATATTTATTTATGATGTTTGGTCTGTTTTTTTTTGTAGAGGAAAATTGTTATTTTTGTGTTGGGCCTTGCAGAACATGATTGAGTTTTGCAAAGGAAAAGGAAAAAAACAATAACACCAATGTTTAGTGGATTTTAGGTCAGAAAGCCAATATTTTGAGACAGCCTGATCTGGTAGCACCAGTGTTGCTTATTAAACACAAAGTAAAAATATATAAGTTATTATATCTGAGCAGATAAGGGAAGGGGAGAAAAGCATATATATTGCTTATATTTTCAATAACTTGTACTTAAAATCCTATCTCAATCTCAATGTGAGAAAGTTTTTTAATAAATAAAGAAGAAATATTAGCTGTTGCACAATAGTTTAATTCGATTTAATTTTTTTCACTGACTCTTTTTAAAATTAATTAAGACATGGTACTGGAATGTAACTTTTTATTGTGTACATATATATATATATATATATATATATATATATATATATATATATATATATATATATATAAACATTGTTAAAAATAACTGAATTCGTCTGTTTAATTATACCTTTTTTATTTTTTCAATTTTCCTGATGGTCTTAAAATCAAAAAAGATAATAAATATTCCATAAGATTAACAGGTGTCACGAACGTTTTAGATTCTTCGTCGAATCGTCCTCAGGTGTCAAAAGAAAATGAACAAAAAAGCTGGAGAAAGAAAAGAATTTTTAAAAGACCGCGGAGCAATGCGCATATAACGTTTTTCGCATTCTTCCAGGAAGTCGTTGACGATTTAAATACAGCAACGCATCCCAGCCTTCATTTGCTTTTGACACCTGATGAGGATTCAACGAAGAATCGAAAACATTCGTGAAATCTCTGAAACCTATAGAACATTTATTAATTTGTTTGATTTTAATACAAAAAAGCTCATCAGAAAATGTATATTGAGATAAACAACATTTGAACATTGTTCCAAGTATTCAAAACCAACGAATTATATGGCGTACGATCGTTTCTAAGACAATTTGGAAAAATATTATTCACTCTTCTTGTTCGAAAGACTCCAAAATCGTTACTTCGTCAGCACCCTTTATAGCATCACATCCAGAAGACCCTCAATAAATCAGGTTGCAGTACTATCTGAAAAAAAACCAACATATATTCAGACAATACTAGAGACAAAACCTCTCAACATTGAACCACATATTATTCCATCAGGATGCTTAACAATGGAATGGCAGTGAAAATTCCTTAAAAACAGCAAATTAACAGCAAATAAATAACAAATTAAATATTTAAAATATTCACAATATAGGATGAAGCAGAAAGAAAAAAAACAGATAAATATAAAATAAGAAAGATTAAGAAAACATTAAGTAAAACAATAAATTTTAAAATATAATACTAATAATGTTTATTTATTTTGAAGAAAATAAGATAGAGTATAGATTATACTAACTATACTAGTTAAAATAATTAGAAGATAAAAAGTCTATCACGAAGTATATAGAAAATACCAGGAAATAAAAATATAACTTGAATATATATATATATATATATATATATATATATATATATATATATATATATATATATATATATATACTGTTTCGCTGTATAATAGTTCTTCAGTGCGGCTAGACAAGCAACAGCCTCGAGCCGGGATCGAGAGCTGGCGCTTATAAATCCTAGGCCATTTGGCTGCTGCTAAGATAGGTGAAATCACAATGATAAACATTGTGAAATACCGGAAGCTCCATTTGTTTACACAACGAGTATTGCGTTTACACGTTAGCGGCAGTTTGTTATTTCACTTATGCGCATCTCAAGAAAGAGGGTATATTTTAATGATTCACATACTGTTTCGTTGTATCACAGCTCTTCAGTGCAGCTATCAGGAAGTGAAGCTACCAACATTTTTTTTTTTTACTTTGTTGATTATTTGATATTTTACATTTATTTATTCCTACATCCTTACACAAGAAAAATACTTTATAACACAATTCACATCGACATTGAACAAATCATAACACAATACACACAACCACACAGCATACAGAGTACATTTATACATATGAAAATGAATGTGAATGCGTGTGTGTGTAGACAAAAACATATATACGCACACATATATGCATATACGCATATATATATATATATATATATGGTAAAATGAAAAAGGAAAACCAAAAACTGGATGTTTTTTATGTGTACATCAACGTTTCGTCTTTATTTATAAGACTTCATCAGGATGATGATATAGGGAAAAGATATCATGCAAGCACAGATACATGTAGGGTAGACATGTTGGGAAGAAAAATAAAATAAAATGAAAAATAATGGCAGCGTCTTGCTGGACGTCCGTACTTGTTAGAGAATGAAAATGAGTGGGAGAAAAAAAGGGGAAGGGTGGAGGAAGCAAGGACTACTGTGGCTGGCGATGAGAGAAAGAGGTGGGGGATGAGCAGGGGTAAAATGGATGGCAGAGAGAGATTGGAGGAAGAGGGGGAGGGGGTGTTTGACCAGATGGCTGTGGTCGAGATTGAAGGGGAAGAGTGAGTTGGAATGTTTGTGTGTGGGGGGTGTATGCAGGGAAAATGGGGATGGGTAGAGAGGGAGGGGGGCTGTGATTTTGGTGGATGGGCGAAAGTTATGGTCTTAGAGAGCGTTTGGAGAAAATGAGGGAATTTAAGAAGAGGTATGGGAGAAAATAGATGAGAGGGGGAAGAGGGAGGATTTGTCGTGATAGGGTGTGAAATATTTGAAATATTTGGAAAATGATAGCAATGAGTGAGGGATTGGAGTGGGTGGGGGAGGGGGGTGATTGAAAGGGTGGGTGAGGAATATTTGAAATATTTGGAACATGAGAAAGTTTATTTGGACTGTAGTATTAAAAATGTGAGGGAAAAAAGTTTTTTCCTCACTTTTTCCCTCACATTTTTAATACTACAGTCCAAATAAACTTTCTCATGTTCCAAATATTTCAAATATTCCTCACCCACCCTTTCAATCACCCCCCTCCCCCACCCACTCCAATCCCTCACTCATTGCTATCATTTTCCAAATATTTCAAATATTTCACACCCTATCACGACAAATCCTCCCTCTTCCCCCTCTCATCTATTTTCTCCCATACCTCTTCTTAAATTCCCTCATTTTCTCCAAACGCTCTCTAAGACCATAACTTTCGCCCATCCACCAAAATCACAGCCCCCCCCCCTCCCTCTCTACCCATCCCCATTTTCCCTGCATACACCCCCCACACACAAACATTCCAACTCACTCTTCCCCTTCAATCTCGACCACAGCCATCTGGTCAAACACCACCTCCCCCTCTTCCTCCAATCTCTCTCTGCCATCCATTTTACCCCTGCTCATCCCTCACCTCTTTCTCTCATCGCCAGCCACAGTAGTCCTTGCTCCCTCCACCCTTCCCCTTTTTCTCCCACTCATTTTCATTCTCTAACAAGTACGGACGTCCAGCAAGACGCTGCCATTATTTTTCATTTTATTTTATTTTTCTTCCCAACATGTCTACCCTACATGTATCTGTGCTTGCATGATGTCTTTTCCCTATATCATCATCCTGATGAAGTCTTATAAATAAAGACGAAACGTTGATGTACACATAAAAAACATCCAGTTTTTGGTTTTCCTTTTTCATTTTACCATCACGTCGGATTACCTTCATCCTTCTCTTCCCATATATATATATATATATAATTAACTTGTTACAAATATCCAGGGGGTATGAATCCGAAGGAGGTTGAAACCGGGTTTATGAGAGTGCTCAATGAAAATTCAGAGCAAAATATATAAAATCAAAATATATATATATATATATATATATATATATATATAAATTGCCAGTGAATTCGACGTATGTTATGAACTATTTCGAAGAAAGCATTTCATAAAAAGAATAATAATCACAATTCAAAATGAATTCCGCAGAGGGATTCCAAAGGAGTAAGCATAATAGCGCGTCAGTTTTCTACCTTTAATTCACGTACACGTGTTTTTATATTACACTTCAAAGCCTCGCATCAACTTATTCGTTATCAAATAATTAATAATGAGCGTTGAACATATGTCTAAAGGCGCTAATCTTCTTTCAAAACCTCTCGTATTCTACAATTCACAGAGGCCATTTTTTTTACATTCAAGCACCCTTTTTTGACCAGCGTGCAATACCTACGGATTATGAACGGCCATCTTTAAAAGATATGTATGGATATAAGTTGCCATACTAGTTTTTTTTTTCTTCTTCTATAGCTGCCCAGGTTTTGAAATCAGATGAGAGACGCCGTTAATGGAGTCGAAATGAATAGGGGTTTTGTGTGTAATATGGTCGATATTCTTATCATTGGGATGGACGGGAGCGAAAACATATGAAAACCCCATTGCGCAGTTAGAAAAAAATGACAGCCATTCAAAATAAAAATGTAAGAACGGCGTAAAAAGAGATGTGTACAATAGGAATTTGTTTTGGATCACGTGGAATGGAAGAAAAGACAGAGAGGAAAAAAGCAACTAAAGAAAAGCAAAAAATGGTTTTAAAAGAAATAGCACTAGTTACGAAAATAAAATATTTGAAAAAGAATGACAATGAAAGAAAAGCGTAGAAATGGCGGAGTAAACAAAATAAATTTAAAAGAAAGAATGAATTAAATTAAATAGGGACAATAGGGCGGCGCCACTCTACAAAGTGAAGGAAGACACCTTTATGCGCATGTATGAATTTTATCTCCGCCTTCCTGCGCGTTAGTCGCTGCCTGTCGGTCGCTGAGTGAGGTGCTACACAACATGTTCGTCGGATTACCGATTCTCTCAAGCTGACTGAACGTGTTGAGCAAAGGTACTGCATCAAATTTTGTCAAAAGCTCTATGATTCTCAAAGCAAACCAATTCGTAAGATTCAGCAGGTGTTTGATGAAGATGCGATGAGTGTAACACAAATTAAAGAGTGGTTCAACCGATTCAAAAAGGGTCGCACATCAGCGGAAAGTGACCAGCGTTCTGGCAGGCCCTGAATTGCTCGGAGTGCAGCTGTTGTTGATAGGGTGCGAAATTTGGTGATGGAAGATCGTCGTTCAACCGTGCGGGAGATCGCCCAAGAGGTCAGAGTGAGGAAAGATTCTTGCACATGCAATTTTGCGTGATTTGAACATGCACAGAGTGACTGCGAAATTGGTGCTCACGTTGTGATCGCAGGAACAAAAAGACCTCCGTTTTCAAGTTGCACAGGACCTTCTGGAAACCGCCAACACTGATCCTGCGTTTCTGAACACCGTGATAACTGGAGATGAGTCATGGGTGTACAGGTACGACACAGAAATAAAAAGACAGTCGTCGCAATGGCAGCATCCCGAGTCTCCAAGGCCCAAAAAAACGCTGCTGGTGCGAATCAAAATCAAGGTGATTCTGACTGTCTTATTTGATATCTGTGGAATAGTGCATCACAAATACGCACCGGAAGGACAAACAGTGACAAAAGCGTACAATCAAGATATACTCCGGCGTTTCCATGACGCAGTTTGTCGCAAAAGACCAGACTTGTGGACGGCGAAAAACTGGCAACTGCATAACGAGAACGCCCCCTACACATTCATTCCAATTGATCCAACATTTCAAAGATGGAATTCCAGTCGTTCGCCAAACTCCCTACTCCCCAGCCATGGCTCCTTGCAACTTCTGGTTGTTTCGAAAATTGCAGACGCCACTGAAAGGTTCCCTTTTTGAGACTTTGAGACTAGAGAAGAGATAATGCGGAACGTGACGGCGGAGATGAACACCATTCCAAAAGAAGACTTTCAGAGGTGTTTCCGACAGTGGGTGGATTGGTGGACTAAGTGTGTGCAAACACAGGGGGCCTACTTTAGAGGAGATTAGGGTCCCAATCCCGTCAGGTATTTAAAACATTTTTCTGGCCTACCGTCGGATACTTTTTAGACAGGCCTCGTATGTAAACAGACGACTTCGTCAAGTTAAGAGATAAATATATAACTTAATACAAATAATGAATGCGTTTTGACATGTTAAATAATATGGAAAGCAAAGATTATAAATAAATATCGTGTGTATTAAACAAATAAATAAACATTGTGTTTATTAAAATGTAAATATATTTATATGCTGCTATTAAAGTATATACATATTCATGATCCAAAGAAATATAAATTATCTTTTTCAGACAAAAATATAATCTTTTTATTTCTACGATAGACATCTCTCTCTCTCTCTCTCTCTTTCTCTCTCTCTCTCTCTCTCGCTCTCTCTCTCTCTCTCTCTCTCTCTCTATATATATATATATATATATATATATATATATATATATATATATATATATATATACCAGCGAAATACCCGTCTCAGGACAGGTATTAGCAATAAATATAGCATTAGTTTGAAATTTTAATATGTGTTTGGGTTTTTTAGGGGGTGGGGCGTATGGTACGGTTTCCATGGCACCCTCTAAATCGTATAGTTTTTTTTTTAATTAATGTACCCACGTTACATACCCTGTTGCCTAGAATACATATTCCATAATTCATAATAATAAGTTCGATCCTTTTAAAAATGTATTACTTAACATGACTAAAAAACGATTCTGCTACGCACCGTTTCTGTCTACTTCTTTTCTGTTTTTCTTTTTCTTATATGGACACACTGACTTATGCTTACTGCTTGGATAAAAAAATAGACAGAACTTTTTCTTATTTCGAATTTACTACAACTTTCAAGAGTTACGGGAGGCAATCCTTCCAGGAATTACTCACCCATTTCGAAGAGGAGATAGGTTTCTTGCCTGTCGCTGCGGCGCTCTCATCTGCGGAGTTACAATGTGATTGACTATTACAGTTTCGAGCGTAATGTATTGTTATTGGTGTCTTATGCTATTCATTGACTGTTAACGATACTGCTACGCCAACTGCATACGCACCTTTTTCATCTATATGTTCTTCTTTTTTATATTACCGCCCGACCTTAGGGTTAATGTTAGGTTACAAAGAAATACAGCGCTTTTGCGTTATTTCGAATTCATCACAAAATTGAGAAGTAACTGGAGGTATTCTTTCCAGCTATTAACATTTAATTTCGAAAAGCTATGGGTTTATTGCTTGTCGTCTTCGAGGCTCTATTCCGGGGGATATCTGTTTATGAAATTGATATTAAACGGTCCCTTAGACTATAAATTAACTTTTCACGGTTTCATTACGCAAACTGCGCGCGCGTCTTTTCCCTATCTTTTTATTTCCTATCGGCTTTAGATTTAGTGATAAGGTTAGTGACAAAGCGTGTATTATTCCCATTACCTTCCTTCCAGTGTTTTTGTATAGAACACCCCACAAAAAAATTCAGGCTTTCGCAATTATTAAATAATACTGAGGTTTAAATGTTATTTCTGAATAAAATACTCACGGAGTATTACAATTAATAATTAAAGCTAAGAGA
This sequence comes from Sepiola atlantica, assembly GCA_963556195.1. Lineage (NCBI taxonomy): Eukaryota > Metazoa > Mollusca > Cephalopoda > Sepiida > Sepiolidae > Sepiola > Sepiola atlantica. The sequence continues at coordinate 162,392,490 of OY744521.1, read as the reverse complement.
AATATAAAGTAAATTTATTTATATGGAGTTCAGAGGTGAAAGCATGAGTTTGCTATCTCCGATTTTCCCAGTTAACTGCACGGTCCACGCTAGTAGAGAATAGAATCAAGATAAGTATATATGCATCGTACGTAAAAACGGAATTAGAACAAATGATTGTGAAAAAAGAAAGCCCGCGAAAGATAAGGAACAATTTAAAAGAAAGAAAGGCAGATAAGAACAGAGAATTACCTTTTTACCTGATGTTCCACGACGATGAAGTTAGACACCAGTGAAAAGAGCAGAAAAGGGGAAAGAATATTACGAAACATCTAGAGGGTCGTTAGTTGACAATCGATATAAGAAAGAGATGTAAAAGACCGAAGCAAACAAGATAATAAATTATGTTAACAAAGACTATCACAAGATTTGGGTTGGAAAAGTATACAAACGAAAAAACAAAGATGGCGGCTAAATAAGACAGCGCATGCGTGGATGTATTGGATGCAACCGCGGGCACGAACGCTAAAATAAATATATGAAATAAAATAACAGCGATGGGTTGTTAAATTTGTGGTTAACGCTAGGACGATAATAATGATGGCCGTCGAATTGAAAGACGAGTTTTCTTTTTCCCTTTTTACCTTCCGGAAGTCCGGCAAGTTAGCTTCCGGGGAGAATGTGCAAAGAAGCTATTCATGATTATCGTTTTGAATAGAGAAGAGTTTTAACGGGAAGAGATGAGATAGCTCGTTATCTTGTTCGTAGTTGCTACCAGCATCTCCCCTTTCACTCTGAGAAGCAAAATATTATGCTCTGCGTCAAAAGGCAACACTGTTGTTTTCATTTATTATTGTCACTAGTCAGCCATTTTAAAACTTTTACGACGCAATTTATCATGGCTTTTTCCAACAATGGTGTGAGGTGTTCGCTTGCACCTTGTTCCACGTCGGTCGGTTTTACACCCATGAAGGTTATGGGGATATATTAGTTCCGGCCATAAATGCAAAAGAACGGGAAATTACTGGAAATTGCGGGAATCAGACGAACATTAATAGGATTGCTTTGCTTTAGGATTTCTTTCGTTTCTTTCGTATTATTTGGCGGCCATCTTTAATTTTAATTCTTATCGCGTAGTTCTTTTCATCTTTCTCGTTATTTCTTTCTTTTTGATTTTCATCTTTTTCGTTGTTTCTTTCTTTTTAATTTCTTATTATTTTCGTTCTTTATAAATTTTTTCGTTATTTTCTTTTTAATTTTTTCATCTTTTTCGTAATTTCTTTTTCATCTTTGTCGTTGTTTCTTTCATTTTAATGTTTTTTTTTAACTTTTTCGCTGTTCTTTTCTCTTTTATTTTTTTTCATCTTTCTGTTACCCCTTTCTTGTTATTCCAATACTTTCACTGGTTTTTCAGTTTCTTCTCTCATTTTATATCTCCATTTTCAGTGATTTATCTTATTATTCAGTTTTAATCTTTTTCTCATTTTTCTCTACTTTACTCTCTTTATTGCCTTACTTCTATCTTTTCTTCTTTCTTATTTTCTAATGTGTTTCTTTTTAGGTTATGTTTATTGGTGAGAGTTCCGAAAATCCAATGACATTTATTTTTTATCAATTTTTGCGGGAAAATATTTTCCTTTGTCATGACGTTTCAATTTCTCATTCTTTCTTTCATTTCTTTCTTTCTTTCCTTTGTCAATCGATGTTTATCTATTTTCATTGTCTCAAAATGTTCTTCCATTAAATGGTGTGTTTCTTGATTTTTTTCTATTTTATCTGTTCTTTTCTTTATTCTATTTTTCACAAATCAATATGCAACTCTTTTTATTCGATTTCAATTTTATTCCATACGATCGTTTCCTTCTGCTTTCTTTTACTTAACCTCTCTATTTCTCCAGATTATATTTTCAAACTGCTGGACTCTTTTTTCGCTATACTTCTCTCTCTCTCTCTCTCTCTCTCTCTCTCTCTCCCTCTCTCTCTCCCTCTCTCTCTCTCCCTCTCTCTCTCCCTCTCTCTCTCTCCCTATCTCTCTCTCTCTCTTAATTATCCTGTGAATCTCTATATAGTGATAATTACGGAAAGAAATAAAGAAATACTTTTCCCTATTTCTTTTTTATTTCAATGTTCCATTCCTCTTCTCTCAATAGTTTGTATTCCTTTTTCTCTCCCCGTCCGTCTGTCTGTCTGTCTCTCTCTCTCTCTCTCTCTCTCTTTCTCTCTCTCTCTCTCTCTTTCTCTCTCTATTGCTTTCTTTCCGTCTCACTTTTGTTTACTCTTCTTAATTGTCAGTTGTCCTATTTACTTGCCTCCATACAAGGATATAGTTTAACACAACGTTGTGTTTTAATGTGGGAAAATCTAGCTCCTCCAAATCGGGCACACTGGATTGGGACAAAAATTTTAATATCTCAAATTAGAAGGATTTTCTCATGCACTGACCAAGAACAGAACGGATTAAGTATAGTATCAGAACAGATACTATACTTTGCTCCTAACTAAAGAGTTAAGGAATAAAATACACTTATTTAGTTATTACCTGCTTGTTTGGTGCTCCCTATTCTCTATCTATATATCTATCTATCTATCTATCTATCTATCTATCTATCACTTCATGCAATTGTTATCCTTTTCTCTCTCATACTATTTTTTATCCTTATTGTATGTCTTCCTGTAAATCCATACATAGCGATAAGGAGAGGAAAGCGGAGAGAAAGAACGGAGACCTTTTTCTCCGCTTTCTTTTTGTTTTATATTTATTATCACTGTTTAATTCCTCCACTCTAATTTTTTTTACTCTCCCGCCTTTCCTCTCCCATTCTCTCTGTCTCCGTCTTTGTCTCTCTCAGTATCTCTCTTCTTTTTCTTTCCTTCCTTCTTTCATTCGCTCTTTTACTGTCACTTGTCAATAACAAGGAGAAAGAAAAACGCTTCTTTCTTTCTTTGTCTCTCCCAGTTCCAATTCTTGATATTCACCTCTTTTATTTCCTGTTTATATTTCTCTTTTTCATTTGGATCTTTTATTTCCGCAAACCCATAAACAGAGATATAAAGGAAAGAAATAAACGAAAGTAAGAAAAGAAAGAAGGAGGGGCCTATTCCTGTTCCTATTTAATTGTCTCCCCACGAGGACAAAGTTAGACACAAAGTCGGTTTTTAATGTGTGCAAACTCCAGTTCTTCCAAACATAGACACTCTGGATTGGAACAAAATAAAACTGGCCTCGGTGTAGAATGATTTCTGCTTCATTGACTGAGGACAGAAAAAGTGATGTGTAGTATCAGAACAGATACTGCACTTTGCTTCTAGCCACAAGGCTAAGAAAGACTTGTTCCTGTTTTCTATCTCTTAATGTGTCCTCCCCTATCCCCTCTCTCTCTCTCTCTCTCGCGCGCGCTCTCTCTCTCTCTTTCGTTTACTCATTTTTATTGTCAGTTGTCACTATCTATCCCCTCCCCGCAAGAGCTGAATATGACACAAGGTTGGTTTAATGTGGAGAAAATCCAATAAAGGTGCCCTTGAGATGTGACAAAAAGAAAGATTGCCCCAGTCGAGAAGGATCCCCCACTGATCGAGGGCACAAAGTATACTATCCTTTCAAGGCCAAGTGTTTGAGTTCCTATTTATTCGCCTCCTCACGAGCACATAGTTAGACACAAGGTTGGTTTTTAATTAGAGGAAAATCTAGCTCCTAAAAAGGGACACTCTGAATTAGGTCAAAAAATGAAATTATGCCTTCTTTACTGACTGAGAACAGAAAAGATTAAGTGTAGCATCAGAACAGGTACGACACTTTGCTCTTTTGTTGCCTCTTATAGAGAAGGGAAAACAACTCTTTTTCTCCCTACGCTGAATCATATTCACTTCTTTCGGCGACTTTAAAATTCGTACTAAGTTCCCTCCTATCCCTCTCTCTCTCTCTCTCTCTCTCTCTCTCTCTCTCTCTCTCTCTCTCTCTCTCTCTCTCTCTCTCTCTGTGTTTCTAAGATCTTGGATCTTTATTTTAGAAAATGTTATATAAAGGAAGAGAGTCAAGGAAAACGGTTAGATGGTAAAGAGAAGCCAATCACTTGTCTCCCTTCAAATCAGTCCGGTCCTGTAGCCAGTACCGTGACGACCGCGACCCTAAGCAATGTAATTAATCATTCGACCTCGCTGACCGCTAATCTTCTCCCGCCTTCGAATCTGCTATTTCCGCAGCTGACGTCACAGATGACCCTGATGAATTCGTCTCTTCATTCGCCGAGCTGTGAAAGATGGAGAAGGGAGGCAGAGGCCAACGTATCATTCACGGTGGTTTTGTTACGGTAAATACGGCCAAAGAACTGTCAGTCCGGGGAAGGGGTGAGAGACTGCAAAATCTCTGCTGGGAGGTGATGCCTCAATTTATTTTATTTTATTGTCTGTGTATGAGCGAGAATGACAATAATATTCATAATGTACGACTCCAATTTACGGCTTTGAGCGCCGCCCGTTTACTTCTTGGTCTCCTTTCGACTTTGTTCATATAATGTATAGTCGACACTTGAACATTACGACCAACCACAATGGCGACAACGGCTTTTGTTAAGTCAAATGGAATTCTTTAGTTAAAATTCTATCATTTCTATTGTATATATGTATTTGTATTTCTCTATTCGCCAAAAATGAAGACTATTTGCAAGCTTCCGCGCCCCTCTCTCTCTCTCTCTCTCTCTCTCTCTCTCTCTCTCTCTCTCTCTCTCTCTCTCTCTCTCTCTACATATATATATATATATATATGTGTGTGTGTGTGTGTGTGTGTGTGCGTGGGCGTGGATCCTTCATCCTTCTTCATGAAGACTCTTTGCTAGCTATCTCCCCGTCTTCTCTCTCTCCATATATATATATATATATATATATATATATATATATATATATATATATATAAAGTAATCCAACAAAAATATAAGAGTCAACTAATATCTTATAATTAGTGAAACATCCGTATATATATATATATATATATATATATATATATATTTCTCTGTGTGTATGTATGTATGTGAGTCCTTTATCTTTCTTCTTCTCAAGACTTCAGAAAAATTATGTCAATGGATAGTTGATACCCATATTTACACACACGTACACACACACACACACATATATATATATATATATATATATATATATATATATATATATATATACTAAACAATATATGCTCCCTCCAGTCGCATATTTTTGCTAGCCAGCATGTTATCATACTGAACGAACATATTTTACACTGACCCCCCAAAGAGGATGTAATGACTAAGAGTACAGTATCATGACGAACGCCTCCCTTAAAAAAGGGGAGTTATACCTGAAATGATGATGACAACACAACAGATAGTACACTACCCCCTCCCCCTTAACGGAGAAAATTAATTATGGAAGGATTGTATCATGAAGAACAAAAATATACTGTACTTTCCCCATTAAAAAGAGATTATACCTGGGACGATTGACCCCATAAAATTGGGAAAGTAATGCCTGTGAGTATGGTATCATGAATACTACACTACCCCCCTCCCCAAAAAGATGGTAGTCCGTCGGAAGATCGTCTCATGACACCAGAACAGATATTACATTACCCCCTCCAGTAAAGGAGGATATAATACCTGGGAGGATTACTCTAACCCTTAAAAAGGCGGAGGTAATTCCTGGGAGGACGGTCGTATGACCAGAGATAATATAATAGATTTAATCATTTTTGTTTAATTCATAAAAAATGCCTAACTATAGAAAACATAATTTGTATGGTTACTTGGCCTTTTGGCTAAGATCAAAGTGTAGTATCTGTTCTCAGCATCCCAGTGACCTCAGACGTTTTACTATAGACGAACATAGTGTGTATATATATGAAATATGACAATGCAAAATTACAAGTGTATATTACAAAATATTAATTTATTATATACTGTTTATATAATAGATATGCAAATTAAGACGACCTTAATGCGTTTGAGGCTACATGCAGATTCCTATATATACTGTATTTCAAAAGTCTTTGCTGTATCATAGAATTACATGAGCAGAACCTGTGTTAATGTTAATATACTTAGGATAGATGGAAAAAAATAACGATATTTTCTCACTGGTTTTGGCCAAGATCAAAGTGTAGTATCTGTTCCGATAGATACTGTACCCCATAGACCGGTATCGTCTTGGCTTTCGGAGCTTGATTTCCGCCGGTCAATGGGTTTGTCCTGTGCAGTTCTAGGAGGTCCACCATCCCAGGCTTTGCATCCCCTCTTTGGGGAGGAGTAAGTTTATTGCTTACTGTCTGAGGCGTCCATACCGAGAAATGCCGACGGGGCTGCCCAGGCATTTTTTGTAGGCCAGAGTGCTCAAATTCTCGGGCGCTGGCTTTTCAAATCCCACTTTCCGACCTTGTGTCACATCTTACCGCTGTGGGAGGTAGATAAATACAATATATATATATATATATATATATATATATATATATATATATATATATATATATATATATATAGTGTTTCAGGTTGTATATGAAAAGAAATCAAAGAAAGTGCTCGATCATATAAGAGAGCTAATATAATTTATTTAGATACTGTATATTACATACTTCAGAAATGTACCGCGGTTTCATCCAAAAGGGCAGATTTAATTTATTTAGATACTGTATAAGAGAGTGCAATGATGTCTAAATCTGCCCTTTTGGATGAAACCGCGGTACATTGGTGAAATATGTAATATACACTATCTAAATAAATTATATATATATATCTTGATTAAAACAAAAATATTACATTTTTACTAAAGCAAACCAGCTTCTGTAGACAGATGCCCTATTTACCTTCGCCTACCTTGGCTTGGTAATATTAGTGATAGATTCGCCAACAAATCTCTTTGTGTGTACAACAATGTTATTTTGCTGCGAATACGCGTGTTGTTTTTTCCTCTCGTCCAATCTTAACTTCTATTCGAAAAGATGTCCTTCCCCCACATCATAATAATTCCATTATTTATTTATTTAAATGTAGTTGCAGTATGCACTACGTCGGGATGACGTCACAGAGATTGGACATCCGGGTCAAACAACACGTGCCCACAAAAATTCGCAATGGAAATTATTTACCAACTGACGATTTGAATAATACTTATGGCTCGTCGATAGGTCAACATCTCATAAATAATCGCACCTGTGCCTCTAAATTCAGTGTCGACTTATTCTCCATTCTTAGTAAGTCGCACTCCCCTTATCATCTCAAGATCTTAGAAACAATTTATATTAAGTCCTTGAGACCTTCTCTGTGCAAACAAAGAGAAAATCTCCTCGGGCTTAATGTTGTTTCTATTTGACTAAACTTTTTCTTTTTTTTTTTTTTTTTGGATTTTTAAATTTTTTTTTTACCCCTTTCCCTCGCTATAATTCTCATAGCATCTTTTTATATTTTTTATACATTACCTCGATATTTGGCTCTGTTGAGCGAGGTACGAAACCGGTCAGCTGCCCTTTCATCTTTTTAATTTCTTAAATTCATTATGAATAATAAATATTGTCTCTTCAATGCTATTTTAAAGTTTTGTACGACAAAGAAAATATTTAAATACTTCAAGACTAGGTACAAACCCGAATTAATCAGTAGATTAAATTCTCTACTTCAGATTAAAAGTAAATTAAGAACTGCTCGGGCTAACGAGACCTTCCTCCATTCTTGCTTGAGTAATAAAGTTTGTCCCCCTTTTATTTCATTTAGAATTAAGAGGGCAAAATTACATCCTGGACAGAAAATTGAAAATGCTTTCATTTCCAATTTTTTGTCAAAGCTTTCTTGCGACATTGCACGACTCACTAAAAAATACCACGAGTCATGGAAGGAATCTATAGGCACTTTGTCGTTCTTTGACAAAATCAGATTTATGCGATATGTTGCGGTTATTCACGAACGTAGCCTTTCTAGGTTTCAGTTTATTCTGATGTTTTAACATCAGAATAAACTGAAACATTTAATTTTTAGAAAGTTTGGCTGTTCGACGAACCCGAGTTTTAGTCAAAACGTCCTTAATATTTCTTCTACTCAGTTGTCCCCACTTGAACTTAACATTCTTTCCCATGGTTTAGACTTCTGTATTCCTCCTACAAATACTAAACGTGAAGAAATATATTCTGAATTTGAAGTCCTTTTTGCTCAACTAGCAAGACTTCAACCTACATCCGACTCTAAGGTTAGTGATCTTAAGGCAAAGTTGAATGACTTCGCACATTCGTATGCGGGTACACCTATTTCGTTTTGTGAATCAAAATGGCGAAGTGAACATTTCCGTACCATCAAAGCACTTCGCAATAATAAATCTTTGGTCATCACAAAACCTGATAAAGGTTCAGGGGTCGTTATACTTAATCATTCTGATTATGTCAATAAAATGACGACTATTCTTGAGGACACCTCTAAATTTATTCAGTTAGGTCCGGTAGATACACATGACTTCACTGTATCTATCGAGACTAAATTCCAAAAACGTTTAGTTAAGTGGGTAAAGAGTGGAGCTCTTCCCACTAATATTTCTAAAATAATTAGACCCACAGGTTCTATTCGACCCCGTTTGTATGGTTTATCAAAAACCCACAAAACTGGGGTACCATTAAGACCAATATTATCGATGATAGGGTCTTCCCAACACAAGGTAGCCAAATGGCTTGCCACTATTTTGGAACCAGTGTTGAAACACTATAGTTCATTTTGCATTAAAGATTCTTTTCATTTTCCAACTTTATGCAAAATTATTCAGATACTGATAAATTTATGTGTTCTTTTGACATATCTAGCCTGTTTACCTGTGTTTCCCTTCTTGAAACGATTAATATATGTGCTGATGCCTTATATCGTGGTCAACTGCCCATTCCTCCTATTCCTGAAAATGTTTTCGTGGAGTTGATGAAATTTGCTACGATGTCGGTTGAATTCAGTTTTGACGACATTATGTACAGACAAATTGATGGTGTATCTATGGGCTCTCCCTTAGGACCAGCATTGGCCAATATTTTTGTTGGTTTCCATGAAGAAGGTCTCCTATCTGGTCCAAATAGACCAGATATCTACTTTCGTTATGTTGACGACACCTTTTGTCTGTTCAACAATGAAACGGAAGCGGACTTTTTTTTACGTCCCTTAACAATATTCATCCAGCTCTTAAATTCACTATTGATAAGGAAACTAATTCTTCACTGCCATTCCTTGATGTATTAGTTAATAAAGCTTCCTGTGGTTTCTTAACATCAGTATATCGGAAACCTACCTTCACTGGTCTTTATACTCGTTGAGACTCATTTTGTCCTACAAAACAAAAATTTAATCTTATTAAGACCCTTACCCATAGGGCCTTAAAGATTTGTTCGAAGACCGAGCTGGATGAAGAAATTAAATTTATTACTAAGACCCTCTGTAACAATGGCTATCCTTTAGACATTGTACAATCTACGATTAAAACAAAAATATTACATTTTTACAAAAGCAAACCAGCTTCTGTAGACAGATGCCCTATTTACCTTCGCCTACCTTGGCTTGGTAATATTAGTGATAGATTCGCCAAACAAATCTCTTTGTCTGTACAACAATGTTATTTTGCTGCGAATACGCGTGTTGTTTTTTCCTCTCGTCCAATCTTAACTTCTATTCGAAAAGATGTCCTTCCCCCACATCATAATAATTCCATTATTTATTTATTTAAATGTAGTTGCAGTATGCACTACGTCGGGATGACGTCACAGAGATTGGACATCCGGGTCAAACAACACGTGCCCACAAAAATTCGCAATGGAAATTATTTACCAACTGACGATTTGAATAATACTTATGGCTCGTCGATAGGTCAACATCTCATAAATAATCGCACCTGTGCCTCTAAATTCAGTGTCGACTTATTCTCCATTCTTAGTAAGTCGCACTCCCCTTATCATCTCAAGATCTTAGAAACAATTTATATTAAGTCCTTGAGACCTTCTCTGTGCAAACAAAGAGAAAATCTCCTCGGGCTTAATGTTGTTTCTATTTGACTGAACTTTTTCTTTTTTTTTTTTTTTTTTTTTTTTTTTTGGATTTTTAAATTTTTTTTTTACCCCTTTCCCTCGCTATAATTCTCATAGCATCTTTTTATATTTTTTATACATTACCTCGATATTTGGCTCTGTTGAGCGAGGTACGAAACCGGTCAGCTGCCCTTTCATCTTTTTAATTTCTTAAATTCATTATGAATAATAAGTATTGTCTCTTCAATGCTATTTTAAAGTTTTGTACGACAAAGAAAATATATATATATATATATATATATATATATATATATATATATATATATAACGTCCTCTATCCATACGTAAATTAAATGAATACATTTGCATTTTGAGTTCATCTTCGGCCTGGTTGAGGCGAATATTCTCTTTTTCGTAAATGTTTTTGGATATTTTGTATATCATGAAAATACATTTATTTCGAAATAGGCAGAAAGAATTGTGTGTTTTTGGATGAAATCTGGAATATTTTCTGATTAATTATTGTATATATTGGGAAGCAGCCTAGTGGTATTTTGTTCCACAGATTGAATGTTTTAGGAAAGAAACTTTGTTCCTGGAAGTTCCACTGAGCAAAGACGTAAATGAGTCATTCTCACAATCCCAAAATGTATTTTTTACAAAATTAAATTCCACTATAATGCATTTCGGTTCAGTCGCACACTAATCAATCATTTTATTCTTTTATAATATTGTAGATTAAAATCAAACTCTCTCCCCAAAAACATATATATAGGTGTAGTAACAAAGATAATTGATGCCTGTCTCCCCCTTGGAGTAATAATGGAATGTTCTACATTCGTGTATATTAAGAGTGAATGTTAAAACACTATTTGTCTAAGTAAGCAACAAATGGTTAAATAAAGCTTATCCTTAAGTTATATTCGGCGTCCAGTTTTTATTACAATTTATTTAACCATTCGTTATGGAACGTTACTTGAAACCCGATCGTCTAGACCTTGATACGGCCGACTCGGAATCTACTGACAAATGGCGGCATTGGAGAAAAATGTTCGAAGGATTCCTTACAGCTCTACAGTTATCTTCAAACGCGGCTTTAACAGGTACTGAGAAATATACCCTTCTTTTACATCATGTCTCTACTGCTATTTATAGAAATTTATCTGAATGTGAAAATTATGAAACTGCGGTGGACATTTTAGAAGCCATGTTTGTCAAGAAAAAAAATACTATTTTTGCTAGACATTTACTTGCTACCCGGCGTCAACAACCAGAAGAAAGCCTTGAACAATACCTTCAGATTCTAAAGACGTTAAGTCGCGAGTGTGAATTTACAGCCTTAACTGCGAACCAAGCGAGAGATGTTTTTATCAGGGACGCATTTATTAATGGAATACAGTCCAACCAAATAAGACAAAGACTACTAGAGAATAAAAACCTAGACTTACCAACAGCTTATGAACAAGCTCTAACGTTGGACATGGCACAGAAGCAGTCTGTCTTCTATTTACAACCCGATATTTTGGGAGCTGCTATCGTAGCCCCTCCTCTGCATGTTCAAAATTCTTCCATTGTCCAAGATGCTGCCACCCCCCTTTCTAACGATCACGAACAACTTATCACTGCCGCCTCAGCTGGATCCACATGCTACTTTTGTGGCCTTCGTATACATGCTCGTTCGTCCTGCCCGGCTCGAGATGTTAGATGCCACAAGTGTGATAAGCAGGGACATTTTTCGAAAGTTTGCCGGTCAGCTTCTCAAAAAAAACGTTCGGCTACTCTTGCTACTGTAGCACCAATTACAATATCAGCTGCATTCCCCGGCTGCCTCTCAAAAACAATCGTGAGGGTAAAAATCAATGGATTGACTATTCATGCGCTTATTGATACAGGCAGTTCCGAAAGTTTTATTAATGCCAGTATTGTAAAAGCAAATAAATGGGAAATATTTCCTTGTTCCAACCAAATATCAATGGCAAATTCATCTTTATCGTCCCATGTAATTGGATATTGCATGGTTAACCTGAAACTAAAAGGAAACTCCTATCAAGGGATCAAATTATCAGTAATGAAAAACCTCTGCTGCGAAGTGATTTTGGGTCACAATTTTCTAAAACAACATTCATGCGTTGAAATTCCTTTTGGTGGCCCCAAGCCAGTCCTAAGCGTATGTGGACTAGCAGCTGTCAAAGTGCGGCACCCGTCACTTTTTACAAACTTAACTCCTGACTGCAAACCAATAGCAATAAAATCAAGACGCTATTCAGAAACGGACAAACAGTTCATAGCAGCAGAAGTAACAAAACTACTTAAGGAAGGAATTATAGAGCCAAGTGAATCTCCATGGCGAGCACAGGTCCTCGTAACAGCCACTGAAAATCACAAGAAAAGGATGGTCATTGACTATTCCCAGACCATCAACAGATACACATTACTCGATGCCTATCCACTGCCTCGTATTGACGAAATGATTTCTAATATTGCAAAATATCACACTTTCAGTACTTTAGATCTCAGAAGTGCCTACCATCAGGTACCTATCAAGCCAGAGGATAAGCCCTACACGGCATTCGAGGCCTGCGGTCGCCTATATCAGTTCTGCCGAATTCCTTTTGGGATAACAAATGGTGTGGCTAGCTTCCAGAGGGTAATAGATGAAATAATCTCCAATGAAAAATTGAAGGGTACTGTTGCATATATAGACAATGTCACAGTATGCGGACATAACCAAGCTGAACATGACCACAACCTTAAACGATTCATGGCTGCCGTCAAGAAATATAATCTGACTTTGAACAGTGAAAAATGTTCCTACAACTTGAAAAGCATCAAATTATTGGGATACATTGTCAAAAATGGCACCATGACGCCGGATCCCGAGCGACTGAAACCGCTAATGGAATTACCAATCCCTGGAAACATGCCCTCTTTACGACGAGCCCTCGGTATGTTTGCTCACTACTCCCAATGGGTTGCGTCTTTTTCAGAAAAAATACACCCATTGACACAAGTATCTACTTTTCCGTTGTCCTGTTCCGCCATCAGAGCATTTCAAAACATGAAAAGGAACATTGCTCAGTCTGCCATTTCTGCTGTGGATCCTTTTATCCCTCTATTAGTTGAGACGGATGCCTCCGACTGTGCGATAGCTGCCTCACTGAGACAATCCGGTCGTCCTGTAGCTTTTTTTTCAAGAACACTTTCGAAATCCGAGCGACGACACTCTGCAATAGAAAAAGAAGCGTACGCCATAGTTGAGGCATTACGAAAATGGAGGCATTACTTAATCGGCCGACATTTTGAATTAATCACTGACCAAAAGTCGGTCTCGTTTATGTTTAACCCAAAAACAACGAGTAAAATAAAAAACGAGAAAATAGCGAGATGGAGAATGGAGCTTTCTTGCTACTCCTTTGACGTCACTTACCGCCCTGGTAAGGAGAATGCCGCGGTCGACGCGCTTTCAAGGGTGTGTGGCCTGGTAACTGGCTCAGATGATCTTCAGTATATACACAGGGAATTGTGTCACCCAGGTATCACAAGAATGATTCACGTAGTCAGGAGCAGAAACTTGCCATATTCTGTTGAAGACGTAAAAAGAATTACGAACTCTTGTCGGATATGCGCAGAAAATAAGCCCAGGTTCTACAAACCTCCTCCAGCAACACTCATTAAGGCCACACAGCCTTTTGAAAGACTTAACCTGGATTTTAAGGGCCCTTTACCCTCTAAAACTAAAAATAAATACATGCTCACAATAATAGACGAGTACTCAAGATTTCCGTTCGTCATCCCCTGCCCAGACGTAACGGCTGCAACAGTAATTCAAGGCCTCTGCTCCATTTTTGCCGTTTTTGGAGTGCCTGCATATATACATTCAGATCGTGGGTCTGCTTTTATGTCGGACGAACTCAAGCAGTTTCTGCATGAACGAAGGGTAGCTGTAAGTAGAACAACTCCTCACAATCCTCAAGGAAACGGACAGTGCGAAAGATACAATGGTATAATATGGAAGACAGTACAGTTGGCGGCAGCAAATCGCAATAGTCCGATCTCCGATTGGGAAAGTCTCATCCCCATGGCCTTATACGCTATTAGGACTCTATTATGTACAGCGACAAACGCTACCCCACATGAGAGATTCTTCTCGTTCCCACGACGAAGCTCAGCAGGCACATCACTTCCCTCGTGGCTTGCACAACCTGGCACAGTTTTATTAAAACGTCATGTTCGTCATAGTAAACATGACCCATTGGTAAGCGAGGTACAATTAATCGAAGCGAACCCTCAGTATGCACTGGTCAGAAATTCAGAAGGAAGGCAATCTACTGTCTCCTTAAGGGATCTAGCCCCAGCAGGAAATGTATATGAACATAGAACTGCTTCAGATGGATATAGAGCTCCGGTTAGTGGAACAAGTCCGACCCTCTTAGGTGATCGTGTGCCAGATACGTCAAGTTCAGAGTCCCAACAAAACGAATCTGAATATACTAACAGAGTCGTCTCTGACTCTAGTTCGGACGACAGATGGGTACCACGAAAGCGGTTTCACCCAATATCTGAGACAGATACTCAATCTTCAGACACCAAGCGACCGAAGCGCCGTAGAAAACGAGAGCGATTTGGAGCAAGATATTTTAGCCCTAAACCAGCCACACAAGACAGTCCCGAAACGTCGTCAGGTCCCGAGGAGCCTAGATTAGAAATGGATGTCGGGCACGAACAACCAAGACGCCCTCAAAGAACCCGCAGGAGGCCAGGTCGATGGGATGATTTTGTTCCCTACGAATAAGAAGATAGATGGGGGAGAATGTAGTAACAAAGATAATTGATGCCTGTCTCCCCCCTTGGAGTAATAATGGAATGTTCTACATTCGTGTATATTAAGAGTGAATGTTAAAACACTATTTGTCTAAGTAAGCAACAAATGGTTAAATAAAGCTTATCCTTAAGTTATATTCGGCGTCCAGTTTTTATTACAATAGGTAAAAATGCATCAGTGAAATAAACGGTTATTTACTCATCTTAAGTATAAGAGATTTACGAGATTAAGTAAGTTTTAGTTATATTTACATTAAATATACGTTTTATTCTGCTCAAGTATACGAACAACATTTCCAAAATAATTACTTACTATTAATTAGTTCTGTAAACCAATTACACAATAAGGTTATGCGAAATGGAAATTTCATACAAAAATGTGTTTTTTCTTTTCTTGTTGATGTATTATATTAACATCGTGGGGTTTCCGTTCGCGTCGGATCCCCACAAACAGCAAATAATTCAAGAGGTTTAGGTTGGAGTTGAGAGTTTATAATTACTCTACTTTCCCGGACAATGTCGACACACGAGTTCGCTAGTAAAATATATAATTTATTGAATAAATGCCGAAAATGTAATTAAAGTTTGATAATTTTACTATTTTTTGTAATTAACAAAACTAACATATTAATTTTTAATTAACATATTAATTTTTTTAACTATTCACCACTTGAGGATAAGAGTTAATGAGACGGAATGATTTCCAACCGAGAGATAAAGATCCACATAAAAGTACTAACATCTACTATTAAGGTATGAACTGCGTTTGGTAACTTATTAGCGGCGTGTGAGAAGAATTTGCTGACATTGGATTTATAAAAAATGGGACGAAGAGGAAACGTTAGTGTGTAAGCGAGATATTGACATAATTTAGGATTGTTCATTATATTAATTTCCCATTATTAGATAAGAGAGAATAGTTTATAGTATTGAATGTTTGTACACCGGCTTTGTCCATGTGTGTAAGTATGTGTGGCTGTACACCAGTGTGAAAGTCAGTTCACGTGTAAGCAGTTATGTGTGTGTGTCCACGCGTATGAGGCAGTAGCCATTTCGGCTTCTCGGTACTTCGTGTCGAAGTGGCCAGAGCTATGTAGTCTGGTATAGTAGTCGTCTACATGTCGAGAGGGGCAAGAAAAAGAGAGAGTAAGTGGATATTAACTCCACGTGTATGCGGCAGTAGCCATTTTGTCTTCTTGTCTTCTTGTCGAAGTCGAGCCCAGGGCCAAAAGCCATGGAAGATGTCTGTTGCGTCCCCAGAGAGCGGGGCCGTTGTGTTTGGCAGTGCCAAAGAAGGAAAAAGAAAGAAGAGGATTCCCGTGCCGAAGAAGAAAAAGAGAAAGAGCGGATGGCGATCAAGTGTTTATATAGTTATGCTAGCCATCCGAGATTCGCCTAAGAGAAGGCCACTGATTGGTCAAGCCAAGGAGGAAGTAGATTGTCTGAACCAATCAGCGGGCAGCTAAGAAGTCATCGATATTTAAACAATATGGTGACTATGTGCCGGATCGTAGCAAACTGCTGCAGATTTGAAGACGACCAAGTTGTAATCAACCGGGAAACAGTCCCGCGGTAATGTGTTCCACATGCCGGAAGCTCTTATAAAGAAGCTGTGTTCATGAAAATTCCTCCTGCCGTTAGAAACTTTGAGGAAGAAAGCAAAGTAGTTTTATGTTGTTATATTAAGACGAGCTCTTTTTGTAAATGTCTTACAAGAAAGAACCAGAGATTTTAGCTCAGTCGAGCACCTTTCATGTAAATAACGATAGAGTAGAGAGAGCCTAGCAACTTCTCTTTAGTGAGAAAGGGGCTGTAGGAAAAAGAGAGCACCCCTCTCCACTAGATTTCGAAGTCGATTTCATATTCTGTTAAAGTAGGAAATAGTGCACTCTGGGCTATCTGACTTGTCTTCGAAAAAAGAATATTCTTATATTTTGGGGAGTGGGAATAAATTCCGCGTACCGGAACTGCATACGCATTTGTATACTGGTACGCATACGTGTTAATGAGTTTGGTATATTTATGGATGTATAAGTAGGTGAGAATTCTATGTAAGCATTCTAATGTTAACGCAGTCAAGCATTTAACATGATCCTCGCGGGGGCAAAACACGTGATATAAGTTGTATTATTCCGCGCCTGTAAAACGGCTCGATGGCATTATTTACGTTTATTTTTCTCTGTTTGCCAGGCATTGGTCTTACTTTCTTCAAGCAAAAATCAATGTTCCCTTTTGGTTTGGCTTTCTTCTGTGCATTGGTATTCTGAACTCCGTCTTCTTTTGGAATACTAATGTTGCCTTATAAATATAGGTGTCAGATACAGGTTTGCTTCACAATTAGGTTGTTTTAGCAAATACTGCCCACGTTTATGTCTAGCCCAATAAAGCCTTAAGTCATTCAGTTGAAACTCTTGTCGTTTTGTTAACTTTCTATGGACTATTAATTATATTTAGGTCGAGTGCGTTTTGAAATATTGTCATAATACCAGGGGATTGAATTGTAATAAATAATAGAAAGAAAAATCTAGAAACTCCTATAATATGTAGACTCCAGTCTATCGACATTTTTATATAGGGCGTAAATATTACTACCCGTCACCATGTGGACGCTTCTGCTGCTACCTCTGCTGACCACTCCACGTGAAAATAGAAATACAGAGTCGAAAGGATATTGTTTATCTTGTTCCCATTCAGTCTACTAGCATGCTACATATAGTCTTAGACACGGAATATAAAAGGCATGGACCATTATTATAATATATAGTTTGCTATTACGTATTATATATTTTCTTTTAAAGACTTAATAACTAGAATTTATCGATCATTCGTTACTAAGCTCACCATTATCGCTTGCAATATACACAGTACATTTTGTTTTTAATTTAAAACCAAAACAACGAAAAAGTAATGATGGAAACAAATTACCGCTGCCATAACACCGACAAGTTATTTCCCTTTGTTGATACTAAAAGATTAAACGGAATTCAGCGACATCGAAGTCTCGAACTTAACGTTTTATTTAAAGTGTTTTGTTCTACGGCATATCAACTCCATCTATTCTGGTAAATAGTTAATAGATTCTATTTTGTATATAAATCATGTGAAGATTTATTTATTTCGCATATGTATGTTTCGTAAATAATCGTACAACAGAATGAATAATATCTTGGTTGTCAAGATATCTATATTCTCTTGTAAAAGATAAAGAACTGCCATTACGCGCGAGTAAAAACTCGTGTCAGTAATGTTGTTCGGGGTGTTGTAGCAAAAACGGAAGCCAGAGCTACGCCAAGATTGCCGCTGACATCTGTCGAACGATCAAGAAGGACATTGGTTACTTTTCCTGCCGAAAGTTTCACCGCATGCTCATCACGAATGCTTCCAAGGAGTCGAGGAAGGTCAAGGCAGCGGCTTTGCCGAACGAACTCAAACACGAATCCGCCAGGATGCTGAGGTTGTTATGTGATGAAAAGAATTTCGAACATGCGAAACGTCAGGTGGATTTGCAAAGAGCTCGAGGATGTTCCCGTCGTAAAACATACGGAGTTTCCCGCCTCTATCATTGTCCTTGGCGTCACTTCCAGTTAGGGTTCTTCTTTCAAATAGACCTGAGAGTCACGGCCTAGATCTACCAGGAAGTATTGAGGATCGGGGTGAAGACCTTAATAGACGAGATCGCCGCCAGACGCTCATACGTTTTCCAGCAAAACTCCGCTCCTGCAAAAAAAAGCCCAGACGACCCATGCGTGGCTGCTCAACAATTTTCCTCACCACTGGTCACCGGGTTTGTGGCCGCCCTCTTCATCCGACTACAACCCTCTCGACTATTTGTTCTGGTGCGTGATCGAGGCAAACACCAAGAAGCAAAAGAACGCCGATAACACGGTGTACTCTCTGAAGGCTGCCATCGTGGGGGCGCTCGGCGCTAAATACAAGGACATGGTCGCCAAAGAGTGTGATCCATTTCGCCCCCGTCTTCAGATGGTTGTCTCCGTCGGTGCGGTTACATTGAGAAATAATGTAGTATGTAACGCTACCTGTTGCTAAATAAACTGTTGTGTTTTTGCATATATCACTTTTGTTTTTATTGCCTATTTCGTTTTCTTTTTGACAATTGTTGGAATTTGCTGCAGCACCCAGTATATAATGTTATGTTTGCGTTTTTTATATGTTGTCAACAGTAAATAAATGTGTAATTGTACTTGACATTAATTTCTTCTATTATTCATTCTTATAATAGTTATGTTTGAAATATCTACTATTTAGTAGATATTATTAATGTTTTAATTGCATAAAATTAATCTTGTTAATACTAGCTTTAGTTTATTAATACTTATTTTCTATTCGAGAACTTCTTGATAAAAACTCTTTGATTCCTGATCTTTAAATTTTTCGCTGAATCATTCTTCCTCCTCTACTCGTGTTTTAATAAAGTTTTATGCAAATCAGTCGTGTCCTTCTTAAACGCTGTTCTCAATGTCGACGTGGAGGCAGTGTTACATTAATCTACTCTTGTAAAGCTCTTAAATACATTTAGCGTAAGAAACAGGACTATACTTCCATTGCGTATGTAACATAGACTGTGCCATTTTTACGCTAGTGTCGTTGTCGTAAAACCTTCTTTAGAAGATTCCATTGTGTCGACAACACATGCACCTCAACGATGGCCATTATCGATGGAGGAGATAATAACTACCTTCGAAGCATGGAGACAGAATCTGAAGTATACTTTATCACTAGACCCAAATTTCGTCCCATTTTGGTTGATGGTTCCGCGTGGCAAAAGAAAACTCCACTCGCGACTGCGTGGCTTATGTAATGATACAGAAGTCGCAGAGAACATAAGGTGCAACCCGGCTAGGCAGCTAGCTCAATTAAAGCTGATGGTGACACAAAATACCAACTGTTGTCCCATAATGTCTAGTAGCAACATCACCATAAATCTATGAATTATACAATGGCAGTACATCAGCCAACACTTCGAATTCCAGATGACAAGAAGCCAGTTCAAAGACCGAAGAGACACCAGAAGTTATTGTATAACTTTATAAAAAGAACTTAATGAAACGTGAGATACTTAACAGTCACCATGACGAATTCCCGGGCGTTGAGGTGGAACTATCCCCGGCACTAAAAGACTTAACGGTCCTCATCTGATTTCAACTCATTCATTGGGTTCTTGCGTTAAGGAACGGTATGAAACAAATTTGCATTCAAGAACGCTGGCCTCAATAAAACCAGAATTATCTCAGACCTTAATCACTTGAATGACAAACTACAGGCTACTATGGATCCAATGTGCTTCGCATCGAATTTACAAAAAAGCGAATTGAATAAGCGACACACAGATAAATCAACCAAGTCCACGCTGAACCAAGATGTTGTTGCAATTGACCTCCAAAAATCCCTGCGGTAAACTGAACAAAAACTTTCAGAATTCACTTGCAGTTTGCTCTCACGAAGCGTAAACAAATAGCATTTCGTAAGAAATAGAGCACTCTTGGTAGCCGATAATGCAAATATTTATATTTCCGGATATATACCCCTCCTTCCTAACGGTAGCCGATAGCATATAGGTCAAGATTTCTCGACTTCTGACAAAGCAGTCGAATTCTGTATCTGGTTGAAGCAATCGCCCGTTCGAAGTGCGGTGATACGGCGAAACAAGCTGTCTATAAATTGATATGGTCTGTTCGAAGCATTGTTGAAATATGAATTATATATTTTTTTAGAAAGCCATACTAATGCATATAGTGAAAATAAATTTAAACCCGATAACAAAATGTTAAGAGGGCATTATATTTTTTATAAACAATATTTCGGAATAATAGTTCATTATCAACTTAAGGTTTCTGTTTCGTGTTAAAAAGTCATCGTCAGGAAATAGTAACATTTTTTAAAATTTTTCTTTTTGTGACATGATATCACTGGAATATCCGTCAGTTAAAAAGTCCTCGTCAGGAAATAGTTACACTTTTCCATATATATATATATATATATATATATATATATATATATATATATATATATATATATATATATGTGTGTGTGTGTGTGTGTGTGTGTGTGTGTGTGTGTGTTTTCCTTCTTAAACGTCTTCTTTTTGTTTTCCTTCTTCTTCAACGTCTACTTCTTGCTGTTCTTTGTCGTCTTGTTTTCTTTCTTCTTCTTCAACGTCTACTTGTTTTTTTTCTTGTTGTTTTCTCTCCTTCTTCAATCTCTACTTCTTTTTTTCCTTCTTCTCTGTCTTCTTTTTCTTCTCTAACGTCTACTTCTTGGTTTTCTTCTTCTTTTTATTATTCTTTATCTTCAACGTCTTCTATTTGTTTTTATTCTTCTAATGTTCTTCTTATTTAACGTCTACGTCGTTTATCTTCTTCTTGTTTTCCTTCCTCTCTAACGTCTATTTGTTTTTTTTCTTCTTGTTATTTTTCTTTTTCTTTCAACGTCAACTTCTTCTTGTTAACTTTTTCTTCAACGACTACTTCTAGTTTATCGTGTTTTTCATCTTCTTTATTGTCTATTTTTTTCTTTTTTCTTATTTGTTCTTTCCTTCTTTTAATTCTTTCTTCTTTCTTTTCTTTTTTCTTCAACGTCTAGTTCTTTGTTTTTTATCTTGTGTTCCTTCTTGTTCAACGTCTACTTCTTGTTTTCCATGTTTTTCATGTTTTTCGACGTCAACTTCTTGTTTTTAGTTTTTATTTTTATTTCTTTTTCAACGTCTACTTTATCTTTCGTCTTGCTGTTATTCTTCTACTTCTTTTTCAACATCTAATTGTTGTTTTTCTTCGTTTTTATTTACTTCTTCTAATTAATCGTCGTTATTCTTCAACGTCTACTTCGTGTTTATTTTCTTTATTTTCTTCCTTCCTCAACGTCTACTTTTTTGTATTTCTTCTTGTTTTCCTTCTTCTTCCCCGTTTACTTCTTGTTTTCCTTCTTATTGTTATTCTTCTGTTTCTTCAACGTTTACTTCTTTTCTTCAGTGTCTACTTCTTTTTTTTCGTGGTTCTCATCTCTTCTTTAACGCCTTCTTTTTGTTTTTTTTTCTTTTTGTTTTTTTTCTTTTTGTTTTTTCTTCTTCAACGTCTACTACTTTGTTGTTTGTCTTTTTTTATCATATTCTTTCTTCAACGTCTACTTCTTTCTTTTTCTACCTCTTCTTTTTATTTTTACTTTTCAACGTCTACGTTTTGTTTTTATTCTTCTAATTTTCTTGAAGTCTCTTTCGTGTTTTTCTTCGTATTTAACGTCTACGTCTTGTTTTTCTTCGTCTTGTTTTTCTTCTTATTCTTATTCTTCTTCAACGTCTACTTTTTTTTTACTTCTTCTTGTTTCTTTCGTCTTCGACGTCTACTTCGTGTTATTCTTTTCCTTTATTTTCTTTTTTCTTCAACGTCTACTTGTTTTTCTTCTTCTTTTTATACTTCTTCTTTAACGTGTACTACTTTTTCATTCTTCTAATTTTTTTCAAAGCTTCATTCTTGTTTTCTTCTTCAACGTCTACGTCGTTTTTTCTTTTTCTTGTTTTCTTCTTCTCTTTCTTCTTCTTCTTCAACGTATACTTCTTGTTTTACTTCTTGTTTCTTTCTTCTTCAACATTTACATTTTTTTTTTTTAAATATTGCTTTCCTTCTTCTTCAACGTCTACTTCTATTATTACTTCTTCTTGTTTTCCTTCTCCTACAACGTATACTTCTTGTTTGTTTCTTAATGTTAGCCTTGTTCTTTTTAAAAAAAACTGAGTTAACCCCAAACAAGGCAAGTTTCCACTCTAGATGTAAGGGGCTACTGAGAATTAGGGGGAAAGTAAATGGAATCATCCTAAATTTAGAGATGTGCGGCTAAATGTTCGTTCACATTAGTTTTAAATTTCTGCATATCGGTAAAGTCGGGTAAACAGGGCGTAGAGAGGGAGTTCCAATGGCCGGCAGCTCGAAGAAAGAAGCTATTGGAGTAGAAGGTTCTCCGGCATCTGGGGACCTCCACAGTGAATGGATGGGATTTGGCTGATTGGTCGGGTTGGTCGAGTCTATTTACGTCGATGGGGCACGAGAGCAGCAAGTTCATCGGAGCACATTTCATTGAAGTACTTGTAAAACAAGCACAAGGATGCAACATTGCGGCGATGGTTCATGGGCTGAGGCTTGGTGGATAGTGAGGGACCTGTTAGATTAGAGACTCTTTTTTTTAACTTGTCGAAGAGAGAAAGACTAGTGGATTGATCACCAACCCAGATGTGACAGGAATACTCCATGTTTGGGCGGATTGTGGCTTTGTAGAGATATAGAATACTGTCAGGTGTGATGAGTTTTCTAGTACGGTAAAGGGAGCCTATTTTCTTTGCAGCAGCCTTGGCAATGTCTTCTATGTATCTGTTTTAATTTATGTTACCTGTGAATGTTAGGCCGAGAAGTTTGAAGTTGGACTCTCAGGAAGTATTAGTTGCCATGGCAATCGGTTGTTGAAGTAGTTTCTTGTAGTTGTTAAAGGAAAGGAGCTTTGTCTCAGCAGCATTAAATGTTACCATCTATTTATAATCCATTGCACAACAGAGTGGAAGTAACTTTCTAAGGATTCAGCCATTGCCTCGGATATGTGCGCGTCCATTTTACACACCTGACAAGAGTAGACCGTAGTGTCGTCAGCAAATATACACATCTCAGACACAATGTCATCACGAAGGTAACATCTACTTGTTTCTTCATCTAGTTTTTTTTCTTCTCTTTAAAGTCTACTTTTTATTTTCTTGTTCTTGTTTTCTTTCTTCTTAAATGTCTACTTCTTGTTTTTCTACTTGTTTTCTTTCTTGTTTTTCTTCTTCTTCGTTGAATTCATTGTTTTTCATTTTTATTATTATTATCATTTTTCTTCTTAGACGTCTACTTCTTGTTTTTCTTTTTCTTGCTTTCCTTCGTCTTCTTCGTCTATTACTTGTCCTTTTTCTTGTTTTCCTTCTTCAACGTCTACTACTTGATTTTCGTCATCTTTTTTTCTTAGTCTTCAACATCTACTTCTTGTTTTTCCTGTTTTTCATCTTCTTCGTCAACGTCTACTTCTTGCTTTCCTTTTTCTTCAACGTCTACTTCTTTGTTCTTGTTTTTGTTTTCTTTTTTCTTTTTTCTTCTTTAACGTCTACTTCTTGTTTTTCTCTTCTCGTTTTCTTTCTACAATGTCTACTTCTTTTTCTTTCTTTTTTACTTTCCTTCTTCTTCAACGTCTACATCTTGTTTTTCTCTTTTTGTTGTCCTTCTTCAAAATGAACTTCTGGTTTTTCTTCTTGTTTTCTTTCTTCTTCAACATCTACTCTTCGGTTTTCTTCTTCGTCAACGTCTACTTCTTGTTTAATCTTCGTCTTTGTTTCCTTCTTTTTCAACGTCTACCTCTTGTTTTTGTTTATTATTGTTGTTCTTCTTCATCTTACAGGTCTACTTTTTCTTCTTATTGTGTTCCTACTTCCTCTTTAACATCTACGTTTTGTTTTCTTTTTTGTTTTCTTTTTTCTTCTTCAACGTCTATATCTTGTTTTTTTTCTTTTTATTTTTACTTCTTATTCAACGACATCTTGTTTTTCGTATGGTTTTCCTTCTTTAACGTTAACTTCTTGTTTTTCTCCTTCTTGTGTTTCTTTTTCCTCTTCAACGTCTACTTCTGTGTTTTTCTTCTTGTTGTTATTCTTCTTCTTTAACGTGTACCTCATTTTTTTTCTTGTTTTTTATTTATTCAACGTCTATTGTTTGTTTAACTTTGTCCTGTTTTCCTTTTCTTCAACGTCTACTTCTTGTTTTTCTTCTTGTTGCTATTCTTATTTTCAAACGTCGACTTTTTGTTTTTCTTCTTGCAGTTATTTTCTTCTTATCTAACATCTACTTTTCTTTTTTCTTCTTCTACTTTAACGTCTACTTCTTGTTTTACTTCGTTTTGCTTTTCTTTATGCTTCAACGTCTACTTCTTCATGTTGTCTTTTTCGTTTTGCTTCGACTTCAACGTCTACTTGTTGTTCGTCTTCTTCTTTTCTTCATTCTTCTTCTTCCATCCCACTTGCCATTATTCTTTCTCATTCCACCATCTTCGCTTGGTTTCTCTTCGCGCTACTAATATTGAACACATTGTATCCATACATTTCTTTTCACATAGAAATAGTTCTGACCGAAACAATTTCTCGAACCGTATAGTAATCGCGGCATAAAAAGGCATTTAATTTACTGCGTTTTTATTGGAAAAAAACATTATGTGATGCTTTTCTATTGCGAGCATTGGTCAGTTGAGTATTGGTTTTTACGGCATGTCAACCATCGTTGGGTCATTTGATGTCGAACTTGTACTTAATTTTTGTATACGATTGATTTGGAGATTAATTGGTTTTGTGGGCGTATATGTTTGCAACCAAATAGTCCATAAACGTTAGTTTTTTTTTTATTTAACCTATCAATGGAGCCCTGACAGGTAATACAGATTGGAGTCACATAGGAGCTAGGAGTATATTTAATCATGGTCATACCCAGGACCTTATTGAACGGAAGCACTTGAAAATGCGTTTCATTCTCTTACTTGATTAAATTCTTGAATTAAAAACAAAAAACAAACGAATTGCATACTCTCTCATGATTCAGAACAAATTATGTCTCGAGGGAGGGGGCAGTTGTTTTGTTGTTTTTACCAGGTTATACAGAAGTACTTGCTGGAGGAATCTTCAGGGTTGTATTCTTTTGGGGGGGAGGGGGAGGTCTGGGACGTTTCTCCGTCCTTCCACATACTGCGCCTGGTATTCGCAAATAGTCACTCATTTGGTATTGGCCAGGATCTACGTTGCTTAACTTCGGTAATCTAATAAGAAGCGGTATGTCAACGTGATTATGCTGTATATTAATTGAATTAGCATTGAGAAGAAATCTTGAAAGACGTCCCATTAGTAAATGCGTCCTAGTTTTTGTTCCGAATTTAATTCGTCAATTAAGAAGCAATTAGTCTCATAATCTCATCATATCACTCACATACGCATACACACATGCACAAACATAATTTTCGATCGAGAAAAGAAGCGGACATTTTGATAGTGTTTATACTTAGAGAAAGAGTTTACTTGACGTGTTTTGTCACGACCTTCCTTAAGAAGGCCTGTTCGAACGAAAATGACGTCATGCAGTTTGGTGCGAACGAAACATGTCGAAAAGTCAGGCGGTCGATAATGAATATTAGCGTTTGTAAAAAGAATGAGAAAACGTTAAACATTGCAATTATAAAAAGAAAGGAACACAATCTTATTTATACTGAAGCTGAACTTACTCGATATTATTTTTTTAAAACAGCAAGAATGAATTCAAAAAGACAGGATTAAGTTGTGCGTTGTTGTTGCATTAAAGTAATTAAACATTATGTTGTTTCATGGAATTTAGAGACTAAAATTCGTTTGGTTATTTTGATTGTGAACAATCTTAAAATAATTTTCTTTACAGAAGCTATCAAAATAAAAAATATGCAAAGTCAAGCAAAGCCGATTATACTTTTTTTAAGTTACAATATCAACCTATTTGTTTTGTAGAAAATATTGTTGGTTGCGATGTATGTAATTGCATGTGTTCCTATTTACTTGCCTTTTTACGAAGGCAGAGTTAGACACAGGGTCGATTTTTAATGTGGAGAAATCCACCTCCAACAAAGGGGGCCACTGAATAGGAACAAAAATTAAAATTGTCTCGATCTAGATGGAGTTCTCCTTTACTGTCCGGGTACAGAAAAGATAAAGTGTAGTATCAGAACAGATACTACACTTTAAATTATTTATTTGTGAAAAAATATAAAAATAATTATGAATTTAGCGAAAGCAATACATTAATTAAATAAACAAACAAATTAAGAACAAACGATAAATAATTTTAAAAAATGGAAACGACAAATAAATAGATAATGAATTTTGCAAGTGTAATAATAATAGTGAAAAACAATTCGGAAATTAATATATAAACATTTCGCTTTGTTAAAATTGTATTTATTGTTCTGGAGTAAAATTATTTTATAGTGTTTAAAATGTAACTTTAATTTAATATTTTAATTATTGTCTTTTTTCTAGCACTACACATATTTGAAATTGTTTTAGAATTGTATTAACCACAAAATCTTTTTGGCACGAGAAATAAACTTTGAACATTCAATTTATACAAAAACGAAACAAGTTTTAACGGAATTTCTAGTCGGTAATATTTTTATTGCTAACAAATTGTTAAAAAAAATGGTGTCGACAGTTAGGCATGAAGTTCAATTTTATATACGTTCAAAAATAAATTAGAATTTTGTATCAGCACAAAAAAAACGTTTTATCTTATACAGACTTGTTATTGCGTAAAAATATATTAAACTTTAGGGAAAGTAAGCAAATATTTGATTTATTTAATTCTAGCAGTGGTACCCGGCGTTGCCCGGGGATTTCTCTTCCCTGGTCGCTCCATTACACCGTTCCCTCTCTCCGTTACACCCTTCTCCCCGTTGCTTTGGGCGAAAACTGTCTGTTCCCCAGTTGCCCGCCTCACCTCTCCTCGTTGCCTCTCCTCGTCGCCTGGAGCAAAAGCTGCCTCTTCCCGAGTCGCCTCCTCTCCCCAACCTTCTTTTTATCGGTTCAAAAGTATGACATATTTCTATTAAAAGTACCACTTCTGTCTTCGCCCTCATCCGCCCTTCGATGTATATGTAAGTTATCGTTAAAAAAAATCCAGAGATTGGAAGAACACAACCTTGTGTCACATCGGATCGCTGTGGGATGGATATTTAAAAAAATGAAAAAATAAAAAGTAAAAAGAGAGTTTTTTCTCGGACTTTTGGCTCTCCCCGCCTTCCCCTCAGCACCTCTCTCCCCATTGCCCGGAGCAAAAGTAAGTACTAACCCTGTTTCCCTCTCCCCTCTTAGATGTATATTTCGGTCACCGTTAAAAATATCCTCGAGTCGACTGCTAAAACTTTAGATAATGGGGAAAGCGTCTATAACCATCGCACTACAGAACACGGTATAAAATATTACTAAAAATAAGACAGTTAAACAAAGTGTGCAAACAATGAAAATGTCTTATTAATGTAAACAAAATGATTATTTTGTTATCAGCGATTGTTTTTTGCTATAAAGTTTTGTTAATAAAATGATAATGTGTTTTGCCATCCATTAAACAAATCTCTTCTAATTATTAACTAAAACAATATTGTAAAAGTTTATACTTTTTATTAATGTAAGCAAAGTGTTTATTTTGTTATCAGCGATTCGGTTCAAACTATATAGAAGTACACCGAAGGCAAATGTGGTATTGTCGTGATTTAGATGATTCTAGCATAGAGTAGGGTATACAATTGTATTACTTTAGACCAAGGATGCCCAACGAATCTCATTATCCCACACTTTTGATGGCTTTGTGCTAAATTTGTCGTGAATTTAAATTCTTATATATTTTCTGCAAATAAAGAAATAAAAGTGTAGTATCTGTTCGGATTGATGCTACACCCTTCCGACCGGTACAGTATTGGTCAG
Source organism: Sepiola atlantica (assembly GCA_963556195.1). Lineage (NCBI taxonomy): Eukaryota > Metazoa > Mollusca > Cephalopoda > Sepiida > Sepiolidae > Sepiola > Sepiola atlantica. The sequence goes on along the minus strand of OY744521.1, from coordinate 162,364,186 downwards.
GGTTTGTCCCGTGCAGTTCTAGGAGGTTCACCCTATCAGGCTTTGCTTTCTCACCTGTTAAGAAGGGGTTAGTTTATGTCTAATCGCTTGAGGCGCCCCTACCGGGGAATGCTTCCGATGCTGCCACTGTAGAGCGCTGTGTATTGTCCTTCAAAGAAAAATGCATTTTTTTACAAATTGGAAATGAGAAGAAGCAGAAGAAGAAATATTATATTTTGTATTAATTAAAATCAAATGATAATTTGGTGTATGATAATTTTGTTTTTACGAAGAAAGAATTCCATCTATTGTTTATGTAGTTTGCGATGATTACTTTTGTTTGCGAAGAGTCGGTTTAAATTCTGTAAAGCTTGCGTAAAATCAATTTAGTATTACGTGTTATGTAAAAAAATATAAACACTTTTTAAATGACTAAAGACAGTCGCAAACAAAATAATTAAGTACTTTTTAAATCACTAAATACATTAGTAATGCAAAAGAATTTCAGCAGGTGATTTTTTTTTGTTTTCCAGACAATTTTAACGAATCCAATGTCTTTGAGGGAGGCAAAACTTATGTTTTGTAAATAAGTGTAAATATTAAAGTAAAAAATAAATCTGTCTGGACTGAGGCAATATTTTCTGGTACCGTACACGCATGCAAATATTTGCTATTAAAAAAATTAAAAAATTATGTACGGATTCAGCGTATCAGATTCTTTCTCTTCGCTAAGTAAGACATTAAAGCGTCCCAAATTCTCTTCGCTAAGTAAGAAAATCGAAAATGATTTCTACCTCAGAGATCGTGGACAGGAAAGGTGTTGACGACTCTAAAAAGAAGTTTTGTTTTTTGTTTCTTGTATGTAAGTGAGAGAGAAGGTTTTTATTATTCTTTAGCATATGCAAACGAAAAGTATGAAGTAAAATCTAATCTAAAATTAAATCTAGTCGCGGCGTAGAAAAACGGAAGTTGGCAAAATATTTGCGCATGCGTAGATCGAACAGATAGTTAAAAAAAATGATAAAATCTAAGGACCCTTTACATGTTTCTTGTCCATTCTACACGAATAAATCGATATTCTCTTCTAATTCTGACATATTCTTCGCCCGAGAGTTTTCGGCTAGAAAAATATCAACTTTGCGGCAGTTTGTTGAGTAGTTTTTTCTTAGTATCATTATATACATGCATACAGACAGACAGACAGACAGGTGGCATTTATATAATAGATTTTCCTATACAGACAGGTTTGTCATTCATCTTGAATTTTAGTCTAAACGATTTTTTGTATAGTTTTATCTTCAAATCACAATCAGACTTCTACCTTGAAAACGACATAAAGAAAAACATCAGTATGTTTATCTTTGATTAGGTAATTGTTTGGCATTTCAAATACCAAACAATTACTAAATCAAAGATGAAATAATTTAAGAGAGAAATTACCACCGTCATACGTTTACATATAGTGTGTAACCGTTCTCTCCGAATCGTCTTATTTATCTTCTTAGCACCAACCATTGTGACGTGAGCAAAGAAAACGAGACTCAATGGAATGACCTTCTCTGTACGAAGGCCACGGTTTTGTACGTCTTACTTAGCGAAGAGAAAGAATCTGATACGCTGAATCCGTACATAATTTTTTAATTTTTTTAATAACAAATATTTGCATGCGTGTACGGTACCAGAAAATATTGCCTCAGTCCAGACAGATTTATTTTTTACTTTAATATTTACACTTATTTACAAAACATAAGTTTTGCCTCCCTCAAAGACATTGGATTCGTTAAAATTGTCTGGAAAACAAAAAAAAATCATCTGCTGAAATTCTTTTGCATTACTAATGTATTTAGTGATTTAAAAAGTACTTAATTATTTTGTTTGCGACTGTCTTTAGTCATTTAAAAAGTGTTTATATTTTTTTACATAACACGTAATACTAAATTGATTTTACGCAAGCTTTTACAGAATTTAAACCGACTCTTCGCAAACAAAAGTAATCATCGCAAACTACTTCGTCGAATTTAAACCAATTGATTTATATAATTTACATTATTCGGACTACTGTTCTCATGTTTGTTGTAATTAATTTCTAAAATACACACACAAATATGTATTAGACAAAGATCGAACCTTCGATATTGATGCCTATAGTCTGGCGTTTTACTACTTAAATTTAGATTTTTTTTTAAATGTATTTCTATGTAATTGTTTATTATATATATCACAAATGACAACAACACCGCCAAATTTCCTATATAAATATTCTGTGTTACCTTTAAATTACGTTTTATTATTACTTCAACTTATGCAAGCCTAATCTTATATTCATTCATGGTTTATCGATTTTCTCTGGGTTTTAAACATCTCCTTACCAATTAAATGGTACCTACACACACATACACATTATATATATATATATATATATATATATATATATATATATATATACAGCTCTATATTTTTATTGAGCACTCTTTTATAAGCACGGTTTGATTCCCTTTGGATTTCTACCCTTTGGATTTTTACCCTACCTGGATTATATATATATATATATATATATATATATATATATATATATATATATATATATATATATATATATATATGTATGTATGTGTGTGTGTGTGTGTGTGTGTGTGTGTGTGTGTGTGTACTAAAGGCTACGATCACAAATCAAAACAATTAGATAAAAATACATTAAATATGTAGGTGAGAAGATCGTACATATTTGCAGGCAAGGCATCAGAGTGGGGAGGCAAAACGCCAGACTATAGACATCAATATCGAAGGTTCGAGCCATGCTGATTGCGGCTGTGAGCCAAATACACGTGTGCATGGATTACTTTTAGTTATGTATAAATTAATGAAATATATATATATATATATATATATATATATATATATATATATATATATATATATATATATATATATATATATATGTGTGTGTGTGTGTGTGTTACGTTGTCACTTTTTTATAACGTTACACACTGTCTTTTAAAACGTTTCCCGTAATCTGAAACTTTAGAAACGTTCTCGAAAGTTTCTCTTTAAGCATTTAGATGCCTTTAAACCGTTAGTCACTTTTTTCATTAAACTTACTCGCTTCTCGTTACCACGTGAGCCGATGCAGTTGAGCGGTTTCTTTAAACGGGGGATTCATGTGTGGGTTGGCCTTTATGCGTGATTGTGTGTCTCTTACAAGGCAGACACTAAATCATACGACGATCCAAACTTTATGCCAAATTTTTTTATTTACTCTTTTTTAACGGTGGGTGCATGTGTACGTGGATTTTTTAAACTTTCTTTTGACACAATAGTTCATTCCAAATCAATGTCATCATTTATCTGATACTTTTCTTCGTCTCCTTCCTCGCTGGTCGTCGTCATCCGCTTCGTCGTCCAGTGTTATGCCGTGGATTTTCTTAGATTTTCTTACCTGCTTCGTCGTACAGACTTCGTGATTGTCTAATGCGGTGCATCTGCTCTCTGAAAATAAAACTCTTTTACATGACAAAGAAAAAATTCAGAAGACAGACCAGGAGAGGGTTATGAAAAGACGTTTATTGATCCCTTGTTTCTCAATAAAACCTGGGAGAGAGTCGGCGCTTTACAGTTGGCGTGCTTTTCGGTTTCTGACTTCACTATTCTTCTGACTGGGTGGGGGAGATAGATGGAGTGGCTTATTCCCGTCTTAAAGTTTCCAGGTCATTATTTTTGGACATCCACTCGCTTCGAGTTCCATAGCGGACTGGCCGGGATTCTCATCTCGACAACAACAACTGACGTCACAGTTCCCTTGTTCTGTCATCCAATCACACAACCGTATTTACTCTCGCTTTGTGGTTGACCCGTTTGACCCCAAATGTTTCGTCGCGCCAAATCCTGTCTATGTATTATGACTTTGAGAATGAATCATCCAACAAAATCACGGGTCATACAAACCTGCACTTACGTTTTTATACTGACCCTGGCAACAATTGATACTAGCTAACTTACACCCTTTCAGAAATATAGGGGCACTCCAAATGTAACAATATGTATCGGCATATATATATATATATATATATATATATATATATATATATATATATATACATATATATATACATATATATATATATATATATATGTACATATATATACATATATATGCATATATAAATTATCATATATATATACATATATATATATATAAATACATATATATATACATACATATATATTATATACATATATATATACATGTATATATACATACACATATATATAAATGCATATATATACATACATATATCTACATATACATACATATATACGTATATATATACATACATGCATATATATATATACATATATATATATGTATATATATATATATACATACGTATACATATATATATATAAATATATACATACATATATATACATATATACACATACATATATATACTTATATATATAAATATATATATACATACATATATACATATATATACATGCATATATATACTTATATATATATACATATATATACATATAGATACATGCATACAGATATATATATACATATATATACATACATATACATATACATATATATATACATATATATACATATATATACATATATATACATATATATATTCATATATATACATATATATACATATATATACATATATATATATATGCCTACATATATATATACACATATATATACATACATATTTACATAAATACATATATATACATATATACATATATATATACATACATATATATACATACATATATATACATATATATACATATATACATATATATATGTGCATACATATATATACATACATACATATATATGTATATACATATATATACATATATATACACACATATATATACACACATATATATACATACGTATATATACATATATATATACATACATATATATGCATATGTATATACATATATATACATATATATATATATACATACATATGTTGCTAGATGAGGAACTGTCTGGTGGAATTTTAATTGGTTAAAGGTTTTAAATTAATTAATTGAATTTAATTAGATTATGTAATAAATCTGGCTGAAATGAATTAAGTGTTGCCACGCAGAATATAGTTCTTGTGAACCATCTAATTTGATAGGTCATCTTTTGCACTGGGGTTACCCTGAAAGCTAAAGCTTTATTTTGATCATTAAAAGGTCACGATAGAACCTTGTTTTTCCCAGATTAACAATGACAGTTGAAAGAAATAACTCAAATTGAATTGTTTATATTTCTTATATCGAAGTCAGAATGGGACAAGAATCATACTTGATTCCAACAAGTGTTAACGATTTGATTTTCATGATCAGCTTTCAAAATTATAAGTGAAATCTAATTCAGAACAATGAATAAATTATTTTAGGACAAACAATTTTGTGTCGAAAGATTGGAAAGGTCGCGAGAGTACACTTTCCATATCTGACAAATATAATCACCTGCCAACTGATATTAAGGCGTGCTAATTCTTAATTAAGACCCAGCCCCATACTGGCGGCCCATAATTAAGGCCCACCTTTTTGTTAAAGGTTTCTCATTGCTCAACCAATCTTAAAATAGCAGAAAAATGCACTACGAATTGTGATTGCTGAGCGAATCACAAACCTTGTGACGAGTAGAAATTCCCAATAAAAGAACTGGCTCTGGGATAATTCGACAGAGGACCGTCGGTCAGCTCGGTGAGACAGATAGACTGAGAGAGGACCGTCGGTCAACTCAGTGAGACAGATAGACTGAGAGAAGGACTATGTTGGCGACCTATCAAAGAAGGGGACTCTGTTCGAAATTCAACTAAGGGACAAAATCTCAAAGAAAACTTTAAAAGTCCATAACCAAGACTTTGCAGCAGTCATATTCCTCAACGTGTCTTTTCTACCCAACAAGAACGACATAACTTGCATGGTTATGATTGTTACACACCTGTGTTCCAATAAATATTTGTTATTGTTCTCGGCGCGTTTTTCTTGTTTTTGGGTTGCCAACAAAACCGGCCTCCAACCTAAGCTCCTGGCGCAGCTGAATCAACACGAAAGTTCCGCGGATCTTCAACACAGCATGGGCGTGGAGCGATTGATGGAGCAGCTAGTCGAAACGCATGCGATCCTCATGACCTCGAACTACATTTAGTGCTGAGTCACCCAGAATACAACACTGAGTGACTCCCCGGGCCACGATCGTATCACACACACACACACACACACACACACACACACACACACACACACACACACATATATATATTGTTGAATACAAGAGACAACTCATGTCTAGATATCCTTTCGTAGATCCTTTCAATAGTCCGAATTAGGATCTTAGTTTCGGAGGGGAATTGGCTGATGAATTTGCCATAGCTTGGATTTGTCTCCCAAGTACTTTAGAACCCATCTTGAGTAAAACTAATTGCCTTTTCCTCTACTATCTTCCAACATGAACTTATCAATACAAAAAACTCTAGTACATAATGGCTTCCCAAACTACGTAATCGACAAACAAATTCGACTGTTTAAAAATAATTCCCACAATAATAATAATAATAATAATAATAATAATAATAATAATAATAATAATAATAATAATAATAATAATAATAATAAATCCAATTCTCCACTTAACACAACTATTTTATAGTAACCAGTTCCATCAGAACTATAAAATAGATGAACAAGTTCTAAGAAATATTATTAATAAGAACGTATTCCCTACTGACCCAAATAAAAAAGTAAAACTGATCATTTTCTACAATAAAGTAAAAACCACTAACATTATTATCACAAATAATTCTTCCCCCTCGATTAGAGTTTTTAATAAGAAAAACTTTGTTTATGAGTTTAAATGTCCTTTGGGAGACTGTGTCTCCGACAGCCAAGAAAAAAACATATACATAGGTTTCACTACCACGACTTTGTCGAGAAGATTGACGATGCATTTGTCTGATACTAGCGCCATAGCCCAACACTTAACTAACGACCACTCCTGCTCTCGATCGGAATTCAGAAAACCCTTAGTAGAAAATACCAAAATCTTAGAAATTAGTACTAACAAACGAAAACTCCATATATTAGAAGCCCTATATATTAAAACCAAAAAAAAACTAATGAATAGAATTAACTTTAATATCAATAATAATATTCTAAAGTGTTATAGCTCAAAATATAGTGTCGTACTAAGTACATAATTCCCGCCAAAAACCTTCTATAAATACTAACACATGGTCTATACCTGATTAACCTCATTCCCCCGAAGATGGACCCAGATGGGCCCGAAAGTACTTGGGAGACAAATCTAAACTATGGCAAATTCATCAGCCAATTCCCCTCCGAAACTAAGATGCTAATTTGGACTATTGAAAGGATCTACCAAAGGATATCTAGGCATGAGTTGTATTATATATTCAACAATACTTGCCTGCACTAGAAGATGCTGCCTACATATATATATATATATATATATATAGAGAGAGAGAGAGAGAGAGAGAGAGAGAGAGAGTATGTATATATAGTATGTATATATCGCTCTACCATCGTTGATTTCAGTTCTACAAGACATGCTAAGATGTAGTCACTGACAGGTCACAAGCACCATACTTGTGGGTTTGGGTATAAAATTAAAATATGGACAATAAATAGCATTGTCCACAGGAGATGTTTTCTCTCGGCTAACAAAAATAATTTTAAAAAACGACTTTATTTATGCAATACGTATTACTCATATCGCTTAAAGAATAAAATGCTTCGTTCTGTGTTAGCTGTATTGATTTGCATGACATCAGTTCTATACATTGCCAGATGAGTGACCTCAAAAACATTTTAGAGCTGGTCAATCCGAACAACATTTTTGAATTCTGGAAGGAAGTAAGATTGTATAAAAACATAAATACTCAACCTGCTTTCTACAAACTATGCATCTACAAAGAATGAGATATTTATAACAAACAGAATAATTACAAAGAATATTTATCCTATTTTTTTTACTTTTGGTCTTTGAAGTTGATGTGCTGCAAAACAAATCAGACTAAAACCATAGAGCTTTATTCAGCTCATAATTGTTTCGTGAAAGCACAGATGACTATTCATTGTTACCTATAGACTCGAGTGTTACTCTTAGGGAGATAATCTTAGAGTGGAGAGTGTATAAGCATGAGAGATAAGCTTAAACTTTAGAATTCGTATTCAAGGGGTATAAACTCCAAAAGAGGTGGTAACTTATGATTTTACCTTACTACACTTTATAAAGGATAGGGATGCCATATTTGAGATAATAGTTACAATGCCCAGCGTCGATGGTTGTTTTCGTTATTTTTTTATAAGAGGGTGCATCAGGTAGAAAGATACTTTTTATGTGTTCCGTCGCTACTTCCATCTCTCTAGAGTTTTGGTCCTATCTCTCTTGAACGTTGCTGGTCTAACATACCTTTGTCGTTTATTTTTCTTGATTAAAATAATTTATTTTAAATACTTATAGTTTTTATTTTTATTTTTATTTTATATACTGATATGTTTTTCATTGAAATGTATTATATTGGCACTCTTGATTGATATAGAGAGATTGAACAAAGATATATATATATATATATATAGCGAAACACATGTATGAGAAATACTACGAAGTACAAGTGTTGTCTGTGAGCTTCTGTAATTAAAGGGAAATAAAGGAAGGCAAAAGCCAGCTCATGCTGATCGTGATGATGAGACGTATTTACATATAATAAAAGAAAAAGGAAGAGACACGGTGAATTAATGTATATGCCATCAATAGCAACGATTAACACCAACGACGCAGGTCTATCGCTTCTTCTGTCCTTCGTTCGTCCCTACGTCCTTCTGAAACGTTCCTCCTATCCGACAGGATAAAATGTCTCATCCTCAACTCACATGTACCATATTTTGACTTCAGCAAAAATAGCTGATGTTCACAACATCCTTGTCGGACACAAGGCCTTTCAATAATTTGCATTAGAAAATCTACATAAAGATATATAAGGGATGTAATATGTCATGTCCTGTGATAGTTATAATCTACTAGAAAACATATGCTCCTTCTGATCGCATACATTTATTAGTCTAGAAGGATGGTATCATGACGTACGAACATATCCTACACTGCACCCCAAAGGAGGAGGTAATACCTGGCATGATAGTATCATGACACAAAATCACATGCTACACTACCCTCAAAGGAAGAGGTAATATCTGGGAGGATGGTCTCATAACAACAGAGCAGATACTACATTACACCTCAAAGGAGGAGATAATGCCTGTGAGAATGGTCTCATGATAACAGAACAGGTACTACATCACACCCTGAAGAAGGGGGTTGTAGCAGTTACCTCCTCCTTTCAAAACATAACTACACCGGTTTGCCGGTAGGTGTCGCTTTTTCACCGACAGGTGGCACTGTAAAGCGACACCAGAGTTATCTGCCCTTCTGACTATAAAAACCGTTGCAAACGAAAAATCCATCTCTTCTTCACCAGCCTCGACAGGAGTACGCTGGCACCAGCGTTCCGTCTCTCTCTCTCTTCTCTGGTCGGCAGAACGACGCTACGCTTCGTCTCACGCTTTTCTCTTGAACTGGTCTCGGCAAAACAACTACCAACACACGTTTCTTCCGTCAGCACGTGGGCAAACAACGGTAAGAGTTCTCAACTCGTTTTCTTTGTGTACGGCTTTCAAAGACTTTTCCTACGCCGGATTCATTTCTTTTCAAGAACTGTTTTTCCATCGACACACATGCATACATCACACACTTCACCATTCCACGTACACACACGTTCAATAAACGTTATTTGAACTACTTCATTTTTGTTTATTAATTATTGCTCTGTCTTTTGCATGCAACATCGCTTGATTTACTGAACACGTTTATAATCGGGGGAACACGACCCTCGATCCGAACAGGGTAATGCTGGAAGGATGGTTTCATGACAACAGAACAGATACTACAATACCCCCCAAAAAATGTGACTGGGGGGAAAATGGCATTATCACAACAAAACAGATACTATACTACCCTCTTCCCCCAGGAAGTTGAGCATTGAACTATAGTATAATTAGTAGTAATAGTACAGTTTCGGCTTCGGACAGACAGATACGAAATCTCCATTAGTAATAGATTGCCCAGAGTAGACGGGGCTGTTTGATAGTATAAAACATATGGTTAAATTGCACGCTGGTTGGTTGAACAAGTGTTCCTAAATCGAGATTGCTTATACGTCTTAAAACCGTTAAACTCTATTTTTAACACAGAAAATTAAACACTTCGCAAGATTCATAACTTTCTCCATTGTTAAACCTTCATAAGGCCAGTAATACTAATGATGTGTTATCAATTATATACACACTCGGTAAAGCGACCTACCAATACAAAGAACGAGATAAAGTCGATAGACACACACGTCCAATAAGACCGACAGCATCGACATTGCCGTATCATTGTGTCTTATCGAAAAGCGAAACGGTGCCAGTTTTGACAGGAGTACAGTTTAAATGTGCTAAATGCTTTGAATGGCTTTTGCTGAGATTTTGTTGAGGGCGATGTCCATAGAATGGAACAGTGTCCAAACAAGTGCACAGCGAATTACCTTTGAGGCACAAACACCCGTTCCCGCAAGTCGACAAAAGCGACCGATTCAATGGCACAAGACGATTGATATGCGCAGATAGGACTTAGCCTCCAGCCGATGGTCATGACCGGTTCTACATGGCTTACAACTATCGACTTGAATAGGTCCCAGAGGGCAGCAGACTGAATTACTTCATTTTGGAAAACTTTACAAGTAATGGGAATCTGGAGAATGGTGGGGGGGGGGGCAATAAAGAAATAAAGAAAGAAAGAAAGAAAGGTAAAAGGTACGGAAGATGGAAATATATTGAAAGAGAGAGAGAGAGAGAGCGAAAGAGAGAGAGAGAAAATCAAGTTACCGCAAAGAGAATAACAATCATTATGTTAATAAAATTATAAGACAACTTCACGTGTGTCTGTGTGTGTTTTTTCTCGAGACTATGAGAATTTGATTATTTTTTAAATTATTATTTACTAACTATTAATCAAACATTTATTGAAATAAAAATACGAAAGCGTAAAATAAAACTAAATTTTAAAAAAAAATGGTAGGTTGTGTTTGGAGTTTGTTCGTCCGCAAATAGAAACATGATTGGTTGACAAAAAGGAATAGGCAGATTACACATTACTAAGGTCGTAGATTTTACAATATCAATATATCACGTAAGTCTAAAGTTTTTTTTTAACTGAATGACATTTTTTGTTAAACCGCAAAAATGTAGACATAAAGAGTACTCGGAATTAATTCAAAGCGAATTATTTTTGCTTAAAAACATAATGTCTACTGATTTTTGTCAATAAAAATAATACGTAAATACAATCATCGTAGTTATTTACTCTTTCATGCAAGTATGCTCCGATGAATTGGCTACTCTGCTGCCCCCTCGACGTAAATTCACTGGACTAACTCGACAATCAACTAAATATCATCCATTAACTGTGGATGTCTCCAGATGCCAGAGAGCCTTCTACTCAAATAGCTTCTTTCCTCGTGCTGCTGGCCTCTGGAACTCTCTCCCTGTCCCCTGTTTCCTCGACAGTACAGACATGCAGAAATTTAAAACTAATTTAAACAGACATCTCGCTGCGCAGATCCCAATTAAGGTTGAGCCCTCCCCCAACCTTCTCCCCTTTTCTTTTTTCTCAGTAGCCCCTTACGTCTACAGTGGCGGTCTGCCTTGTTTGGGGGTGAACTATGTTAAAAAAAAATGTTTAAAGTACTAAGTATCGTTTTTTTTTTTCACGAAATTTAACAAATATTAAACGGTAGGTTAAGGTGGACATTGACATACCAGGGTACTGTACTAAAAAAGAGCGATATAAACTAATCTTATTTAAAGAAATAATTCAATTACGTAATTAAATGAACCAGAATGCATGTCGGTTTATTCGTAAAACAGGTAAGCCATTTTAATATTTTGTTAATAATTGAAATAAAAAAAGAATTAATTACTTCCTGGCTCTTCGGAATTTGAAAATAAATTTTGAAGGATTACAGGAGCGCTTCAACTCCTATAAAATTTTGTAACAAAAGAATCGTCAAATGAAAGGAAAGAAATCCCTTTTATGAATAACAAATAATATATTTATTTGAGTGATCTACACCGTTGGGTGTAGGTTGCCAAAAGTTAAAACAGTGTAGTAGTTAAGGAAGTAATAAAGGAAGAATATTCTGCTGCAACAGTCTTAAAGCAGTATATCTTCTAGCCGAGAATAGCCTTGCTCGGGATCACATTGACCGGTGCGCGAGAGAAAACGTATTTTTTTCATTGGTGCATGGAAGCTCTTTGTGACTGCTGTGAACATCCAAAAGGGTCTGGAAGTAGTCCTTCAAAGTTTCGGTTGAAATTAATACGCCCAATAGTCTGGTTGGTCTGGAGAGAAAAGAAATGTTGTCGTAATTTTGCGGTCGTTAACAAAATCCGATTTTGGGGGTAACAAAAGGGGTTAAAACATAGCTTAAAAGAAAACATGATAAGAGCAAAAGATAAAATAAGAGGTTTGGTTGTGTTAAAATAGAGTTTTATTAACATTAAAATGGGGCTGGCTGCTTTTAATTCCCAAAGCTAGGTTAACTACGTTAACCTGGGTAACCAAGATAAAAAAAAACTTATGACCTGAAAGATCACAAAAGGGGTAAAGTTTGTTGGTACAACGAACTGGAAACAAAATTAATTCCTTTTTTTTTACAAAAATAATATAATAAAGACTGAAGAAGTCGTTCCTCTTTTTACAAAAAAATATACAAATAAAGACTAAAGAAGTCTTCTTATAAATTTAGCAAAGGGGTCGAAAAGGGGGCATAAAACAATAAAATAAAAAATTAAAAAATACAGGATCTTAGCAGTAGGTTGGCGAATCGTCTCCTGTCTAGTTTGGACTAGTTTTTCCTTTTCTCTTGAAATTTCCGTTTCAAAGGTCCCTCTTTATCTTGCTTTCGACACTTTTCATTCTAAGGATCTCCAGGTTCTTGAAATTTCTCCCCAAAGGAAATTCTCCTGAGACGTCCTTCCTCCAAGAGGCAGTATTTGGGAATTTTCTTTTAAATTTAAAGACGCTTGTTTTTACACTGCAAAAAAAACTTTTATTATAAGGTTGATCCCTTCAAGGGAAAATATATTTCTTTAAAAATAGGGTCTCTCTGAGACCATGAACTTCAAAATAAAACGTTCTTACTCTAAGAACGAGTTGAAAACTTCAAAATGTTTTACGTCCATGTTGATAACAGACGGAGACCGTTGGAAATGAACTGCTCTCCTCTAAACCCAAGTCGGCACTAACTTAAAAAGGGCGGCAATAGCAGAGTTTGATCGAATAGGGAACAATCCAGACCGAGGTCACATCGGTACCTTTGGGTGAGTCATTCTTCCTCCATCCTGTCCCCACTCGACCTCCACCTCTCTTGCTAGGGACTGTTGCCATGCCGTCACCTCTAGGCTTCATGACAACGATGATGCTGCTGAAAATAAAGACAGGGAGAACTGACCAGCAACCTGACTGCTAACTTTAGACTTACATGGGTACAATGGCAACATATTGACCTCCCCCACCCCGACACCCCTCATGGCCAATATAGAAATAAATTTCCGAAAATGTCAGTGTTCATGACTGCTACAGTATATATTGGAATTTGAAAGGAATTTTGAAGTATTTAAACTGTCAAATAGAAAGTCATTTTTTGCTTTAGAATTTTTAGACAATTCTTCATGTATTAAAATATTTAAAGTTTTGTACGCTATTTACACCCAATGATTTTTTAAATAGAGATTAAAGTAACATTACCTTAACAAAAGTATTATATTTTTATAGCAATTTGGTTCAATTAATAAATCTATGACAAAACTACACTGTAATAATTTATTTAATTACAAAAATTAAATTTTATCACTTTATTCACCATGAATTAGACACAGTTTTGATATTTCAAAAATCATGAGTCAATTTGTTTATATTGACTACTTAATTACAGAAAATATGATGACATAATACAATCAGAAAGCAAATTCTATATTTATCTACCTCCCACAAGGCAAGATGTGACACAAGGTCGGGAAAGTGGGATTAGATAAGCCAGGGCTCGAGGTGAGCATTCTGGCAATTTAAAAATTGCCTGGGCAGCCCCGTCGGCATTCCCGGTAGGGCGCCTCAGACAGTAAGCAATAAACTTACTCCTCCCCAAAGAGGGGAGGCAAAGCCTGGGAGGGTGCACCTCCTAGAACTGCACAGGACCAGACAACCCCCAATAGACCGGCGTAAATCCAGACCCAAAAGCCCGGACGATACCGGTTTATTAGGTGGGGTACAAAATAATGTTCAAGAAATAATTTTTACAAAATTTGTTATGTTTGTTATATATACAATTTGTTTTTCAGAAGATGAAGAAAATGCTTATTTCTTCATGATACGCAGTCTTAATAATAGAATAAACTTACATTAACAAAAACATAAAACCAATAAAATATATGTAAAAGGGGGGGGAATATAAAAGATATCTGATAACTGGTTGAAAAATTATGCATAAAAAAATGAGATTCTACTTTTTTGGTGATTACATGTGACCACCCTGAAAAACTTATCAGAAAGAACAACAACAATTATTCGCATTTAGAATGAGGGATCAGTTTCGCATATAAATTTAACGTAAGCTGATCCCCCATTCCGAATCATTCTAGTGTTTTAAGGCAGTTAACCAATTTTGATTTTTTTTTTTTTTTGCAATTTTTTGAGGGGGGCAATAGTGGCTTTACTTTTTTACCCGATTGTGTGATTTTACGATCTTGCCACTCGGACTTGGGGTTATTGGTAAAAATCTTTTAGTTTAACTGCTCTAAAAAAAACTAGAATGGCCAGGAATTCTTAAATAATTGTTTGTGTGTTTTTTCTTCTTTCAGACAGATTTTTCAGAGTGTTCACACGTAATCGCCTAAACAAACTAGAATTTTGTTTTTTTCCAGATTTAAATAACGGATCAAAAGCACAAATGTCTCCCATTATTAAATAGTCAAACAAGAGTTATTGTGGCTAAACAAAACGTAACTAAAAAAGAGCTTGTTAAAAAATAAATAAAAAATTTATATCAGGACAAAATTACCATTTCAGACCAGACTTAAAATCAATTTTATCCAACATTTGGGCGAATACAGAGCGAAATGGGCAATAAAATTCAAGTCTCTATAGTATAATTGAAGCTTTAAAAATAGTTAAACTTGTTAATTTTATTTTACTTGAGTCATTGATCCCCTCCCCTTCAGATAGAATAATTATCATAAGTAAAATCTTATGTCAGTTTCTGATATGCATCATTTCAATATGAATAGAGAGCATGGATTTATATTATCCAATATATTTTTCAAAAATTATTGCTTATTTGATTCACGTAAAGCAGGGGCAGGCAACCTTTTCAGAGTGAGGGCCAGATGAGACTTTTGGAAGGAGATCGCGGGCCGGAGTGAAAAACGAAATCTCAAAATTATTATATTTTGTTTACATGAATAAATTGTAGAAAAATTGCATTGAACACTCTACAAATCTGATATTTTTTCTCAGGCGACTTCTGTATGTAATGTTCTAAAAGGTGCCGACGAAGAGCTATTTTGGAATCATAAAAAATAATGACGGGGAAAGTAGCAAGTTGATCCAGCATTCGTTTTGACACACCTCACATAGGTTCTCTGTTTTATGCCCTTTCCTCGTCTCTCATTTCCTCTTTGCCTCTCTCTTTCTCTTTTTCTATTTCTTTTATCTCAGGCCAGGGATTTGAAATTAATAGTTAAAGAAAAACGAAATATACATGAATCATTGCTGGCTGATATTTATACATTTTCATCCCACTGTAAATCTTAATCGAAACCTACTTTTCCGTCTATGTCACAAAATGATGTGAGTTTTACTGGGAGGTCCACGGGCCGGATTGCAATAATAAAGCATAGCAGAGTGGCGGGCCAGACGCTAAACTTTCACGGGCCAGATGTAGCCCGCG
Source organism: Sepiola atlantica (assembly GCA_963556195.1). NCBI lineage: Eukaryota > Metazoa > Mollusca > Cephalopoda > Sepiida > Sepiolidae > Sepiola > Sepiola atlantica. The sequence continues at coordinate 162,348,113 of OY744521.1, read as the reverse complement.
GGCCGGAGGTTGCCCACCCCTGACGTAAAGCAATTCAAGAACCAGCACTAAAAGTTTTCAAATTATCTTAAAATATTATTTATAAAATAAAAATGTTTATACAATTCTCATGACAACATAATCAGTATTGATAATGCATAATTTTCCAACCAGTTATCAAATGATTTAAATTTCCCCCTTTTTAACATATATTTTATTGGTTTTATGTTCTGATTTTTTGTGAATTTAGTTCTTTTATATTTTTTAATTTTTACATTTGGTTTGATGGAAATAAATGAATTATTGTAAGCTGCTTCCTAATAATATGTATAGTTGCTAATTACTGGATATTACTAAGAAATTTCTTACTAAAGCTTTTCTCGGTATTAATATTTAGTAGTAATTTTGGTCTTCACATGTCTGCTCCCAGTCGTGGACCCTAGTGCATGTTTGCCAGGCCTGTATGGATCGCCTTGTTTCTGCCCCTAAACCAAAATCATGTTCATTTATGTAGCTGTCATATTAAGCTTAGTTTGTGTTCCTAAAATTAATGCATCGTTGTCGTATAAAAGAACCAACCTTGCCTTCCCAAATTGTCATTCATTTAGTACTTGCCAGGATATGCGTTGCTTAAGTTTGATTGTACATGACATCATGTCTGGAAGTATAAGTCGACAGTCTGCCTACCTATCATTATGACGTCATGTGCGCCAGAATAAATCAGCAAAATCACTACATAATTACATTGATTTATTACCAAATTATTACATAATAACGTTAGAAGAAAGATGAAAAACGTGCCCCCCTTACAAAACTCGACCTAGTTGATCCTCGAAGAATAAATAATCTTTTGTAAATTTTAGATAGTATTCAACCAAAAGAAAGCCGGTCAAGAAGATACCAAATTTATGGGGGTGTTGTTGAGTATTTTGAGAGCCTTAGGCAGACATACACACATACATACACATTTTGCCCTTTATATATTAGACTAGCAGGGCTACTCGGCGTTGCCTCGGGCAAAAGTGTAACATATTTCTATTAAAGCTTCTATCTCTCTACCCTGGTCCCTCTTCCCCACGCCCCCTATCCCCGCCCCTCTCATCCCTTTATTCTCTGCCCAGCCCATTCCTCTCTCTGGACATACACTTTTTATAGAACACTCGAGTCGAAGTAAGAGAAATAACTTTGTGCAAAAATCAGAGATATTTCCCTTTATTTACGACTTGAAAATTACAAAAAAAATAAACACTGCCTTGTTGAAATCAGCAGCAGTTTAGGGTCAAGAAATGGGTATTTCACTTTCTGTCCAAATGTTCTCAAATGACACTGACACGGGGAGGGGGTAATACATACCCTCCCCCTTGATTCTGATAGCAGGATTACTCGGCGTTGCCCGGGGCCATTAAAAAAACAACCCTTATGTAACGATTGTAACGTGTATGTTTAGTTTAGTAAAATCATTCCTGTCTCCAAATCGGTAAGTCTATCTTCAGGTTTTAGCTGGACATACATACATACATACATACATACATACACAGACAACTGCCCTTTTATAAGGGAATATTAATTTCATTGTGCAAGTTAGAAAAATGTCATTAGCCCCTTTAAGTGGAAGCTAGAGACACAGAACTACTTCCATTATGTTCACATACGAATTGTACATGTGAATACACTTATATTTAAGGTACACTCCCTAGTATGTTTTCGTTTTTAGGGACAGACATGCACACAGACATAGAGCTGTTCGCCTTTATATATATATATATATATATATATATATATATAGAGAGAGAGAGAGAGAGAGAGAGAGAGAGAGAGAGAGAAAGAGAGTTAGATTTATAGAGAGAGAGAGAGCGATAAAAAGAGAGATAGAAAGATAGAGAGAGGGGACAGAGAGACAGACAGGCAGAGAGGAGTTACATACTAAACATACCAAAATTCTTCACTTACACTTTATTATATGAGAAAAAAAAGAAAAATATATTCTTTGATTACATTTTATTTTAAAGAATCAGGGGGTAGAATCGAAACCGCACACTCGTTGTTTTCAGTCTGATACTTTCTCAACTAAACAATTCAGACATTTGTTAAGTCGACTTTTAAAATAATACTCATAAGGAAAATCAAATATACGTATTTGAAGTTCTGTCGCAAATGGGTCACTTTAAAGTAGAAGTGTAGATATTCGACACAAATAGGTTAACATAGAGATTCGGGACCACTTACATTGTATTCCCCGGAGAATTGTATGCATATGATATAAATTTCATTAAAATAGCCTATATTTGATGTTTTAAAAAAGGTTCGGCCTCCAGAGCTTCATTAGGTTAGGATGACACTACAAGATTTGGAACCACTTCCATTGTCTTCCCCAGAAAATTTTATACATAAGATTTACATTTCATAAAAATAGGATATATTTGAAGTTTTAAGGTGGTTATGCTTTAAGGGTGCACTTAGAGACTCGGGAACACGTCCATTGTCTTTCCCAATACATCTTACATAAGAATAGACTTTTATGTAGATTATCTAACCTTTCTTTCTATAGGAAACACACAAACAAAACACACACATACATACACACAGACATTGAGTTTTATATAGAGAAATTTCTTGTAATAATATAATTTGATCGAAAAGAAAAATAATTCTATCATAACAGGTTTAAGATTCAATTGATACTCACAAAATATTAATATTGTGAAAACATGATTAGAAATAATTTGAATATTTTATTATAAAGAAATTATTTTTGTAATGAACTAGAAATATACTAACCTTATGTCTAGGATACTTATTTCAGCATTGAACAATATCCATTATATGATTTTGATTCTAGAAAATATTTAAAATTTAAGGTTAAAGATTAAGGGGTCTTAAGAAGAAATTGAAATTCAGGGATTCTTGTTTAATTGGTGTCTAACGACTATGGATCAAATTCAATGTAAATCTGATTTATTTGAGTTTTAAAATGAGAGGCCATATTATGCCACCTAAACCCCTTTTGAAATACCCAAAAGATACTGAAATTTAGGGAATATTTATTAATTGATGTCTGATACCTATTGTTAAATATCACAAAAATTGGAGATATCTGAATTTTCATGAAGGGCTCCTATCCCTTTTTACTCACCCCCCCCCCCTTGCATGAAATTAAATTAAACTAAATACATCCCACATTTGGACCAGTTACATCTAGCAGCTGTGTTCCAAAATTCAGAATGATCAATTATTTAGTTTAGGAGTTTATATAAATATATATGATTTCATATGAGTATTTGCCATTCTTCCGACGGTCCTGTTTATCAACAGGCAATTGGGAACTTGGCCTAACTTTTAAATATTAATTTGCTGTCTCTTCGTCAATTTCAACTTATTTTATTAATTTCAGCCCAGGAAGACTTTTTAATATGGCTAATATTTCCCACCTCACGAATCACTGAGCCTTGTTGCATCCACGAACGACCCCTCCATTGGACTATTTACCCTCTGGATTGTATCTATTTTGACCGCACCTGAAGACAGTTGTTTCTGGAGTTTAACTTTGAAACCTCTCAATTTATTTCTCGTGCCTTTTAACGGCCTACCTATTAACCACTTCCTCCGCTGGACTTTTTGGCACCGGATTTTTTTACAATCGGACACATGCTTGCATTCGGACAGCTTGTACCTTGTTTTTTTCCCCCCACAATCTTTGTTTTACTTTTTCAGATTTTGAATCTTGGCTTTTCGCCAACTTATCTATCCCAGCCTTTGATGATAAGATTTTGATCTTCGAAAAGCCTGGCTTAAGGGAAAAATTAATTAAATAAATTGCTTTTTGCGGAATACACCTTGCATTGAGCAACTGAATTGAAAAAAGATCTGCTTCCATCGCTTTTCTAATTCCTTTTCATCCTTCTATCTATATAAATATATACATATCTAACTTTATACAGATAGAGATAATGTAATTTTATTAGTGATTTAATTTCTTGTAATAATATAATTTGATGAAAAAGATGGAGTATTGTTGCCATATCTCGGCTGGTGCACCAACATGCAGAAATGTGAATGTAATGTGAACAAACATTTGCTACACAACTCCCCACTTAGGAAGCCCCCTATAAATCTAGTGTCTAATCACAGTAACTCGATATGTCTTAGTTACAATATGCCGCGTTTGGGGTTAACGAAAGTAAAAAAAGAAAGTATTCCATCAAGGCAGTTTGAAGACGTAAGTGATATTCACAAAATATTAATATTTGAGAAAAAATAATTAGAAATAATTTGATTTTTTTTATTATAATGAATAAGAGATGGTGTTTGTAATGAATTATGATTTTTAAAGGAGTTCCATAAGATTGTATTTTAATTGATTTAACAAAAAATCATTTTGGTTAGGAAGAAAGTGTAGTATCTGTTCTGATGCTACTTAATCTATTCTGTCCTCGGTCAGTGAAGAAAAAGTCCTTCTAGACTGAGGCAATTTTTTTTCCAATCCAGAGTGACCCTTTTTGGGGAGCTGGATTTTCCCCCAGATTAAAAACCAACCTTGTGTCTAATTATTCCCTCGTAGGGAGGCAAGTAAATCGGAACAAAGAATCAATAAAAGAAACAAAATTGACCAATCTTTGAGAAGATTGATGTGTTCCTGCTTTTAAATGGAAAGAAAAGAATCAAATTATTATCTTTTTTAATTAAGTCTAGTCATTTGACACATGATTCTGTGTCCATCTCCTGTTCAATACATTCTTCGTTTGAAATTTTCTGGCCAAGTCTAGGGTCAGTAAATTCAGCATTATCACTCATGAATTGTACTGGGCTTTCGGTTTCAATATTTTTATTGTTATTATTTTTTTTTTGCAGGAAGGTCTGTACATCTCATTTGTCCTTCTTTCTAAAGAACTAAATTAGAATATTAAATGACTTGGAGACTAATGCCGTGGCATCCCTTCTAAAATATTCCTCTTTGTTGAGAATTACAAAAAAATGTTTCATTACTAAAGATTAAGTAGTAACAAAAATTATAAACCAATATTATAAAAACATTGTAAAAAAAAAGCTTCTACTTAGGAATCATAAGTAATTATTTTTTTTCATAACTTTTAATCAAAAAAAGAATGTACAGAATTTATCTCCCATAGCAAAAATATATTTTGGTTAATTGCACATAAAAGCTAGAATGACCAAGAAATGAGGGATTATTTTACGTTAAATTTATATGCGAAACTGATCCTCTAAATTGTTAAATAATACGAAACGAATTTTAAAGCATGATCGTCCTGTTGGCCGAACGGTTATGAAGTCATGGTTATTAATACTTGGATCCAGCGTTCGAATGGTACAACTGGCGATATGGTTACTTAATTACATACTGACGAGTGTAGTAAACACAAAACATATATATATGATTATTTTTATTTATACAAACATGTACAAAATCTGCGACACTGGCATGTAGATGTTATCGATCAACAGCTATTATAAACTGAGATCTCATCAGGCAGAGCTAGAATCCGATCTTTACCTCAGATCCTTCCCAAATATGATCTGAGGTAAAGATCGGATTCTAGCTCTGCCTGATGAGATCTCAGTTTATAATAGCTGTTGATCGATAACATCGACATGCCAGTGTCGCAGATTTTGTACATGTTTGTATAAATAAAAATAATCATATAAAAGATCTATTTGATATTGAGCACTTCTTATAAGCCCGGTTAAAATTCTTTGGATCCTATCTTGTGGATGTTTACCTTGCCTGGATTATTATATATATATATATATATATATATATATATATATATATATATATCGTCACAAACTCATCCGAAACTCGAGGGAGCTCTTTCTTGTTAAACCATGAGGGATGGCAAGAACAGAACCACGCCTACTAATGTGAGAAACTCTCTCTCTCTCTCTCCTTCTCTCTCTCTATACATATATATATATATATATATATATATATATATATATATATATAAATTTCTTTAAGTTAACACAAAGGTTTATTTAGTAGCTCAATAGTGTACAACTAGAGCTATTACTTGAACATGATATAAACCTTAGTTATTCAAAGAAACATTCCATATTTCATCTAAAAACACTTTATTGACAAATAATTGTTTTTGCCTATTTCGAAAATATATATTTTTATGATATACGAAATATTACAAATATTTATGAAGAGGCTTTATCAGTGTATAATTTCCCACAGTTAAATGAATATCGGATGCATTTTAATTTTTCAGCTTGACTGTAGGAAATTGAAAACCCTCACCCCCTCCTCCCTATCCGTGTATAAGTCTAACACACACCCCATCATATGGAAAATACAAGACCTATCAACTCATCACAGGATCCTTCTATTTAAATTATACCACCCTTATTATCAAAATTTACATGCAAGTTAACAACCCTCCTCCCTGCTCCCCAGTTACATATCACCTCAATATCTTTCCTACCAACCCAAATATATCCTACATTCACATCCCCACAATCACTAATATCATAAATTAATGTTCACTTTACCATATTCTAATATATTTAAGTATTTAAATATATTTAGATATTAATAGAATATATATAATATATATTTAAATATTTAAATATATTAAATTATCTTAGTATTTAAATACCTAGAAATATATTCATCGAGTACCCTTAAACAAAACTAAAACATATATCTGACCAAGATTTAAATTTATCCGATACAAACAGGCACTCTGATTGACACATAATCGTAATTAGATAAAAATTACAGAACTAATTAAAATACAATGAGTTCACAAGACCTCATACAGAAACCACTACATAAATATTATGGAGATCTTCTTTCGTGTGAATCAGATGATTCTGGTGTTGGCATTAGTTTCCCCAGTGTTTTTCTAGTTAGGAATCGTTCTGGAAAGACATCGGCTACTCACGGGAGGGACCACGAGAAGGTTGCCAACATCCCTAAGTGAAAGTGGTACTGATTGGATTCGAAGTTGGAACACCCAGGTCTTCAGTCCGTGTCGTTATCCACTTTACCACCGTCACCTCACACTATGGAAATAGTAAGCCTTTAATGCTGGATTAAATACCCCTTAGGCCAGCAATTTTCGCTGAAAAGGATACCCCACTTCCATTAGATACCAAGCCCGACCTTCACACCTAAACCTAACACTTGAAAGAAAAATCCTCCCTTAAGTAATAGACTAAAACATAATACGCCACAAGAATAAAAAAATATATTGATAACATTAATACATCGCTATTCTGTAAATTAATAACAGTCGAATTTAAGCACACATCAGTCTTAAATAAAAAGAACATTCCACACCATCACTCCTACATACGAATACACAATAGAAACAGATAAACATGCAACTTCGGTAATCAATAATTAAGTTGTATTTAAGTAATACTAAGTTACAATTAAGGCCCAAACAACCATATAGTTCGCCTTGTAAACAAGGTAATTTCTCCACAATAGACAACCTGAGAAATAACACCGAACGATAATAGCGATGTTTACCGTCGCCTGTTCCATTTTTCTTGAAAAACTGACGATTTGAGATTGGTTGCCTTGTCAATGAAACTATGGTACATCTCTAGAATTTGTAACATATAGTTTTTAAAAAAATAATTTATATATATATATATATATATATATATATATATATATATATATATATATATATATATATATATATATATATATGAAGCAATCCAACAAAAGATATAAGCGTCAACTAATATCTTATAATTAGTGAAACATCCGGATAAACACTGAAGCTCAATATACTGGATAGAGCATTAATATTATAATATAAAATGAAGTAATAAAATAAGGTGTCAATCAAATTTTATTAGAATTCAAAGTTCAAGCAAAGTATCCTTAAGTCCTTAGCTCATGAGTTTTCAAAGATAATTCTTCTCTTCAGAGGACCATTACCGCAGTTATACTACTACAGGTAATAAAATTACGCTTTGAAAATATATAAAATTATATACACAAATACATAAAAATACATAACATCAAACATATAACCCAAAAACATACTTTTTGTTGAATCCATACAGTCCATCCAGGTCATACATATTGAGAAGCATAATCAGGAAAGACATTGCTCCAAGTTACAAGTTATATATATATATATATATATATATATATATATATATATATATATAATCTTTATTTCATTCTAACGTTTTGTAAGTATGAAGTTTGAACACTACATTTGTTAAGTTAAAATGACAGGAATCAATAAAAAGATATTTTTTGTAATAATATTTTTGCGGTAAAAAAAATCTTTAAATGTAAATGATTATTTCATTTCTTAATAATAAATTTCAAAGAATATCAACTGTTTTTATCTTCAAAATAAAAATGGCATATTTGCAATCTGTTATGACTGGAGACTTAAGCAATTTTCTATTAATTTGAAGATAAATGATTTGACTCTTTCGTAGGTCAAAAGGTTTGCGATCGATCTTTAAGATAATGAACTCAAAATTATGCATAAACTTGTCAAATTCACAAGCAAAATTGAACAACGTTGTAGAAAATTTCAATAACAAAACACATTTATTAGAATTTTGATGAATCAAAAAAGTTATAAAAATGAGAAAGGGAAATAAGACAAAAACAACACAGTAATAAAATTATGAATTAATTAAAAAGAAATAAATCCGAGAAAAATCAATTGAACATTTATAAATTAAATGAGTAAAAAACATAACAATGCAATAAAAGCATTTAAAATTATGATAAAACTGTAGCTATGTAGCCTTTTCAAATTCAACAAAAAAGTAAAATTCTACTTTTTTAGGCGATTACATGTAAATTACCTGGAAAGGTTGGCAGTAAAAAGTAATTAAAACAAACGACAATAAACTGTGTTTCTCGCTTTATTGCAGATCATAATATTGTTAATAACTTCAATAATATAAATCGCACAAGTTTGAAATTTTGCACACTGAAATAGTGCTCCTAAGTAGGTAAGATACCAAAATATTTTGCAAATCTGTACTATATTTCGAAAGTTATAGACATTTATGCATTTGTTAGCCACAGGTTTGTAAAAATGCCCCAAAATCGACGTTTGACTGCTACTGAAAGGCAAAGGGTTGTAGCTGGCCTTGCAGAAGGACTGGCACTTCTGGATTTAGCCAAGGAACTGGGAAGGGATAAGAGCACCTTGGTTTCTTTTGTGGAGAAGCCCAACGCTGCACCAAGGAAAGATAAGGATACAAAGAAGGAGCTTTTAATTTGTAAAATTTACAAAGTAACAAGTATTTATTCTTTGTAGAAATAAATATAATGAAAATGGAAAATTTCTTTTGAAGTCTCTTAAATTGTAAAGTTAAAAATTAAACAAAACCTATTATAAGCCATGAATAAGATGCACATATTTGTTATTATTTTTGTTTTTAACACCGTTCTTAAATTTTCCAGATTAAATACTCTTCTTCATAGACGGAAGGTTTTTCATATTAGTCAAAAATAACTATAAATGTATGTTTTCTTTTTGCACAAAGTAAAAATGTCTATTAGTAAATACGTGTTTAGTTTATGTTAGAAAAAGCGTGGTACATTTCAGTGACGTCAGATATGGTATAATGTTAAACACGATTTGTTTTCAGTCTTGCAGGGGAGAGCAGAACTGGAGTGCAATATTTACATGTTCTGAGTGTCTAGTTTTTTCATTTCTGTCAACTTCAATTATTATTTGTACTCACTAGAAGTTCTCACACAGGTCATCATCAGTGATTGCTGACTGATAATAACGGTGGTGTTCCCTGGAGTCTGAGTGACAACAAGTCACCCCAGATTTCCAATGCTCTCCACCTCTTTAGATAACTACTGCAAATGAATGTGCGTTATCACAACAGATGCTTACCATCAATTTCCTGCTGGCAACGACCATTAGTCTTCTCTGCAATTTGGATGGCAATAAGCCTGCCGAAGGTCCCAGTCCTCTCCGCACTCTTCCAGTGGAGGTCTGGTTAGTGCTCTTCCTCCTCGGTCTTTCCACCCTCCTTGACCCTTCACGACTATTTTGTGTGGTATCAGCAGAGGTAGGTTCATTCACTTTTTGGGGAGCGGGGGGTGGGGTAGTTTATGAAATTTATGGCATTTTCTGTTCTTTGGTTTCATGTGGTGGTGTTCTTTCTGTGATTTTGTTTTCTTGCTATTGCAAGTTCCATGTGACTGGTTAGCATTCGTAGCTTATGTGGGTTGGTTTCCACATTCAAGGATTTTCCTTAAGATTTCAGCTGTTTTCATTATTGCCGTCCATTGTATGGTCTGTCTTCCCTTTGATTCTAATTTCTTCCAGTGTTTTTTCCAGGTTTTTCAGGATTGTTCCTAGTGCTCCTACAATTATTTGTATTATATTGACTTTCTTGATATTCCATATCTCTTTCAATTTTCTTGCAAGTTCCGTCTATTTGCTTCGTTTTTCTGTCTCCTTGATCTTCTGGTACAGCAAAATCTACGATTTGGCAGGATTTTTCTTTCTTGTTGACTATTATGACATCCGGTCTCCTTGCTTGTATGAATTTATCTGTTTGTACCTCCATATCCCAGAGGATTTTGTGTTTTTCGTTTTCCAATACTGGCTCTGGTTTATGTCTGTACCATTTGTCCAAGTCTTCGAAATGCAGTCATTTGCATAGTTCCCAGTGTACTGCTTTTCCACACAGTCATGTCTGTTCTTGTATTCTCTTTGGGCTAGTTTGCTGCATTCACTTATGTGATTTACTGTTTCGTCTCTTTGTCTGCACAATCTGCATTTATTGTTTTCCTTGGTTTTATTTATTTTAGCTTTTATATAGTTTGTCCTAATCACATTGTTTTTTGCAGCTGTAGCAAAGATTCCGTTTTTCTGTTAAAGTGTCCTTTTTTTAGCCATGCCCAGCTATTTTCCTGGGTCTCTTCTCTTGACATTCTTATGAAACGTCCATGTAGTTGTTTTTCTTCCCACTTTTCTTTTCTTGTCTGTTTGTGCCCAGTTTCGGTGCTTCCTGTGTTGCTCGTTGGGATTGTGTCTCTTGTTCTGGTGGTCAGCCTTTCTGTGTTCTGGTTTATGTATTTCTCCAGCTCTTTTTTAGTGTCGTGTACACAGTCTTCTATACTTACCAGTCATCTTCCCCCGTTGTTTCTTTTCACATAGAGTCTGTCTGTATCGTCTTTTGAATTATTATTATTATTATTATTGTTATTGTTGTTGTTGTTGTTGTTGTGGTTGTTGTTGTTGTTGTTATTGTTATTGTTATTGTTATTGTTATTGTTATTATTATTATTATTATTATTATTATTATTATTCTTCAAGTAAAATAGCTTAATTATATACACTTTTGTTGTTCTTTCTCTCAAAAGCTGTCGCCCAATTATAATTTCAGCGCTTATCTTCAGGATTATTTCTACATTCTCACATGCTTTCCTTTCAAGGGTGAAATAATCCCTGTAGAGTGTCTAATTATTTATTTTTTTCTTTCTCTGTCAGCTTCAATATAACCAATTTCTTTTCATTGGTGTTGCCAACTGTACTAAAATAGCAGAGATGACCAATCCGAAGAAAAATTAGCTTCCGGGTTAGAGGTCTAAAACTGGCATTTTCAAAATAATTTCTTTGTTAAAAAAATCAAATGATTAATTCCAAGCAGGAAAGAATTTATTTAAAATTCAAAAGAAAAATAAATCCTGCATTGTGAAAGAGACTGAACAATTCATTTTGGTTGAGGAGCAATGTTGAATGGAATTGGTTAGAATAATTAAATATTAATCATCCTTCACTGAAGACGGTTCTTCTTTTGAATTTAGTCACAAAGAAATTACATGAAATTCTAAGGTCATTATGTTAATTGTCAAAGGCTGTTCAAGGGTAACTCTTGCATTGATAATGGTCCTCTATGCATCATCTTGATGGTTTCTACTATAAAATATGTGTTAGTGTTGAAGGGGTGTACGTGAGTGTATATATTTGAAATACAACGAAACGCAATAGTAATATACCAAATTCTTAGTCTCACAACGACCAATAACAAAGCAAAGCCATCACTGTTTCTGATGTTGTTTATTGCATACAAGCTTAAAAGTCGCTCTCAGCTTGGACTTTAAAGAATGCTTTTATTAAAGATTGCTTGAATCTTCGACTTATATAACTTAAGATTTAGAAAAATAAAAACGAATTTATTCATATAAAGTTATGTATGCATAGATATGCATATATTTGTATTACAGGATTAACTCCTAAACTAATTAATCGATCATGATGAATTTTGGAACACAGCTGCTAGGTGTAGGGTGTCGTAATCTGTAATATATTTAGTTTAATTTAGTTTTACACAAAGGAAACAAAGAGTTGCTGGAAGCCCATCATGAAAATTTGGATACCTCCGATTTTTGTGAAATTTTAACAATTGAAATTAGACATCGATACATAAATATTACCAAAATGTCAGTTTCTTTGTTGTATTTTAAGGTGTTTTCATGGGGCATAATATGGGTACAACCTCCCATGTTAAATTTTAAATATTTCAGATTTGCATTGAATTTAACCCATAGTCATTAGACATAAATTAAGCAATATTCTCTGTATTTCAATTTTGTTAAGACCCCTTAAGCTTAAGCCTTAAATTTTAAACTTTTTTCAGAATCCAAATCATATAATGGATTTTTATCAAAAGAACTCTAGACATAAGGTTTAATATCATTATATATTGATTTTAATCTTCATAAATAGATATAAAAGTGGTGCAAAACTGTTCTGTTAGGGGAATTGACTTTACCTGTCCTGGGACGGGTATTCTCCAAGTTTTAAATATAATAAAATCCAATAGTTATTTACCAAATTCTCAGACTCAGAGTAAGAACAAAGACCAATAACAAAGCAACACCATCAATTTTTCTTATGCTGTTTATTGCATACAAGCTTAAAAGCCGCTCTCAGCTTGGACTTTAAAGCATACTTTTCTGTAAGACTGTTTGAGATTCGACACATATAAGTAAGGATTTAGAATAATTAAAACGAATTTTAATAAATCTATTGTAATAAACAATAAAAGTTACAAAATATAACTGTAAAACAACAATAATAATGATCTATATACCATTAAAAAGTCATGATGGTTTGGGAGTTTGTCTGTTATATGATTGGTTGACAAAAAAGGAATAGGCCAGATGCATATTACTAAGGCAGTAGTTTTTATGATCTCAATACTTAATCTAATTTAATTTTGTTTTACACAAAGGGAGTAAAGAGGGAGTGGAAGCCATTTGTAGAAAATTTATATACCTATAATTATTGTGAAATTTTAACAATAGGGATTAGACATCGATTAAGAAATGTTCTCCAAATTTAAAATTTTTTAGTATTTTAAAGAGTTCTTAGGGGGCATAAAATGAGCACAACCTCCCATTTGAAAATTCAAATATTTCAGATTTGCATTGTATTTTATCCATGGTCATTAGACACAAACTAAACAAGATTCCCTGAATTTTAATTTCTTCTTAAGCTTAAACCTTAAATTTTTGACATTTTCTAGAACTTAAATCATATAATGGATTTTTATCAAAATTGGAATAAGAATTCTTGACACAAGGTTTAGTATCATTATATCTTGATTTTAATCTTTGTAAGGTGACATAAAAGTAGTGCAAAACTGTTCTATTTCAGGAAGTAATTTTACTCTTCCTGTGACAAGTATTCTCCTAGTTTGAAATATAATGAAATGCGATAGTAATATACAAAATTCTCAGTCTAAGAATATGAACAAAGACCAATAACAAAGAAAGTCTATACAACTTTTCTAATTCTCTTTAATGCATATGAGCTTAAAAGCCGCTCTCAGAAGTGACTTTAAAGCATGCGTTTTGTAAAAAATTGCTCGAGTCTTCGATTCAAATAGCTACGGATTTAGAATAATAAAAACGAATTTTAATAAATAATGTATTGTAATAAGCAATAAAAGTTATCAAATATAACTCTCAAACAATAATAACAATAATAATAATAATAATAATAAATAAAAATATAACTTGTCCTCACTCCCAGAAAAAATAATAAACTTATACCAACATAAGTTGGCACCACGGTAACTGACTGCAGCATGTCGGAGAGGGTGGAAAGACTGAGAAGTGACAACACCACCTATTCCTGTCTAACGTAGTATAGCTCCCCTATCATTTATCTCCGTTAGCCGGCCTTAATTTCTTAGGTGATTTCTGTAGGCTAATCACTGACAAGATTATGCCCCTTTTTGTATTGTAGCTGTTTACTTTTCGACCTCATACTACTGTTTTAAATCTCTCTAAATATTATGATGGTTTGAGCATCGCCGGTAAGAAATACTGCCTTTCTTCTTTATTAGAATAGAATTAAACCGTATTTGTATTATTTTTAGCATCTTTTTCGTATTTAGTGTACTTTGTTGATATTTGTCCCCATGTGTGAGCCTCAATTTAATCTTTCTCATAGAATAATTTGTATTTTTTTCCTTTTTAGCATTATTTCTATGCTCAATATCTTCTATTCTGCAATATTATTAAGCTTATGGCTCTCATTGGGTTTTAGTAAACTTCTTCTCTATGCTATGTTTTTTTTGTATTTACGTGCTTGTGAAACTATGCTTTTTGGTTCTTTTTTTCAGTTTTACCTTTTTCACAATAAATAAACCTGTGACCATGCCTCAGGGTTTTGATTGTTGAGAGGAGTTTATCTGACTGTTCGAGGTTTGCACATGTCTGCATGAAACGTATACACATCCTGGAGAGAGTACACAAGGCAAGAATTTATATCAAAGAATTACAAGATGTAGAGGCTTTGTATGAATGATAATGTTCTCGAGCGTGTATATATATATATATATATATATATATATATATATATATATATATATATGTATGATAGAAAGTTCTTGTATATGTGTTCATGACAGTCAGTAAGAATGTGTATGTAATAAAATAATGTTGTTACTGGCTGAGTGTGCTCCAAAGTGTCTGGCATGGCACATGGCACACCGTTGTTTTAGAGTTCTAGACAATTAGCAGATCAAAACCCTATATATGGCAGAGTATGAGTAATAGTGGTATAGATGCTTGGATTGAAAAATAGGATAGTTAGCTAATCCGACTTATATATTTATACCTACGAGCAAAACAAACATTTTTTGGTTTAGCAAGAATCCTCCTAATTGATTGGATAATACATTGTTTTATATTAATTTTCTAAACTAAACCGGAAGTACAGTGCGGTTCCATCTGCATACAAACAAAATTTTGTGAGATTGACTCCATGCATGTCATGCAGGAAAATGATATGAAAATGATATGATGGATGTGTAATGTGAATGTTAAAGACAGACTTAGATCTGATGACCTTAGAGGAAGATTACATCTGGACAGTATAGGAGATGTGTGTAAAACAGAAGACCTCGATGGGATGACCACATTGAAAGAATGGATGACAGTTGTGGAGTTAGTAGATGTAGGACAATTGAGGCAGCAGGTTCAGTTTACAGGGTGGAGGTCAAGTAAAACATTGAAAGAAATGATACAAATGGACTTGTGGGATAAATAAAGACCTGGCTAGAGATATGTTAGTTTGGAAGTTAATTTTTAAAAGCAGTTTAACACATGCCAACAGATAAAACGGACGTTAAACTGCATATGATGATGATATAATGAGTTAATACTTTCTGATGGATCCTGCAAGTTCATAGAATTAGAAAATAAATTTGAAGTCCAGTTTATGGATTGAATGCCAGTGTTGAATACTCGCTCTTAGTGTAGGCTGAGTGAAACGTTTACTTACATTGAGCACTGCGAAAATAAAACTGATATATTTTTTATTGTGTTCTTAAAGTCTATCATCTTTGGTCTAGATACAGGCTAAGGTGCAACTAAGGAAAAATAAGTCTCTGCTCATAATCATGAGTAAAGATAAAAGGGAGCGATCCTAATTTTTTTTTTTTTGCCTGTGCAATCTGTAACTTTATATTGGTATCCCGTTAAGAGATCAATCCCATATTGTTTTATTTTTTGTTTGCCCTTGCACTAATTTGGCACAAAGCTGCTGGCTCTGAGCATTGTCTTCAGTGCATGTATTACACAACAACAGAATAATTTTATGAGTAATAATAATACACTATTCTGATTGTTTCTTTTCGTTAGGATTGATTTTTTAGTTATATTTAAAAGAAGATTTTTTTCTACTAATGAGTTACCGCTTATCAAGGCTCAAAGACTACTGGTTGATAAGGGTTAATGAATTTGCCAGGTGGACAATGAGGCAACACATTGAAGATTTGAGACAATGGTTGAAACTGGGAAGGATTTGATTAAGAGGACAGCTCGGCACGAATTTGTTAACATTAGAAGTTCCAAAGAAAGGTAAATTATTTGCAGTGGTTGTAGCTAGACGAGTTTTTGCTGTGAATATTTTACAAGACAGAACCAGAGATTGGAGCTCAGTCGAATGTTAGCTTTATTGCAGTTTTTGCATGCCTTTGGCACTAATCTTTGAGAAAGATTCATATTTTCTTATGTCATCTACCATTACTGCAATGATGAGTGTAATCACATTCTCACCTTCCTTGGTCTTTAGGCTAAGAACAAAGTATCTGTTCTGATACTACACTTCATTTTTTCTATCCTTGGTCAGTTAAGGAGGAATACTTCTAGACTGAGGCAATTTCGGTTTTTGTCCCAATCAAGAGTGACTCTTTTTGGTAAGCTAGAGTTTCCCAACATTAAAAACCAAACTTGTGTCTAACTCTGCTCTTGTGGGGAGACAAGTAAATAGGGACTATAATAACATTGTTGGCCTTTTGGCTATGGGCAAAGTGTAGTATCTGTTTTGATACTACACTTCATTTTTCTGTCCTCGGTCAATGAAGGAGGAATCCTTCTAGACTGGGGCAATTTTAATTTTAGTGTAAATTCAGAATTTCCCTTTTTGGGGAGCTGGATTTTCCCTACATTAAAACCGTCCTTGTATCTAACCTTGTCCTCATGTTAAATAGAGACACACCCATTCTCTCCTCCTGTCCAGATGTAATCTTCCTCTGAGGTCATAAGAACTAAGTATGTTTTTAACACTCACATTACACATCCATCGTATCATTTTCATATCATTTGACATGCATGGATCACCAAAGTTACGCAACATTGAGCCTGGTCAATACCAGGTGGTGACATTTGGGAACACTAGGTGCAGTATGCTGCTCACCTCTGGTTACTGCAAAAGTTCCAGCACGTCTGAACCGGCTTACAAGTATAGATGGGAAATATTTTTTATAGAATCTTGTATCATCCCATAAATCTTCAATGAATTTGGCACTGCAAATTCACTTGGAGTCGACTCAACCCACTCCAGGTAAATACTGTCACAGACCAGATCAGATTATTGTAATCGCATTTTGTCTTTTAAAAATTATTATGTATTAAAGAAGCTTTCTAAAAATGTTTTAAATATGTTTTTTTTATATTTGAATTAATTTTGAAATTAAATAAAAAAATTTCTTTATATAATTTTTACTGAAAAATATCTTACAATTTTTATCGGTTAATTATCCAAATTTTCAAGTTATAAAAATTAAATTTAATTACTTATTATTAAATTTTTGCAGAAGTGTTCGGTTTTCTAAAAAAGTTTAATATAAAGACATGCTTAGAGCTGATGACCTCAGAGGAAGATTACATTTGGGCAGTATAAGGAGATGTGTTGTGTGCAGAAGAGGACACTTCGATGGGATGGTCATGTCAAAAGAATGGATGAGAGTTAGTAGATGGAGAACAGTTAAGGTAGCAGGTTCAGTTCGCAGGGAAATGCCGAGGAAAACATGGAAGGAAGTGATAAAAATGGACCTGAGAGAAAGAGGGATAAATAAAGACCTGGCCAGAGATAGGTTATTTTTTAAGTCAATTTCTTAAAGCCGTCCAACGCATGCCAGCATGTAAAACGGACGTTGAACCGAATTTGATGATGATGATGATGATGATGATAAAATGTTAGCCAAGTTTATTTTTAGATTAATGTTAAGCAAAAATTAACCCCTTTACAAACAGCTTCTTAGAATTTCGAATAAAGCGATCATTTTATCTTAAGCTATGTAACAAACACCTTCAAAAATTGAACAGATGTTTAATTGATATACTGATCTGAAGAGTTAAAAAACAACCTCAAAAGTCTCCACTGTCACTGTAGGAAAACTATTTACATTAGATACATTCTTGACTTATTCCAGGAATTAATTATTTTTTCTGTTATTGATTATGTTTATTAGTTAGCTTATTCTATTTATTGGATTTAATAATGTATTATAATTACAGAGAGGTTAAAAAGATGTAACAACACTACCATCATCATCATCATCATCATCATCATCATCATCATCAGTTTAAGGTCCATTTTACATGCTGGCATGCGTTGGACGGCTTTCAGAAATTTACTTCCAAACTAACCTATCTCTGCCAGGTCTTTGTTCATCCCTCTTTCTCTCAAGTCCGTTCTTATCACTTCCTCCCATGTTGTCTTTGCTCTTCCCCTGTGCACTGAAACTGCTATTTCAACTTTTCTACATCTCCTAACCCAAGGACTCTTATCCATTCTTTCAACATGGCCATACCATCGAAGTCTCCTGTTCTGCACACATCTACCTTTACTGTCATCATTTAATCTTCTTCTGAGGTCATTAGATCAAAGTCTGTCTTTAACTGACATTACACATCTATTGCATCATTCCTCATATCATTTCTCTTCATGCAATGGATGTTCTCAAGTAGTATAAAGTAGTATTTGGGGTGGGGCATTACATTTATTCAATCACAAATAAAAAATAAGAAATAAATATATTACACTGATCCATTCGGTGAAAAAGTAAACTATAAAATTAATAATTCAATAAATAATTAATAAATCTCTTATTCGTCACTTGGACATTGTTTAGTTCAATATCAAGAAATTACAATTCCTTATATATAATAGTATCACAGTCATTAGTTTTCTTCGAATGTCAGGCTGGATTAGCTGGCCGAGATCAGACCTAAGGCGTTTCCACGAATAATGGCGATAGAGAGGTGCTCGTCAAGCCAAAACAATTTCTGATTGTCTCCGGTGTTACGCGTCATTAATAGACCAAGGCTGCCGAGGAAGTCGTGCATGGCGGAGTCAATCACTTCACTCGTCTTCACAGCGATCAGTTGAAATACAAATCTGTCAAGAAGATCGCCATATTTTGACTGTTTGCGGCTCTCTGCTGACGCTGCTGCATGTCCAGGGTTTGTTGCCGATTTTATCACTGACGAGGGTGCAAAAGTGTCGTCACAAGTCGCATCTTATATCAGTGACTTACTGTTTGTAAAGGGAAAATACCATCAGGCCATCAGGTCGTTTGCCATCTCCTCTGTCAATGCCAACCGGTTCGAGGATCGACTGGAAGTCAGCGATGTCTAGTGCTCGTCAGACGACATCATTGAGAGCACTGTATCTCGGAAATCTGCCGGCGATCCTTTTACACGAAAGTAGCATTTATTTTTGAAAGGAAAACTTTACAAATCTTTCTTTTTCATAGACAGGCCTTACAGAAATGTAAGTTTTGTGTGAAATAAGTTTTTCATTGCATGCCACCATTTTTAGAGAACAGCTCAATAATTCATAATGTGCTCAATCCAAGCTACTTGACACTAAATCACTATCGTTCTTGGCCTTTTGGCTAAGATCAAAGTGTAGTATCTGTTCCGATGGATACTGCACCCCATAGACTGGTATCATCTTGGCCTTCGGGGTTTGATTTACACCGGTCTATGGGTCTGTCCTGTGCAGTTCTAGGAGGTACACCCTCCCAGGCTTCGCCTCCCCTCTTTGGGGAGCAGCAAGTTTATTGTTTACTACCGGGGAATTCCGACAGTGCTGCCCAAGCAATTTTTAAACCCCACTTTCCCGACCCGACCTTGGGTCACATCTTACTTGTGGGAGTAAGATAAAAACTGGCCTTGTGCCTAACTCCTGGATTGAAGTTTGTAATGACCCTCCAAACGTTGTCTCATAGTCAAAATGTTATTTTACTGCCTCAGCTGACCGTGGCCGACTACTGCGATCTTCAATGTTATCCTGTACACTTCTCATTGCCCGATCACAAAGATGCAATGTAAGAAAAATATTTTTTAAAAATTTCATCCGATGTTGTTGTGTCGAACGAGAAACTTGAACTAAAGTACATTTTTGGGGCCTCTGAGCTAAGATCAAAGTATAATATCTGTTCTGCCCAAAGATGGGGCAAAAATATCAGGATTGTGGGGAGGGGTCTGAATTTGAGCCATACGTCTATAGAATAGAAGTATGTCACAAACTCCTACTGTTCTGGAGATAGACCTCCATAACCGGATATATTCTGAAACTGCATCAATCAGAGTACTTAAATAAGTATGTTTCAGTTTGAACAAAGATGGTACAATAATATTGTGGGGATCTGCATTTGTGTCTGATGTCCATAGAATGGAAATATTTTTAAGCATAGCAGCAATATACAACTGGTAAAGAATATAACTGTAGAATTTCCACAAATCTCGTTAGTCTATTATAATTATACCCACTAAGATTTTTGAATGTGATGAAAATTAACTAAGTGAAACTAAATAAAAACAAATGTAAATCCACTCATATGCACTTTGATCTGTGACCCCCTACCTATATAGACATTAATCTTGGCGAGCAAGTGGCCCCCTCCCATTGTTTGATTGGCAGAACTGTTATTTATAAGCTCACCGTTGCTAATACTAACCTTGAATTAAGAGAGAGAGAGAGAGAGAGAGAGAGAGAGATTAGTTTTGCAATAATCCTTTTAAGTAGACAGCCTTTGTTATGTCTGCTGAACTTGATTGTAAATTTAGTAACACCAAAAAATAGATTTAGTTCAGATCAGTTCTCTTGCTTATTTCAAGTCAAAATGCAATTAAAACACTATAATAATAGCCATCATTTATTTATTTATTTATATATCCGACGCTGCTGTTAGTTATTTCTGCTAACAGTCCCATTCTATTATGACGTTTACCGCATCATGAAATGAATGTTGACAGTAGGAGTAGAAGGTGGGAGTTAGATGGTTTTAGCTGTTTCATCAAAGAAAGCTTTCCTGCTTCCTTCCCACTCGGCAGTTGCATTTATCAAAAAAAAAATGTTCAAACTGAGCAATATATATATATATATATATATATATATATATATATATATATATATATATATATATATATATATATGGAGAACAGCTCTATGTCTGTGTGTATGGCTGTCCCTAAAAACGAAGACAGATAGAAAGAGAGAGAGAGAGAGAGAAAGAAGGTCGGAGGTTACATCGGCCGAAACGTTGTGAGCATAACATCCAAGATGAGAACGGTAGTCTGAATAATCTAAATAATATATGGTTTGTATTAAGTACTAATCACAGAAAAACATTTTGATTGTTCTCTTTATTAAAAAAAAACAAACAAATTTATTGTTCTCTTTTTTATTAAATAATCTCATTTTATACAAAACTAGCAAAACCTACCCGACCTCCGGGCAAAAATTAATTGAGAGAAGAGCATATAGTAAAAAAAATATTTTTACTCGAAGCATTGTTCATACATCGTTGCAGGGTGAGGAAATGGCAACGTTCTTTTTTTTAAATTTTGAACATAAACGCGTGTGGATGCTTATGTGGGTAATAAAATGAAAATTCTTGAAGGATCTTTAGAAATCTGATAACATCGAGGAGATAAGCTACCATCACAGAATACTAAAGCATTGCCTTTAAATTGATTCGGACCTTCTTTCTCTGAAGAAGAATGTTTTATCTTTCGAAATTAATAAGAAAAAAGTTTTAAAAAAACAAACATTTAAATGATTTTTAATAAAATATTGCATCTCAAAACGTGGTCTCCAAAGGCATTTGCTTGTCTGTTTTCATTACTTAAATTTCTAAAGATACTTCAAGAACTTTTATTTTATTAACCACATAAGCGGCCACGCGCATTAAAGTTCAAAATTTAAAAAAATATGTTGCCATTTCATTACCCTGCGACGAAGTCTGAATAATGCTTTGATAACGTCAAGAAGATAAGCTACCATCACAGAATACTAAGGTATTGCCTTTAAATTGATTCGCACCCTTTTTCACTGAAGAAAATAAATAAATAAAAAGTAAATAAGAAAAAAAATGATTTTTAATAAAATATTGCATCTCAAAACGTGGTCCCCAAAAGCATTTGTTTGTCTATTTTCACATCTATAAAAAAGTTATTTAACTAAAATAAGAAATAACTGCAAGGGATTTTTCCTCCTCTAACCAAGAGCCAAACAGAAATTAAGGGCAGCTCTCAGTAGAAACCTGAAAATCGGTAAGAAATGCAACATAAGGGATCAGAGATTGTAAATAATTTTAAATATCCAATTTCTGAGGCAGCAACTGAGTTTTGTGTATGTAATAAAAGACAAATGACTTGTATTTTCATTATCCGTCCCTTATAGTTTGAGTTTCAATATTTTCCGGCAACAATATCTATTTAGAGATATTGAATCGAGGAAGAGATGCACTATATATAAACAGATACACAGATATGTTTATTGCAGTAAATACAACTGAAAAATAAAAATTACACAACTGTTATTAACGATGTCATCCGTTTTCAGACATCAAAATTCTGTGAATCAATGGCATCCGACATAACGGCTTGTTGCCAGTCTCAGTTTTCATTCGTCATGTTCTTGGTTCCATCACTAATGGAAGCATCACTGACATGCTCGTTATCATTATGATCGAGATGCCTCAGCTCCATAACATGCCTGAATATCCCAGGTACTAAGATGTAATATAACTGAATGCAACCTGACTGATGTCAACACTTTGGATGAGAATGCATGGAGAGTAGGTATGAGACATTGCCTAGTGTTGACTACCACAGAGTCCAGAACACTTGCGGTAACCTAAATGCCAAAACTGGATGATGATGATGATGATGATGATGATGATGATGAATTGAAGATATAAAAAATGACGTAAAATGCTGCAAAAATCCTGAACGCGAAAAGTCGTCTGCAAGTAAATTAGTTCACAGCCACCTAATAAGTCGATGAAAAGTGGCCACCACCGATTGCTGCCAAATGCCAATTATTTAACAGATGAGGATGTCATAATTTTCTTTGTTCTGTACCATTTATTTGTAAGGACAACTGGTACTGATACAGAATCCAACTTCGTGTCTCCAGCTTTCGGGAAGGTTACATAAGCAGACGATAAAAAGCCAACATGAAGACTGAAAGACGATAAATTCAAAATGCTGCAGCATCGTCGTTTTTTTTTAAAGTTTCAAATAAATAAATACATTTTTTTAGACGAACAAAATAAAAATAAACAACTGGTCTTGCTTTGAAACTTCTGTCTCCACATAAATTCCTGCAGATAGCTGTCAATAAGGTCCCTGCTCCTACAGCACTCTTGTTGCTTTGTTTCTCTTCCTTCCACATTTTCACGACATAATTAGTAGTAGCCCTCGTTATCAGGTCCACGATATTTTTTCTGTGGTTGACTGTCAGAGGTTTATACCCCTCCTCTCCTAATTTGCTGTACGCCTTCCAACAGTCTGATATAACTGTGGTCTCAACAATTTTTTTCACTATGGGAAGGAGGGTTGCAGCATTCCTGTTGGGCACTGTCACCAGGAAACCCTCCTTCTCTGTGGGATCATATCCTCTGAAGACCCAGAGCGGCTGGAGAACCCTACCAACGTTGTGTTTACTATGGTTGAACATAAACTCGTCTATCTAAACCATATGTCCTGGGCCCCCGATCTGACAAGGATTTCTTAAAAAGCGTTGTTTGCAGATCTCCTGCAGAACATTTTTCCAGTCAATATTTTAGCCAGCTCCATTTTTGATTGCCAAAAAAACCTGTCATTCCTTATCGATGTCCATGCTCTGCATTTCGTATAAGTGCATCTCCATGCAACTTTGTCCGTAATCATATTCCTTGGTGTCAACCTACACATTTTCTACATTTCATTTGACAAATTTTTTTTGATTTATCTAATTTCAAAGTTTGTTGGAAATTGTTTGTCTGCTGACAGTTAATTGGCTAATCGTTTCGGCATCTTTCTGCTGCTTCTTACATAACCTGCCCGAAAGCTGCCAACACAAACTTTCTGGAAATTGGGTCGGATTCTGTATCAGTACCAGACAACTATATGAAAAACAAAATGTTAAAAAGAAAAAAAACTATCAAAATTAGGATTTAGTGTGATTAATCTAAAAAAAAATATAATGAACAGTTACGTGCGAATGGGTGATGATCTCTCTTGCTATGACCAAAAAATCCCTTCAGGCTGCCAAGTTATTATGCGGCAACTACATTTGATCCAGTATCTTGACGTTAAAACTCTTCACCATGTAACTTTGTTCGAGATTGTTCCTATTTACTTGCTACTCTATGAGGACAAAGTTAGACACAAGGTCAGTTTTTAATGTGGGGAAAATCCAGCTCCCCAAAAAGAAGCGCAACAAAAATTTAAATTTCCTAAGTCTAGAAGAATTTCTCCTTCACTGACTAAGGACAGAATGGGTGAAGTGTAGTATCAGAACAGATACTTTACTTTGTTCCTAGCCAAAAGACCAAGTTGTTCAAGATTTTTATAATCGCTAATACGTTGTAAATAAAAATATATAATTCTGTACAGATTGTTTTTGTAATGTTTATGATTAGGGTTAGGGTTAGGGTTAGGGTTAGTGCAGCACTCTACAAGTATGTATTGCCATATGTAAAGTACAAACACAGTAAAACGAATAACGCATATGTGAGTAACTAAAAGAAAGAGTGCATACTGTTTAGTAAGTTTTAGTTTTAAAAAAAGATAAGTAGGGTCTGCATTTACTATGTATATTGTAAGAATGTCCCTGAGAAGAAGTTGTAGTCGCTATTTTGTATAATTTTTAATCATTAATTAATTTTGTTAATTGTTTTTTTAATCAGTCGCCGAACCGCTAATTAGTACAGTAATTAAAACAATATCATCTAACACATGGTCTAATATAAAAATGTGATCCTGATTAGATTTATACCATATTTCTGTTATGGCATTCTGAGTAGAAGGAAGAGGACTTATTACTGGGATGGCGAGAGTTAATCATTCCAACTACTGCTTCCAAATACGCCATTCCTGTCTTTCCAGCCTTCCTACTTCCAGAGATGTTATTCCTGTTTTCTCAGGCTTCCTGCTTCCAGAGACGTCACTAAACCTTTTCCTCCGGATTCTCCTCAATTATCTATTGTAACAACTCGATGCAGTAAATGAAGCCGGGGTCACCAGCACCTGTCTCCACAAAAAGTGGTGACTCAGATGTGATGCTTGACACAGACAACGGCAAAAAAGATAACAGATCGTCCAGACCTGACCTGACCTACTTTGGTTTTGAACATCTCAACAAACTCAGCATAGAACGAGCAACAATACAGGCCTTGACTTTATACTGGTTGTAAAAAAAGTCAGGCTCATCAAGCATCAACATTGCTTTTCAAGACCTACCAACACTCTCTGCAAAAGACACAACAACCAAACTTTCCCGGATATTTATCCAGTGCTGAAAAATCCCCGGAAATTCAACTCACAAAGCCACCACTGACAACACTATGAAAGAAGTTGCACCAGTTAAAAAAAACCAGTACAGTTGCATACACACAACTAAAATACTCAAGAACAAGATGTTCGTTGATTAACTTAGATACAAGAGGAGCAATCAACTTGAACAATGCACTCCAACACAATACAGGCCGACTTGTACTTGGCTCTTCAAAGCTGAAAACTCACTTGCAAACCTCATACATCTGACTTCAACCATAGTGCACCAGTGATCCCGACAAATTAACATTCGTTAACTTCATCAAGGACTCATCAACCAAAACGAACATGTTCTGAGAACAGTACAGACTCATTTGAAGACACACTCTCTTCAAATTTGCAGACCTACTTGCAAAGAATGAGCTTCAACTATCATGCAGCCCCACCTGTACACTTAACTTTGACCATAGTGCACTACCGATCCTTAAAATTGAATGTTCGTCCATTAACTTCACAACAAGAGGACAAATCAACCTGAATGATTAAACCAACATAAGTGCAGATCCATTTGAACGTATCACTTTCAACCGTGCAGACCACTTGCATTGATCTCTTTAAATTTACCGATTAACTTACAAGCAATGCAACCAATAACACTGCAGATTCGCTTGCACCATGGACTTCAACCACGACAAAAACTCACTTGTACCACAGATCCACTTGCACTCAACATTTTTCAACAGTGCAGACTCACTTGCACTGCCAACTTCGAACACAGCAAACAGTAACTTGCATCACTAGTTTCATCAAATACAGAAACACTTGTACTACTCACTTCTGTAAAGTATGGAAAATGTCCCTTCCAACGTTTGTCACAGTTCACTACTGAATTGCAAATGGCTGCCCCTACAGTTTCTTATATAGTAATAAGGGGCAGATAACTCATGGTACTTCCTGTACCATGGACAGATAACTCCATTTACTATCTCAACAAAGGAGTAGATAACTCCTTTACCTATACATGCCTTCCTTGTAACCACAGGATGAATTGTCATGGTTATCTTCATATGCATCAGAGAACCTGTGCGATTTTCCATGCATTTGGGGGACAAGTTTCTCGGTGCTCTTGTTCTGTGACATGATGGTTGCCTCAATGGTGGGGAACTGACAGGGTGTGTATATCTTCCTGTGTTTCTCTCTAAGACTCCTGTGGTGTCATCAATTTCCATTTCTTCTTCCTCAGGCTCACTGGGTGGTCTGACATTAATGTGTCGTTCAACATCCATTGCTTCCTCAGTGGGTCGTTTCTGTGGGAGTTCAGAATATGTGGACGGATTTGAAATATCTAGAGTGGCATAATGTGGGCCATCCATAACTGGTTGGATTTTATGGAGAAACTGATGGTTGTGCAGCGTTATTCGATTGTTCCCAGCTGCCCGCACTCGGTGCTGTCGGTTACCATGTGTTTCCACGATCCTCCCCATCTTCGTCCATCAACGAGAGTAATTACCATCCTGGAGTTCCCGGAGTGAGTGACAATGCTGATTATAGAACTGCTTGTTCTGCATGTGCCTCTTGCCCATTGCCAACTCCCTTTGTTCGCCTATTTCTTTCCATTGTTTCCGGGTCTGATATTTATCCCATAGGACCAGAAGGTGGTCTTTAATGATTTGACCTCATAGCATTACGGCTGGAGACATGTTAAGGTCCTGGATGGGAGTATTGCGATTGGTTAGTAATGCTGAGCAGCTCGATCATGGCATAGGCGTCTGTAGCTGTCCATATTGTCAGCTAGTATTCGTTTTGTTGTCTTAAAAGCTAACTCTGTGCAGCCGTTGTTTTGTGCATAGTATGCTGATGAGGTATGTTTACATATACCCCAGTTCCTCAAAAAGGAGTCATACTCCTGTAACTCAAACGGTGGTCCTCTGTCTGAAAAAATTTCCTCTAGTGACCCATAAGTACAGAACCAAGGTGTCGCATATGGTTTTGCCCCTCGCCGATGTTATTGGGGTAACTTCCACCCATCCTGTATATCGATCAGCATATACTAAATAGTTCCTGCCTTGTATATCAACAAAATCCATGACAACTTGTTGGAATGGAAAATCCGGATCTGGTAGTGAGATCAAGGGCTCCTTAGGCTGAGGTGGCACAATCGTGTTGCGCGTGCAGCACTGGAATATGGTTTGTTGGATGCTAGCATCCAGACCCAGCCAAAAAAATCATTGTCTTGCATTTGCCAGCATACCCTTTACATCCTGATGCGTGGAATTAAGGGATTCTAGTACCTAAGCATGAAGTTTTCAAGGTATCAGGATTTTGTTGCCTTTTATAATGACTACCTCCAGGCAGTATATTTCTTCCTGCATAGGCCAGAAAACCCGAGCTACGGGTGAGAGGTCATTGCATGATTGGGAGAAACCATTTTGACTCAGATCTCTTAAAGTCCGGTATTCTTCATCTGTGGCTGCTGTGGTGACAATCCTTTCCCACGTAATAGCGTTCAACTTAAGGTTGCTTTCGTACATCGACATGAAGGCGGCTTTGACTGCTGTGTTTATCATTTAGTCAGGGTTTCTTGGTGGAATACCTGTTGGGTATCGGGATGCACAATCCAGGGCTAAATTAAATTTTCCGGGGTAATGTTTTACCTGGAAGCGGTACATCAGTGTCTTTTCCTTGAAGTTCAACAGGCGAGGGTTATTAATATTTTACAGGGCCTGGTTCGAATAGATTTTTATTAGTGGCAGGTGATCCACTGTTACCAGCAAATCCGGTATCCAAGTATGAACATTTGGCAGGATTCTAGTCCGTAGACGAAGGCTAAAGCCTCTTCTTCTACTGATGCGTATTGCAACTCTGCATCGTTGGTAAAATGGGACCCAGCCAGAATGAATCTCCAGTGGCCATCCCTACAACTTATGTTTACTTCGCCCTTACATCTACAGTGCTTTTGAAATAGGAAGTACGATATTCCTGTGTTGTTGTAATCTGTCGCCAGCCCTGTCACTCTGGTCATTTCAAATGTTTGGACATCCTTCTCAATCTTCTTCACTATTACTCTCTTAGATTCTTGGAATATACTCTTCAGTGTTTCGTCCCAATAAAACTTTCTGTTCTTTGTCCTCAATCGTTCTTGGAAGGAGGCCATAACTTCTGCTTGTGAAAAGGCAAACGATACCTGATTCATAAACCAGGACCTAACCCCAGTGATATTCGTGGGGGTAGGGAATTAAAGGATGACTTGTCATCTTTTTTGTAGGTCGAACACCAGTTGCAGTTACCAGAAATCCTACAAACTCTATCTTCATTTCCGAAAAATGAAACTTTTCCGGATTAAATACAATCCCCTTGTCTGCACAGTGACTGATGTAGTCAACCGTGTGCCAGAACGATGATTCTATTGAATCGTCCCATAGGAGGCTATCGTCTATGCATCGGGTTTTACAAGCCATATCAACTGTGATGTCATCAAACCGACAGGTGTATCCATCCCCTGATCTATTGAAACCTTGAGAGGCCTGACAGTACCTATATCGGCCCTACTCATTAATTAATGTAGTGGCGTCCCGTGCGGCTGGGGATAGCGGTAGACTGTGGTATCCATTCCATGTGTCAAGGATCGTTTTCCTGGTGTGTCCCAGTATCATCGAAACCTGATTGAACAGGGGTGAGATGTGATGTGTTTCTCTCATAGTAGCATCCTTCAACTTTTGTAGGTTCACCGTGCACCTTGGAGACCCATCCTTTTTCAGCGTGACTACCATCCTTGAACACCAGGTAGTAAATGTGCCTATCGGTGCCGGTTCTATGTATTGTCTGATACATATACCGCCTGTCACATTTTCTTGTTCCTACTTTTATGCATAAAAACAAGACACCTCTTATCTGTAATCGGTTGTCCGTTATGCTCCGTACTCATGAGTTACAGGCATCATGGTGGGTTCCATTGTCACCGAGGGGGGTAGCTCTAGGGTGCTCATCTGAAATTGTTCCCCGTCCCACTAGAGGTGGGGCAGGTTCGTCAGTTGTGTTTTGTTGTACTTGCTCCCCTTGCGAGCAGAACAACTATCTGGAGCACTGTTGGTTAACATGAACGACTCTTCTTGACATTTTTGCTCGTGGCTTCTGTTTTGGACTCCACAAGTTTACGGCATACTTTCTTCATGCGCCCTATCACTCCACAAAAGTAGCATTTGAGTCCAACTGCTGGACAATCGTTCCGTTCATTGACCCTTTGGGGTGAAATCTCTCCACATCCATTGCAACATTTGGTGTATTGTGGAGTTGGGAGGTCCTTGGTCCTCTGGTAGTGCTGTTCCTGGTTCGACCGTTGCACTTTGGATAATGTAAGGGGGTGTGTGGCGTTGTAGAACTGAGGGTTTACTTGTCTGTTGCCTCCAGACAGACCAACCGTGTGAACTTCTGGTCCAAAGTGTCAGATGACGCTACCTCCACAAGTACCTTCCTTTGGTTTTCTACATTGCTAAGTCCTGCTATCATTTGTCCGGCAGGCATGTCATCTGAGTAGCCTATTTGCTGCTTGCAAGTTTGTTCATTTGGACATCGAACCCTGAATTTGCAAAATTTAGCATGGCCACGTAATCTCGATAAAAAATGTGTTATCGAGTCACCATCTTTCTGCCTCATGAAGTGGAATTTCTGTTGGTGGACTTATTTGTGTAATCCTCTTACTGCCACTGACGTAACAGGTACTCCTTCAAGGCAGAGTTGAGCGTTTCTGCCCCTACTAGTTTGAAGAGTAGCCTGTTCGTTTCCGATGAACGTTCGTTCCAGATTGCGCCTGGGTCTTCCAATCTGCATACATCTTTGTATCAGGACTATGTGTCCAAAACAATGCCTATTCTCCGTTTGTGGTACCCAATCCTATTGAGGGTCGTTCTAGTCTTTTAACCCATGACATATCGGAATGACCGCAAAGCATTTCTTTTCAGAGCTCAATATTTTTGTTTTTGCAGTTCAAAAAGTTGTTTCACCAATTGCACACCTTCTTGCTCTATAGTGTCTGGTAGTAGACAATTTCAATGTCCGACGTAATGCTTAAAAAAATTCCACGCTTTACAGTATTCTTAATCCTGTTCGTAGTGCCATGTAAAGTATGGAAAATATCCCTTCCAACGTCTGTCACTGTTCACTACTGAATTGCAAATGGCTGCCCCCAAAGTTTCTTATATAATAATAAGGGGCAGATAACTCATCTACTTCCTGTACCATGGACAGATAACTCTCGTTTACTATCTCAACACAGGAGTAGAT
Source organism: Sepiola atlantica (assembly GCA_963556195.1). NCBI lineage: Eukaryota > Metazoa > Mollusca > Cephalopoda > Sepiida > Sepiolidae > Sepiola > Sepiola atlantica. The sequence continues at coordinate 162,317,296 of OY744521.1, read as the reverse complement.
AACTCCTTTACCTATACAACTTCGACCATCTTTGCCATTAGACTTTCAACATATCTGCACATCTGTCCTATTACTCATCCTCATAACGTTTCTAATTTATACGATCAATTAGGGCCTTGTCGTGCTGACCCTCGTTTGATGACTAAGCACACCTAACAAAACCGGATGTGTAATCATTGAACATCTTAGCCATTATCATACCGATTTTGTTTATGACTTAACAATCCTTATAACACTGGATTTTTAATTTTTGAACGCCTTAACCCGTGTGACAGAAATTAACAAACTTTCTTTCTTTCTACACACACTCAACCAAACAAATCAGATCTCATCAAAGTGTCGCACCAGGAGCAGCTCACAGGACAATATAAAGGGAGTGGGTTTCTTTACTCAGGAGCTCATTCGGGGCCTTTGACCCTAACCTCGCCACCTGGCACTGTCTATTACATCGTTGTCGACTGCACCTTGCTCCATGAACATTTGTCAGACATTACAGTAAGCTTTTCTCCAGCTCTGACTCCTGTGAAACTGCTGCTCCAGCTCCTGCTCTGAATCCTGCAGCGCATGCTCCAGCTTCTTCCAGCAGCTCCTGCCTCTTCAGCTCCTTGTTTCTGCACCTGCCTATCTGGCTTCGGCAGCTTCTTTTCCAGTGCCCTGTTGACATCCTGTACCTGCCTGTTTCCTGTTCACCCAGCTCTTATCCACACCCACACTGACTGGACCTACGTGAGGTATCTCATTATACCTCAGGGACGTCCACATCAACCTCAGTGTGACGTCATCTCATGCTGTCCAGTTTCCAGAAGCGTCTTCCATGTCGTTCGTTCGAATCGCGTCTCGTTTCAGCACAGACTTATTTCTTTGAAAAGCCATGGCTTAAAGGAATCTTTTATAAAATATTCTTTGTTGTGATATAAGAATATAATAAACTTGTAAAGTATGTAACTTTACATTTGTTTTATTATTACTTTTTTCGGTGCTTCTGTATTATTGGGGCAGATGAATTTCATTTTCATTTTAGAAGAGTTAGTTGAAAGGGGAGATAATTAACTGTTTCTTTTTGTTGTAATCATAAGCTAGTAGGAAATCCAGCAAATTAGTAAGAAAATAAATTGAAAAAAGAGTACTTATGCAGTTTACGGACCGGAACGAAATAATAACGTTATGATTTAGAAAGCCATTCTTAACATATATATAGGCGTACCTACCATTCACAGAAGTCTTCTTTACTTTCACTTTTGTTTAACTTTTTTTTTAACTATACCGTTTTTGTTTCTTTCTTTTTTATCACATTATCATTTTTTTAAAATAGGACTTTTAAGTTAAAATTATTTAAGGATATCGTTTGGTTATAAATAAATTTAATTATTTTAAAACTATAACAAATTTTGTTAATGTAATTTTGTTTTAATCTCGATTTATAAAATGATAGGACGTAAATAGCTTCCAAAACGTTCGATCTTTTAAATACATGAGGATTTGCTGAGAATTTAAATATTAGAATTGACTTTCTATTCGACAGTTTAAATGCTTCTAAATTATTTTCAAGTTTCGAAACGTAACGAAGTAATTCATTCTCTTTTCTTTTTCATTTCCTTAACTATTTATAAAAGATTAAAATGGCTGACTTGTATTACGAATAAACCGAAATGCATTCTGCTGGATTTAATTTTGTAATTATTTTTCTTTTTAAATATGATTTTAAAAAAGTAGCTATGGCATTTTACGCTATTACAGTTCTGATTACAGTAAATAAACGATCAGTAGTAGATTAAAAAATATATAATGTGTAAGTCTGTAGAGACGAGAAACAAAGAAAATCTTATTAATATAAAGATTATTATCAACAAATGCCCATGTGGTTTCAACATGACATTTTCAGTTTACTACCAGGCGGCGCTGTTGTTGCTATACCGACCTTGACCTTGCCAAAGGAACCCCCACGCCCTAACGAAGTGAGAGACTCTTTCCTTTTTGAAATAACTGGAACTCTTCACCCTGAAAGATCGCCGAAAAGCAAGAAATCAAAAATGCATGAAGAATTTAGGAATTTCGTCCGACATTTCCTCGGTCCAACGACTGAGTATTTTTGTTGTTTTGGATTTTTGGTGTACGGATTCGCCATGTGCCGTCTTATGACGTCCGTTCTAACGTACGCTTCCCAGTCCGTGTTTTCCCATTATCTCGGATGGCTATCCAGACTTCCTAATCTCGGCGAATGGGCAGGTTGGTCCGTTATTTTATATTTAAATTGTTTCCTTTTCTTTTTAATTTATTTAAAAATAAGTTTGAATCACTATAATTCGATAAAAGAAAGCCAAATATAAAACATGCACATTTCGTCTATTACGTTTTGTGGTATGTATGGAGGCATCAAAGGGCTAAAATAAACTTTGAAGTAGAATTTTTAGTGAAAATGAAAAAACATTTATTATTGTTATTTTTTTTTTTTTTTACGGCATGTCAACTATCGTTGGTTCATTTTATGCCGAAACCCTAACCCATGTTTTGTATATGATTCGTTTGTATATTAATTTGTTTGTAAACAAATTGCCTTCAAACGATAGTTTCTATTTAACTCCTAGATGAAGCTGTCACTGGTACTACCACTCCGTCCGAGTCAGAATAAACCCGGGGGTAGTGATAACTAAGCGGTGACTCCACACAACCCAAAGCTCCCAAATTGGTGTTTCACTGTTGGATGCGGTTTTGTATCTTTCCCACGACGTGTGGGGAGAGGGTGCTTTAATACGTAATAGGGTTGGGAAATAGGGTAGGCGGAAAAAGGTAGAGACAACTGGAAAAGATGGATTTCGGAGTGGGTGGGATAGAAGTGCACACCTTGCCCAAGGGTGTCCGACGCAATTTAGTGTCCTGCTCGAGATAGATTCTATTTAACCCATAGATTGGACCCTGACAGGTACTACCACTCCGAGTTAGAGTAGACCTGTGAGTAATGGTAAGTGTTTACCCACACACACCCAAAGTTTCCTTTAACGTCATCTAATTTATAGTATGGAATCTAATAAACATGTCTAAACTAAATCATAATTAATTCTCGCAAGTAAAGTTTGTATCAGATATAAAAGAAAATTCGGGTAAAGTACAGAATAGTTAACAGTCGATAACTCGTAAACAAAAAAAATAAAAAACAAAGGAAACTGATTAGAATTAAATCTCTACCTACCGACCCTTATACTTTTAACGCGTGGAAACTAAGACTTTTGGTGCTTCTACAGAATTTGAACAGAGCCAAACTGACTTTTGCTGCGCTAAACATAAAACGTAGGTTAAGATAAAAAAAACACACATTTTTCAGTTCAAATTTTGTATAAGCACCTGGTCCGATTTTTTTATTTCATAATTTATGGCGGCCGAGATCATCGATTCACTTCGCTAAACTGGTTTTACGAGGATTTGTGTGTTCCAAGGGGGATAGCTTATCACTCAGACTTAGGGTTAGTGGTAGGGTAAGTAATTTTATTTTTGTCTATCTTTTCAGCTGAAGTTAACCGAAGTTAAGCCATCACGTTGGCCCACATTTGGATTTGCATGTCGATAAGACACACCAACATCGAAATATAATTCCAAAATAAAAAAGATCTTAGTTTTTACGCGTTAAAACTATACGGGTCGGTAGAGAATTTACTTCTGCTGAGTTTGCTATAAATTATTTGTTTTCATTTTTTGTTTACGGCTGTTAACTCTTTTGGACTTAGAAGTCCGAAAATTCTAATCGAATATTTTCAGATGTTAAATAAAAATCTCAAGGTTTTTTTTTTTTTACCCAATTATTGTAATTTGTAAATAAAAAGATCATTACGTAAGAAGTAGCCTTTTTGTTTTCAATATATAAAAATTACAGATTCATTGTGCTGAAACTTGGCTTAAATGTTACAAAAAAACACAGTCATGCGTATTTTTATTAATGAAATGAAATAATTGTTAGGCTTTTCTTATTAATATAAATATTATCTGCCGCGTGTTTGCAAATCTATTGTATATTCTGTTTAGAGTTTTAACTGTTTTCCTTTAATTTATTTTTGTAATGTAAACAATATTTCTTACTCGTATGGGCTACCGTAGTTTTTCACCGGCACTCGTTTTCACTTTTCTTTTTAAATACACATGTTTGCATTTTAGACGTTGTTCTGTCATCTCTTACCACCGCCATAAAATCTAGCGTTAATTCCTATTTTAGTCATGTAAATTTGTTATCTTGAACTTTTTAGCTTTAAGATAGCTGCCACTGAAACATTATCTTAATCAAATTAGCGTAAAAGTGAAACAGTGCATTTGATGGCGGCTATTCCGAACTCATAACCGTAATTTATTTACCTCCTCGCCAGGAGGTTAGGCACAAGGCCAGTTTTATCTTACTCCCACAAGGAAAGATGTGACCCAAGGTCGGGTCGGGAAAGTGGGACTTGAAAAGCCAGCGCCCGAGAAGGTGAGCACTCTGGCCATTAAAAATTGCCTGGGCAGCCCCGTCGGCATTCCCCGGTAGGGGCGCCTCAGGCAGTAAGCAATAAACTTACTCCTCCCCAAAGAGGGGAGGCGAAGTCTGGGAGAGTGGACCTCCTAGAAATGCACAGGATCGTCCCATAGACCGGCGTAAATCAAGACCCGATGACCAAGACGATACTAGTCTATGCAGTGTATCCATCGGAACAGATACTACACTTTGATCTTAGCCAAAAGGCCAAAATCTAAAAATAACCGTAAGCCGAAATCAAATAGACTGTTTCTCTTGTAGCAAACGGTCATTAAAAAACGTTCGAATTTTTATTTAGACGGTTTTAAACGTGAATAAATGATTGCACACTAAGAAAAATTAAATTAATTTTTTCTTTTTAATTCGTTCGAATTATTGGTGCTTATCCAAAAGTATTCAAGCTTTCAATCGTAGGCGTGCCCCTTTTCTTCCTGAGATTCTCATGAATGGTTCTGCTCTTGAGGAGAAATCGACTCTGAAACTTCTTGGTCTTTCTCTCTCATCAACCCCTGTCCCATAGCTGCAATGTTGCATCTCTGTGCTTGTTTTACAAGTACTTCAATGAAATGTGCTCTGACAAAGTTTCTGCTCTGGTGCCACCGCGACATAAATACACCAGACAAGTTCGACAATCAACTAAATCCCACCCCTTCACTGTAGAGATCCCCAGATGCCGGAAAGCTTTCTACTCTAATGGCTTCTTTCCTCAAACTGTTAGACTTTGGAATTCCCTCCCTGTCCCTGTTTCCCTGATTGTACCAACACGCGGAGATTTAAATGTAATGTGAACAAATATTTCGATGCACAACTCCCCACTTAGAATCCCCTTTATGAATCTGGTCCTCTAATTACAGTTACCTCTTACGTCTCGGTGGCAATATGCCTTGTTTTGGGTGAATAAAAGGAGAAAAAAAACAGATAAAACTCCAAAATTGAAACTCAGCTGAAAAAAAGTAATCGGCATCTTTATAAATAAGTTTGAATAATCCAAATTAGCAACCCCCATCTAAAAAATTCTGAAAGATTTTTAAGTTTGACTAAGACAAATTACCTGCTCATCGATCAGGATAATATTTTAATCTGACAGGTTTTTTAAAAAACACCCTCTTTATTAATATCCTCCCTACAGGCATTATATATTAAAATCAGACTTTTTTTTAGTTATGGAAGGCCTTAATAACCTTTAATCATCTGTTACTCCAGCTCTCCTTAACCATACCCCAGTTTAATAATATCTAAAGAGTAGAAATGGCATACACCTATGCTCTTAATATTCTATGCTACTCAGGTTACTTGGCCTTTTGGCTAAGATCAAAGTGTAGCATTTGTTCTGATGGATACTGCACCCCATAGACTGCTATTGTCTTGGCCTTCGGGGCTTGATTTACGCCGGTCTATGGGTCTGTCCTGTGCAGTTCTAGGAGGTCCACCCTCCCAGGCTTCGCCTCCCCTCTTTGGGGAGGAGTAAGTTTATTGCTTACTACCTGAGGCGCCCCTACCGGGGAATGCCGACGAGGCTGCCTAGGCAATTTTTAATGGCCAGAGTGCTCACCTCTCGGGCGCTGGCTTTTCAAGCACCACTTTCCTGACCCGACCTTGGGTCACATCTTACTTGTGGGAGTAAGATAAAACTGGCCTTGTGCCTAACTCCTGGAGAGGAGTAAATAAATACTCTTTACTTATTCATCTTTGTTTATTCTATTGGATTCTTTGACACTTGTATGTAAAATCCTAGAAAATTATTACCTGTATTAATTTTGAGAAAACATTACAATATTAAATGAGGTAAAAATATAAAGGACCTAGAGTAAAAGGAATATATGTGGAGATGAGAGAGAGTGAGAATATATATTCAGAATGAAGGGAAAAAAACAAGCATATATATATATTATATATATATATATATATATGCAGCATCTTTTCTTGAAGGCAAGTATTGTTAAATATAACCGACAACTTATGTCTGAATATCCTTTCGTAGATCCTTTCCATTGTCCGAATCAGAATCTTAGTTTCGGGGGGGTAATTGACCGATAAATCGGTTGTAGTTTTCATTTGTGTCCCAAAGTACTTCCACACCCATCCGGGTCCATCTTCAGGGGAATGAGGTGAATCAGGTAAAGACCATGTGTTCGCATTATAGATGGTTTTGACAGGAATTATATAAGTACAAAACTATAGTTAGCATTATAGACGTTTTAGTATATTATTGCTGGTATTAAAGTTAATTCTGTTCATTACGTTTTGTTTTTAGGGCTTCTAATATATGGAGTTTTTGTTTGTTAGTAATATATTCTAAGATTTTGGTATTTTCTACTAAGAGTTTTCTGAATTGCGATCAGGGCAGGAATGGTCGTTAGTTAAGTGTTCGGCTATTAGATGAGTATCCGACAAATGCATCGTCAATCTCCTCAACAAAGTCGTGGTCATCAAGCCTATGCATATGTTTTTTTCTTGGTTGTCGAAGACACAGTCTCCCAAAGGACATTTGAACTCATTCCCCTGAAGATGGATCTGGATGGGTCTGAAAGTACTTTAGGACACAAATGAAAACTATGACAGATTCATCGGCCAATTCCTCCCGAAACTAAGATTCTGATTCGGACAATGGAAAGGATCTACGAAAGGATATCCAGACTAAAGTTGTCTGTTATATTTAACAATATATATATATATATATGTACACACACACACACACATGTAAAAACAATTGAGTCCTCTAGGATTTCAGTATCGTAAAAATATGAATGAATAATTTAATTTAAAAATGATACAATTTCTTGCAACAAGTTTGTTGGCTAAGTTGGTAGAGCATTGGACACCCGTAAGCACTAGTAGTAGAGTTTGAATATCCGGGTTAGTGAGCTTGTTACATCTATCCACACTGATGAGTTTTCTCACAATGAAACAGCTGTCTGTGGATGATTTCATACAGATTCTTTGAGAAAAATTTGACACTGTTTGGAAAGGAAAGAAAATAGTTATATCTTCGCCAATAACTGATGTATTCTCAAAATTCAAAATGCATTTCTTAAAGGATCTTTTGACAAATACAGTTCAGTCAAAGTAACTGCTTTGAGTCTCTATTACAGCCCCCAGGCAGGACTTGAACCTGTAGCATGTGACCTTCAGTGTCCTTTGAAAAAAAGCTGACCACCAGTTTGATTCTGGCAATCAACTCATCTTTGGTGTTGCAGGCAGTACGGTTGGTGCCTTTCTCAATTGTGTGTCTATGAGGTTGCCATCAGGCGAGTTGGGCCGGATGTAGGAAATGGTGAAATCATGGAAGTTCTTGTATCACCACTTCTAGGTTTTTCTGGAAGTGTGACATGGACTTGAGTCTTGCTGCCACTATATGGCCTTCTCACAACAACCCTCTCCACTCGGTGCTCAACAGTGGACAACAACTAAATATAGTCATCTGAATTGAGTCTGAGTCCCTTTTCAAAGATGTGGTGCGACATGACATAGCCTTCGCTAAAAACACCCCAAGACCATCACAGTTTGAGGGAACTTGGTCTTCATGACATGAAAGACTTTTTGCGAACTGTCAGCTGCCACCTTTTCTGTGCATTTTATGGCTGGTTCTGACAGAAGTTCTTTTAATCTTAGAAGAACGAGAGCATCCCTGGATCCTTGTTAAGGAGTTTCTTTGATTTCGTAAGACAATTCTCTTGGACCTTAGAGATGTGTAGTTGACCATTGCACCTCTTGTATGAGGAGTCATGAAGATCCTTGTTCAGCTGTTTCTTCATAGTCGTCATTTAGATGCCCATCTCTCTCACCAAGGTTTGCATTTCCTTGCCTGGATCTTGCCACTGCTTTCTTTGTGGATCTTGCCACTCCCTTTTTTTTGTTTTTTTTTTGCAGCTAAATGAATTTCATTGTGCACATACAGTCAGAACACCTGCTATGATCCTTCTTGTTATCCACTGTTTCCACACCTCCATCGGAATTCTCCAGCTCATATCTTACGACAGTCAAGGGTATTCAAGGAGCACTGAGCTGCAGTTAAGATTTCCAAATTTTTGTATCCGGCATGAACGATCATGAAGCAGGTCACTTCTAATACTCTGGTGCTTTCCAGTCATCCATGGTCTTCAGCTCTCAAACCCGCTAATAGTACAAAAACACTTATCCGTTGGACTTAACCAATATTAAATACTTCAAATGGTTCTGAAATGAAAGATTATAAAAAAATTTATAAAATTTGTCCAGAAGACCATAGGAACTCTAAGATAAGTAAAATTTTCTCCTACGAAAAAACACCAGCTATATTATCCAGATCAATCAATAGAATCCTTGTTCTTAAGAATGAATTTAATAATTCTGGAATCATAATGCCAGTATAGATCAGGGATGTGAGTTCTCTACTTTTTTACCAAAATCCGCTTTTTTTTTTTAATAGGAAAAGCCTGATTTTCCCTCTTATGACAATTCTTTCTGAAAACTGAAAATATTAATTTTGCATCAAGGCTCAGACTTCAAGCAATTCATGAAGGGGGTAGGGGAGTTAGATGACTTTTGTTTCATCAAATAATTACTTCCTGTTTCTTACACCCATATATGCACTCATTGTCTTTCTCTTAATTTTGACTTATTTAGCTGAAACTGATTGGAGATTTTTTTAGGAAAAAAGTTGTTTTTTGTGCTTACCTCTTTCCACACACCTAGGGGGTTGTGCCCCCCCCCCTCCCGGTTGGAAAATTCATCTTGATCTCAGCTTTTTTGCTATTGGCTACTCATCTTTTGGCTAAGATCAAAGTGTAGTATCTGTTCCGATGGATACTGCACCCCATAGATTGGTATTGTCTTGGCCTTCGGGACTTGATTTACGCCGGTCTATGGGTCTGTCCTGTGCAGTTCTAGGAGGTCCACCCTCCCAAGCTTCGCCTTCCCTCTTTGGGGAGGAGTAAGTTTATTGCTTACTGCCTGAGACGCCCCTACCAGGGAATGCCGACGGGGCTGCCCAGGCAATTTTTAATGGCCAGAGTGCTCACCTCTCGGGCGCTGGCTTTTCAAACCCCACTTTCCCGACCCGACCTTTGGTCACATCTTACTTGTGGGAGTAAGATAAAAACTGGCCTTGTGCCTAACTCCTGGAGAGGAGTAAATCAATACTCATATCCATGATAGATACATACATATATACATAATCTTTTCTTAGATACTGATATTTAGTGGGAAGGGGTGGGCCAAGTGGCATAATGTTCTTTCTTTTTTAACTTAGAACACATTTCTTTTTCGTTTTTTCTTTTTTTGTTTAAATTAAAGAAATAATTGTTGACCCTAGTTAAAACTGAAGGTCAATTATGCCGGTGTCTGAAAGAAAAAGGTCTCGCATACCACTGTCTGACACAGTGGTGTGCAGGTGTCTGGTGATACTCGGAATCAACTCTTTGATTGCATAACCCAAAGATTCAAGTATAAGTCCTAGTAATGAGAAATATTATGAGAAAGGGAAATAGTTTGAATATGATTGGAGCCCCCATCTCCCAAATTTTGATGCCATGTGCGACGTCTCTGTCTCCCCCCCCCCCACACACTCCATTGCCACTGATTTGACATCACCTAAGCATCGGATCTTTACAAATTTCAGAATAACTTTCTTTTCTATTAAAATAATCAAAAGTCGCTTGTATTTATTTCTTATAAATGAATACGTTTAACTTTTCTGATTTAAAAAAAATTAAAATCAAAAATATTACTCGTTTGTCATTCTGTCTCAGTAATTTAATAACGTAAGTTTATCAACAATTTATTTTCCGTTTTAGGACATATACTTACTTTTTATTAAAAAATGTCTTTCTTTAGGGTAAATAATGGTCGGAATGTATGGCAGTAAAATAAAGATGCATAAATTCAGCAAATTGTAAATATACAAAAATAAATACAACTACCATTTTCAGTTTATTTGGTTGATCATTTTTTTCTGGTGATAATGTAAGAACAGTACTAATCAGTATGTATTAGTTGTTTTTTTAAAGATTTTATTACCGTTTTCTTAAAAAAAAAAATGAGACCTAGATTATCTTGACATTTTGTCTGGTATTTGTGTTTGTGTGTATATATATATATATATTCTGGCCTGTTCCTCTGTCTTCCCTCTTATCGCCTTTTACCCCCTCCCCCCCCCCCCCCCACCGCCTCCTCCATACTAGCTCAGTAGGTGTAAAAGTGAAAAGAAAAGCAATAAAAATATAAAAAGAAGAATAAGAAACAAAGATGAATGTGTCACCCACTTGTCATATTTCAACGTCACTTAAAGTCTTCTCATATCTCCAATCGGATCATCTTTTCCTCATCCCATGTGTGTGCCGTTAAAATAAAATTATTTCCAAATCTTCACTTTTTCTGAAGATGTTCGCCAACACGAACGAAACTGGTCAAATCTCTTGTTTTTGTTTTTCTCCTGCACTTTAACCTGTTTTCCGTTTGTCATTTTTCACACATTTTGTTTACCACAGCATTTCATTTTCATGAATTATCGTGTACCTTACCCCATATATATATATACACGCACACACGGAAGCCACCTAAATTTATGGAGATAAATGTATAATGTAACAAAAGAAAATAAAGTAAGGAATAAGATGACTAAAAACCCGAAGAAAAGGGAAATAACTGGGCGAAACAACAAAGGACGGTCAGTGAAAATATGTTTTAACTCGGGAATATTTAGATTAATAATTATAGCTGATGATGAATGATTTGAAATACCAATAGATAAAAGTATAGGATACATATGTTACCACTTGGATATAACGAGACTATAGTTCCATGTGAGAAAAAAAATAATATATATATATGTTGATAATGAGTACTGATTGTAATTTAGGCTCTGCTCGCCTAGTTTTTCATGTTTTTTTGTTTGTTTTTGTTTTGTACAATTAGCACTGAAGATAGCCACACAGAGAAATAAATGCACAGGAGCATTTTACAAATATGTTGGTGTTAGCCAAAACAATTGTATTCTAAATAAAAAAAAAAAGAAGTTTTATGAAGTGACGTGAATCTATCCTTTATAATATTGATATGGTATAAAATTATACCAAAAATATTGAATATATATATATATATATATATATATATGTTGTGTTTATTTAGGCAAACATTATTAAATAACACAGAGTATTTTTGCTTGATAAATTTTTTTATTTTTTCAATTTTCCGAATGGCCGATTTAATGTTTCGGTCAAATAGGTGTATGTAAGTTTCATGGGTTTCTTGTTCCATTTTCTTTCCTTTTTCGCGAGTACTTTCGAAAATAAAATATTTAATATAATTACTAAACACTCCATTAATGCCCGCTACGTTGATGATATCCTTATTTTAGCAGACAATAATGATGGAATAAAAAAAAACAAGACATTTTTCAAAATAACTCTGTACTTATATTCACTCATGAGCTTTACGTAAATAACAAAATTCCGTTCTTAGATCTCATTGACTCTAATAATGACGCATTCATCACCTTTCCCTATAAAAACCTACCTCTATTGATATATGCATTTTAAGTTTTAGAAGCGAATGCCCATATCTATATAAAATTGAAACGATTAAAAATCTATTAAACCATGCTAAGCTAATCTCTTCAACAAAAAAATTATTCCTTAACGAATTAAAAAAAACATTAAGCGAGTCCTAATTAATAATCTATTTCCCAATTATATTGTAGACGAACATATAAAATTAATGATTCGAAACTTAGACAATACTAATAATAATCAGCTAAATAATTCCCACTACATACATCTATTTTACTGTAACCAAATGCATCCAAATGTTAAATTGGATAAAAAAGCTTTTAAAAAAACAATACATCGCTACATATTCCCCATCAACTCTGCTAATAAAATAAGACTCATCATTTATTATAAAAAAATAAAAACATCAAACCATGTAGTTCAAAATAACACTTCTCAGACCAAAAATACATTAGGAAGAATCAATGTAATATATCAGTTTCAATGCCCCATGGGAGAATATATCTCCGACAATAACAGTAAAACTAATTCTTACATCGATTTCACTACCACAACACTTTCCCAAAGACTCACCTTACATCTCTCTGACACTAGCTCCATTTGCCAACACTTAAAAAAAATGATTGCTCCCCTTCTCAATATAAGCACATCCTAGTTAACAATACTAAAATAATACACGACAATACCAATATCAAAAGATTAAACATTCTTGAAGCCTGCTACATCAAAACTAAACATCCCACGATCAATAAAGTGAATTACAAAACTAGTCACATTTTAACGTGTCTAGCATAGTAATGAACATTACCAAATTCTTAGCCGTTAAGCAATTATACTTTTGAATCTTGTACGCGCTTAGAACGTAACCAAATTCTTAGCAGTTAAGTAATCAAACTTTTGAATCTTGCACGCTCTTAGAACGTAATCACGCTCTCATGTAGTATCTCAATATTAGAGACGCTTTTTTTAAGTTGTAAATTACTAGCCGTTATAATGAAAAAAAAAAATTAACAGTAAAGACATTTGTAAAGACACCACCTGAAGATGATTTGACGAATCAAATCGAAAGTACTTGCGAAAAAGGAAAGAAAATTGAACAAGAAACCCACGGAACTTACATACACCAATTTGACCGAAACACTAAATAGACCATTCAGAAATTTGAAAAAATAAAAAAAGACTTATCAAGCAAAAACACTCGGTGCTATTTAATGTTTGCCTAAATATATATGTATATGTGTGTATATATATATATATATATATATATATATATATATATATAAAGTAATCCAACAAAAGATATAAGCGTCAACTAATATCTTATAATTAGTGAAACATCCGGATAAAAACTGAAGCTCAATATACTGGATAGAGCATTAATATTATAATACAAATTAAGTAATAAAATAAGGTGTCAATCAAATTTTATTAGAATTCAAAGTTCAAGCAAAGTATTCTTAAGTACTTTGCTTGAACTTTGAATTCTAATAAAATTTGATTGACACCTTATTTTATTACTTCATTTTATATTATAATATATATATATATATATATATATATATATATATATATATATATAGCAGGGCTACCAGACGTTGTCCAGGGACATCAAAACAAAATAGAAGAGGTTAAAAAGTGTTACATCTCGAAACTCCTATCTCTCTATCTTTCTCTCTTTTCCTGTTTTTCCACATCCCTCTCCCCCACCCCTCTTCCACCTCCGCCCAGCCCATTCCTCTTTTGTTTTACTGTATTGAAAATAATAATGATGTAAGTCATTCACCTGAGCTTTACATTTTTAAAGTTATTGCTATCGGGCAACACCGAGTATCTACACCCCCCTCCTTCCTCAAAAATATAATGAGTCTATATTTGTTTTAATTTATTCCAGAGTTTCTTATCTTCCCCCTCCTCCTCAATAAGATAATGAAACCTATACTTATTTTAGTGTATTCCCGGGCCACACTGAGTTTGCTGTCATCCCCTTCTCCATCAAACATATATCACATAGGAAATGTACTACTGTATTACAACCACCTGCTCTATCTAGAATATTGAGCACTGTCTCATGAGCAATGCAGAGTATCTTTTCTGGTATGCAATAGTAAGCAAATTGAAGAAAGAGATGTGATTAATCAAGCTGTGAAAGCAGCATGGAGAAAATCCTTAATGTATCTTAGAAAGCTGTGCTGGGAGGTTCTGAGGGGTGACAGAATTAATTACAAACCGGAATTAATTACAAATCTAAATATAAATATACTTTACAAATTTCTTTAAAAAATATGATTAATATACGACTTTACACATTTCTTTAAAAAATATGATTAATATACGACTTTATAAATTCTTGATGATAAAATGAAATAAAACTTTTTTTTTAATTCGTACAATATAATTTTGCAAATGAAAGAAATAAAATGAGATTTATTAGTTGAATAACAAATAAAATTGATAAATTAAGTCCAAGTTGTAATTAATTTCCGGTTGTAATTACTTCCAGGTTGTAATTAATTCCGAACCCCGTTCTGAGTAGTTTTGTGAACTTCCTTTTTACATTTTAACGTCTTTGTTACACAGACTGCATAAATTTTTCAAGTAGTTACGCACGTGCCAAAAACATCTCGTTGTGCATCTTCTCTTTCCTATGTTTTGCCGTTATTCAATAAATTTAAAATCATTACTTTGAAGACATTCTTTGATCCAAATGAAACCGGTAAACCTCTTTTTTTGATGATTTCTCTCTGCGTTTAATTTGTCTTTCCTTTTGTCTTTTTCATACATATATATGTATAGCAAACAAAATGAAAAAAAAAACGATTTTCTCTGTGTTTGTTTTTTCCATTTTGTCTTTCACAATATTTCATTTTTAAGATATCATGTATTTTATCCTCATATTAACAGTAAGTTTTTATATTTACTGATATTGTATGTGAAAGATTTACTGAAAAATAAATATATCAATTTGAAGATTAATACCACAAATATTGTCTTCAATTATTTGTTTTTGTTCAGCTTCTCTTTCACCATTCTTCTCTTAATGTCTTAACCTGTTTTAGTATATGGCAGCATCTATTGTGCATGGACACAAGCAAAAAAACCAGAAACAAGATTCACAGAATTTTAGTAATATGCTAGATCCACTGGGTCTAGAAGGTTCGTCTAGTGTGTATGTATGTGTGTATATATATATATATATATATATAGCCATTGTCCATATAGGGGTCATGGGTTGTGTATGTTTCCTATTTTAGTGGATGACATCATCATTTTATTACATCATCATTTATGGATGAGGTCACAAAACAATGATGTTATTCATTTATAACGTCATAAAGGATCTTGCCGATGTCGTCGACCTCTGCTTTACTGGATGATGCCAGTGTGCATGGGGACAAACAATATCCACTGAGTTTTAGTATTATCTCGATAGATTGTTGTTTTGTTTGACCAAACTGACTTTGTTAAATTGAAACCATATATTTTTTATTTAAAGAAATATAAGTATGCTTTTTTTTAAGAAATAAGTTTATTTTTGTTTGTTTTTTTTAATGAAAAAAATGTTTTCTGAGGAAAAATCTGTAAATATGTTTTCTTTACGTTAGTCTGCATCTAGCCCTTGAATGACATCAGATAGAATATTCTGCCAAAACCTGTTCCTTTTAACTTTCATAATTAGGTTACTTCAAAAATATACAATCCTAAATTTACAATCTGAATAATTTTGTTTGGTTTGACAATCTTATTGATTTTATTTTAGTTTCATATTTGTATTCACTATTTAAAAAATCCTATTTGTCCCAACCAGAAGATAAGTCAGATTAACTTTTTCTCGGCTTTTAACTCTAAGCCCGGATTAAGTTTCAATCCTTATCATGAGTAATAATCCCAACAAATCAAATCTTTTTTGTTATGGAAGACCCTAATGACCCAAAATCTGATACGTTTCTCCAGCTCTCCTGAACAGTAGCCCAATCTAATATTAAACTATCAATGAGAAATGCATATACATACTCTCACTAATGGCATATCTTCGTCTTTTTGAATGTTGTATCATTGGAATTATGATAGAAATCAGTCTGACAGTGGCTTTGTTGCTGTCAGGCTGAGGTATGGTTCTGTTCAGTCCTGGGAGGTCGACCCTCCCAGGCTTTACCTTCTGTTTGAAAAGGAGTTTATTGCTAATTGCCTGAAGCACCCTTATCGAGAAATACTGACATGGCGGCTCAAACCTTTTTTGTAGGCCAGAGTGCACTTATCCTAGTGCACTGGCTTCTCAAAACCTGATCTTGTGTCTAACTTCCTGGCAAGCAGGTAATTAATATATCCTAGTCTTTTTCACTTGTTCGTTCTTGCACTATTTTTCTGTTCGTTCTTTCTTCTGTTGCTGGCTTCTTCGTAACACTCATTTTTCTTTATAAACATCACATATTTAAATCTATGTCAGGCAAGCATGTGTACGCAGTGTTATAATGTGCGGAAGTGAAACTTAGCCAGTGAGGTTTGAGAACATGCATTGCACGGAGAGAAAAGATATAAGAATGATATGATGGATGTGTAATGAGCCTTAAAGATAGACTTAGATCTGTTGAACTCAGAGGAAGATTAAATCTGTATAATATAGGGAGATGTGTGCAGAACAGGAAACTTCGATGGTATGACCACATTGAAAGAATGGATGAGAGTTCTTGGGTTAGTAGATGTAAAACAGTTGATGTAGCAGGTTCAATTCACAGGGGAAGACCAAGGAAAACATGGAAGAAAGTGATACGAAAAGAGGAATAAACAAGCCACGCATGCGTGGTCCCCCTCTGTATGTGACTCGATGTGGCGAGTGTAAAATGCAATAAATTTGGGCAATTTGGGGCATTTTTGACCCCCATTGTACCCCCTGGGGGCGCGAACCAGAATTTTTCTAAAGTCAAGGATGCGTATTTCATATCCAGAACAATTGCCTCTACATTTCGGCCAAGTTTCTGAAAAATTGAATGGATGGATCAAACGTTATAAGAGAAAAGGGTAATTTTTTGCCATTTTGGCGGCTTTTGACCCCCTGGGGGTGCGAACCAGATTTTTTCCAAAGTCAGCGATACTTATTTTCTATTAGGAACAATTGCCTCAATATTTTGGCCAAGTTTCAGACAAATTGAATGGATGGATGAAAACTTATGGAGCAAAAAATGTCATTTTTTGCCATTTTGTGGCCTTTTGACCCCCTGGGGGGCTAACCAGATTTTTTTTCAAAAATCGGAGAATGTCACTTTCTAACCTGACAAAAGTTACAACTTCATGCAAAATTTCAGAGAAATTCAATGGATGGTTGCAGAGAAAAATCCGGACAGACGGACGGAAATGCCTCAAAACATAGGTCCCCCGATTTTATAAATCGGGGGACCAATAAGGACCTGGCCAGTGATAGGTTAGTTTGGAAGTCGATTTCTAAAAGCCTCCAACGCATGCCAGCATGTAAAACAGATATTAAACTGAATATTATGATTATGATATACTCTTCTTGTCACTGCTTGTTTAGGCTTATTAGACTGGACTAGTTTTCAGAAAGAGAAGGAGCAATACTATCACTTAAATTGTTCTAATTTTTCCTAGCTTTACCATATTCCCAGACATTTTTGTAGTTTTCTTTTGTGTGGGTATTCCTGGTGCACTGATCATGATTGAAACTACTGTTATTTTCTGATTCAACTGTTTGACCCTGTGATGTCCCCAAATGTCAGCGAAAGACGATGAGCCAAGATTTGACATGACTTGTAACAGCACAAGTGTCCATTTAAAAAAAAAATTGTTTTTTAATCCAAACTCATTTATTATTCTCACCAACAGGTTGCAGATTGTCTGACGAAGATGGGAGCCTATTCTGAAATTCTGAGAGACTTGTTGCAATGATTACTTGTTTTACTTTTTTGTTTTACTTTTTTTTTATGGAACTGTAATCTTCACAAGAAGACACAAGCAATGTAAAGTTATCTCCCTTATGTTGAGTTCTATTCCTTTGTGATAAGTTTTTAGTGATCTCCCTTGCTTGTTGTTGTTGGTTATAGGGTGGGAAAACAAAGATGGCGGTTTGGACAAACGAACATGTTCATGACTGGATTTATGTAACAAATGAACTAACAAAGATAACCAATTTGAATGCATGAAATAAGTGTTGATTAGATTCTATTTCTCAGACGCCTTCACTATTTGGACAAATCATCAGTTACCTACCAATTAAAATTCAAAGAGAATTAATAAGTAAACATTTCATTGTCAGAAATAGCTGTCAAATAACTGTCTTGTGACGCAGATGAAATAGGATATAACCAAACTCTAAAAATGTTATTACATTTTGTTAGACAATGTTCGCTTTTTGACATCATCATTATCATAGCCGTTACTCGAATCGAGTATATGGGTTTCCAGGAGCTTTTGTGGGTTCTCATGAGAAAACAGTTCAATTTGAGATCCATACATCCTATCACATATCTGGCATGCAATATTGTGTTGTTTTTCGTGGTAACACTGTTCACTTTTAAATCTTTCTACTTCACCCCTTATTCCGTTCCTGCACTTCGCTCTCCCAAGTGCATTCACTTTCCATTTTATCTGATCGATTTCACACCTCTTCATATCCTCCTTCAAATAATACTTGTACCGCTTTTTATGTCTTCCAATCCTCCTAGCTCCTACATTCAGTTCAAATAAAATATATTCTTAGGATAGGACTGGTCGCTCATCTTTACGTGACCAGCCCATCTCAAACGAGTTTTAACAATTAAAGCCTCTATACTAGAGCAACCAGACTCTTCCAGGACACTGATGTTGGTTCGACGATCTTGCCTGTTAATTTCTAATTATTAATCTTTGTACTACGCTTTAGTATACACTATTTGCACCGGGGCGGCGATAGGTATGTATATAGCATGTGCATAGGAGTGGCGATAGGTACGTATATAGCATGTGCCTGGAGGGTGGCAATAGGTACGTATATAGCATGTGCCTGGAGGGTGGCAATAGGTACGTATATAGCATGTGCATGGGGGTGGCGATAGGTACGTACTTAGCATGCGCACCGGGGCGGCGATAGATACGTATATAGCACGCGCACCGGGGCGGCGATAGATACGTATATAGCACGCGCACCGTGGCGGCGATAGGTACGTATATAGTATGCGCACCGGGACAGAGATAAGTACCTATATAGAAATCGCAGACAGGGATGGTACTTTTTATAGAAATATGTCATACTTTTGCCTTGGGCAACGGAAGAGAAATGGTGGGGAAGAAACAGCTTTTGCAAAAGGCAAAATGAGAAAGTAGCGGTGAAATGAGGCGACAAGGAAAAAGAAAAGTAGAAAGATAAAGAGACGGCTATAGACAGAGGGAGAGAAATAGAAATAGAAGTTTGAATATAAAGATGTTACACACAGGATTTTTCTTCTATTTTATGTTTTTATGACCCCGAGCAACGCCGGGTAGCCTGCCTGTTAATTTTTAATTATTAATCTTTGTACTATGCTTTAGTCTCAAACCAGGCTACTATTAGATTATCTACAAAGTAAGAATTTGATGTTCAATTTAGGATTAGAAATTTAATTTTTCAAAAACTAATACAAAAAATGCAAAACAGACATTAATTTTGTACCACAAATCCATTCTACACTTCATCTTTTTTATCCTTAGTCAGTGAAGGAGAAATTCTTTCATATTGAGCCAATTTTTGTTTTTGTTCCACTCCAAAGTGCCCATTTTTGGGGTGCTGGATTTTTCCTACATTAAAAACTGACCTTGTGTCTAATTTTGCCCCCATAACAAGACAATTATTCTGATTCTGCAAATTTAAGCAAATTTTGATTCTTTTTCTGACATAACTTTAACAAAATTTACTTTTTTCTAAACCCTTAACTTCAGTCATGTAAACTTTGTTTATTACAATTTTCACCATTGCACTATGTTTTCGATTACTTGGAAATATTTTGGTGTCTATATTCTTCGGATTATTATAGGTGCCTTAATATGAAACTGTCATAGGATGGGTATTGCAGCTAAGCTTTTCCTTGAATCGTACCCAAATTCTTAAATATTTTTGCATCCAATTTCTAATTATTAAAAGAGTCCAAGGATGCCTTAAGCATTAATGATATGAACCTATCGTGGGATGGGTATTCCTGCTAGTTTCTTCATAATAAAAAACTTTTTCTAGTCCTGTTAATGAATTTAACCCAACTTCTAAGCCCCGTTACGGATGGATAAACCAGTAAATCTACTGTCCAACTTTGTCTAATTTCGAACTGGATTTAATCTTTTCAAAATATTTTTCAAATTGGTACACAATTTCCTTGTTTAATGTGATGCTTCTTTTTTTTTTATTTCTAGTTATAACGGGATCAACAGATGGAATTGGAAAAGCTTATGCTGAGCAAGTAAGAAGTTTTGTATCTTTTTTTTCTTCTGAGGAAAACACTTTAATCCATAAACATAAAATTCCTAGTTGATTTTTTATTTTATTTTAGATTATTGTTATTTAATTACAGTAGTTATAAAGAGCTCAGCAAATGGAGTTCAAAACTGTTTGAATCATGCAAATATCCCTAGTTGTTCAAAAGTTATAAGAATTTAAAGCTAAAAAATTGGACCTTCAAAATTGACATTTTATTATGTGGAAAAAATAAGTATAGATATCTCTGAAAAATACAGATATTGCATAATATGGTGAAGTCAAATTGATTTGGCAAAAAAAAAATAGCATAGTGCAACAAGCCAGGAACAACAGTAAGGCCGCTTGGTAGGTAGGTTGTTTCACGGAGTAGAAACACCTGTCTCTTTAGATAGCTTCAACCACTATGCTATTTTTTTTTCCAAATGAATTTGATTTGATTGAATTATCCTTCTGATCCTAAAAAAGAAAAGAACCATGAGCGCTCGCGGGTTAAGCTGAAACATCAGCGTTCTGTTTTTACCTTGAAATTTCTTTTCTTTTAACTGAAATAAGGTGTTATTTGCAACCAATTATACAATTTGGTGCTAAAATAAACTTGAGGAATATTAAGGGATTACATTTGGCACCTGATTGCACTAGAGATCACATGGTAATGGGTATTACATTGAAATAATAACTCTAATGTAAATAATTTCATAGTAAAAATTATAAATCAATTTTGTTTATAACAACACAATTGCGAGAGTATGCACACATACATTAGTGTGATTGATTCAAGGATAGTTAAGCAGTATTAGAATTTTAGTTTTGGTATAGGTTTTTTTCCCTCCTTAATAACCTTGGTTCAGTTTTTTTTTTCTTCCTTTTAGTAATTTTTCTATATTTTGCTGAATTATACCATTATTTCAATACGGGGGTGGTCACCTTTCTGACTCTATCGTTTTCTTATCTAAGTAGTTAACTGTTGATATACAGCCTATGATTCATTAATTTCATTTTAGACAATTAAAACTGAAAGATTTATGAAGAATACCGCTTTGAATCTTTGTTCTCTTCTAATTCTTTAGCCCACTTATTTTGGTGTTTTTCTGGGAGGAGGGGGGGGGGGCATACCTAAAATACAGAAAACAATGACAGCAATTGGCAAGAGATTCAGACATTGCACTCTTTAGATAGCGCATTTGTTTTTCATTATGATGCAATTTACTTGAAAATTATATTAATAAGTGGTAAGTTTTTTAAATGAAAAAAAAAGCGAAAAAACAATTTAAATAAAGCAATGGTAAATATTTTTTAGTGCAGCTTGCAGTTATATTGTAAATAAGAGTAAAACACTTTTTTATTTAAAATTTTGAGATTCTTGCTTTTAATTTTAAAGTTTATTTAAGTATTTAAAATATACATATATATATATATGTATATTACACAAGAGCACAAGTTTTTATTTATTTATGTTGACTTGCTTCTTATTTGTATTTTATTTAAGGGGATTTTACCGTAATTCAATAATCTAGTAGAATTATTTTCACAAAAGTGTCTTAGAAGAGCATACTCACTTTTTTTCTTTTTTTTTACATACCAGCCTTTAGGAGATGATAAATAAAAAATATTTTGTTGTAAATATGACATTTGCAAGATGGCCTTTCATATCCAGTAAAATAAATACTCCATGTACGTTTTAAACTTTCGTGTGTTGTCTTTTTAAATATCTGCCATTTTGGATGTTTGAAGTTCTGTCAACTGGCATTTGGTAGTTAATATTTCATAACTTGGATTAAAGTTTAGTCAAGCTCCTTACTAGAGTTGGGCGGTTTTGAAATTTTGGTTTCGGTTTTTTTCCCTTAAAACGTCGGTTTACGGTTCGGTTTTTCAGTTTTTTTGAAAAAAAATTTTTTACTATGGAAGCTATTCATTCTCTTGTGTGATGATTAGTTATTATTCAACGTTTAGTTGAATTATGCCACTGTTTCGATAATTTTGTGACTGAATCATTCTCCATGATATGAATCATAAGTTTTAAGGTGTTGACTGTTGTAATCAAAGTTCTGATACCTTTTCAACAGTTAACTCGTTAAAACAGTGACCAAAGATTCATGAAAGATTTCTGAAGAATAAAACTGAGTTTGAATATACATTCTATCTAATTCTTTAACCCATCAGAAGCTAAAATATAACTCGGAAATGCAAGAAATTAAAAAACGAAAATTTATTTAAACAAACAAAATAATTTTACAAATAAAATTAAGCAAAAATGATGATGAAAATGAAATATTGTCAAAATTATTTGACAGATAAAAATTTTAATTTTTTAATAGGTGAAAATGTTTTTACTCATTTTCTTAGGTTGTGATTGAGAAAAACTAGTTTCTCAGCATGGTTAGGTTTCAGCCTACATCTCCGGTCACTAATGACAAGTCCAGCCTTACTAAATATCCGTTCACTCGCTACAGAGGTAGCTGGAATACTCAAAAGTTCTCTTGCCAGAATACAAAGATTCGGGTAGAGCCTCCCATTTTTCTTCCACCAGACAAAAGGACAGGCTGATGGGTCGATGGCTTTTCCATACAGAAATCGATCTACCTCGTTTTTAATCCGAGATATTTTTTTACCGCTGGTATCAATTTCTTTTGTTCTTGCCTGACCTTTCTTTCGGAGAAAACCCCAAAAGTCTTTTTCCCCTTTTGGTTCACTACTTTGCTGTACTTCTGCTGGAATGTTTTCGTCCGTGTCATCGGATAGAGTCGATTGTACAGATTCATGCGTTAATAATTTATTTATAAGCATGTTTTCTGCTGTGGTTTTTATTTCCACATTTGAAAATACTATTACTTTGAATCTAGGATCCAAGCATGTGGTGATGGCATATAATTCTTCGCTTTCATAGTTGGGCCATCTTAATTTAATATTGGCTATCACTTGTTCCCCAAAACAATCCAGCTCAGACGTCATCATTTCCTCAATAAGAGTATTGAGAATAGGAATGATCATTGATATTGTTGAATATCTGGATGCAGATATAATCTTTGTTGCATCTTCAAAGGGTTTGAGAACATCGACATATTCTGTTGCCAGCTTCCAATCTGCTGGTGTCAAGTTGTCTACCTTGTCAAGAGAGGCAAGAACAGCTGCCAGAGGTTCCTTTTGTTCAACCAGCCTTCCAATCATATAATAGGTGGAATTCCACCTTGTCTCACACTCAGTTTTAAGTTTATGTGGACTCAAACCCATTGATGTCTGCATTTCTTTTAGTTTGTTTGTTGAAAGTGCACTGTGTTGAAAATGGCTGACAATCTTTCTGCATTTCGATATCATCCTTTGTGGACCTGGAAATGCTTTTAGGCTGTCTTTTATGACCAATTGCAATTCATGAGCAAAGCATCTCAATGGTTGGTAGTTACTTGGCAACAGATTTGAGGCTGCAACCATATTGGCTGCATTATCAGAAACCACATAAATATTAATTTTATTGCCATCCCCATCAGGTAACCATTTTCTAACAGTGCTGCAAATTTCTTTAGAAATGTTTTCTGCTGTGTGAGAATGAGGAGAATGAGAAACATTTAAACAAAAATCTTTAACATCAAAAGATAGCGTTAGAAAATGAGCAGTCACAGACATAGATGAATCATTAGCTTGGCTGGTCCAATAGTCCATTATCAAGGAAATGGACTTTATGTCTAACAACTGCCGCCGAATGTCAGTACTGACCGACTTATATAAATCAGGAATTAACATTTCTCTAACATGTCGTCTCGTCGGCAACTGATATGCAGGTTGTAGACATTTGACGAAGGATTTAAATCCTTCATCCTCTACAATGCTCACGGTTTGGAGATCTTTGCATATCATTGCTACAAGACTCTGGTTCTTGGGTTTGATTTGTCCCATTTAATTGTCGAATTAACAAAAGAAAACATGTTCTCTTGCTTCACTGTGGGAATTGTGGCAGCAATCTAAAAAGAAACAAAAATATGCAGGTTTAACTAAAGTAATCATATCATTTAACTTGGTGGTTGGGGGAAGGGGAGAATCTCCTGTTGAAGTTAACATGCTTGTTTGGTAGTTGGGGATTTCATTTAAAGTTGTTTTTTTTACTAAAAAGCAGAAAATTGAATGTTGGTATGCTTTGGGAGGTGGGCATTTTTAGTTCCATAAAAACATATTCATTTACAAACGTTATTAAAGGGGGGGGGAAGACGATGGGCCTATAGTCAAAATATCTTGACGGAATTGGAAATTTATGACCCGCACTGAAGGTCATATATTTCTTAAAAATATATGGACCATTCCTCATTTTTTTTTAAATCACCCAGCTTAATCCTTATTATGCCACAGAAATTAGTTTCAACAAAAACAAAAAAAATAATCAATTTTATAGCGTTTCTGTTTTGCAGACATGAGTTTTCTCCCTTTAATTTTCTATAAATAAATAATTAGCTTGGATGTACTGTTGGATTAATGGGATGCATTTGATCGATTTTGAAGAAAATTAATTTAAGTTGGGAATTAGTTCAAAACAACATTTTACAGCTTATTTTTTCTTAAACTCAAAATGCGTGAGGTGTTAAATTAAATCAGCAATGTTTTTACAATAATTCTATCATGTTCTGTTATTTCAACCAGGTCCTACAGTTAAATCCTGAAGCGGGGATTCCCCACAAACTTAAAACAGCCTCGTTTTAAAATGTTGGATTATTGTAAAACTTTTTCTTTTAAATAAGGTTTTTGAACCCGAATTTAAAAAGAAATGCGATGTTATTTACTCTTTTTAACAAGAAATACACCGCAACTTATGAGTTTAAGAAAAAATAAGTTGATTTGAAAAATGAACTAATTCCAAACTTAAATTAAATAATTTGGGAGCGTCAAACTAGAATGTTACCAATATTAAGGTTCAATTGTACTAGTGTCCGTTGGATTTTCTCGCTCATTTTGCTTGGTATTCGCCCAAATGTTGGATAAAATCGATTCTTTGTGTAAAAAATGGCACTTTTACTGACATAAAAAATCGAATTTATTTTTTAACGTATATAAAATTTAACTTTTAGGCCAAATGTTTACCTTTCGTCGAAAGGAAAATGCGGAATTTGTTATTCTGAAAATATTGACTAGTAGGTTTTAACTTCATTTTTAAAACTTTTTTGTGTAAAAACAATTTTAAAAGTTTATGATTGCATTTCTTGTCCTGAAATAAAATTTGAATTGACTTTTTAAAGTGTTGAAAATCTAATTTTAATTCTAATTCAATGTTTTAATCACTGGTCGCCATGTTTTTTTTCCTTATGCCTAAATATTTTTACCGTTTTAAAATTAAACATAACAAACAAACTTTTTGAAACAAAAAATAAACTTTGAACATTCTTTTTACACAAAAAACAAGTTTTAACGGAATTTAACGAATTTAAAAGCAAAACGAAAAGGTTTAAAACATACTAGTCGAGAATTTAAAGAATAACAAAAATGTCGCCGTTATGTATTCGCTGACGCTTCGGCTGACAGGTTACGAAAAATCTATTTTATTAAATCAAATACTCCAGGTTGTGGTAGAAAATGCAAACAAATGTTTTGTTGTTTATTTTTAAGTACTACTCTCTGTGACAAAAAAAAAAATTCTCCGTGAAAATGTGAAATAAAGAGAACCAACTAGCCGTGAACTTAAAAAAAAATTGAAATATTTTCCGTGTTATTTTCGCTAATGCGTTTCGATATATTTTTTGTTTAAATGCGTTTTGCACTGAAGTTATGCTTTCTACTTTTAGGTTTTTGAAACTTTTTTTCTGTATGTCTATTCTGACGGGTAAAAATGTGGCATATAAAAGTTCAATTTTATATGTTAAAAAAAAATTTAATCATTTTTGTCAGGATAAAAAGTACCATTTCACACTGTTATCCAACATTTGGGCGAATACCAAGCAAAATGAGAGAACATCCAACGGCCACTATAGTACAATTGAACCCATTTTCTCTTTTTTTTTTTTTTCGGCGAAAAAGTCGTTCCCGTTCTCTATTTGTACCATTTGTTTTATTTACTAATTAATTAAAATTCATCATTCATAAACATTATTAGTGACAAAAAAAAAATGAAAATAAATATGCTTACCTGAAATAATGATGTGCTTGTACTAGGTTGAATATTGGTACTGATCTCGAGTTTCTTTTGAATTTGGTCATGTTGTTGTTTGTGGTGTTTTTTTAAATGACTTCGCAAGTTACTTGTGTTCCCGTGACTAGCAATTACTTTGCGCTTGCAAATATTACATTTGCAAGACGTTGTCTTGTCGCGTAAAATAAACACACCATATACTTCTCGAATTGCCGGTGTTGACTGTTGGGATGTCTGTCATTTTATGTGCTCGAAGTTCTGTCAACTGGTGCGTGTTGGGGTTAATATTTGTTTTTAAGACAGGGTAATAAAACTTTATAGACATGTGTAAAAGACTAGTAGTACACCCGAAAACCGCGCCAAGGGAAAAGGAAGGATGGTTAAAAAAAGTAGAGATTATTAATTCACCTAAAGTCATTTTTTTTAGATATATCTGAAACAAACATAAATAATTATTTTACAATTTTGAGTTGAATCAAATAGATTTTCGACATCATACGGAACGCATTTGATTTTTTCTTTTTCATTTGAAAATAGTTTATGCTAAAAATACGATGTCATGTTGTCTGTCGTATTTCTCTTTTTTCATTTGAAAATTCAAAATGTTAATGATAAACAAACTGTAAACAAAGATTTCTTCCTACAAGTCAATTAAATGTTTTTATCATATATTTGTTCAATCTGTCCTCTTACTAATATAACATTTTTTGGTAATATTCAATTTTATTCAAATCGGAAAATCTTTTCAACCGTGTTTCCTTGTATATGGTGGCTTACTGTAGTAAAAACACAATACCGAACGGTTACGGTTAAAAAAAAAAAACGATTCGTATTCGGTATGGAGACGAAACCGAAAAACCGTGGTTTTTCGGTAAAACCGCCCATGTCTACTCCTTACTTTAATAAGCTCCTAGGACTGACTTTCACTAAAATTAAACTAAATCCTATAAAATTTAACTTTAGTTAATGAAACTGGCAACTATTTAAATTTTTATTCAGTACTTTTTATACATCAATTTTCTATTTTTGATTGAGGGTCTTGTTCACAATATAAAAACAACACAAAACTGATCCCTGACTTTTTGTCATACAAATAGTTTACTTTCCTTTTGATGAGATCAGTCTATTTAAGCAGTTAAAATTTAATGTAATGTGAGTATATACATATGTTCATTTTATTTCCAGGCAAGTACAGGGTGTTCAGGGACAAATTTGATCTTGGTCAATAGTATTTACAAAATCTTTTACTGAATACAACTCAGTCAAAGAAGCTGCCCTGAGCTTTCACTATGGCCTCCAGGCGGCATCTGAACCTGGAGCAAGCTGCTTTCAGTGTTTCTAGAGAGACATTTGAATCTCAGTTTGATCCTGGCAGTCAGCTCGTCTTTTGTATTGCAAGTGGTACGGTTGGTGTCTTTCTCAATTGCGTCCAATACATAATATTTCATAGGGTTGCAATCATGTAATTTGGGATGTTGGGACTGAAGTTGTGGAAGTTCTCAGACAGACACTTCTGTGACAGGGAGCTGAGTCCTACTGCCACACAGATGGCCTTCCCGCAGGCACACTCTTCACCCAGCACTTGATAACAATGGACAGCAACTAAATATACCATCTGAATTTGAATCTCAGCCCCTTTTCGAAGATGTGGGGCAGCATCATGTGGCCTTTGCTTGAAACACACCCAAAGACCTTCGC
This sequence comes from Sepiola atlantica, assembly GCA_963556195.1. Lineage (NCBI taxonomy): Eukaryota > Metazoa > Mollusca > Cephalopoda > Sepiida > Sepiolidae > Sepiola > Sepiola atlantica. The sequence goes on along the minus strand of OY744521.1, from coordinate 162,289,082 downwards.
AGGTTTAAGGGACCTCATCTTCATGACACACGGTACTTTATACAAACTGTAGATTAACCACCTGTGATTCAGCGCATTATGAGAAAAAACAGAGCATCCTCAGCTTGACTGGGTGTTTGACCTTGTTGAAGAGTTTTTTGACTTCTGTAAGGCGTTCTTTTGTATGAGTAGTAGCGAAGATCTTCGTTTAGTGCGTTCTTCATAGTCAACTCTTTTGGCAAGATTTGCATTACCTTGCCTGGATCTTGCTACACTTTCTTTTTTTTTTTTTTTTTTCAACTTCTCCGAATTTCATTGTGCAGCTCTAGTCAGAGCACCTGCTATAATCTTTCCTGCTAGCCACTGCTTCCACATCCAGCGCAGGTCTCCAGCTCACATCCCATATTCTGATGCTTTCTAGTCATTTATTGTCTCTTGCTCTCAAAACCACTAATAGTACACAGAAACAGGTATCCGTTGCACTTTAAACTATTAAATACTTCAAATCGTACTGAAATGAAAGAAAATAAAAACATTACCAAATTTTGAACACCCTGTAAATGTAGCAAGATTGATCTATGGAAGTGAAACCTAGCCAGTGAGGGTTGAGAACATGCATTGGCCATACCATCAAAGTCTATTCTTCTGCACACATCTCCTTGTACTGTCCAGATTTAATCTTCCTCTGAGGTTATCCGAACTAATCCTGTCTTTAAAAATCACATTACACATCCATAGTATCATTATCATGATCCTGTTATTTTCATCCCTCACATATGTTGTTCCTGTTCGTTTTTAAAGATCTTAAGGGTTCTGGTTCATTCCAGTTTCTTTGTGTAATCCAACTCTTGAGTTAACCTGATCGATTCAAACAAGTTATAATGCAAAAATCTCTTTTGAGTTTTAGAATTTTTTGTATTTGTACTTTATTTCATTTTTTATGAAAAATATTATTGAAATAGTTTATGAGCTGAACCCATGAAAAATTTAACAGATCAATTCCAATATATTTTCCAAAATGCTGTTACTTAAAAGAGTTATACTTTGAAATCACATTTCCTATAAACTCCTCCAAGTTATTTTGTAAATATTACCATTTCCACAAGGACCCATGACACAACAGATAAAAGTGCTAAGTTCTTAGTAACAGTCTTTTGAAGGTTCAATCATCAGTACAAGTGTGACAAGTATCCGCCGGCCTCATGAGAGTCAGGAAGACTCTGATAGTGCACTAGTATGCATTTAGTGAAAATGCTATACTGAGAGAACCTTACGAAATGTAGTGAGGGTATGAAACTAGTGTGAATTTTGCTTAAAAATGGAATTATCAGTGCAACAGAGCAGGGTGCCTAGGAGTCTGCAAAAATCTTGTAAACTTTCACACTTAATTACGTGGGAGAGCCCAGGGAAATTGACCAGTCCTGCTCGGGGCAACAAAGGAATCATGTAAACTTCACGCTTAATTATGTGGGAGAACCCAGGGAGATTGACCAGTCCTGCTTAAGGCAACAAAGGAATTTTGCCATTTCGTTTTATTTTGCTATCATTTTTCGATGAAAAGTCCGAACCGGGTTGGAAAGAATTAATTGGTGGTGACCAGACGAAGAGGAATAAAAATTGTCTTAACTCGTTGTGGGCAAGCTGAATTGGGAAAGGGTAGGAGGTGACGGGGAAGAGAGATATCAGCCACAAGATTTTCAATAAAAGAGGATGGGCTTTCGCGCATGCCAGTCGTGCTGAGTTGGCGAACAAGAATTCACGAAATAAATTTTGCTCCAGACCATTCTGTTAATTATTTTATACAATGACAAAAAATCTTTATAATTTTTTTTTTGTTTGATATGTACAAACTAGTGAGAAGGCAAATACAATTTTATGGCTAAAATTATAACAGATAAATAAATTTGGTACTGGTACAGCTTTTGAAGTATGTAAACAGCCAGAAAACAACGAACGAAAACGAACCAATGTCAAAATCAAAATGAAGCTTATTTGTAACATGAAAAAAATAATGAAAGAAAAAAACTCACCATATGTTTTTTGTTTTTTATGACAATTTATTTATTTTCTGATGAAATTTAAAAAAATATTTTATGTGAAAAATAAGCACAATTTACTGGAAAAAATTTTTTTACTTTTAATAAACCAATTTTTTTCCAATAAATTGTGCGTTTTTTTTAATCTTTTTTTAAACATAATCAATGCAACAATGATTTTTAGATTCTTTTTTTTTGTTTTATTATTTTGGGTAATGGTACAGCTTTTGAAACAAACTGACTAGGTTAGGGTTAAAAAAAAAACAGTTGGCTTTTTGTCCGGTTCATTTAGCCTGCCAGAAATGTTAACAGTTACTCAATTTACAGATACATTTGCTTCTTGAGCGTTCTGCTGGGCTAAGCGCATCAGCATTTTCTGGCTGCTTACGTAAATGTTCGGAAGATGCTGGACAAAAAGTCTGTTTTGTGTGGTCTAAAAGCTGTGCTAGTATCATAAATTTATTTTGTTTTATTTGGAAACTAGAATGTATATTAAGATATGTACATTCAGGGTGTATATTTACTGATAAAAAACACTATTTCAAAAATGAACTTACTGACAGAGCCTCTTGGACGCATCTAAATGATGTTTATCGCTGTTTCAGATTGTTTTCTTGTTGGTTTGATTGAAATTGTATAAACAACAATACACCATCAAAAGAATTGCATCTGTTTCAAAGATGATTTTTATCGGAGTGGAATTATTGAGTGGTTTATGGGGAAAACGGTTGAAAAATAATCACCATGAGGAATCTCACCGCAACACAAATATCTTTGTAGAAAACATGCACAGTGACCTGAGCACACTTATTACTCTGGGAGTTTCAAGAGGGAGGATTTATTATGACATAACAATGAGAGAGGAGAGAAAAAGGGTCTATGACATCACAATGTAAACTTTCTATAAACGTTTGGGAGGTCAGACAAGGCTTCTGTGAACATTTAAATATATAACAAATACTGACCCAGCGGGTCACAGATGGTCTAGTTATGTATAAAGTTGTCAGAAGAAGTAATTTTCTTTAAAATTCTTACAAAAAAATAAAATTTGGTTTGTCTGTTTATTTGATGAATTGAACACTAGTCGCTACTTAATCCATTAATTGAATTCATACCTTTCCAGATGCTATTGTTGTGCCGATGATCATAATAGATCCACAAGGGTGTGAATTCTACATAAAGTGATTGCATTTTCTGGAACATTATTCTAAAGGAAATAAGGCTTATTGCTATATTAACCAGGAATGTGCTAGAAAGTTTAGCCTCAATTTTAATTATTTAATTTTTATACTGAAAATAAAAAAAATTAAAAATAAAAACTCTAACAAACCAGATTCCAGTTTGCTGAATGAATATTATTTTAGCTATGGCATTTCGAAAATTTGATGCAGAATTTTTTTCTTTGACATTTGAAGTCATCTCCGGAGGTGATTAACAAATACTTTAAAGTTCAGTTTGGCTTAAGCACCAAAATATATATAAAAAAAATGTTTAGGGTTCCTTCTTTCTTCATCGTGTTCAGTCTAATTTGATTATATTCAAGATTTCTTTTCACCCGAAATACCTATATAAAGAATTAAAAAAATGTTTAAATGATCTTTTAAATGATATATTGTAAAAGATAAATGTTAGTAATCCCTTCCCACTATATTATAATGCACACACTTACACTTGTGTGTGTAGTGAAAGACAGACACACACTTAACTACATATATATATATATATATATATATATATATGTATGCCCGGGTAAGTCATGCTCATAGCCAGAAACAAGTCTTCATGTGTACCTTTTGTGCACGCAAAAATTAATTTATAAATTAATTAAATAAATCTGTATACAAAAATTAATTTATAGATTAATTAATTCAAAAAAAAAAAATATATATATGTATATATATATATATGTATTTATTTAATACAGAAAATCTGTATTGAATAAATAAATACTTACGCTCTAAATGTTGAATCTCTCAATTAATCGAGCACTCTGCTGGGGGTTTTCCCACTATCTTACAAAGAAAGATGTTTATATATATATATATATATATATATATATATGCTAAAAAGTAGCAACGAGTGACAAAATAAATAGAAAAGATAAATTATTTCAGTCCCCACATAGTAAAATAAGATCACCTATTAATTTGACCCACTTAAAAATGAAATGTGCCAAACTGATCCCCAAACAAGAGAAGAGTTCAGCCATTGGCCAATGAAAATAATAGCCTGACAAGGAGTGATAACAATGAATCTGATTGGCATTTAGCTTGATTATTTCCTACAAAAATGAAACATGGACGCCTCTGTGTAGCTTACTTGCCATAGATATATTTGTATACTATATACATATATAACTGTAACGGCATTCACCAATGAGTTCACCGCATCTCGTGTCAAGGAGTCCACCCCTGCCGATCGACAGCTGAGTCCTTGGCATACTTCAACCTGGTTCCAGCGTCGAACACTAAAAACACGGGGGGGCCAGCCACCAGTTCCGTATCTGTCCTAACTGTTCCTATCCAAGTCTTCAGTTGGTCGCCTCTGCATTTCTTTCAGCCGGTGGGTGCGATTATGGCTACCAACTTGCAGATAAATTCTTCCTCAGTGTGTCAAAGAACATAACTAAACCAGCGAAGTCTTCGTGATGCTGGTGGTGTTGCATTTTGCATGGATGGTGCAGTTTAGAATTTGGTGAGAGAGACTGATGAATAGGATGCGTCGAAGGCAGTACATGTTGAATAACTTGAGTGCATGGGGGCCAGATCTTGTAACCGTACAGCAGTATTGTGCATATCAGCACTTTGTATATCTTCAATTTTGTCGAGGCCACAATCTACTTTGGAGACGGCAGAAGACTGTGGACGCGATTGATACAGATTGCAATCTGAACCATACCCTGTCCTGTAGCTGTAAAGGTTTAGCCAAGATACTTCCTCGACAATGACACCGTTGAAAATGATAGCCTCTGTTGGAAAGGGGGTAGTTGGCTGACAGAACCTTTGTTTTTAAAGCATTGATCATCATACCCATGCGTTATGTGGTTGTATTGACATTATTCAAATGCTTGCTGAATATCAGCGTACGTTTTCCTGAAGATAGCAACATCATCTGACTTGTACAACTTTTATGCCATTCGACTTTGTTGATCACAAGAGTCTTTGGGAGGCTGAAGGCCTATTACTAGCACACCTGAACAAAAGCCTGTTGTTACGGAGAGGAATTGGAATTCTTCAATGTGCATACTGGTGTCCTCCAAGGTTGTGTTCTTTCCCTCATCTCTGTATGAATCAAATTTCATGCAAATCAGTAATATTTGAGTTTTCAAATAAGAGGTGTGCCCATATTATGCCAAGCAACCCTTTAAAATGTTGCAAAGGAACTAAAAAAATTGGGAATATTTATTAATTGATGTCTAATTCTTATGGTTAAATTTCATCAAAATCTGAGCTATCAGAATTTTCACATAGCCGTCCCCCCTTGTTACAATCTAAAACTAAATATATCCCACATTACCCACCCTTATGCCTGGCAGCTGCATCCCGAAATTCATAATGATAGGTTAATTAGTGTTTATAAACATATACACAGACCTAACTTTAGTGTGTATCATAACATGTTTACATGTGTATGTCTGCATATGAATATGCAGCATTATAATTTTCTGCACCCTCCTTTTCTCCTTATTCAAATATATCAGATTAATTATCCACCTAGATGTTCATACATTATGCTGCAAAAAAAAAATGCATGTTTTTCTATTGAAAATCTCCTAATAAATGACGTATTTAAAACAAAAATTATGAAAATATTTTCTTTTTTTTTTTTCGATGAATAACAAAAAATTGATAAAGTTGAAATATAATTTAGTTTGACCATCTTTTTTTTTTCTTTTTCAGTCGTCTAAGAAGTTTTTTTTTCACAATTCTGTATTTTATGTTTTTGTACAAAAGAAGCTGATTTATAAGAACATGATTATAAAATGTTTACTTAAATCTATTTATATAAAGTTAGGCATGTATGTATGTTTATATATTTGTATGTACAGGATTCACTCCTAAACTAATTGAAGCGATTATTATGAATTTTGTAATGCAGCTGCTAAACGTAAGGGGTCGCACTGTGGACTATATTTAGTTGAATTTAATTTTATCCATAGGGGGTGGAAGCCTTTTATGAAAATTCAGATACCTCTGACTTTTCTGAAATGTAAACAATAGCTGTTATACATCAGTTAAATATTCACCAAATTTCTGTTCCTTTGGAGTATTTCAAAGGGATTTAGGGGTCATAATATGGGCACAACCTCCCAGTTAAAAATTCAAATGTTTCAGATTTGCATTAAATTTGGCCCAGAGTCATTAGACACCAATTAAACGAGATTCCCTGAATTTCTATTTCTTTTTAAGATTTCTTTAAGCTTAAGCTTTAAATTTGAGATTTTCTAGAATAAAATCATATAATGGATTTTGATCAAAATTAAAATAAGGATTCTAGACATAAAAATTTTGTAATATTATATCTTGATTTTAATTTTTGTAAGAGGACATAACAGTGTTCGGAGAATTGATTTTATCCGCACTAGAACTTATATTCTTCTAGTATATATATATATATATATATATATATATATATCTTTTCTCTTGGCATCCATTTTGGTAGATTCTCTGCACAGACGGAGTTTTCCTCTGGTGTTTATTATTTTTGACAAAGGGAAGTTTCTTTTCCAGAAATATTAAATAAATGATTTTTAATAATCATCCGGACACCACACTTGCTGTTATGTAAGATTTTAAGAAAAAATAAATAGTAAGTCCCATTTCGAATTCGATTTATTATTTTTGTTCCTTCCAGCTTACATCCTACCCAGGACTTTGCATTGCCCACAGCCTTTTAAAAGCATACTTCTAATATATATAACTAAATGTATGTTAAACTAGTCATACGAGTAAAGCAACTAAACTATTTCAAGTCTTTAGGTTATGGAAGAAAGCAAATAGTGAGTTATACAACTCTGCGTGAAAAGAATTTTGAAATTAATCTTTTACTCTATTTCCATAATAAGATGTTTTCTTTTTTTTTCTTTCTTGCTTCTATATGGAATTAAGTTCTGATTACAAAAGACAAGCTCAATATTTAGCATTAAACAGAGCTTTTAGATATATCTATTTCAAAATTTATTATATAATCTTAGAATAATTTATACCCAAAGCAAGACATCGGATGTATAATTGTTTAAAAAAAAATATGTATAGTAAACAGAAAGCCCATGTAGTTTACCATAAAAGACAGATTCTTATCAGCTATGATAAAATGATATTATAATTAATCTTTAAGTATATATATATATATATATATATATATATAATCAGGTTTGAAACATTTATAGGGACAAAGTAGTAATAAAAAAACGTGAACTTGCAAAGAACAATTTAATTCAATTGTAGAAATAGAAGTATAAAATGTGGGGGGGGGGTGCTTGGATTGGTGTTATAATAACAATTACTTAGCTATGTCGATTTTAAGCTCAAATAAAATTTACAAAATAATCTAGTAATGCTTTCTTTTTGAATTTTCCTTTTCTTTTCTCTTTTTTTAATATTTGTTTTCTTACTATATTAAATATTTTCTATATTTTTATAACGTTTCTTTTTTTTTTTTTAGTTCCTTCTCGTTTGCATTAAATCTGCTATTTTTTCAGTTCTGTGAATAAAATCTTCTATGAGGATTGGTTTACTGATATATTGTCGATTGTATCATTGTCAATTTGAATTCCGAATATTTTGAAACCCGAGTCATCAGAGATTAAAATTTACTTGAGTTGAAATGCTTAAAACATTTTTCCAAAATGATTCCAGCATGAGATTATTATGATATCAAATTTTCATTTGACATATAATTTTGTTTTAAGGTGTTGAATCCTTCTGAGGGTATCCTCAACTGATTTGTAGGTTTTAGTCATATGACTAAGATAGACCAGTTATTCTGTCTCATGCATATTTTTCCCTTAGTAAGTATCCCAAACTGAATTTTGTTTTCAGAATACCAAAAAACTTTTTAGGCATGCATATATATAGTATAGTAAGATATATAAAACAAAATTATCTTGGTATCTCAATTAGTACCTGAGTTACGGCCATTCAAAGCTAGTCGGACATTGTGTTTTGTGTGATACTGAATACAAGGCAACGTAAGCAGTGTATAATTGAAGATAAAAGCTTGAAATAAGTGAAACATCTTTATATAATGCTATAGTCCATTAAAAGAAAGATAATATAGATGGAATAAATAATTCTTAGATATACCCAGTCTTAAAGATTGCTGAAAATCACATGCCATCACAAAAATTGTGCGGAAACGATACAGAGGAGCAACTTTGTACAGATTTAGCTAAATTCTTTTCATTCGTACATTCATAAAAACTTATTATTTCTATGGGCCGAAGCCCAATTTGGCAGTTGGTGAGAAAAATGGGTAAAATGTACACTTTACCAAACTTTCTGTAAAAAGTTAACCACTTTAACTTGACTAATTTTTGGATGAGGAATTCAAAAAACAGTTCTTTTCTAATATTGGTAGATTTTGTGGAGTGATCAATCTTTTGGCATGTAAAAAAAAAGGGATTGACATCAAAACCTTGAAATTTGCTATATAAAAGGAATCATAAGTCAATTATTAAACAAAGGCTTATTATAAAGCTTTAAATTAAATTTTTAAATATTTTTTAAAATACTAAATTTCGAATGTAAAGATAAAATTAATTTATTGAATGTTTTATTACTGGCAGTTTTACTCATCTTAAGTAGCTTTTAGTTATACACTTCTGCTATAAGCAATTATGAGTAATATGTCATGAAAATATTTGGAAGATCCTTTATGACGTCATAAGGGATGAGTAATTTATTAAAATAGATTATAGACGACCCATTATGAGTCATGAATTATAGGACTGGAACCTTATTTAATTAAATATTTTTCAAAAAAGTCAGACAAATTCTTTTAAACATGGAAAGTTAGCACAAAATTGTAAATATTTATTCAGAAAGAGAGAGAAACCATAAAGAGAGAGGACAGAGAGAAAGAAATGATAAAAAGAGAGGACAGAGAATAAAAGGGAAATGGGGGGGGGATATAAAAATAAAAAGAAAGTGGGAGAGAGAGAGTGTAAAAACTTAAATTTTACCTATTAAATTAAATTTAATACGAGAAAAAAAACTTCTGAAATTTCTTCTTTAAATGACTATAAAAAAAACTAAACGACTGTTGCGCAAGACGAGTTCATCTATACGCCTCTTTTTTCCTGGTAACAAATGAGGAAAAAAGACAGACAAAACTTGCTTGTGAATCAAAGAATCAAAATTTATTTACAAATAAATGGAAGAAAAAGGGTTAAAAAAGAAAATAGGTTGACATTCATATTTGTCCATATGTCATTTAAAAAGAAAACAGGTAACAAACAAAAGTACTCACAGTTCACAATAAATATTTTTTTTTTACAGACGTGGAAATTCTGTTTTTACAGACGTAGACATTCTCTGGCATATATTTTGTTTATTTCGCTCATCAGTGGCGATAAAGTTTGACTTGCAAATGTTCTTTCATTTTGTTCGACAAAGGGGTGCCAAGCAGACGACATCTTTTCTTCGTTTTTTTTTTTGTTTTTTTTACTAAAGTAATAATTTTACAAATATCACAAGAGTATCTGAAATCAAAAACTTATTATTTTCTAACTTAATTAATTCTTATATTAATTTTTATAAACAATTATTACTCCCTTTTTATATATAAGATGAGAATATTTGGACTGACAAACGAATTCCAATCAAAACTAAACGTTCGATGACTTTTTTCCTTTTCGTATATCTCTCTGATAGACGAATATTGAATTCAATAAAACCTTTTAATATCTTAGTCTTTCTGACTAAGTAATAAATATTATCGATCCTTTGTCGATATTTTTCAATCAATTCTTTAAAACAATTAGTCTTTCTCTTTTAGACTAAGTAAAATCAACGACTCTTTGTCGTGATTATATTTTTCGATTATAACTTATCGTCATAAGTCTTTTCATAAACAATGGTTTATATTTGAGTTTTTGTCAAATACAACCGTACAATTCTAGGACCTCTTCCTAGAATTATAATTAAAATTAGTCATCAACTTAAAACATATTGTCTGTAGTCCAAATTAAATTCACATCGAAACTAAGAGATAAATATCTCAAATCCACTACGTTATTTTTAATAAATCTTTTAAATTATTAGTTAAATTAATTTTCGACATAATAATGTCGATTTTACATAAAAGGGAGTTATCTAATTAATTATCAAAGACACAATTTTCCAAAGGAAAGAAAATTCTGTCCACGGAGACAAATTAGATGTTAACAAGTCAACATCTCAAATTTATCTGAAGAAAATATCTTCAAAATATTTTAACGAGAAATATGCTAATAATTTTTGTTTACAATTAGAAACTGACACATCACTCAAATTGACCAATCAGAGGACGAGCCTGAGTCAATCACAGATTCAATGAAAAAAGTCATCTGCTCTGAACAATTTAGGCGCGGTTGAACCAAAAACTTGAATTCGTTACAAACGAATTTTACAAACATTATTATTATTACTGAGCGTTTTCAATAAAAATGAAACATGGCCATTCTTTAAAAAATAAATTCTCAAAAGAGAAAAGAAAGCGAATGTTCTGCTTTTGCTACTATTATAATGGCGGTCACTGAAGGGGGAAAGGGGGCTTAGGTTTGCATGCGTGGGAGGGGAGAAAGCATGTTTACATGTGTTTTCATGTTAACGAAAAAGTTAAAATGAACAAAAAATTTGAACCTATGTCTCTTTTATTGTTGAGCCGTTTACAATGTTAAATAGGATCGATATGAATCCTATTGATTATTATTAGGGAAACCCTGCTTTATCCAATGGTATCCAAAGCATACTTTGTAAAATTAAATTTCTGTAAAATTTTATTCACTGAAGTTTTCAACTTGGAAATCTTTTATTAAAATTAACTTAAAATTTCATACTTCACCACCAAATTGAAGAATAACCTTTTTTTATAAGATGGAAAGATTTTTCAAAGTGGATTAATTAACAGTTAACGTTACAGATATTTAAAAGCAGAACTAAAAAAATGTTGTTGAAAACAAAAGGCAGAACTAAACGCATTCCTCATTAAAATAGTTACATAATTCAAATCAACCTGAAAGAAAAAACAACTAATCATGGTACCAGAAAAAACTGATATCATTAGAAAGAGGAATTTTATTTCATTTTTATTTATTCATTTATTTATTTTCTTTACTAAAGAGTCACTATTTATCAAGGCCCAAAGGCCACTCGAGGATAAGGGTTAATGAGTTTGTCGGGTGGACAGTGAGACAATATCGTGATGATTAGTAATGACCGTTGAAATTGAGTTAAATTTGATTATCTAAGAGGACGGCTCGACAAGAATTTGTTTACATTGAACTTGAAAACGATTATGTTGTAGCCAGCTGGGAATCAGCCTTGCAGTATTGTGTTCCACAGACGGGTAGTTCTAGGAAAGAAATTCCACTGGTGGAAGCTATGTTTAGTTTTAGGTACACAGAGGGGAAAAAGGGAAAATATTGACAGTGATTGTAGCTAGATGAGTTGTTGTTATGAATATTTTTACAGGGGGAACCATAAATTGGAGCTCAGTTTACCTTGATTTTTACAGACTAATTTCATAGATATAACCTGAAAAATAGCGGAGATATTTTAAGCTAAATTTTACGGAAATTTCCTTGTTTTTATCTATTTTCGCAGGATAAACAAGCCAGTTTGGCATTGTTACTGGTAGGTTGAATCGGCTTTCTCATGAGCAAGTACAGTATCTCTGACTATCACAGACTACTTTTTTTTTGAGCTAGGTCACACAATATGGCTTGCCAATCCCAATTCCATAGTCGAAGACCAACTACCTCTTATTTTCGCTGTCTAGGTCTTCAGCTGTTCACCAGCACATTTGTGCCAACCAGGTAAAAAAGGGAGGGGGGGGGGCCTCGTGGATGAGCTCTCTCTCCAGATACCGAGCTTCATACCAAAACCATCTTCCCTTATATGTTAAGGCTCTATAAATTTGTTCCTTATTCTGAAAATGTCCCTTTTGTCAACTTCTTGAGTGAGGTTGTTGAGTGCTATCATTGTGCCTTATCGAAAGAGTAGACAGCGACCAATAAAAGAAAGTGTGTGTTTTCAATCAATAACTTTTAGAAGATTTTACGTAGGATTAAATTAATAGGTTATTATATAATATATATATATACACATACACACACACACACACACACACACACACACACACACACACACACACACACTTGGCTCAACCTATACAGCTACAAGACATGTTAAGTATGAGATTGCAATCCATATCGATTGTACTCGCGCAGCCTTATACCATCTCCAAAGAAGATTCTGGTCTCGACAAGAGATGAAACTCACCAAAATTGAAGATATACCAAGTGCTGATACGCACAATACTGCTGTACAGTTACAAGATCTGGCCCTATTGAGGTGTTCGACATGTACTGCCTTCGACGCATCTTATGCATCCGTATCTCAGACCAAATCTCAAACAACACCATCCGTGCAAGATGCAACACGACCAGCATCACAGAGACTCTTCTTAAAAAGAGGCTTTGCTGGGTTGGTTATGTTTTTCGACGAGTGAGGAAGAATTTATCTGCAAATTTATAGCCCCAATTGCACCTGCCAGCTGGAAGAAGGGCAAAAGCGGTCAACTGAAGACTTGGGTAGAAACAGTGAGAACAGACATGGAGCTAATCGCTGGCCCTGGCAGTTTTGGTGTTGAACGCTTGAACTGGGAATGGCTGAAGTATGCCAAAGACTCAGCTACTGATCGGCGGGGGTGGACCACCTTGATGCAAGATTTGCTGAACTCATTTGGAGCAGGCTCAACTCATTCCAGTTACAGTTTTTATATATATATATATATATATGAATAGATGAAAGGATAAAATAATCCGACGGTATGAAATTAAAATGGAATAAGCGGAAGACCTAAAAAAGCTAAAAAATATGCAACGATTCACGAATTTGCGTGGCCCCTGCGCAAGGATGACATGCAAATTCGTGAAGCATTCCATATTTTTTAGCTTTTTATGTCTTCCGCTTATTCCATTTTAATTTCATATATATATATATATACATATATATGTATATATATATATATATATATATACACATATAAAAATTATTATTTCTTGTATACACGTATAATATTATAGGGTATTATAATGTATTGTTTATAGCTTTTACTTCAACAGTGCTCAATACATGAGTAGAGCTTAGTAGTAAAGTACAACAATATATTTATGACAATTGAGCTACACAGAAGCATCAGCATTTTATCCCCGCAGGGAATCGTCAGTTAGCTTGACGATTCTCCACGGGGATGAAACGTGATCGCTTCTGTGTAGCTTAATTACCATAAATGTATTTTCACACCTTAACTATGTATGTATATATATATATATATACACACACACACACACACACACACACACACACACACACACACAGGATGTTGCAACAAAATCCAACACTTGATAAAGTATAAAAGAAATACTAGGAGGTTCTGAGGAGTGTGGTGAAGCCCTGAATGGACAAGATCGCTGCCGGACACCCCTACATGTTCTAGTAAGATTCCACTCCTGCACACAAGGCCAAGACAACCCTAGCATGGTCACCAGGCTTGTGGCCGCCCTCCTCACCCAGCTGCAACCCCCTTTTGACTATTTATTTTGAGGCTTGATAGAGACCAAGACCAGCAAGCATGCCCACAACATCGTCGACTCCTTGAAGGCTGCCATCGTTAAGACGTTCGTCGCTATAGACAAGAACATGGTTGCCAAAGCGCGACTCATTTTGCACCTGCCTTGATTAGGTTGTCTCCACCAGTGGCGGTTACATCGAAAAAAAATTTTAAATATGTAACTAACTGTTGCTAAATAAACTGTCGGGTCTCTGCATATATAATTTTATTTTTTATTGCCTATTTCGTTTATTTTTGTCTTTTTTTATTAAGTGTCGGATTTTACTGCAACACTTTGTATATATATACTAGAAGAATACAGTCCCAGGATGAGTAAAATTAATTACTCAAACAAGTTTTGCACCACTTTTATGGCCACTTATTAAAATGAAAATATAATGTAATTAACTTTATTTCTAGAATCTTTATCCGAATATTCATCAAAATCCATTATCTGATTTTGATTCTAGAAAATGTTTAAATCAGTAGGGCTCTTCAGAAGAAATTGAAATTCAAGGAATCTTGCTTAATTGGTGTCTAATGACAATGGATCAAATTCAATGCAATTCTGAAATATGTGGAAATGTGAAGTCGTGCCCATATTATGCCACCTAAAAATGCTTTAAAATACTCTAAAGAAACTGAAATTTGGGTCATTTTGATTAATTGATCTTTAAGACTTATTAAAATTTCACAAAATCAAAGGTATGTTAATTTTTGTCTCCTTTGCATAAAACTAAATACAGCCCACAATGCTTAGCAGTTGTGTTCCAAAATTCATAATGATTGGTTTAAATGAATCCTGTACATAAAAATATATAAACATATACATAATATAAATAGATATATATCATGTATGTAATATCTCAAACCAAAAATGAGATGTTTAATGTTTTAAACATATGGCTTTCATATAATAGTACTAGACTGCCTGTCCATCAAAAATCACTGAAAGAAATGTTATATTTTTCCAACAAATTAAGTAAGCATTGATAAAATAAATATTTTTATATCATAAAATCTTTTACATTCAAACAATGAATTATTTACATCACCAGTTTTTTCTTGAATATATTTTTAAAACAAAATTATTCTGAGATGTGATTGGTGATTGAAGAGAAAATGAAAAAAATATTACTGTGTACGGAGATTGAACTCACAACCTTCAGATTATAAGACTTCTTTCACCTTTTATACTTGACAGAAGCAAAAGAGAAGAGAAATGTCCACAATTGGGTCTAAAATCCATTCAGGAGAGATCAAAGGGGTTATTGAGTAACTGTAAATACAAAACGCACAAACAAAAAGAAAAAAGGGCGAGAAAGAAATAGGAATAAAATTTGAAAAATCAAATATTAACCTGCGCAAAAAAATGTTGCATCTTAATTTTATATAGCTTCAGTACCAAATGTATAAATGACATATTCTATCGTTTAACAAAAATATATATGGTATTGACAAATAGTGGTATTCACATGGTGTTTCCCACATGGATATATATTGCTGGTCAGGCGGTGTTTAGGAAAAAGTAATTTAAAATATAGTCATGTTTACAATTTTTGTCTTGCAAAATTAAAAAAAAAAAATTTGTAATATGAGGTCAAGTAATAAAATAAATGTTTGAGTCTTACGCGACAGCTGTAAAATGGCAAATGGCTTTAATGAACCGAAACAAATTCAAATAATTTTTAAAGAAGCAAATTATTTTAAATCTTAAAAATACTGATAAAAATAATTATTCAAATGTTAAACCATTTTTATAATAGATTCTTCATTAAGATATTCTTTGTTTAATTTTATTTTTGTTTTATTAAATTAAGAAAATCTATTTAAAAAATAAGAATTTCCTTCCTGTATGGACCTAACCGATAATTGCCCATAATGACCCAAGATGAAATCGAAGGAAAATTTCAATGGGGTTTTAGATCCTTTGAAAAATTTAAACGTTATTGAAACTTATTTGAATGATGTAACTGTTGATATATCGATTTCTATAACACACAAACATTGAACTTTTATATATAGATCGATACTTTTGACAACCTTACTCTTAACTAAACTTGAGATTTTGTTCAATGAAGAATTTCTTCTTTTGAACTGTCTACGAGATGAAAGTTGAGAAAGCCAAAACCATTGACGCTGTCAAGAATCTGCCGTTTTCTCCTGTTAATTCCATGACGTATAGCCTCTTAACTGTATGCAATCTGTGCACACTGACAGAGTAGAAAACTTGATGATGGCAACTCATTCAAATTTTATGACTTGCCCACCAAATTCACGTTTTTCTTTCTCTCTTTTTGTTTCATAATAATCTCCTTCAGACTAATATTTACAAACCAAGTACAGACACATTAAAAGATTGTTATTTCATTGATCTTCATTTCCATACGTGGCTCTTTCTCTTGCCGTTTTATATGAATTATGTATAGCCTGCCGCAGAATTAATAAATAAATGCATGAGAATATCGTATAGGAATGATTGTATTAAAGTCTACCATTACTTGGGTTGTTAGTGACACCTGACAAATTGATTTAAGGCCAAGATTACCTCCCTTGATTTTTGACCTCATCATATTCGTCTCCTCCTGCTGATGTTGATGATAACCCCCCCCCCGCCCTCTCTCTCTATCTGTGTTTCATTCCTCTTTCCCTTGTTGATTCTGTATCTTAGTTTATTTATAAAATCTATTAGGTCCTAATATGATGGATATATCTATATTACTTTTGTGTGTACATATAAGTGGCAAATGAATAAGAAGGACTCTATTAGAATTAGTTTGGCAGGAAGGGACTTAAAAAATATTTAAATGAGCTTCTTGCTTTGAATGGATCTAAAATAAAAACAAAAATACTCTGCACATGTCACATAATGAAATCATTAATGAAATACAGTCTGTGTTTTCCTAATAAACATGTTTTTTTGTTTTTTTTAAAGAATCTATACTATATTAAGGTGTCTCTGTGCAATGAAAGCAGATCTCTATATCAAGACCAAACAAGTATTTAAATTGTGTGTGTGTGCTGTATTTAAATGAAAAATGTTTAACCATCTGGCATTAAAGTTCTGAGTGGGAACTCTTGAAATATGTACATCTTAATCTCCAAGAAATTCCTTCTAAACGAATAAATGCGAAAGTTTTAAAAATGTATCACTCCTATATTACCATCAAAATGGTTTAAAGTATTTCAAAATACTATATTGTATTATTGATTTAAATAACAGTATAGTAACGATGAACAATTCAAAGATAATTCTTTGAATGCCTAATTTGCATAACTATTTTTTAAACACTTCATAATAAATTAATGGTTGGTGTTATTCATTTGTAATTCTATTGTCCTATTTTGTCTATATATATATATATATATATATATACACTAATTTCGTAGTATTAACAGTATGTAATTAAAGTGATTTAATAAAAAAATGGATAACTTACGAGAAACCTTTCTTAAATTAAGCTAACATTGCTTGTTAGAATTTTTACCAACAGACATTAGTGAGAAGAGAAAAAGGAGAGAGAGGGTGGTTGTCTTTCTCACTTTCTTTCTCTCTCTCCTACCTTTCTCTCTTCTGTTCATAACGTCATGTATTCTTTTTTGTTTTTAAATTCAATGATTGTTTTGATCCCATAGACAAACCGTTTTGCATCTGTGTTTAGATGTTCCTTTCCGGCTTTTAGGGGGACTGACTTGATTTTCAACAACTAAATTGTAAGTTACCCCCCACTCCCACCCACACACACACACACACATCATCACTCAGACGAATTGATTTCTTCTTTCTTTTGATTCCATTAGAGTCTTATTTAAAAGATAAATAAATTTGTATCAAAATACCCAAGATGTTAATATTGATCTATTTATTATGAATAAATGCGAAAGTTTTCGTCGGGTTAGCAAGAAACTTATGAATGGAATGTTTATTATTTAAAATTTTGGTTTCAAGTATTTAAAGTAGCGAACTAAGTTATAGTGTTGAGATACATCAAATTTGAGTGTAGAACAGAACTTTTACGTAAGAATGACGAGTCACATCGGTATTGTTCTTAAATCGGACGCCATGACTGGAAATCGAAACTGAAACCATGAGATCTTCAGTCTAACGTTCTATCAACTGAGCTATTTTCACTTTCTTATAAATAGATCGTCAGACATTCCCTTAATGAAATAATTATAGTTTTGGCGTGACATCATAGATTTATGATTTACGTCATGTTTCAAAATCTGAATTGAAACATAAGCGATAATAAAAAAATAAATAAATGAGTAAACATTAACAATAGTATTTGAAATTATTTTAATAAGCCGAAACAATTTATTTAGCTTTAACTGTGTATTGCGTGAAGATTTTTAACAATTATATAATTCTAGACAAGTAGATAGGAACACTCTCTCTCGCAGACAGCGAAAGAGAAGGGAGTGACACAGTAACCTAGCAAAAATATGTGACCGGAGGGAGCATAATTTGCTAATTTATGTCATAATGTTATGTACATTATCATTCTTCACACGCGTTTAAAAAAAATTTGAGCGTGCGATTAGCAAAGATGTTTAGTTAAAAATATTCTGACTTTGCCCATTTTAAAATAAACTGTTTCAAAATGAAATTATGTCATCCTGCCGATTAAAACGGGACAAACGGTGGCTAGAAAAATGGCACTTGTTTTATTAACTAACTGTTGTGTGATTGCATGGAAGTACATATATATATATATATATATATATATATATATATATATATATATATATATATATATATATACAGCAATTATAGCAATAAAACCTAATACACAAATGAACTTAAATGACCAAACACTGGCCAAACTAAATATATTTTTATCTCAACGAGATAGCATTTTTTTCTGTCAAACGGAACAAACATTTTTTCTGTCAAATGGAACAGACACTTAAATGAAAGAAAAATGAAACACTTTTATCAAATGGAATTTACATCTGAAGAGAGCATAATGGATAAACGATAAATGCTCGAAACGCGTTATGAAATTATATTTAAAAAACTTGAAATGTTAAAATGATAAGATAATAAATAATTATTGAAAAAGTTTTTTTACTAGCGTTGGTAACCACAATTCTTTAAATATACTTTTTTCTCTCGTTGGAACTGCACTGATGCTACACAACCCCCTTCTCTATATGTGTATATATATATATATATGTATATATATGCTACACAACCACCTTCTCTCTCTCTATCTCTCTCTCTCTCTCTCTATATATATATATATATATATATATATATATATTAAGCCAACATTGTTAAAAAATAACAATTCATACTGCTTAATTATACCTTTTTTATTTTTCAATTTTTTTAGTGATGTTTTTTGTGTTAAAATCAAAAAAAATAATCTGTTTCATATGGATCACAAACGTTTTCGATTCTACGTTGAATCATCATCAGGTGACAGGAGCAAATGAACAAAAAAGCTACAGAAAAGAGAATTTCAAAAGATAGTCAAGATACGCACACGCAATGTCAGTTAGACACCAAAACATCTTGCATTGTTCCAGAAAAAACGTTAATAATTTAAATTCTGCAATGCGAGAATTAGCATCACGGGATGAAATTTTGTATTACGTTAAGCATTTTAAAATGTTGTTACTGGTTTCATACATAATATTATTAATATGTATGTATATATATATATATATATATATACATATTAATCTTTATTATAGAGAATTGGAAATGAATCAATACAATTACACTACATCATTAGAACAACATAGTACATCACTCAATAAGTCCTGTGTCTGACATATACCTGGTGCCACTAATAAAAAAAGTTCATGATTTTTATAAAGTGCTAACCGTCAAATGGCACGTGTCAAAATTTGAGCCCAATCGGATTATTAGCTTACAAATTGCAGTTATTTATGTGAAGCTACTGCTGTAAATATTCAGAACAATGGAAGAATCTGAATTTCGTGTGTTGATAAAGCATTGCTTTCTGATGGGGAAATATGCTGTTCAAGCAAAGCAATAACTTGATAAATGTTATTCGGAAACAACGGTTAAGAGGTGGTATGCTGACTTGAAACATGGTTTTATAGACACAAATGATGCTGAACATTCGATACACTCAAATTCGAAAGTTTTCCCGGAAAACATAAAAGTCCACACACTTGTTTTGGCCAATCATAAATTGAAGTTGTGTGAGCTAGCAGAAGAATTGAAGGTATCAGAAGGCGAAAGTGTATTCACCATTTTTGCATAACGATTTGTTGATGAGAAAGCTGTCTTCAAAGTGGGTGCTACATTTGCTCACAGTGTATCAAAAACAATGTGTCAATGATTCACAGCAGCAGGTGAAAGTTGTCCAAAGTGACATTTTGGGGATGCACACGGTATTTTGTCTATCGATTACCCTGAGAAAGGAAGAACCATCAATAGTGAATACTATATAGCGTTATTGGTGCGTTTGAAGGAAGAAATCGACAAAAAAACGGCTACAAATGAAAAAGAAAAAAGGGCTCTTTCACCAAGACGATACACCGTGTCACAAGCCGATTGCAACAATTGCAAAACTACATGAATTGCACTACAAAAGGCTTCCACACTAACCCTGTTCTCCAGATCTGGCCCCAAGCACATATTGGCTTCAGGGAAAGAGATTTGGCCCAAATGAAGTTGTGATATCAGAAACTGAGGCGTGTTTTAAAGCCAAAGACAACTCGATCTAAGAAACTTGTAAGAGAAGTGTTGATGAATAAAGTTTAATTTTCCTAAAAGTTGTTGTTTTAGATGGGTCCGGGATTTAGTGAGTGATGAGTCTGTATTTATGCAAATTGTGTTTACTGCATTTCATGTGGAAGATAACGAAGTATCTTGTTTGTTCTGACCAAATTAAACAGTCTTAGAAAATCCTGAATTTTCCATACAAATATATGAAAGTCATTGAAACATTAACCGAAAGAAGCGTTGTTGATCTAGAATGCAGATTATATGCTACTAATAGTAAATAAGCTTTTATGAAATTTGATGTTGAAAACGTTCAAGAATCAATTTACAACTAGCAGGGCCACCTGGTATTGCCCGGAGGAGTAGTAATTTATTTTTATCAATAACAATATATTTCCTACTATTGTAAGATGCGAAATAAATCTTACTGTATAAACTAAAAGAACTAATTGAGATAAAATTTACCAAAAAGAAACAAAACAACAAATACGCAAATTGAATCTTAAAGAACAAATATGCGAGTAAAGTTTTACTAAAAGAAAAAAATATGCGAGTAAAGTTTTACTAAAAGAAAAAATATGTGAGTAAAGTTTTACCAAAAAGAACAAATATGCGAGTAAAGTTTTACCAAAAAGAACAAATATGCGAGTAAAGTTTTACGAAAAAGAACAAATATGCGAGTAAAGTTTTACTAAAAGAACAAATATGCGAGTAAAGTTTTACTAAAAGAACAAATATGCGAGTAAAGTTTTACAAAAAGAAAAAATATGCGAGTAAAGTTTTACTAAAAGAAAAAAATATGCGAGTAAAGTTTTACTGAAAAGAAAAAAAAAATATGCGAGTAAAGTTTTACAAAAAAGAAAAAAAAAATATGCGAGTAAAGTTTTACAAAAAAGAAGAAAAAAATATGCGAGTAAGGTTTTACTAAAAGAAAAAAATATGCGAGTAAAGTCTTACAAAAAGAAAAAAATATGCGAGTAAAGTCTTACAAAAAAGAAAAAAAAAATATGCAAGTAAAGTTTTACTAAAAAAAAACTTATCTGCTTCTTCTCTCTTGAATCTTTAAATAAAACATCGGTGTCCTCATGGATTAATTTCTATTTTAGTTAAAAAAATATTAATAAAGAAATATTTTTTTGTATCTATTAAAAATGAAATAAATTATTTCTTTATCAGTTATTAAGATAAACCCCCTCTTCTTTGCTCATAAAATTAATTGGAAAGTGACTCACTATTATTAAGTTCCCATAATTTATGTGAATATAATGGTTACAAGAAGCTTCACAAAATTGCTAGGTATGGAATATTTTGCAATGTCTTTTCAACCATCAACACTTTTTCTCTCATAGGTATATGTTGTGGCCGTTACTGTGCCTCCAATTTTAGTGTTGACTTATTCTCCATTCTTATTAAGTCACACTTTTCCTTTCATTGCAAGATTCTAGAAACTATTTATATCAAGTCTACCTTCTCTGTGTAAGCAAAGAGAAAATCTTCTCGGACTTAATGTAGTTTCTATTTGATTTAATTTTTATATTTAATTTTTTTCATCCTTTCCCTCGCTGTTATTCTCATATTGTTTTTTTTCTTCTTCTCTTAACTTAACCTCAATTCAGCTTTGTTAAACGAGGTTCGAAACCGGTTAGCTAGATATATTAGAAAAAAATATGTTTTAAAACCCAATGGAAAGATATTTATTAAAGTGAGTTTATAGAGTGTTCACTGTTTTAAATAACAAAATATATAACGGAACTGATACAATTCTTAAAACTACAACTCACCGACAGATCTGTGGGAAGAGTTGTAACTTTAAGAATTATATATCGTTTTCATTGTTTGATTAATGCCTCAATAATTTTATCCATTCTATTTCAGTTGGCTGCTCTTGGTTTAAAGATTGTTTTAATCAGTCGATCACCTGATAAATTGTCTACCGTTGCACAAGAAATTGGTCAGTAGTTTAGAAAACTTTTTCGTTTTTCTCATTTTCGTTTTTCTCGTCTCCGGGGAGACAACTCGTAAACTCAGAAACATAATATGGCGACTTGTCTCCCTTTAATACTGACATTGGCATTTGCATACAGTTCAATTTACATACTTTTCTGAAAGTTATTTATTTATCTTTTTGCAAAATAAAATTATTTTTAGATTCTGCCTGTAATGTGCCTAAAAAAAGGCGTAGGTATAAGTTGGGATACTTGTAAAATAATAGAAGTAGAGCACATAATTTTCTGAAAACACTTGACATGTTCAACAAAATATGTTTATATTTTAGTTTAAGAGAACCTGTTTTCTTGCTTCTTTTGACTCGGAGCGAACTAGTATTTGTTCTGATACGACACTTTATCTTTTTGGCGCTGTTACAGTTTAAAGCACTATTGCAAGGGAAATAACTCTCATTAAGAGATTTATCATTTTTTTTTTTTTTTTTTTAGAGAAATTTAGGACACTATAACCAACACAAATTAGAGGAATTGGAATCGTTATTAAAGAAACTGAGTATTTTTTTTTAAGTCGTCGCATTTTCTTTAATAAAAATTAGAAGCACTCATCTCTTTAACATTACAAAAAAGAAAGAAAATACGATGATAGTTGCAGAGAATTGTAATTATTAATAACAATTACAATTCCTGGACGACTTCATAAAAAAAACGGAACTGTCGTCACAGTTTAACAAAGAAACTGTGAAGACTTTTTTTTTTTTTTTAAGTCGTTGCAGTTATTTAATAACAATTCCTCTAACTTACGTTAGTTTTGCGTCCAAGATTCTCTTCTGAAGAAAATGATCTTTTAGTCAATGAGAGTTATTTCCCTTGCATTAATCCTTTAAGCTGCAACAGCGCCATTTTTTTCTGTCATCATCAGTGAAAAACTTTTGCTACACTGATGTAATTTTAAATTTTTATCCCAATCCAGAATACCTCTTTTTAAGAGCTGGATTTTCCCCGCATTAAAAACTGACCTTGTATTCAACTCTGCCCTTGTTGGTAGGCAAGTAAATAGAAACCAGCAACTTGATCACTCACCCCAATAAACATGAGGATTTGTTTACTGAGAGAGTAATTAATTACTGACACAACATGTAACTAGAGTAAATAGTTTAAAAAATAATATTGACGGATTTCGTGATTGCATGAACAGGCGTATTGTGAATCTTTCAGATGAGATTTTTTGGAAAGAATTATTTGGAATACTATTCTCATCTTAGTTGTCACTTTCACAACATTTCGGTTGATGTAACCTTCGGCCGTCTTCAGGTGCCTCTTTTTGAATTTGTGAATTTTATGTCAAACTTGGAAACTTATACGGAATTTCCAATTGAACCCTTTAATCCACGGGAGTAGATTGTTCTATTTCCGTCAGCCATGACTGGGTAGAAGTGTTAATTATCTTCTTTATCACCTGTAGTTAAATTTAAAAAGTCACTTAAAACTGATTGTTAATCAACACCTTTATTTGTTGTGCCACGGGTCCCTGTGGATTAAATAAAGGGTTCAATTCGAAATTTCATATAAGTTCCCAAGTTAGACAAGATGCACCGGAAGAAGGTCTGAGGTTACATCGGCCGAATCGTTGTGGAAATAATCAAGATGAGATTAGCTGTCTAAATAATCTAAATTATCAAACCTTAGCTCAAAACTTCAAAAACATTTTTAAAAAATATTGAACTAAAAGCGATGTGTTAAAAGAAGTGCAGGAGAAAAATAAGAGCAAAAAGAGAAACCCCAAAAACTAAGACCCTTTTTTCTTCTTTTTTTCTGGTATATTTATTGTTATTCTCACAACATTTTATCCGATGTAACTACCGATCTTCTTCAGGTGCGTCTTGTCAGAACTCTAGAATCTGTACAGAATTTCGAACAAAACCCTTTATCTAATCCATGGGGGTAGGTTATTCTTGTTCCATAGGCCATAACCAGGTAGAAGTCTTGAGTAATTATTAATTATATTCTGAGTATCACCTTCCCCCGCAGGTTTTCGTTCGAAATTTCATACTGATTCTCGAGTTCGATAAGATGCACCTGAAACAGGTCAGAAGTTACGTCAGCCGAAATGTTGTGAGAACATCCTAGATGAGAATAGTAGTCAGAGTAGTCAAAATTATCAATCCTTATCTCAAGAATTCCGAAACGCAATTTAATTTGAAGATTTTATTTAAATTAACGTTTCAATTTTTTTTATATCTTAACAACTTTTGTTTTTATTTGTTTTCTTTAACTGATTTCGTGTAATATTTGAAAATATTTTGCGTTTATATTTTACACACATTTCTTTTAAATATTGTATGAATTGGTGAGTTTTATTCATATAATTTTTTTTCCTTCTGAAATGTTCAAATGTGATTAAAAAAAAAAAAATGTATCATGCTTCATAGACGCTAATATAAGCACAAATTTATTTAATATGGAAGTTCAAAGACTAAAACGAAACTTGGCTGCTTTATTTTATTTGTAAACAATTTTTAATTTGTTTAATTGATTTTTTAATTTTAACTACGTTTTCATGTTAATTGTTGCCTAACCATTTTCAGTGTTTTCATCTTTATTTTATTGTGTTATTTCACAGAAGAAACTCATAAAGTTGAAGTACGGACGATTGCTGTTGACTTCTCGGATGATGAATCTATCTACAATAAAATAAAAAATAAACTTCACGGTCTTGACATTGCAATATTAGGTAGGTGTTTTTGTGTGTGTATATATCTATATATATATCTAGGCAAAAATTTTTCTTGAAGACATATTTCGTTAAATATTAACTGTAGTATCTTACATTTAGAAACAACAACGTGTATCATAGTTATTTCCCTTACATTGTATAATTATCTCCCTTTGTATATTTCTCTTGCATATATAAACGAATGCTGACGAAGATAGCTCTCTTTAGAAGAAGGTCTCGGAAGCGTAAACATCAATATGTCTCTCTTTCTTATTCATTCCACATTTTCGCATTGTATGTATAAGTGTCTATTATGTCGCGAGCCAAATATTAATAGATTCACATAACAATTGACAAGCGAGAACATTATTTTAACCATCATTAAACATTTAAAAATACATGTTCTTTACTCAATCCCCCCCCCCCCCCCAAGATGTCTCTGGAAGGAACTGAAAGTACTAGAGTACACAACGAGTATAGCAAATTTCATCTGTCAATTCCAGCCTGAAACTCGAAAATTTGTTAGGGATTGAGAAAGGATCAAGGAAAAATATGCAGACACAATTTATCTGTAATATTTTACAGTATATATATATATATATATATATATATAAATGATGGAAGTTTAGATTCCAGTAACCATGTCTTTATTCATTTCTAACAATAATATTTTTTTATATTAAATAAATTGAATTCCATTTTATTTGGAATTAATAATACAGCATTTTTTCGGATTTTTTAACCCTTTTCTTTTTCTTCTTTCTCCTTTTTCTATTTTATTTTTATTTTTTATTTTTTTTTTTACTCTTAACTCATATAAGGTTTTTTACAATCTAATTTGGTATTGCAAACTTTAGTAAAGTATACATATTTTTGTTGGCTCTCAGATATGGCGGAAACTTCTATTCCTAATTAAACTTACATATATAAATGCTCTCATGATGTGAGTTTTAATTTTTGTTTTTATTTCCTGATATTTTAGACAAGATTGTTTGGCTTTCCTTCTGATGTGTTACACTCATAGAAAACGAAACAGCCCATCAAGAAATTATCTTTTTAGAAATGAATAACGACATAGTTACATAAATCTAACCTATTATTTATTTATACATGCTCTGGAGTTTAAAAAATAACATGTATTAAGCTTAAATCCTGAAAGTCTGACAATAATATATATATATATGATAAGCATGGAAATAATATTTCAACATGATAGAAAAAGGAAAACCAAAAATTGTTTTTATTTCAAGAAAAAGTAGAAGTCAAATATTTGAAAATACATGGGGCGTCTGTGACATGAAAATATTTTTTTTTTTTTGTTTAGCGAACGTAGACGTTAGACTTCAAAATGTGGTGCGTTTATGAACAATGATTTTTATAAACAAAATTTAGGACTCCCTATAGGTAACCCTCTTAGTGAAGTACTAGCCTGCTTATTCTTATTAGAATTCCTAGAGTCTGACCCATTCAAATTTCGATTGCACCCAAATACTGAACACATTAGATATATTGACAAATTTTTATTTTTCGTCCTGAAAACACAAAAATAGAAAATCTTAAAAACAAATGAAACACAGTCAGATCCTTCATAAAGTTTACCAATGAAACAGAAAAATAACTCAATACTATTTCTGGACATACTTATAATAAAATCCAACAATAATCAAATCTTCAAAGTACATTGTAAAACTACACACAAAAATGACTACATACACTTTTATTCACATCATAACAAAATCTAAACGGGCCTGATAATATATATATTATACTAAAGCTGAATCAACGTTTCTATCATTTAAGTCTTTTTTCGTGTATACTTTAATCACACATTCACAAAATACATGCTCTTACTTACCTATTTATTAATTTATCTTGTCCTTTCTCACTTTGTTGATTCAACGACTCTAATATTTCTTAATGTCTCTGTAAGCATTTAGAGAAAGAGTGACTCTTGTTTCAGCGTCGCTATCTAATTTACATATGTGTTTGTACCCACCACAAACATGTATGCAAATTAAATGTGAAAATAATAAGCTTTTTCACAAGAATAATATAAGAATAATGAAACTTTGGATCTTAACATATTTCAAAGCAATTAAAAAGTACTACTCTAGATAAAATTGTGAAAATAGAACTTACACAATTGAGTATTTGAAAAGTATTAATCTTGTGGTGTTACACTTTCATTTTGGTGGAGCTAAAAATTATAAAATTTCTTCAAATTCTGAGAATCTGTATAATTGTGTGTAATTTAAATATGGTTCAAATTACATTAAAATTAGAGAAACGCGTTTTTAGAGTTAGGTTTTATGCTCCCTAGGCAGATACCTTTATAAGTAAAAAGATGAGTATGATCCTCTTTCAACAAGTAGATTATTTAAAGTCTGTATGTTTTATAGCCTAAAATTGGATAACAACAAAAAGACCCATGTCTCTTGTATTATGTGTTTGTATGTGCACATTATAATTTGTTTTTGTATTTGGTGCATGGATATGAGTTCTCTGTTTTAGTTTTATTTATTTTTTTCATCCTGAAAAAGCGGATTTCCGCTTAAATCTCTAGAATCTCCCATGGATATGAGTTCTCCATTTTTTTTGGTCAAAATCCGCTTTTCTTTTAATAAGGAAAATCTGATTTTTGACAAATCACTAAAGCTTTAACATTTTTCTTATCGCTATTGGACTGTATTTTAATTCTTTCCATCTTGTCTTGCCTTCCTTTTCTGTCTTATGTCAGTTTTCTTTGAAAATTGAAAATGTTACTTTTTGCCGAGAAGGCTAAGACTTCAAATGATTCAGGATAGGGTTAAGAGAGTTAGATTATATTTGTTTCATCAAAGACTGGTGTCTTTCTCTTAATGTTGACTTTTTGACTTAGTTGATACTGATTGAAATTATTTAGGTATAAAATTATTTATTGCGCTGCCTTCTCCACATCTCCACACACACACTTGGGGGAGGGAGTCACATTCCGAAATTAATCTTGATTTCAGCTTTTTTTTTTTTTTTTTTTTTTTTACAATTGTCTACTTACATTCCTGTTGGTTGGAGCATGATTGGTATATACCATCACAAACCAGAAAATCCGCTATGTGAAGTAGAAATCTTATCTGATCTATTCTAATAATTATTGCACTCATACTGTTGAGTGTAGTGGTTTCAGGTGTGGAATATAAGCCTGACATTCTGGGTTCGAGATCAGTCGGGGGGTACTGCATCATTTTAACTAATATCTTTTAAAAAGCTATCAATTCATATATCCTCCCTCCAATTAATGATTAAATAGTAGGGTAGACTAGACTATCAAGCCTTGGTTGTGCAACTAGTCTAGGCGAACGAAAACCTTAAAGAAACACTAGTCTTATTGTACTCATCCCGGCATTGTTTCCAGTCGTCCTGGACTTCTCCTTGCCACTGAACTTAAGCAATGCCAGTTCAGGAGAGGTGCAGTTGGAGATTGCGCTACCCTTGCTTTGCTATAGACTCTACATGCCAGCAACCTTACAAGGGGTATACATTGTCACTCGAGACTGAAAAGCCAACCAACTGTTGAGAATGTTATAAACTCGCAACCCTCTGTGCTATCGGTAAAATAGCAACTTGTGTTCAATTAATTTGTACAGTTAATTTTATGCAACAAATTGTTTATAATAATTTATTGTTTATAATAATTTATTGCTTATAATAGTTTATTGTTTATAATAGTTTATTGTTTATAATAGTTTATTGTTTATAATAGTTTATTGTTTATAATGATTTATTGTTTATAATAGTTTATTGTTTATAATAGTTTATTGTTTATAATAATTTATTGTTTATAATAGTTTATTGTGTATAATAGTTTATTGTGTATAATAGTTTATTGTGTATAATAGTTTATTGTTTATAATAGTTTATTGTTTATAAGAATTTATTGTTTATAAGAATTTATTGTTTATAAGAGTTTATTGTTTATAAGAGTTTATTGTTTATAAGAGTTTATTGTTCATAAGAGTTTATTGTTCATAAGAGTTTATTGTTCATAAGAGTTTATTGTTCATAAGAGTTTATTGTTCATAATAGTTTATTGTTTATAATAGTTTATTGTTTTGGGTATTAAATCATTCCAAACAGATTGACATGCTGTAAATGACAGATCAAAGTTAGACTCTTTGTCTATATATAATGTTGTCTACCTGTCAGACGATAATATTAAAATCACTCTTTATTTCCCCAAATGGAATATTCATTACAGTTTTTGCAAAGAAAACTAAAAAAAAATATAAAAAATTTCTTGCATGAAATCAATACAGATTGTTCTAGATGCATTGATTTTACTGAATCATAAATCTGTCTGGTCTACACTATTGATTCCAGCATCTTTTTCAATGACATATGAAAATAAATATCCACACACTGCGTATGGCATTTTTCATTTAGAATGGTTCATTATCATGTTCAGTTTAATGTATGTTCTACATGTTGGCTTCAAAACTAACCTATCTTTGCTCAGTTCTTTATTTATCCCTCTTTTTCTGAAGTTTCTCCTTATCACTTCCTCCCATGTTTTCCTTGGCCTACCACTGTCAACTGACCCTGCTACCTCAACTGTTCTACATCTACTAATCCAAGAATTCTCCTCCATTCTTTTGACGTGAACATAGCAACAAAATCTCCTCTTCTGTCCACATCTCCTATACGTTCTCAAACACTTTGTATGTATTAAATTCAGTGTTAAGTATTAGTGTTTCTGTAAAATTACAACCTACTATCTAGAAAGCCGATGGATACCCCTGAAAGAGTGCTTGTACTATGAACAATTTATAATGACCTTGCATTACTTATGTCTGGAGCGCGGAACCATGTTGAGATAACTGGAGAGGGCCTGCTGTTATTTTGGAATTTTCTATCTCAACTAACAAAGTCTGAATCTAGTCTACCCTAGTATTTTATCCATAGGGAGAAAAGAGATAGATTCATACCTTTCCTGCGTATATTTGTGGAAAGTGATTTTCCAATTATTTCTTAATTTACAGCACCTGCTATTCCCAAATAGTTACCCATCTAAGTACCGAGCAGGCTTACCATTGCTTAAGTTTGGTGATCTGGCAAGAACCAGTTTTTTTAATTGTAAAAATGTGCTTAATATTAGTTCTCTGTATAGGGTGAAAGAATCACTCAGACTCTTTTATGGGAATAAACAAATCTTTTATTTCTGGCTTTGTTGATCTGTTTTACTAAAAAGCATAACCAGGAGAATGTGAATTTCGACATCCAGTTTGTCTGGTGTTAGAGAGAAAAAATAATCTGAGATCAAAATATGTTTTCTCTTTAGCTGAACACAGATTAAGGAAATCAATTATTTTCATAATTTTTACATGCCACATGCAGAGTTGTTATTGTGACCTAATTTGGTGCTGTGACCAGGATTTTTCATGAATTTTTGCAGAATTGATTTTGTCTTTGACTACGCTAAATAATGTTGTTGGCTGGTATATTCTTGAAGAACTGGACCACAACTATTTTCACTTAACTTTATTTTATTAAACTTAAATACTGGCATTAGATTTCCTTAATTCCGAGTTGCTTTGGAACCTCAGGGATGTAATTGACATGGAATTATTGAATGTGATTATGAAATAATAATAATAAAAAATTGAATCTTTACAATGTTCACAAAATATTTAAAAGAGATTAAATTTCTTCTGACTTCAGTATAAAGATTGTCGATGGGAAATCTATATTGAATCAAACACTTTTACATGAAATGTTTAACGAGCTTTACTTAAAATTTTGAAGCAAATAAATTTTCAAGTAAATGTTTAAGTTGAAGATCTGCAACAAATATTGGAAAGAATTTAAAAGGCAGTGTTAAGATTGAATGAATGTGCTGTTTAGTTTAGTCAGTCAACCTTTGTGAATTGTATCTGATTCACATTGGCATTTGAAGTAATGACAACTTCATTTCTTGCATTGTGATGCCATTAATGATTGAGTTTTAGTTAGACACATAATCTACATTATAGTAAGACACAAGGAAAAGCATAGAATAGTTGAATAAGAATAAAATAGAAGTAAATAAATTTATTTTGCTATGTAATTTACATATGTGTGAAATTGTTCTCAAATCTAAAATGTTATATTATTTGAACACTTTCAACAATTCAGAAATAATTTATGAAAATGATATTTTTCTTAGGTACATTTCTTTTCTTTATTTGAATAGTTTTTTTATATATAAAAAAACGATGTATTTCACTCTGACCTGACAATGTTTGGTCTTTTTGTATTCAGTAAAATATTTTAGATTACCTCGTTTTTATCTTGTTTTATTTTCAGTGAATAATGTTGGGATGTCGTATAACTTTCCAGAGTATATTACAGAATTGCCCAATAGAAATGAGGTAAAAATTTCATCCGTTTCTCTTTTTCTTTTTTCTTTTTCTTTCTTTTTCTTGTCTTTCTTTTTTTCCCTTGTCTTTCTTTTTTAAAAATTTGTTGTCATCGTTTCTAAATTGATTTTGTTTGATCATATAATTCATAACAACTTTTGTACATCCAAAAGTTAATATCATTGCAGAGGGAAAACAAAATAAATGATTATCTATTATATAAAGAAAAAAAGTCATAATTTTGTCTGAGTGCCTGACTAAATCTACTTACAAACCTTACATCCTCAGATTTCAGTGTGAACCCAACCTGGTTATGGACAAAGAACTACATAATATTCATTCCTTTGCAGTCACCATGGACCAAATGAGTGCAAGAGAAAGGGGTGGGGTAAAACAGATTACTTGTTTTTCATTCTTGTTGGTAATTGTTTAAAAAATGCTGACACTATGTCAGTCAGTGAGTCAGATTTCTTTCTATTATCAACGAGTTTCCATAGAAGGTGAAGGGGCTGTCGGAGTGAAAAGTATAGTGACAGACGGGTTAATGGAAAGAAAGGTAGGGGGTGAGAAAGAGGTTTTAAAAGAAAGATCTGACATGTTTTAACTTTTATTTTGTCACTCATTTCTGAAGGCAACGCCCGATAGCCCTGCTGGGTTTTCATGAGTAAACCTGCTGGCCATGTGTATATGATATAAACCGATTTTAGCTCATAGTTTAGTTTAGATATGAAAAGATTGTTTTATATGCTCGGTTTATGTAGAATGTCTGCCATTACTAACCAGCAAAGCCTTATTTTGGAATCTCTAATTTAATCAATAATCCCATTTCAATTTTACATGTTGATAGGAAATGTCCACATCCATACCTCAGATTCATCATTGTCATTTCTATGACATTTATTAATATCTGTATTGGAGAACAGTGTGGAGCAGTCTAGTGTAATTATAAGAATTAAGAGTGGATGGAGTAAGTTCACTAGCAGTGTGTTACCAGTGTTTACCAAAGGAAGAATCTATCAGGCATATGTACGCAGTGTGTTGATGTATGTAAGTGAAACCTGGCCAGTAAGGGTTGAGGACATGCATTGCTTGGAGAGAAATTATATGAGAATGATGCAGTGGATATGTAATGTGAGTCTTAAAGATGGGCTTAGTTCTGCTGACCCTAAAGGAAGATTAAATATAAGTATAGATAGATGTGTGCAGAACAGGAGACTTCGATGGTATTGCCCCATTAAAAGAATGGATGATAGTTCTTGTGTTAGTAGATGCAGAACAGTTAAGGTAGCAGGTTGAGTTCACAGGAGAAGGCCAAGGAAAACATGGGAGGCAGTGATAAAAATAGGTTAGAGAGAAAGACGGATAAATAAAGACCTGGACAGAAATAGGTTAGTTTGGAAGTCAATTTCTTAAAGCCATCCAACGCATGCCAGCGTGTAAAACAGATGTTAAACCGAATATGATGATGATAATGATGTTTAATCTTACAGAAAGTTTGTCCGATTGGAATTGTTTGTTTCATCTTTTTAATGGATTGTATTGTATTTGATGTGGCATTATCTTGACAGAAAGATATTATTTTCTCAAATAATATTTAAGTAAGTTTCAGTGAAAATATTTTAAAAAAACAACAAAAATACACTGGCCTGTTTCAACTTTTTTTTTTAACGGTCAAAGTTTTTTGATTTAGGATTGTATTTTTCCTAAAATAGCGCTATCATCCAAGTGTTTATGCGCTATATTTTTGCCACAGCTGGTAATGATTAACTTTAAATAACTAATTTCTGTTCAGTTTTCATGTCTAGATTTGTATTACAATCGATCTGAAATGTAATGACTATCCAAAAAGATTCCGTTACATCTGCACATTTGTTCCAGACCATCAAGCAAAAATCACTGATTCTCTGAAGACACCATATCATGAGTCGCTTCTTTTGTAATCTTGGTATCGATTAAAAACATTCTGTAAACTTTATTGTGAAGAAATCAGTTCCAAATTTGCAATACACATTTAATTGATACACTAATAGATTGGAATATAGGAATTTCTGGTATGGTCTTATATTTTGAAACCTTGGTCTGATTAGGTAAAAATAACCATGGCTTTTTGATTCAGCACAAAAAAGAATGGCTTCAAAATAAAGTTTGTTCTTGATAAAAAGAACAGAAGAGTGTAAAAATAAGTTGGAAAAATAAACCCTTCATTTTTATGTTGCGGAATCTGATGTTCTTAATAACTAGTGGTGTTTACCTGGTGTTGTCTGGAGATATATTGCTGGTCGAAAATAATTTATAGTATAGCCATGAAATATTGCTTTGAAAGAAAAGTAAAAAATAATATTTGACCTATGAGGTCAAATGATAATTAAAAAATTTTTTTTTTTAAGTCAGCACCGTTATGTCTTGTATATGTTTTAGTGGCCCAAATTCTGTTTTCAAAAGACGTCATTCATCATCAAGTTTAAAATCTATTTTACATGCTAGCATGCATTGAACGGCTTTTAGAAATTAACTTCCTCCACATCAATGACACCCCCAACTCTTCCATTGATGAATTTGTTCTTAACAATCATTGTTCTGTCAGTTTGGATTTGTAGTTTTAAAATTACATATGAATTTAAGATGCAGTAAAAAAGTAAAATATGTTCATAAAGATTTAATTTAATATTGATTCTGGTACTTCTACAGATGAAGCGCCTAATTTCCGTGACTGCTCGGCGGCAACGATCGGGCAGGTCGCGGAAGTGCCCGAGAGCTGCCGAGACGAAAACGAGGCTGAAGCAGAGCTGACCAATCAGGTTGCTGCCAATCATTTGCGCTCAGCGCAACAAAACAAGCGGTAGGAAGACCTTTCGAACCGGCCGCAAACGTATCCGTAAACCCTGACCCTCGACGAGAAAATATATGAATTCTCCAAAAAGAAATATACAAAATAAAACTTGTCTAAATATCCTAAGAAAAATAAAATACTTCTTTGTTTTATGTAAAAAAAAAAACATAAAAAAAGTTGCCTAAATATCGTAAAAGAAATAGCATTTACTTCTTTGATTTATGTAAAAAAAGACAAAAAAAAATTAAAATGGTTCATTTGGCCCACGAAAAAAAAAAAAAAAATTAGTTTATTTATAGTTCTTTAGCTATGGTTTGTTCATTTTTTATTTTATTTTTTTTTTTTTTTCAAATATATGTATTTTTTGTTTAGTATTCTTCGTCTTATATTGTCGTCTGCCACTCTTCCATTTTACGACTTTCAGTTTTGCTTCAGTCTCGTTTTCGTCTCGGCAGCTCTCGGGCGCTTCCGCGACCTGCCTGATCGTTGCCGCCGAGCAGTCAAGGACATTGGGCGCTTCATCTGGAGTAGTACCAAAAATTCTTTTTTTTGAGAGGGCATATTTTTTTTATATATTTACTTACTAAGTTTTAAATTTGAATCTATCATCTTTTTCTGTATGTTTTCTAATATTTAAGTTAGCAAAAGTAAATCAGTTCTCGATATTATCTCTCTGAGCGCTGAAGTTTTTTTGTTTTTTTTTTGTAGAAAAATGATTTTTTACACCTATTTTAAAAATTACTCTTTAATGTTAACCTTTCATTGTATGCCCAAACAATGTATATGGCATTTGTAGAATATAAGTAGGACTATCAAAATAAATTAGAAAATTTGACTAATTTGCATATTATGATGGCGGCCATCTTGAATTTATTATGAGGTTGTACCAGCAATAGAAAATTATGTTTAAAAAAAAATAAAAGAAAGAAAAAAAAGTTTAACGAATCGTTTTTGGAATTGAAAATTAGGCTAAAAGTTTTCCCATTCCTATACCCCAAAAAGTTCTGATTTTTCTGATTCTCAATTCAGATTAATCGTTCAAACACTAGTAATAAGAAGGTTAGATTTTTTTTACCATTCTTCCTTTTATTGATTTGCCCTTGGACTTTTAATGTTGGACTCATGATTCTCATTTAATTTGTTTTAACCATGGTATGAAGTCCTACTAAAAATCAGACTAAGGCTCAGACTCCTAGTATTCTTACGACTGTTATTTTCCAAAATCTCTGACTCCAACACCAAGGTTTTAACAGTGGATCCTGGATTTTTTTAAACTTCTTTTTTTTTTATTCCTTTTAGCTTTTAGGATGTTAATTTGAAATAAGGATTTCTCACTAAACTTACTGTTGGTATGCATATGTATAACCATGCCAGCCCCTCGACGATTGTCAACCTCCAAAACTCATGTGCCATGGGCTTCTTCTTCGTCTGGCCATGTCTACTCTAGTACTGACAATCGCTGAGCGAGCACAAAGAACAAGTTTACAATTTGTATTCGACACAAGTGTTAAACGTCATATCATAGAAACTACTAGTAGTAAAGGACTGAAAATTAGTAGGTAAGAATGGTTATTGTACTGGGTGTAAAATTTGACTTAAAAATAATTGTAAATGTTAAATTTATGAAAAAACCTAAATGCACCTCTTTATGTAATTCTAAACTTTTGTTTTAATTTTGCATATTTAGTGTTAAACTAGCAATACACAAAAAAATTTAAATTGCTCAATAATTGCATATATAGAAAGAGCTTAATGATCTGAGAAAAAATCTTTTTAAATTTTTTAAATCTGACTAAAAATAAGGAAGTTATGACTATTTTTGTGCCTTGCATGATTGGATATTTCCCCCTTTTTTTTTTTTTTTTTTCCTCCATGTGCATTTCTTCACATTTTTTACAATAATTTTTCAGTAAAAATGTTATATCTTTGTTAAAACACTAGATAAAGCAATGAAATTTAGTATATAAGTGTATTTTTGTACAAGGAATCAGAATATGCCACTGAAAATCTCCAGAAATTAATAGTTTCCAAGTAATTTGCAGTAAATGCGCATAAATATGCTGCAATACCGTAAAAATATCATGTATCCATTAAAAAAAAAGAAGTGTAATTGTAATACATTTTATATACAAGAAACTAAAATCTAATACTAGGACTGTTTAAAAATGAATATATTGCAAGATTTCTTTGGCATTATTGTAGATTAGCACCTTCCGCTAAATCATCCCCTTGCCTCCCCCAAAATTTGAGATTCTACATTTTTTTTAGGCAATTACATGTTAACACCCTGAAAAACTTGACAGAACAAAAAGAAACAGACATAATTATTTTAGAATTTAGAGTGGGGATTAGTTTCACATAATTTAATGTAAAATAATCCCCTATTTCAGGACCATTCTAGCGTTTTAGGGCATTAATCATTTTTATGTAGGAGATAAATCCTGTGCTTTTTTACTTTTTTTTTGTGGGGGGTGTCTTTCTTTTTTTTTTTTTTTTTTTAGACGATTATGTGTAGTTTTAAAAGGGTGTTTATGGGAGGAGGGAGGCTTACCACTTGGACTTCGGCTTAGTGGTAAGACTAGGGGCAATTAAGTGTGAACACCTTGAAAATTTAGAAAGAAAAAAAACAATTATTTTAGAATATAGAGTGGGGGATTAGTTTCATATAAATTTAATGTAGAATAATTCACCATTTCCGGGCCATTCTAGCGTTTTAGGACAGTGAATCAATTTTTTTCTATGGGAAAAAAATCCTGTGCGTTTTTCTTTATGGACGTCTGCTCTTTTTTTCCTTTTTTTTTGTTTTAAACGATTATGTGTGGTTTTAATGGGCACTTACCACTCTGACTTAGGGTTAGTGATAAGGTTAAGGAAGGGGTTTTGTTTTGGATGAAGGTTGCCATTCGGACTTAGTGTTAGGGTTAAGGGAGTTTTTTAGGAGGTGGCTTGTCACTCAGATTTAAGGTTAATGGTACTACACGTCCAAGAGAAGACATTTTTAAGAGGTGAGCTTACCACTCGAACCTAGAGTTAGTGGTAGAGTAATTATTTATTTTATATCGAGTTTTCAGTTTGAAAAAATATTTTTAAAATTGCACTAAAAGGCAAGAATGGCCGGGAATTTGGAGATCATTTTACATTAAATTTATATGCAAAACTGATCCCCCCATTCTAAATTCTAAATTATTTTTTGTTGTCTTTTTTTCGTTTTTCTGCCAAGACTTTTATAGTGTTCACATGTAATCGCCTAAAAAAGTAGAATTTTATTTATTTTTTTAATTGGTGACTAGAAAGTCATTACTACTAGATATTCGAAAGTTGAGTGAAAAACAGTATTTCTTAAAAGTATTTTTTATAAAAAGAACCACAAACAGCATTAACTTTTGTAAGCACAAAAAGTATTTTTGTATTTCTTTTTTTTGTTTTCAAAAGAAGTTCGTAAACGAATTTTACAAAGCTGTTTATAGCTAGCTGCTGCTGATTAATTGTTATATCAGCAATACTAGCAGCCATTGTTGACTTTTGCTCAAAAAGAGACAATATTTTTTCGGATAAGGTAATTTAAAATTACTACTACCAACCGACAAAACAACATACAATTATAATTTTAATGCATAAAAAAGATAAAAGATTGATTTATTTACTAGTTGGGGTACAAAAAATAGTTTTAAAAAAAATGTTCAATACACGTCATGTTGAAGATTTATTTTTAAGATTACAAAAAACTAATGGATCAATTAATTTTGTACCCTGACAATAATTTTCTGAAAACTCTCAAAACATATAATGTAGATTATTTTTTACTAATGTATGTGAAAGGATATTCATTTATGAACAAAATGGTGGTATTTTGACCACTTAAAGTGCTTTGGTTTTTAAAATATGACTATTTTAGTAGAACTACCTTGAAATCCGTGATTATCCAAACTGTTTTATGGTCGATGGGTATGGCTAGTTAAACGCCATATCTCTGAAGCTAAGTTGAAAAACTTACTGTTATGGGTGTAAAATTTGGCTGATTAGAAAAGCACAAACACAGCATTTGTCTAGTTGGACATGAGTTTGTGTGTGTGTTATTATGGCCTTCTGCCAGCGTCCACATCTGAGTTAAATTCCCATCTTGAAAATTCAGAATCTTAGCTAAGACTAACTCAGGCCCAACCTAACTCGTCTGCTTTGTCTCTTAAACAACTCTAACACCACCTCGTCTGCTCAGTTTCCTAAATATATTTATTTTCAACTGGAAATCCTAGATGGCTTGTCTTTTTCTCAGTCAATCACCAGAACTGGCCACATCCTTTTTTTTTTTTCAGCTCACTCTCTCCATCGCCATTTGGCCACCCAAAAGTTAACACCTAATTGTCATTGCGTCACTTGTCTGTACAATACAATTGATCTGTCACTCCCCTATTGTTATCTACTTCCCCATGATTTTTGTATTGTCAATCTATTTCCTAATAAACATTTTCTGGGGCTCCTTGCTAGGAAAGGGGGGGGGGATGTCCATAGTATTACACATATTTTTACAAGATATAATTCGCAAATATGTTTTCATCGTTTAATAATAATAATAATAATAATAATAATAAAATTGTATATGCACTGCTTAGGTGCGCTACAATTTCTCAAATGTATGTAATTTTGGAAACTTTTGGGAAGTATCAGGGTTTGAAAAGATGCAGTCTCTACTGCCAACAACTGATGTGGCCAGTTTGTTCCATACTTCAACAATTTTGAGCATGAAAAAATGTTTCTGAAAGTCACGGAACTTTGATTATCATATATATCTAATGGATTTTAGGGAAACACCTGCTCGGCACAGTTAGTGTCTGGTGATACCAGATCAGGCTGCCCTGTGGCTCCCTGAGACGAAATTCACCTACATTGACGTTTTTTTTTTTTTTTTTTTTTTGTTTTTTTTTGTTTGTAAAACTTAATTATGTTCTACAAAACCAAAAACAAAAACAACAGCCCCTCTCCCTTTCTCCCTCCCCTTTTTTATTTTTATTTTTATTTTTCCTACCCTACTCCCGGTCCTGGATATGACCTTAAACTACATCCGATGGTGAGATCCGGCTTACGGACCTTGGGGAATGTGGAGCCTCCTCTTAATTACCATTGCTCCCAGGTCCACCCTGACCCGGAGTGGTAGTACCTGTTAGGGTCCCAACTATGGGTTAAATAGAAACAGATATTAAAAGGGGAAAGAAACAAAAAAGAGAAGAAAACAAGACCAGATTCGGCATTAAATAACCCAAAAAGGGTTGATATGCCGTAAAACAAAACTACCAAACCAAACCACAGTTAGTGTATGTATGTATGTATGTATATGTGTATATATATATATATATATATATATATATATATATATATATATTCAAAGGTCAATTTGATTTATTCTAAACTCTTGGATAGTATTTGTAAAAAAGGAATCATTTAGAAGCTGATCTTTTTCTCCCCTCCCCTTCCCCCTCTTATTACTACACATCCAAGAAATAGAACGTAATCAACCTTTGGGAAGAAAATTCCACGATTCCTACAATTGGATTAGTCAAGAGAGGCAGAAAACAAAAAGAATATTTCCCTTCCTGTTTTACTATTTCCCCATTTAGAACAGTGTACATTGCAAGAGTTACGAGTGAATCGAATAAGTTCAGAGAACTTCTGCTTTTTCTAACAAGCAGAGTGCTATCACTTCCGACCACAGGAAGAGTAGCGGGTATTTGTGCGCAGTGTGATTATTCATCGAAGTGAAACATGGCCAGAGATGTGTTGCATGGAGAGAAATAATATGAGAATATGATGAATGATAAAAGACTGCATAATTTTTTCATTTATTTCTTCTTTCAGACTCTGAGCACATTGATCAAATTAAATGTTACCTCCATGACAATGGTAAGTTCTTGTCTTCATCATAATTCTGTTTTTTGATTAAAATGTTGTTTTTTTTGTTTAGAAATTTACTTAAATGACAAAGTAAATATACGGGTCTGTGACAACAAACACAAATAGAATGTC
This sequence comes from Sepiola atlantica, assembly GCA_963556195.1. Classification (NCBI taxonomy): domain Eukaryota; kingdom Metazoa; phylum Mollusca; class Cephalopoda; order Sepiida; family Sepiolidae; genus Sepiola; species Sepiola atlantica. Next base: position 162,248,666 of record OY744521.1, on the reverse strand, counting down.
ATGAAAACATTTAGTATATTTTGTTAGTCATTTTATTTACTAAAACTTATATATTTTCTACCTTTATAATATGGGAACTAAATTGTATACGTTTTAGATTTATTAGGTTGTGAGACTAAATTGTATACGTTTTGAATTCATTAGGTTAAGACTAAATCGTATACGTTTTAAATTCATTAGGTTGAGACTAAATAGTATACGTTTTAGATTCATTAGGTGAGACTAAATTGTATACGTTTTGAATTCATTAGGTTGAGACTAAATCGTATACGTTTTGAATTCATTAGGTTGAGACTAAATTGTATACGTTTTGAATTCATTAGGTTGAGACTAAATCGTATACGTTTTAAATTCATTAGGTTGAGACTAAATAGTATACGTTTTGAATTCATTAGGTTGAATTCATTATGTTGAGACTAAATCGTATACGTTTTAAATTCATTAGGTTGAGACTAAATAGTATACGTTTTAGATTCATTAGGTTGAGACTGAATTGTATACGTTTTAGATTCATTAGGTTGAGACTAAATTGTATACGTTTTAGATTCATTAGGTTGAGACTAAATTGTATACGTTTTAAATTCATTAGGTTGAGACTAAATTGTATACGTTTTGAATTCATTAGTTTGAGACTAAATTGTATACATTTTAGATTCATTAGATTGAGACTAAATTGTATACGTTTTAGATTCATTAGGTTGAGACTAAATTGTATATAATGTAAACTGGCCATATGTAAACTAAAATGTTTTCACCATATTTTTGATTGGGAGCACATGATGTCATTAGATTTCCTAATGACATATTATATAGTATAGTTATGGAAATCTGATTTTCTCATTGTATCAGTTACATTGTTATGCGATCATTGAACAAAACGTATGGTTTTAGGATTGCTTCATCCTACAACTACCAGTTTCCATGGAAATTTTATTTTCATATTTATATTGATATTTATAATTCTGAACACTTGTAAGTCCGAACATACCTAAATGCTAATCGGGAACAATTTTCCCTCACCAATGTGATGCCTTCACATGAGGAGTGACATATATTTTTAAAAATGTAATTATCCACAGACACATGTTTTGTCATTATACGACTCATCAGCGTTACTGAACCTAGCAAGAATCGAAACTTGAACCCCATAGTCTGAAGCCTGAAGCTCTACCACTGAGCAAATCCCTGCTAGTACTAGATGTATTGCCTTTATTGTTGATGTCATTTATTTTTTTATTTTGCCTGTGATACATTATTCATTTTATATATATATATATATATATATATATATATAATGTGTGTGATATATATTAAAACTTTCTGATGAAAAAGAATAAGAGAGCTGTAGAAAAATAAAATAGTGCTCAATGTATAAGAAATGCAGAGTCTGTCCCATCGCCACAATGTTACATTCCTGTGCTTGTTTTACAAATATTTCAATGGAATGTGCTCCGATTAACTCGTGGCACTGGTGTCCTTCTACGTAAATACTCCGACGAACCTTTCAAGCAGGAAAATTCCACCCCTTCACTGTAGAGGTCTAGAAATGGCGAAAAGCTTTCTACTACAACAGTTTCTTCCCTCGAACTGCTAGCCTTTGGAATTCCTTTCTTGTTCCCTGCTTCTCTGACTGTACTCACTGCAGAAATTTAAATATAATATGAACAGACATCTCGTTACTGAACTCCCTACTTAGGATGTCCCTGTAGGTATGGTCCTTAATTCACAGTCGCCCCTCGGTGACAACGTGCTCTGTTTAGGGTGAATAAAATTAAAACAAAAAAAATAAATAAAATAAGCAGAAGTTTACAATGCAGGTTTCATCAAACTAAAATCATCAGGAAATTCTGTGAGAACTAAAAACTGAATTATACATATATAAGGCTATAACGTTGGTGATAAAAATCACATAAAGGAACAACCCTGATGATTTAGTGGGCATACCATATATATAAAATATACTCCCATTATTAAGAAACAGTTGAAGCCCAGTCAGAAAAAACATTCTGCGTTTTTATGACAACTCAGTTTGTGTGTGTGATAACAATTAGTCTAGAGTGTTTTGAAACTAAAACATTCACTGACTGTTTCGACCAGAGGATATTTCATTTTTTTTTTTTTTCAGACTACTTAGAGCACAAGTTAATTCAGAATAAACATCAGTTTTGAAAACACTACTGGATAGATAAAAATATCGTCAGCTAGAATGTGATGCTATCAAATATGTGACAACATTCGGTATTAGAAGAGATATTGTAGGCAGAATTTGATCAAATATCTTTGTAAATTTGTCCAATATATTAGGGTCAATGTGCATTATTATCTATTATATTAAGAGAAGTGTGTGACACAACAAGTGATCTCTTTTGGGGGGAGCTGCAATCCTCTTCTATTTATCTTTATACCTAACTTGGACCGCCCCGCGGGAAACGAGCACGGACAAAATTTCTCTGCATTTCAAATGTGTCAGCGCGCTAGCCTCAGTCATGTTTTGCAAAACTGAGGGTCAGTGTCAAATCAATTCAATGACAGATGCATATGATGGGTTCAGAGATCAGATTGAGTATCACCAAGATAGGTTGAAACTAGAAACAATGACAGCTGAAAGAGAAAACCGAGATATAATTGTTTAAGTCATAACAAACACTCGTGGGCTGAGAATACCTTATCTCTGTGTGTCTTTCTTTGTGTTATGTCTGTTTCTCTTTGCCTTGCTTGTTTTACAAGCAAAGTATTAGCAGTCTGGTTGTTGAGATTTGTATGAGTTTCTAATTATGTTAATTCTAATTATTTTTTTTTTTAAATTTAATAAAAATATCTATTTTCATATATAAAGTAATGTGTGCTTCGATCATTACAAAAATCCTTCATTGCCAGCCAGCCAGCAGATGATTAATTCTCTAGAGAGAATTAAAGACATCTAATGAACCCAGCCAGTCCAATGACGTCGTCCTGCAAACCGACCAAATACCTAGCCACGTATGAATTCTTTAATTAAAGGGATGTGCTTATCGTTACTCCAGGAGCTAGTGTGGTACCGTGTCAGGACTATATGAGCCTTTCTACAGACGTCTCCACGGCGCTGACACACTAAGTCACACTCCCTGGCAAATGATCGTACCGCATTTAGATGTTGTTTCCAAGATCATACAAACAATAGTACCACAAGTGTGTCCAGCTAAAAGTTAAAAAAAACTACCAAAGAAACACCCACAAAGTTGGTATATTCTTGATCAGTGTTGCCCGGAACGAATATCTAAAACTTAGAAAATAATATTCATTCTTTGACCCTAAACTGGTGCAGATTTGGTCAGGGGGTGTTGGGTTTTTTTGCCATTTTCATGTACTAACTAAGGAGAAATAACTCTGATTTTTTCAAAAAGTGATTTTCCATATGCCGACTTGAGTAATCTAAAAAAATGTATGTCCAGAAAGAGGAATAGGCTTGGCGAAGAAGAAAGAGAGGAGGGGGAAGAGAGAGATAGTTTTATTAGAAATATGTTACACTTTTTCCCTGGGCAACTCCGGGTAGCTCTACTAGCGCAATATAATATATTCCTATAATGTTAAAAGTGTACGTTTCGGTTAGTTTTCTATTTCCCCTTTACACCTAACTTAATCAATGGCAAAGTTCTATGCACCAACTGTTTCCGACCAGAAGAAGTAACATTTTAAACTAAGCACATGCTAATTTTATACCATCCTATATTTGTTTGTGTGTGTGTGTGTGTGTGTATATATATATGTATATATATATATATATATATATGTGCTTTTAGATCTTACCGAGTTTTTATTTATCTTCCTCCCACGGCGGATAGATTAGACACAAGGTCAGGAAAGTGGGATTTGAAAAGCCAGCAGCTTAGAGGAAGAGAACTCTGACTGAACAAAAATTTCTTGTGCAGCCTCATTTGCATTCCCCGATAGGGATGCCTCAGGTGTTTAGCAATAAACTAATGGTGAGATGGCAAAGCCTGGGAATGTGGAGTTCTTAGAAGTGCACAGGACTATACCTCAGACCGACAAAGAAGAAGTCATTCTCAAAAATGGCATAGACTCTGCCGGTCTGATTTTGGTATGAACTAATCTTGAAATTTCTGACAATCCCAGTTTGGCAAAACTCTGGTGGTAGTAATCTTTTGCCTATTTATTTGAATATATAATGTTGACTTCATAATGTATAAGACTTTTTTGGATTCTATCAGATGATGAATTATGCTATGATGTAATGGAGGGGAGAGTCGTCAATTTTCGTTAATATTGCTTCTTCCAAAATTGATTTTATTTAGCAGGATATATATGTGAAAGCTTATAAATATCTAATTATATTTTAACCTAGATGACCAGCATTGTATTGCCGGATATGGTGAAGAAAGATTGTGGTATCATTGTAAATATCTCATCAGCGTCTGCAGCTGGACCATGTCCACTCTTGACTGCTTATTCAGCTTGCAAGGTAATCATTATTTTTGTTTTTTGCTTTTTTGTTGTCTTGTACTTCCTATTGCTCATGATTTTATTTCTGAAAGATGTTAAGAACATAGTTTCATAAATTAGTGTTTAGATAAAAGAGCAAATAGGATTTTACTTTCTTTTCATGTTTGACAGCTGATACCAGAGTGGCTTTTTCAAAGAGCTTCACTCACCATTGTGCATGGTAGTTTCAATTCAGTTTCCTTACCTATAAGATAATTAACCTTTGATTATACTCATCAAAGGGCAAAAGTAACCCTTTTCTTATCATAATTATTTTTTTTATTCAATAAAAATCAAATCAAAAAGAAGCCTTTACAGTCAAATTCTAGAATTAAAATTTTCATCTTTTTTATTGTCTAAATTTGAAGAAATTGAATTCATCTAACTCTTCCAATGTTTTTCTTCCAATGTTTTTCTTTGAAGATATTCTGCGAAATTATCAAAATATGTTTATTTAGGGAAAATGATCCTACTTTCATTTTTTTTTTTTTTTAAATGAAAAAAAAACTTCTTTTTTTTTTTACGTGATATTCAATCTTGGTGAGTCTGTTTTTGTATCCATTTTCGTAAATCTCAAGAACAATGAAATGATGTTAGCCATTTTTTTAGGATGGGTCAACATTATTTTCACGACTATTGTCTTCATTAGCATTGATATTTACTTTTTGTATTTCCTCCAACCTTTTTCAGTTGTATTTTTCATTTATAGTAATGTTTTTCACCGTAATTGAACAACACGTGTGAAGTAGGCTGGAGGCGACATCGGCTAAAACGTGGTATAATTAAATAAGTATCAGCGTTCATGACAACACTAGTTCAAAGAAAATGAGAATACTTATTTATTAAAGTTACCTCCCTTTCAAATTGAAACAAGGGAGATAACATTTTGCAGAAGTTATTTCCCTTGATCTTTTCAATCGATGTTGGAAAAAATAATTTATGAATCTGATTTTAGTTTACTTTCTATTTTTCTTCATCTTTTTGCTTTTAGGCGTATGTAAAGTATTTCTCTGAAGGATTGTCAGCAGAATATAAACATACCGGCATTGTTGTACAGGTAAAATATTTCATTTTTATACAAGTTTATTTACTTTTGTATTAACGTTCTTGTCATGTGTTTTTCTTCTGTTCTAAAAATATAAAGTTTTCTTTGCTTTCTTTTTTTTAGTAAATTGAATAAATATTTGATTTCTAGACAAATTTATTGTTTCAGTGTACATTAGAGATTTTTTTTCATTACTTTTTGACAGTTTTTATCTATAAATTTTTTAAACATATACAATGGCAGACTTCGCAACTTAGTTACTGAATTTCAAAGGGAGATAACTTTCTGCAGAAAATTATCTCCCTTGATTTAGTTCAGTTTACAAAATAAATTTTCTCAAGGCCATCTTTTTTTATTTATTTATTTTTATTTCAAATTCAATTAATTACTATCGACTAAAAACTAAATTTCCATATCAGTAATTATTTTTTTAAACATAACTATTGGCGACGTAAAAGATTTTAAATCATTATCATGCTCTTTTTATTTCACTCCGGCTAGACGTGGCCAAGTAGGACTTGGTTGACTATCGAGGTCGTCTCTCCATCTGATTTTTGGCCTTCTTCTAGGTCTTTTCCATTGCCCAGGGTCCATTCTGTCGCTCTATATGTCAACAAAATAAATACAGTTGTAAAAAAAGTAAAAAAAAAAAAATATTTTGGTTTATATACGCATGTGTGATGTATTTGCATTAAAACAATTTCATATTTAATAGAAAATATAAGCATGTATAGTTATGTTAATATTGGCCATGAGTAAGTAATCTACTGTCGGCCATGTTATTTCTTCCGGAAGGTGGGTTACGTCCGAACTACATCATCCGAGGTACCCAATTAAGTATGTTTCAGTTTGATCAAACGGGGGTTGAACATTATCATTTTGAGTTTATGCTGGACGTCTGTAAAACAAAAATAGGTTTTATTTTTTTTTAATTATAGATATTAAAAATTAATACTATAAATATTAATAAGGTGTTCTGGGCTTGGAGCAGAAGTGCACAAAGGTCCTCATTCATCGCTGGATATACCTCGAAAGGCTTAAATATTATAAATTTAAAAAAATTTATTTCAATTAATATCAGGTAATACTACATAATACAATACATTACGCATAAATTCAATAGACGCTCCCTCAAATTCTGCTGATTTTTGAGAATATCGGATTACGTTTTTTCCAACTATTACGTATAGACTTATTCTCATTCCAGTTTCTACGAAATACATTTAACAAACATAATTACTTACGTGATTAAAAATGATGGCTACCATCTCTTCAGCGATTTGATTTTAGACATTTCCCTTATCAGTCTTCATTTGCTTCAGGTATAATTTAGTTTTTTTTACTTAAACACTTAGACAATTTCAAAGATAACACCTTTAAGGCGTAAAAATCTTTTTCCAAATGCTTAGTGAGTAAAACGAACTGCAGTGTTTATTTCGACAACATTCAATTGTTTATACCAATTCCATGGAAGCACGTAATATCAGTTTCTCTACAAACCTTACACTACTTTTAAGTAACAGACAACAAAAGTTAATTATTTCATTTTTGTCCATCCATACCAAACCTAACATTAATCAAACATTTGTGTTTTCTTTTTCACGTTAAGTATTTTTCTTTTCTTATTTGTGGATGGGTGGATTACGTAAGACGCTTTCTTTTCTTTACATTTCCCTATTATGACCTTCTATTTTCTCTCTCTCACGCTACCTACCCTCTCTCTCTCTCTCTCATATATATATATATATATATATATATATATATATTTTTCGTTTGCAACAATTTCTAAAAAAAACGTGTTAACATTATCGCAGCTAATAAACATTACAAAGATACGTACATTTCTTTTAGCTTACATATTTAAATTAGCATTTGTCGATTGTTTTTAAGTGTATTTTTATAATGATGAATAACGTTCCTTAACTCACAACAATTAAAAGGAACACAGACCAGCGTCGCTAAAAATGTAACTGATAATGTGACCTATTTGTGTTCCTCTGGCATTTTAATAATAGATATTTTACACATGGTTCATACCAAATAATCATAGTTTCGTCTTTTTACACACATACTGGCTTCAAACAGTATCTACTGACCGACACGTGAGATTTGTTTTGCATTTCTAGCTCCATACAAAATTGGGATGTATGTGAGTAAAATAGTAATTAATCAACACCTTAATTTGCACAATTCAGACTAAAATTGTTTCATTTTTAAAAAATTTTATTACACAATATATATTTATCTTACGTGCCTAAACTAAAATGTACATTCGTTACACATGATCCACTTTCAGTCACATTTGACCACGAGGGCAGAGTTAGACACAGCATGAGCTCTTACTATGTCTAAAATCCACCAACATAAATAAACATTTACGCATTCTACAAGGATTAGACGAGAGAATAGCTAACAGCCCGACCCGAAACAAGTAACCTTTTCTATAATAGGTCAGACCATGTATGCTTTCTGGTAGTGGCGGTTATTCAGTGGTTACAAGTGCAAACTGTAAGCTTGGCAAGATATTTCAAATTATGTTTGAGTTATTGCATCAATTTCACTGATACCCTTAGGAAGGATGGGTTCATAGCTTTCCTATATATAGGTAGACTAGTCTTTTAAGCCTTTGTAATGGCAACTAGGCTTGAGGAAATCCAATGTAATACCTGTGACCAGGTAGTCTGTTATGTAGCATACAGTGTGCCTCTAAAAATCCATCACTTACCTAGTGGAGAGTGGATTTTTCCCTCAGATCACACGATTCACACATGGAGGTCATATGACATTTTCTGATAAAGGAACTACTGTTGTGTTTGTTGTTCAGCCATCTTTATTTCTCTTGCACATGTTCGGTGTCTGTTTACGACAAAATATTGATGCTCAGGAAGTATGGTGTGAATTTAGGTGGTTGTTCTCAGAAAAATGCCTGTATACCACCGAGCATCTGGTGGTGGGTTGACTGGTCAGGAGCAATCACTTGGATCGTCTTGTCTTGTCGAAGTAAAATGCCGAAGTGGGAGAGACGGTTTCACATCTTATATGTGTGATGTCACAGTAACGCTTGATTCTATTGAGTCTCAATATCATTTTGCTTCCATCATATGTTACACTACAATAGAAGAAAAAAAATTATATCTTGCATATTTGACTACACTGGGCATTTTAAAAAAATTGCTTTTTTTACTTTTAAATTAAACATCGATAAGAAAATTATTTTACTAGTGTGAGTGAACCATCAAAAATGATATTTTCTCGTTAAGTTTCTCTGCAAGTTTGTTACAACTTTTACAATTAAAGTCAATTGGAAAAAAACAGTTGTCATGTTTACAAACAATACTTATACTTCAAGTTAGCTACTGCTTGTATGATGTCGCTTGGCAAACAGATACACATTGCCACAGCAAATTACACATATTTGAATAGAATTTACTCTACTTATACAAAAACATATCTTTTATAAATATTGTGAAACTGTTATGGTGTGATGTTGATCTACCCTATTTCGGTAATAGATGGACCCCTCCCAGACACTATAAAGAGTTATGACAAAGTGTCATAGCAGTCATAGCCACAGTATCAATGTAGACTTTCTGTAACATACTATTCTGTACTTCTCTAAATACACTTTTGTAAATATACCACCATGTTGTCTTAATTATTATGGGCCTTTTAAGGTCACAACAGAAACAAAACCAAACCAAACTTCCATTTCCTCTACAAATGTTAGTTTCGAACTTACCTACAACTTTTAGTTAAATTCACTTGGATAAAGCATGCGTCGTCTTGTCTACATAAGATGCATGACTAATACTTCAATCAGTTGCTGCATGTGTTCATTTCGATTTATACGGAATTACCTTCCTCAGTGTTACATGTGAAAGAATAGCTATTTATACATATAGATATTTAAATAGACACAGCACATATTTGTATGTTAGAAATTAAGTGGAAACTTCAACTTTTTTGTTCTAACCTCTTTTGTTTGTCTTTGTAGTGTTTGATGCCTTATTATGTGACAACCAAGATGAGCAAGCTGCGCAAGTCTTCCGTAATGGTTCCCACTCCAACAGCATATGTAGAAAGTTCTTTATCAAATCTCGGCATATCGGCTTGTAGCCATGGTTACTGGTCTCATAATTTACTGGTAGGTCTAAAGGTCTTTGGTAAACAGTGACCTTTTTTTTTTTCTTTTTCATCACTGTGACAATTAATAACGTTGCAGCTTTTGGAATCTGCTATGGTGAGTTCAAATCCTGTCTGTATTATTGTGATGATTGCACATTAATATTGTTAGGAAATGTATGAACCTGTCCCCCCCCCCTCCACACACACCTTGTTATGAGTAAAAATAGCAACAATGTTCAATTAATCCTATACATATTTAATGATAAATTAAATAAACCACAAAAGTTTATATGCCATATCTTGTGCACCTCACCTTTTATTTCATGGAATTTAGTCATTATTGATGTATGAGAACAAACGAAATAATCTTTGTCTTTTATATTTGATGACATGTGTAGTAATATCAGTGGCGCTATCACCCTAAGTAAGCTTAGCCGGGTCACCTGACTGAATGATCGATAAACGAGCAAAGTTAACTTGGTCCGAAACTTCCAGAACAAAGAACCCATGTCTACATAAAGGATCGGCAGGAAGAGAACGGACAGTGTACTAGTGAGAAATAAAAAAATTGATAACAAGATATTTAAGTTTTAACTCGATCTACCCTCCTGTCCTCATCTTGTTTCTATTGAAAAATACAACTAATGACTTACAGAATTTGAAAGGAATTTGGAAGCATTTAAACTGTCAAGTGCAAAGTCATTTCTGGCTTGAAAAAATTCTTAGTAAATCTTAACGTATTGAAAAATTGAAAGTTTTAGAAGTTATTTACATCCAATAATTTTATAGAGGTTAAAACAACACTACCTTAACAAAATAAGTTTTATAACAAGTGTGTTCAATAAATAATTTAAGGACCAAACAATACTATTTAACTTTCAAAATCCTTTCTTTTTCTTTTTTGAAAAAAAAAGTAGAAAGTAAAGACTCCTGTGCATAGCTGGTTATGTACAACTAGTTTTTTTGTTTTTTTTTTAATATTAAGATGTTAGAACTATATGGTAGTTTCTTTTAATATTTTAGAACCGTTTACTATTAAGATGAAATCGTAAAAACAATTTCTTTGAGGTGTTAAGTATTTATTTATCTATTTTTTCCCTCTATTTTTACACTTTAATTTTTATTGTTATTTATTTTTTCTTGTAAGTATATTCTTTTAAAATGATTATCAAATGATAAGGTTCTTAAAGTATGTATCATGAACAATAATTAAAGATTTAGTAATCAAAACCATTGATTTTGATTTTTTTTTTACCCCTCCCCCCCCCCCCCCCCACACACACACACCAGATTTTGCAGTTTCAGCTGATCTTTGTTATTCTTTTGATTGTGATTCTCCAATTAAAACATCTGTGAATTTCTTTCAGGGTGCGATCACTAGAATGCTGCCTAGTTTCCTTGTGACTTGGTATGTGAAGAATCAGCACCTTGCAATCCGATCGAGAGCCTTAGCGAGACAACGGGCAAAGAAAGAATAGGTATATCAGCAACAGTGCAAATTGACTGCTCAGTAAAACAAAATTCCTTGATTTCGTGAGTGATTTTTTTTTTCAATATTTTTTTATTGTGTCGATTTTCCTATTGATTTCAATGAAGTAAACTATCTAACAGGTAATTGTCAATAAATTTTTAAAAAAAGATTTAGTATATTTATTCAGTCATAAATATAAAACAATCTAAATCTTAAACAAAAAATTACTTCAAAGACTACAGTGTGACTTCTAAGAAAGATTACTCATCAGATATGTAGTACCTACCTGATAAATCTTGCTTGCCTCTCTACAAATATCTGAGAAGCTCAAATTTTTCATGTCTAATTTTTATATCTAATTTTCTCATACATTTACTACAGTTAAAAAATCTTAAATTTAGCTCAAACTTTCTTTTCTTTTTATTTTTCAATGTTTAAAAAATATTTCCGATAATTTTGTAGAGCAAAGCGTTAAATCCATACTCTTTAGCCCCAAATGGAGTTGCTCACAATCCACTCTGACTGAATATAAAAAGGGGCTCTCTTCTTCATTCCCCCCAATTCCCAAAAATAAAACAAGTCCACCATAAAGCCTTGGACATCTCTCTGCAACATTGTTATAAGGCTTTATGGAGTGTGATCGTTTTGAAGAGAAAAGAAGCAGTTGACTTTTTGTTTTCATCCGAATGAAGTGTGGACAGCCACTTTACTGCTTCAAGTAATGATACAATTAAATGGGAGATTAGAGTGAAAATATATATATATATATATATGGGTCACGATTGGGTAAATGTTGACCATAAGAATATTATTCACACACTACCATGTGTGAATGATACGTGTGTGTGAAAATATATTTTTGTCTTTCACAGCATTTCATTTTATGCTATATCATACATTTTATCCTCATATATCTATCTATATCTATATATATATATATATATATATATATATATATATATATATATATATAAGCAAACATCGTTAAACATAACAGAATTTCCTGCTTGATTATACCTCATTTTATTTTCTGATCGTTTTTCTGTCAAAATCAAAAGAATATATATATATATATATAACAAACTTTTTCGATTCTTCAGGTAACCTGAATAAAAGAACTGGAGAGAAAAAGAGAAGTTAAAAAAGCAGCTAAGAACGCGTTTTGTAGTCAGTTAGACATCAAAAGTGCAATTTCAGGACGCAAGAATTAGCTGCACTGATTCTTTCTTTTGATGTCTGACTTCACATGCGCATTCTCGGCTGCTTTTTGAAATCCTCTTTTTCTGTCCAGTTTTTTTGTTCATTTGTTTTTGTTACCTATAGATGATTCAACGAAGAATCGAAAACGCTTGTGATACATATGAAACATGTGTTAATTCTTTTGCTTTTTGACACAAAAAAGATCGTCAGAAAAATAAAATAAAATAAGGTATAATCAAGCAGTGGAATTTTTTAATGTTTAACAATGTTTGCTTAAATGAAACATTCACGCAACTCATATATATATATATATATATATATATATATATATATACTCAAGTCAAAAATAAATCCAACATACACTCCCTTTTATGTCTACTAGTTATGTTCCAAATTTCATAAAAATCTGCCTGGTAGTTTTTTCCTTTTATATATGTGCAGACATTCATCTTTAGTATATATATATATATATATATATATATGAGGATAAAATACACGCTAAAACATAAAATGAAACACTGTGGAGACAGGATGTGTGAAAAAAAATGAAGGGAAATAATTTGAACACAGGATAATTTATTTTTGATGATTTATTCCTGCGTTTGATCTGTTTTTCCTTTTTTCTTTTTTCCCACACACACATTATATATAAGGATTGAAGAGCATAGAATCAGTGCCAATTGCTTACTTTCAGTTTCTTGCCTTCATAAGATCAGCCAACTCCTAAATCTACAAACGCTCTATTACTAATCATGCAACTGTCTTTACAAGAAAAATTGATTTCAACTGTTGATATTGGTGATTGTTTGGGAAGCATAGCAAAGCATGAGAGAAGTGTCCACAAGTAATTGGACAGTACAAAGTTGATTACAGGAATTCTGTAGTTATGAGAGCCTTGAAAATGAATGCAGAGCATGCCCATGCACTTTTAACAATGAATATTTGATTATGTTCAACAATTGCTTTCAAATTATCAGAGAAGAGTCTGTTTTGTAAAAGAAGCCATCTTCCTTTGGAATGTGTTTCCACATTTGCTGAAAATAATTTCTCATCACACGAAAACGGACAGCTTTTGCTACCAATGTTTACTCGATACAAAAATCCAGTCATGTCTCTTTTTGCTTTCCAACAACAAGCAAGGGAGATAACTCCAAAAAACTTTTCACAAAGAGGAAAAAACTTAACATAAGGCACTTATTTCCATGGAGTTTGATCATCCATCGAAAACAAATTGGTCAGGTGAAAAAGATCGATAAGAATAAATGTTTCTTTCTGAAATCCGTCATTATTTTCCTAACAGCAATGTACTCTAAATCCATGCACCATATTTTATATTTACTTCAATCAAACCTACCGGTGCAGATTGTGGGATCGGCATGCCAGGTTCAAGTTCTTTCTGGGTGAAATTAATAGGCAAAACTCTCAAGGTTTTTTTGTGGGACAACACCATCTGAAATAAAATCGGTGACACTCTAGGTCTGAAAAATATCATTTAAAAGCGGTAGAAATTTCCATTTATTCTGTAAGCATTTTTGTAAAGTTTTTTTCGTAACTTTATAGAATCTGTACTGTCAAATGAGGTTGGAGGGGGGGGGGGCGGCTAACCCTAAATAATGCATACATACTGGCAAAAAATATGTAGGGGGAAAAACGGTTTGGAGACCAAGTGATTCTTTAAAGATACCAGGTTTTATTTATTTATCTTTTAATTTAAAAAAAAAATCTTTTATGAAAACTGCAGATGTTTTACTTACAGCCTCAAAATGTTTTGCAGGTCCATTTGTTGTGCTGATGACTGACCAGGGAACCCCTTTCAACCGGATTGCATTCCAATTGATGCTCACTTTCATTGATTCCCTTCTTTGCTATCAGAAAAAAGAACAAAATAAAAACAGAAATATTTTGTTTTTTAAGATAAGTTTAAAATAAAAAAAAAATATTTTCTAATTTTGACATTTAATTTTTTAATATTTTTTGTCGTAATTTTTTTCTATCACATTTTTAAATAATTGCCTTTACACTGAATAAAAACAAAACAAAAAACACTTGAAAAGTTTTTGTTCTTTACTTGTTATGTTTGTGTGTGTGTACAATTTGAAAGAAAAAAATCTTGAGCAGAAAAAAATAATTGTGTATTATTGAAAATGTGATATAGAACATGTAGACATCTTCCAAGCATTTGGTAACTTTGTATTTATTATATTAGCAATACACATGAAAAAATTGAGATTACTTAATATATCTCAATAATCGCATACATAGAAAGAACTTGATGAATCTTTTTAAATTTTCTAAATCTGATGAAAAATAAGGAAGTTATGACTATCTCTGTGCCTCATATGGTTGATTGGGGTGATCTATGTTAAAAAAGACAAAAAAAACAAACAATATGGTTGATATGCCATAAAACAAACCAAACCATTAGTGTGAACACTGAAAGATAATTTCTGTTTCCATCATTTTTGACGGAAGGTGTATGTAGACTAGTATTTACTAATACTCAATGTTATGTCTTAGGTTGCATCCTTTATTTTACTGTAATCAATGCTGGAAAATTATCGTTTGGTCATAAAATTAAGTAAATTTGTATAAAATTAAAACCTAATATATTACTGAGTAAAAGCATAAAAACAAGTTTAATTTTTCTTATGTAAAACAGAGATCTGTCAGTAAAGATGGTGTTGTGGTTTAATTTATTACTTATCTTAATTTAAGTAGTTTGATGGAGAAATATCTGATTTTTTAAAACATTTATACAGGGTGACTCAAAAAAACGGGCCCCGTGTACACTTTATGTGATATCTCCTTTATTTATTCACGATTGCCCTTATTTTACAGGACATGGCAGAATCAACGACCGTGAGTACACCAAGACCTCAGTGGGAGCTGGGACAAAGAATACACTGTGTTAAATTTTACTACAAGACAGGCTCGTTTAAGAAAACCCAGGACTGTTTCATGCATCAGTTCGGATGTGAAAAGGCTCCACCCAAAAGCAGAATTCAGAACTGGGTGGACCACTTCAACACTGCCAGTGAGAACCGTCCAAGCCATTCGGCACATCCCAAGAAGCGTACAGCCGAGCTGGTCGAAAGTGTGAGAGTCTCTCCTGGAGAGTCCGAAACGCTCTGTGCGTAAGCAAAGTCAGTTCCTCGGTATCTCCCGTGAGACTTGCAGGAGAGTGCTGGTGAACGATATCAGGGCTTACCCATACAGAATACAGACGCTGCAGACCCTTACAGCCTCAGACAAGAAGCAGAGGAGCGCTATGGCAGTCAAGATGCTCGATAAGATCGAGGAGACACCAGGTTTCCTTAACCTCCTTTGGACCTCAGATGAAGCTCACTTCCATCTTGACGGAAAGGCAAACTCCATAACAAATGTCTTCTGGGGGTCCTCCAGACCCAATGAAGTAGCCACCAAGCCCCTGCACTCTCCTAATTGCACGGTGTGGGCTGCAATCTCGGTCAGAGGCATCATCGGACCAATCTTCATCGAAGAATCTGGCGCCGCAGTGACAGTCACCAAGGAGCGGTATGTGGAGGTCCTCAAAACCTTCAAGAGTGAGCTCCAGACCCTCTACCCGTCGCTCATGAGCAAGTTCTGGTTCCAGCAAGACGGAGCAAGTTCTCACACCTCAAACCTGTCCCGAGATTCGCTGAAAGAGAACTTCGGAGGCCGAGTGATCAGTCTCAAGACTAATTTTGAGTGGCCACTCCATAGCCCGGACCAAAGCCCCCCAGATTTTTTCCTTTGGGGCTATCTTAAGGACAGAATGTACGCAGGGAAACCCAGAACCATCACGGAACTCAAAGAAGTTATCAGAGAGGAGATGAGAGCCATTCCCAATTCAGTCTGTAAGAACGTCATGGACAACTTCGTTCTGTGCCTCAAGAAATGCACGGAGCTAAAGGAGTCCATCTAGAACACATGCTGTAGAACGGAGAAAAAAAGGCCAAAGACCCTAGTGTTTTGATATGATGTTGGTAATATAATAAACTAGTTATGCCCCAAAATTCATTTCATTCAGACGAAACACTAAGAAACAGGGCCTAATTAGATTTGGGGCCCGTTTTTTTTGGGTCACCCTGTGTACAAAATTTCAATAACATGAGATAGAGTCAAATATCTAAATTTTAACTGGAGAAATAATTTATACAAAATATGGGACATATTTGTGGGACACACTGTATAACTAGCTGACTCTGCCAGCTAGTTATTGCTTCACAAACTTTGCTACTTAAAATATTGAAACGTTAATTTAAAATAATAAAAAATAACTTAGATGTTTCCCGCTCGTTTCAATAATTATGTATGCAAATTTATTTTTATGAAAAAAGAAACGGAGGCTTAATCTTAATCATAAATGATAATAATAAAGAAAGAAAAGAATCATATATGCAAAAATCAAAGAAAGAATTTCTTTCACTTCTAATAAATACAAAAATATTCCCAAAGTATTCCCTTGTTCTTAATATTTTTGTGATTAAAATAGACATACATTCTTTATTTACAAATTAAGGAGAGAGAGAGCGAGAGAGAGTGGATTAGTTTTTTTTTTTGTAAATTTTACCTCTATTAGTTGTTTAGGTTTTTACAGTAAGATATACGGTAGGAAATTCCTTGTTATTGATAAAAATAAATTACTTACTAGCCCTACTAGTTTAAAATAATAGACATTTTATTCATAACTTTGTTGTAAACATGAAACATTAACATTTTGGTAATTTCGAAACAGGTTTATTTATCTTTTAATTGTGACCGTAAAGAAAGGAGAAAGAAAGAAGAAATCAATTTGCGTTTTCACTTGAAATTTAGAAATGATTGCAACTTGTTGAAAATCAAGTCGGTCCCTCTAAAGAAAGGAACATTTGATGACAAATGCAAAATATTTGTCCATGAAATAAAACAATATTTTGAAACAGAACTATTTGTTATATTAAAATCAAAACAATCATTGAATTAAAAAACCAATCTGCAAATTAGTTAACCTTGCGACTGATATTGTATACACATAAGCAGTACGTAAAAAAGATGCGTTTATTGTGTAAAGTTGAATTAACTTGAAATAGGATGTTTTGAATTTACTGGATCCAACATTCACATTTATTCATTTAGACAAGCTCGCTTTTCTGGCTTTCTATCACTTTGCAAAGTTTGCAACTTGAAATACTTGAAACATTGATTTAAAATAATAAATATTTAATTCATAAATACAAACAAAAAGCGTTCTCATTTATTCATATAAATAGATAAACATTAACATTTTGGTAATTTTGATTTTGACATCAATTGAAATTTAGAAATTTGATGATTAGCCACACTATTTTTCTTGGATTCTTAAGAGTAGTATCCAGTCTGTATCTATTTAAATAAATATATATATAAAGTTGGTTAATTCGTCCTTTGACAGCCAAAATGGCGGACAATGAATCGGCTGTTTTTTTTTTTTCCAACCTCACAAATGAGTAAGTAAACGCAAATAAATTGTTTGGGACTAATTTCCCAACCGTATTTCCTTTTAAAATAATTTAAGGTGAATTTGAAATAAGTCAAAAAACAATTTATTTGGGTTTACTTACTCATTTGTGAGGTTGGGAAAAAATCAGAAAAAACAGCCAATGTTTTTCATTTGTGACGGCGAAAAAATTGTAGACGATTCATTGTCCGCCATTTTGGCCGTGAAAAGACGAATAAACCATAAAGTGATCTGTCGATTTTTTTTTTTTTTTGTTCAAAGTCAAACTCAAATAACAATCCCTCTGATATATCTGTACTTGATTTGAATTAGCCTATTTTTTCCTTCCACTATGTTATTAGTATGAATATATTTTATTCTACTTTTAGTGTTTTTTTCCTGAAAGTACTTATTCCAGATAAGAATATTCTTAGAGTGGATACATTATCCCTTACTACAAATACTGTTGTTTTTTTTTTTTGTTGTTTTTTTATACTCGACTTTATATATTTATGCTTTCCATTACTAATGTATGTCTGAAACGCCGGGTATCCTAGCTATATATATATATATATATATATATATATATATAAATATAAAATGTATCCACAAATTAAACACCCATACAAAGGGGATAAACTTAGATATTGGAATTTTGAGTCCCTACAATTTTTTTTCACCACACAACTAATAAATATGCCCATTCAAAATACTGAGATATACACACATTATCAATTGAACTTACACACTGCTAATTTAACTTATCTATCGCGTGCACAGACACACTAAGTTAACTAGATATAGACAATGGCTCACCGCGCGATTTATATATAAGTTGATAGATGGTATATATTTGTATGTGTAAAATAATGATGCAGACATGTTGAGTAATAACGTATAAGACGTCACGGAGACATGACCCCGCAATAATGAAGAAATGTCAGAAAATAAATAGATTGTCAATTAGGCTAAAAGAACAACGGAAATGAATCAGTGACCTTTGAACGAGCCCAGGTGTGTGAGATCAACGAGTTCATTTTGGAGTATGACGTCGTAAAAAAACCCGACTCAGTAACCTTTAAAAGAGTCAGGTGTATGAGGTAAGAAAAAGAAGGCACTTGGAATGCAAAGTCAGAAATGAAAAGGCGGTTTTAAACGAAGGAAGAAGGAGCGCTTACGTAGCAGAGATCGAGTTGGGAGGATATAGAGAAAAACTTGTCGTGGGTCAGCCCCAAAGAAAGGTACCCCCACCACGGCCGAACTGCCGTAAACAACTGGCGTGGGGATCACAAGCCGTCCCTAGATTTCGGGAGCAGACTGCTACATGCTGTATTGTCGTCTTTCCTTCTAGGTTGCAAGGTAAATCACTGCCTGGTTTTCGTGAAAATAACCTACATTGGGTAGTGTTGAAAATCAACCGCCGACAAGGTAAAGAAAGAGGTTTCTTTGTAAGACAAGGGAAATAACAATAATGCCAAAGAAATATTTAATTATATATATATGTGTATACCCAACTTACACCAACTGGTGTTGAAGAATAAAGAAATAGTTTTTCGAGCACGTCCTTGTCTCTATCGTGTTTTGTTTGATGCTACCGGGTCCCCCGAAGGAATGGGTATCGCAACATATGCATGTGTATGCATGTATTTATGTATGTGTGTGTGTGTGTATTTATGTTTACAGACACATTGCTAATCACTGAATTTTAGATATACACCCCTAAAAACATTGCCGAACATTAATCCAGCAGATAATTGTATTTATCCTATGAACATTAGTTTCTCTCTCTTTCTTTCCTTTCATTTTCATTTTCTTTCTTTCCTTCTTTCTTCCTCCTTCCAGATGTGTTTAAGACAGGCCAGCCACCGACGTTCAAAAAGACCCCGCACACACACCGAGCAGACAGTGTTTACTTAAGAACTCCCTTCTTTTCTTATTTCCTTTCTTTTCCTTCCCAATACATGTGTACCGGAAACAGAACAGACAACAAGAACCCCATATATGACCTTGAGAGGCGACCCCTGATGGCCGGTTTGTGAAATAATATAAAAAAAAAAAAAATTTTAGTTTGCCATTTTCAAGAACTCTGTTCACATCTCATAGAAGGCTTGAAGAAGAGAATGGTCGGAGAATTTCCTACAGACTATACTCAAAAAACAAAGACAGTTTCTTTAATAACAATTCTAATTCCTCTAATTTGCGTTGGGTTGAGCGTCCCAAGTTCTCTTCTGAACAAAATAATAGATCTCTTAGTCAATGATACTTATTTCCTTTGCATTAGTGCTTTAAGCTGTAACAGCACATATTAATGATTATTTACATGAAGCAAGTAATTGTGAGAAGGAAAAAAACCCAAAAACCTCTGGTTTCTCCCCTTCAGATGAAAACTAAAAAATAGCTCACAAATTAGCAAAGATAGCATTTTTCACAAATAGCTAAAACTACAAGCATTAGTTTGTTTTTTTTTGCTGCCAAATCCAACGAAAGTTTTGATTAATGGTTGTTTATATTAGCCAAGTAGTAATTTCAAGGGGAGATAACTCGTGCTTTATTTGTTTTCTGATCTACCCAAATAAAATGAATGTTAGAGAGAGTGCTCCCAGCTGGTAACATTCTCTTAGACAGGAGGAGAGCAACTTGTGTGCTTGTACAATGAGGCGGTGTGATGAGCAAAGAAGAATCAGCAGCGACATAGGAGAGAGTAGACACAAGAACCTCATGTTTTTCACTGAACAAGCAGCAGAACAGGAAGGAGGGGATAAAACCCTCGTATGAGGTCAAAACCCTAATTCTTGTTCTTTCCTGTTGTACAATCGACGTTGACAGTCAGTGATAAACAATATCCTAAAATTTTGCACCAGGCAGAGATCAACTTGTGAGGACGACATGAATAACAAATGCAAAAATAAAAACTTTTAGTTATCATAAAATCTTGGGGATATGATAATTGGGAGGTGTACAAAGAAAAGGACTAAACAAATAAAAAGATCTTAATTATAAGGATTGGTTGGAATCCTGCGGTTTAACTACTTTACCAAAGAGAAGAATAATTTATTTGAGACCTAAAATGATTAATGAAATTTCTAAATATGAAAGAAATTTTTAAAAATATTTGTCCTTGTACGAAATCTACTGTGCAATTAGATTTTTATTTCTAATCTTCATCTATTCATCTTGCTTCTGTCTCTTTAGTTGTCTACGGGGAACTTCCAGATCAGTAAGCTGAATAATTGTAAGCTTCAGAGACTTGTGACACAGATGGTCCATGGACTCCACACAAAGTCCTATGAAAAACAATTGAATGTCCTAAACCAGTACTCGCTGTAGCATAGGCAGCTGTGTGGAAACCTCATCTTGGCCTTCGACATCATGTGTGGAAACCTCATCTTGGCCTTCGACCTCATGTGTGGAAACTACAATGTGCCTTTTGACCTCACCTTCATACCGGTTTCACACAGCTTTGTGGAAACTCCGAGAAGGTGTATCTGAGACGATTTCATCTTAATCGTTGGAATGCGTATTTTCGGTTTATGTCACTGTTCTGTGGAACAGGCTACCAAAGCCATGGTCAGCCTGCAAACGGCCAAACAGTTCAAGCCAAACGCTGGATGCATCATCGTGGGGACGCGTTTCTAAGATAAAACGTCATCAACTAGAATTTAAATATATCTTTCGAGAAGTTTTTCACCCCAGCGACAATTCGTGGTCTTCATGAGTCCCAGTAAAAGATGTACCATAGTCGCTTTCGTCTCATTAAAAGAAAGGCAGCATTCTCTTACCGTGATTCTGCTTCATGGAACAGTCTACTAGAGAAGGTAGTGATGATGTCTATCATATCCAAAATTAAAGTCGCCTTAGAACAAAACATTGAGGCGGTATATAGACGTACACATCTTCTGTCATTTTACATGGCTTGTTACATTTTGCTGTTTTTGCCAATAAATTTGAACTTTGCAAACTTGACAAAGAAATATCTTCTCTCTAGTGTAGCAACACTTTCTATTGAAAATGTATAATTGCCTTTACTTAGTACAATCCCTATTATGTATACCAAACTACAGTATAATATCTTATAAAAAGCATCGATAAAAGTGGGGGGGGGGGCTAAAGGGGGCATGAAGCCTTCATTTCACCACTATATATAAGCATAAATATCAACCACTAGATTATATCGATTCTAAAACCTAATAAAAGTTAATTTATTCTAATGATAACTTCACAAAATTGAGACTTTGCTAAGTTCATAACTTATCAAGGCCAAGAGCCACTTGAGGATAAGTGTTAATGAGATGAAAATTATTGCAAACTGAAAGATGAGGAACACTATGGGAGTACTAATATTGATCAATATTATGAACTGCGTTTGGTTACTTTTGAGACGGTCCATGATAATAATTTATTGACATTGGATTTAAAGTTGACTAAGTTGTAATGCATTCACGCGGCAATGTAAATATACACTTTTCAATGAGTTTTTCACCCCTAGCACCAAGTCGTCGTCTTCGTGAGAGCAGAAGATATACCATCGTCGCTTTCGTCTCATGAGAAGAAAGGCAACATTCTCTGTCTGTGTTTCTGCTTCGTTGAGCAGTCTTTCAGGGCTAGTGACGATGTTTATCATATTCAGGTTTAAAGTCGCCTTAGACAAACATTCAGACGGTATATAGATGTACACATCTTCTAGATGTCCTTTGAGATGGCTTGTTGCACTTTGTTATTTTGGGGCCCAAAAAATTGATTTGATTTAACTTCACTTTTCTCTTGTCCAGGACGAAAACGTTTTTTGATATTTCACAAGCTCACTCTCCAGTTCTCACGGTTCAGCAGGTTAATTGTCTCCAAATTCCACTCTATATGGTCTTGTCAAATCACTTACTTCCAAGTTTCTTTGGCTGGCCAACCTTCCTGCGATTCAAGACATGCATGCATCTGCAACGGTTTATCCAGGAAGATGAGAGCTCCATTCTTATGGTAACCTTTATGCTGGACAAATGTAGTGCTTTAAGCAAATCCTCTGACCTAATGTGTTGTGGTTGTTAAATTTCAGAGTCTTAAGAATTTGTATGGAACAAATTGTCTAATCAGGTTAAATATAACTTATGTAAATCATTCTAAAAATAAACTAGATAAATAAAAAAAAATATGTAAAACATGATTCTTTGTGTATCATATATATATTATGGGATAACTATAATATATATATGTATATATATATATATATATATATATATATATATTTATACAAAGATTGTTTAAAATAACAGAATTCGTCTGTTCAACCATACCTTTTTATTGTTTTGATGGTCTTTTTTGTATTACAATAAAAAAAATTTAATGTTCCATAGGTTTCATGAACGTTTTGGATTCTTCGTTGAAGCATCCTCAGGTGTCAAAAGCAAATGAACAAAAAAGCTGGAGAAAGAAGAGAATTGTTTAAAAGACGGTGGAGAAACGTGCAGAGAACGTTTTCCGCATTATTTCAGGAAGTCGTTAACGATTTAAATTCAGCAATGCTGCATGGCATCACAGAACAAAATCGCATTACGTTAAGCATTTAAAAATGTTACCACTGGTTTAATAGGTGATGTTATTAATTTTAGGTTGTTGTGTTTTTATGTAGATAGCTTACAGTATTTTTTATTTTTTAAAAATTGGTTTCGGAATGTTTAATTTTAGTGTTATTAACTAAAATTTGTCTTAAATCGGAGGGAGGGGAGTTATGTTTTTGTAGATGTTGGTAAATTGAGCAAGAGTTTACAAGATGCATGGTGAAAAATTAATAACATCACATATAAAACCAGTCTTCTTTACAGAAACCAAATAAACAATTTTCAATTAACACTTTAGTAATTTGGAAGAAAACAACAAAATAATGATTGTTGTAGTGTCATTTGATATATTCCAATGTGGAGAAAATTTACTGTGCATGAACATAATTACATTTTATTTCTTATGAAAAAAACAACAAATAGGTTAATTGATATAGTCTTTAAGATATTTAAATTCGAGGAATTTGATGTTGTTTCAGCATAAAATTTAAAATGAATTCCCCATTAAAAACAGGAAGTATCACAGGTTATATAATCAAATGAATAAACATAAGGGTGGAAGATCGATTGGTGAAATAAACCAATTTTATATTAGAGTAATTCGAAATGGGTACTTTGTATCTTTCGCGTTTATTATAAAAAACAGGAAAGAAAGTCTTAATGAATATTAAAGAAAAAGAATCTATTTTTTTTATAATTAAGAAAGATTAGGAGTTGTTTTTTTTCTATGACAAATGTTAAAATCATCATCATCATACACATCATCATCATCATCATACACATCATCATCATCATCATCATCATGTTGACTACTTGGCCTTTTGGCTAGGAGCAAAATGTAGTATGTTCTGAATCTGCACTTAGTTTTTATGTGCTTGGTCAATGAAGTCTAGTCTAGATCAGAGTAATTGAAATTTTGTTCCAATCCAGTGTGCCTCTTTGTGGGGAGCTGGATTTTTCACCATGTTAAATATTGACATTGTGCCTACCTCTGCTTTTGTGGGAGGAAGTAAATAGGAACAACAACAAATTTATTTAGAAAAATAATAAATGCTTGTATTTAATTATTAACAGAAACCCTTTGTTAATTATTGTGTTTAATGCAAACTTTACTTTTAAAAAGTAATTATTCGAAAGTCATCGAGGTTGTTGCTATGTGTAAATATACGTGTGCGAAACTGTAACCGAACAAAAAACAAATAAACAAATAATGAAACGGAAGTTAAGATTTTGAATTAAAAAAAAACAAGGCATGCTGCCACTGTAGACGTAAAGGCTACTGAGTATTAAGATGAACGGTTTGGAGGTCATCCTAAATTGGGGTCTGTGCAGCGAGATGCTTGTTCACATTAGTTTTAAAAATTTCTGCATGTCGGTGCAGTCAAGAAAACAGGGAACAGGGAGGGAGTTCCAAAGGTCGGCAGCACGAGAAAAGAAGCTATTGGAGTAGAAGGCTCTTTGGCATATGAGGACCTCCACAGTGAATGGATGGGATTTAGCTGATTGTCGAGTTGGTAGAGTGTATTTACGTCGAGGGGGCACCAAAGCAGCGGAGCACATTCCATTGAAGTATTTGTAAAACAAGCAAAAGGATGCAACATTGCGGCGATGGGACAGGGGCTGGAGCTTGGTGGATAGTGAGGGACCTATTAGATTCGATACACTTTTTTTGACCTTGTCTAAGAGGGAGAGACTAGTGGATGGTGTACCAGCCCAGATGTGGCAACAATACTCCATTACTCCATGCATGAGCAGATGGTTGCTTTGTAGAGATATAGGATACTGTCAGGTGTGAGAAGTTTTCTAGCACGGTAGAGGGATCCCACTTTCTTTGTAGCAGCCTTGGTAATGTCTTCTATGTATTTGTTCCAATTCATGCCACCTGTGAATTAGGCTGAATGTTGAACTCTCAGTTAGGGTGTTATTTGCCATAGCAATCGGTGGTTGAAGATGTTTCTTGTAGTTGTTGAATGAAAGGAGCTTTGTCTTAGCAACAGTAAATGTTACCATCTATTTATGACCCCATTCCACTACAGACTGGAGGTCACTTTCTAAGGATTCAGCCATTGCTTCGGATATGTACACGTCTGTTTTGCCTACATGATGAGAGTAGAGCATGGTGTCGCCAGCAAATATATTCATCTCAGACACAATGTCATCAGAGAGGTCATTTATGAAAATTAGGAACAATAAAAGTCCAAGGATCTATCCTTGGGTTCACCTGGGTTTATGTCATGTTGTATTGATGAACGGCCATTGAGAACAACCTGGATCTTTCTTTTGGTTAGGAAGGATGTAATTATATTAAGTATTCATCCAGTAATATCATATGAGTGAGTTTTTATGAGATACCTTTTATGCCAGACATTTTCAAAGGCTTTGGATATATCAAGAGCTACTGCCCTAGCTTCACCTGCTTTGCCCAGTGTATGGTATATGCGTTCAGAGATGACCGTTTGAATATCCGCAGTAGAATGTGCTTGCTTAAATTCATACTGATGGGCAGAAAGAAGTTTAGCATTAACGAGGTGCCGGACTATCGTTTTTTAATTTTGAAATTAATTCATTAAATAGCTTAAAATAATATTACTACTGATATAGAAGTTAATATCAATAAATGTCTTTCGTATATATAATAAAATTGCAAAATAAAATTATAAGTGAATAGTACTGTACATGAATTTATTAGACAATGTTTAATATATATATATATATATATATATATATATATATATATATATATATATATATATACACAAATAATTTATAGCGTTGAGACTGTTTAGTCAGGTTTTCTGTGAGTATATATACGATATATGAAAATATTATAGTGCACAATTGAATTAGTTAGAGCTAAGCTGTTTTTATATGACTGTAGTTCGGATAAATAAATAAAAACTTCCACATGATATCATGTGAATACACACATATATATATATATATATATATATATATATATATATATATATTTCCTGATTTTTGAATAATTGCTAATCATAACTTACTAAGAAAAACGGGCGACTCCAATTCAGTTGTTGCTGTAGGATGGAAAACTGGGACGAAGAAGAAACGTTAGTGTGTTAATTATTATTTTCTCCATGAGTAGGGAAGAGAGAATAGTTTATAACAGAATGTTTGTACACCGGCTACAATGTCAGCACGTGTTCATGTGTGTATGTAAGTATGTTAGTATGTGTGTGTGTTATATTAATTCCACATGTATGAGGCAGTAGCCATTTTGGATCCTTGTCTTCTTGTTGTAGCCAAACCCAGGGCCAAAGGCCCGGGAAGAAGATGTCTGTTTCGTCCCCAGAGAGGGGTGACATGTGTTTGGCTGCGCCAAACAAGGAAAGAAAGAGAGAGAGAGAGAGAGAGAGAGAGACGCCCCGTGCAAAAGAAGAAAAAGAGAGAGTAAGAGAAAAGAGAGCGGACGGCGTATTGCGCTCAAGTGTTTATATAGCTATCTAGCCATCCGAGATTCGCCTAAGAGAAGGCCACTGATTGGTCAAGCCAACAATGTTATATTATTAAAGCGTATGGTGGCAAGCAGAAAGGAATAGACAACACAGGATGGAAATTATAGCAATTCAATCATTTATTTTCCAAACAAAACGGAAGGAAATTACCAAGAATTGTCGTCGTTGTTGTTGGTGGTAGTGATGGAAGCAGCGGCGGCACTTGTTGTTGTTGTTGGTAGGAGTAGACACAGCGATGACTGTTGTTGTCGTTGTTGGTAGGAGTAGACACAGCGATGATTGCTGTTGTTGGTAGGAGTAGACACAGTGATGACTGTTGTTTTTGTTGTTGGTAGGAGTAGATGCAGCGATGACTGTTGTTGTTGTTGTTGGTAGGAGTAGACACAGTGATGACTGTTGTTGTTGGTAGGAGTAGATGCAGCGATGATTGTTGCTGTTGGTAGGAGTAGACACAGCGATTCTTGTTGTTGTTGTTAGGAGTAGAAGCAGCGATGACTGTTGTTGTTGTTGTCGTTAGTAGAAGCAGCAGCGCTGATGGTCGGGGCAGAGCAGCCACGATGCCCACCGCAGCAGTTGCTGGTCTCGGTAGCCAGCGGACCATCTGCCTGCCTGTTGCTAGACCCCACTATTTATAGAAAAGTGGCGGACGTAGTAGTAGACATATGTCTTCGGATGAAAGATGGCCCCATAATTCAGAAAATTGTGTTTCTTTTGGGACGTTCTTTTTGTCACAGTGAGCATGGCACATGAGCAATCCGCGTGTAATTGCTATGGTAACAAGTATGATCATGTGCTCCGACTTTTGTGCCATCACAGCGATTACAGAACGAGTCCCAATGCAGCCGATTCCACTTTTAAGCGGTCGGGAATCACGTACACAAGGCTTACTTGGGTAGCGGTCGTCACGGTAACACGTGCCGACAGTATGACGGCGTCTTCAAACTAAAACGAGATCTAAAAACATAACAACGAGAAAGTAGATTGTTTGAACCAATCAGCGGGTAGCTAAGAAGTCATTGATATTTAAACAATATGGCGGCTGTGCGCCGGCTGTGCGCCGACTTGTAGCAAACTGCTACATTGTAATCCTTTCTAATTTCCAGATGACGAAACTTGAGTATCACCGACCGACTTAACGATCAAGCGCTTTTATAGTTGTTTTTTTTTCCTGCTAATACGAGGCAGATACTATAAGTATGTTGGTGTTTTAGATGTTTTCAGTAAAAAAATTATTAATAATTAAAAGATAAACACAATATGTAACCTTATAATGAATACGCAAATCATAATGTTATTAAAAAAATCAATTGTTTTGAACTAATGCCCAAACGGCGATAATATATCTGGACACTTGTAAACTAGGTAATTACCTGCGAATGAGCGATATACATACAAATACTGACACGGAATCCACTTTTAAGTTTTAATCATTTGTTATAAACAAACTGTACCTATTCGGCGTTGCCATGTGAGTCTTTTTACTTTCCTTTTTGTTCGTTTTTTTTTAGAATTTTAAAGCCAGAAATAGTTTTCTATTCTGAAGTTTAAATGCTTCCAAATTCCTGTCAAATTTTGAAGAGTCACGAAATAATCCATTTTTTCGAAACTTTTAAAAGAAAGAGTAGAGCGACTGACTTGTTTAAGAAACCGAAATGCATTGTGGTGGAGTTAATTTTGTAGTTGAATTACTTTAAAAAAAAAACAAAAAAAAATTATTTGAAGCTATTGCCTTTTGATTTCGATAAATAGTAAACATCAAAAAAAAATAATAATGGAAAACTTACATATAGGCGAGAAAAATACACACAGGAAGTGATAATATAATTTTATTAATATAGATATTTAATTTACCCATACATAGTATATTCGATCGTGTACGTATATAGGCACATACGTTCTTCGAAATCTCAATGAAATTTGTACAAGTATCCTTTATTCAAGGGAAATAACTTTGTCAAAATATATTTGAATTACCTCCCTTAAATTGTCTGTTTATAATTACAAAATTCCTGAAACAATCTTATTTCTTTTCCGAATTTTATCAGATAATATATGAAAACATATACTAATGTAGATATAAATGCTGTTGAGTATTTTTAGGGTAAATTTCAGATATCTAATATAATATAGATGCATCGTAATGAAATTGGTTTTTAAGACAAAAATAAAGAGGAAATCATAGTAATCATATGTAAATAGAGATTTGGCGTCTGTCTGCGACTGAAACTGCGTTACTTTTCCAAAGATATTTTTATTTTGCAATCTGAAAAATCGAGAATTACAGAATCAAAAAAAATATATATGCGCCTTCTACTTAACTGAATAAATTATTTGTTTGGGTAAAAATAAATTGAAATACGAAAAAGGCCATTTAAAAAAAAAATGTCGCGGAAGATTTCCTAAATTTAAAAA
Organism: Sepiola atlantica; assembly: GCA_963556195.1. Lineage (NCBI taxonomy): Eukaryota > Metazoa > Mollusca > Cephalopoda > Sepiida > Sepiolidae > Sepiola > Sepiola atlantica. Next base: position 162,219,451 of record OY744521.1, on the reverse strand, counting down.
AATTCTACGGTAAAAAGTTTATTTTTTTAGTGCGACGATTTAAAATAAATGTTAATTACAATTTTAAAAGAATGTATAAAATCGCGAGCATTATATTAAATTACTAATAAAAATAACTGCCTAATATTTAAAATATAGTTCGCCAAACTGTATTTATTAATGAATATTATGTGCGTGTGAGTACACGAACACGTTCCCATATCAACTTGCAAATATTTTAGACAAGGGAGATAACTTTCTATATGTGTCCTGTCTACAGTGCAAGGGAAATAACTGTGTATAGTATATTTGAATTATCTCCCCTGATAATTTGTCTTTTTTTCCTTTTTAAATTACAAAAATTAAGAAATAATCTTGTTTATTTTCTGAATTTAAACAAATAAAATCAGATTTACTATATATACTAATTTAGATATATTTAAACCAAGTGTGAACATCTATTCCAAGAATAAAGGAATCATTATAATGATTAGATGTAATATTATTAAGAAACATTTAAAATCGTTTTGTAACAGACTATATATCTGACAAATGAAAGAAAGGAAATAAATGTTGGGAAAATACAAAATCTATTACGTCTTCAGTTAAATACAGGGTGTCTCAAAAAAATGTACTTATTTATGAACATAGAGTGAAATGAAATAGCATCGAATACATGAGACAGGTGTAATTGAAGAATCATGTTCGCAAATGTTCAAACTGATGACCATTATTGTTCAAACAAAGCTGATAACGCGCACCAAGGGATAAAGGTTTTCTCGTCATTCTAAGAGTGAGTACATTTTTTTGAGACACCCTGTATACATTATAAATTAGAGCTAAACTCTATCTAATCTAGGCAATTTTCCTTATTTTAAACTATTTAAAATTGCAAATAGAGCAATGTTCGAAAGCGACAACTTTCCAAATTATTTTTAAACAATATAATAAAAATGAACATATGTGATACATAAATAATCACGTATAAAAATGGTATTCGATGAGCAAATAATAGGAGATTACATGTTAACAAGTGATAATAATGAAAAAAGAAAGGATGAATAATCACGTATGCAAATTAAATTTAGATAGAGGAGGCTAAATCTTGATAACCGATATTATTCTATACAATAAAAGAGAACGCCGCACTTCATTCTATTGTTTAAGAGAGTTAAGAGAGAGAGAGAGAGAGAGAGAGAGAGAGAGAGAGAGAGAGAGAGAGAGAGAGAGAGAGAGAGAGAGAGTTTAAGTTTCAGGTAGCTATAGCATTAATTTTGTCTTTTCTCATCGATTCATTTCGTTTCAATTATTTGAAGTGGTGAATACGAATAAAATTGCGAAACGATAGAGAGCGGCTGAAGCCAGCTAGTGATAAAATAAAAACAAAATAACCAAATTAAAAATATAGGTAACATGACAAAAATATTTCTTCAACAATTAAAATGAAAAATTCAACAATTAAAATAAAATAAAAGAATCTAAAGCAAAAAATGGCTATTTGTATTCGTTACAATGTTTTTTTGTCTATTTCTGATGAAATATTTATTTGTTCATTGGACTTATTTGGGCATTTCCATTCTTATTTTAATCTAAAATTAATATATATATATATATATATATATATATATATATATATATATATATGTGTGTGTGTGTGTGTGTGTGTGAGCATAAGTGTGTTTGAGAGAATGTGTAGAAGTGACCATTTCCTTCCCACTCTTACCCCCTCTATTTTCAAATTATCTTAATTTCTTCAAATATTTTTCTAAAACTATGATACCACCTACATGCTAAACACATAATGTTTTTCCTCTCCCTCCTCTTTCCCCAGCCTCTCGAAATCCATGCCACACCTCACCACGACAAAATCTCAGCTCTCTTTTCATTCATCTCTCCCACCCTAAGGCAAGTTTAATTATATTCTCACTCGTCCCTATTTCACTGCTACCTTAATGGTACCCACTCAAAGCTTTCCATGTTCAATTCATTCTTCGCCACCACTGACTTCTCACAGCCTAGACTCTCCTCCAGCGCTCACAGTAGCCACGGCTACTACTTTCCTTCATCTCTTCATCATGTCAACCCCAAATTTACTTGCATGACATTTTTCTTCAAATTATCATCCTGAGGAAATCTTACAATAAAGACGAAACGTTGATGAATATATAAAAAATATCTCTTGATTTTTCCTTTTTCATTCATATATATATATATATATATATATATATATATATATATATATATATATATATACCAATGCCAATTTTAAGTAAATAATATTAAATTATTTTTACCTACATACGCCAGCGTTTCAAGCTTTCGCTCTCATCAGTGTAGGGAATTATAATCTCAGACGGTCGCAAGGTTCGAAGCCCTGCAACAGAATCAACGTAGACTCCGCATGCTAGCGTCATAACCATACAGCCACGAGACATTAACACGTCAAGAAGGGGATTTAAGTTCTATTTATGCGAAGGGAGGCACATATAGAAAGACTGACTAGAGTATTCAACAAAGTTGTTGGAATATGCCTTATATATATATATATATATATATATATATATATATATATATATATATATATATCAAAAGATAAAGTGAAAGAATAAAATTAGGTACGAATAAAATTTTATTACAATTCAAAGTTCAGGCAAAGTTCTTTAAAGTCCTTAACTCATGAGTTTTCAAAGAAAACTATTATCTACTACATCGACAGTAAATGAACTTCCAGCCTGGATAAATTTTTTTTTTCGCTTTTTTCGCTCTTGGACTACCATTCACCATTTGGATTATTCTTTAATCAACACCTTGGATATCTTGCCTGGAGCTACTTTAGACTTGTTGACTTGGATGAATTGTATAGTTTCACTAAATAGTATGTTTTGGGCCGATATATTTGATGTTGTATATACATTTATGTATTTTTCTCTATATATTTTTTTATATATTTTTCAAAGTTTAATTTTTATTACCTGCAGTAATATAATTGCGGTAATGGTCCTCTGAGGAGAAGATTTTCTTTGAAAACTCATGAGTTAAGGACTTTAAAGAACTTTGCCTGAACTTTCAATTGTAATAAAATTTGATTCGTACCTAATTTTATTCTTTCACTTTATCTATTGCTATTAATGCTCTATCCAGTATATTGAGCTTTATTCTTATCCGGATGTCCACTAATTGAATATATTAGTTGCCTCTTATATCTTTTGTTGTATTAACCTTATATATATATATATATATATATATATATATAGTCAAAACAAAGGGAAATAACCCCATCTTCATCCAAACCGATTACCTCTATTTTACAAATCGGGAGTAAAGCAAACTACCGATTATGTGCATTGCTATATTCCGGAAATAAAAGAACGTTTGGGGTTTAACTCTGATACAGATTCAAAACACAAGTGTGTCGCTTCGTCTTTTGTTCTTTCTTTATTTTAATCCCGTGTTTAGTCTCGCAAGTTGAGTCGAATATATGACACCTGGCGACGCTAATTTAGTGACGAGCTTGCGTTCTCTACCCCATACACAAGAAAAGAAATCAATACAAGAGAAGAGAGAAAGATATGACTAGCAGTAATTTTCCCGTTTTCTCACATTTCAGTGTCCACGATTGCCAAAAATACAATTGGCATTCGCTGACAAAAGTGTATAGATAAATCAAAAAACCTGTTTATTGCTTTAGATATCGATATCGAGAAAAAACGAAAAGCTACTCTTTTACACTACAGCAGAGACAAGGTTTTCGACATTTTCCACAACTTCACAGGTAAGCAGGAGTGGCATTGAAGCAACCACTGAAGCGGAAGATGGGACGACAATACCAAACCAGTACGAAATAGCGAAAAAGTCACTTAGAAAAAGACATCATTCGAAATTTTAAAATTTTGACACTCCATGCAAAATCAAAACAAAAACTTGGATTCATACCATACAAGGCTAAGAACTCGGCCATCCACATGCGACTTCCAAGATACAGACCGGAAAAACGTTGCCTAGATACTGCGAGAGTGTTAGTCCTCTAAGTTTCGAAGAAGCGCACCAAGAAATAATTCTCAAAAATAAGTACTTATCATCTAAGCAAATTATCTCCACGTTTCAACCCCAAACATTTTACAATCATAAAGAAAAGAGTAGCATTGTGTCAGAACAGAGAAGAGATTACTAAATCACCAGAAACTCATCTCTCTAAGAAGATAGACCCGGACGTTTTTTTAGAAGCTTATGTAGAGGCAGAATCAGACTCCAAATATGAATATCACGCATATCCAATCAGAAAGACACCAAAACACAACTCATCACAAGTATAATGCAATCTGTTGCGGAAAAGACTCTCCCCAGCTACATTCATGGACTTTATTCAAAAATAGCAAAAACAAACAAATTAAATAAATTATCACAAAAACAAAAGAGGCCATCCCACAATTACACTACATTAAGACACCTATAGACTGCCCAAGGAATATTTTTATCCTTTGTCTACACGAATACACACGGAAGTAGTAGTACGCAAAAACGAACTTTGCCCCCTTTCTTCTCATACACATGGCCCCTATATCTGCTTTTACTAAAGACAAGAGGGATTTAATGTTGAGTCAAACTTTATTCTAGACTAGCAAATATATGTTTCCCCCGGTCGCATAGTTTTGCTAGCCTGCGAAGATAATATCATGCTGAAGGAATGTCCCCCCCCCCCTCGGTCTTCACAAAAAGGAGGAATTAATGCCTGGCAGGATGATATCATGACAACAGAACAGGTAGTAATCTACCCCTCAAACGAAGAAGATAATCATAAAAGGATCGTATCATGAGGAACGAATATATACTATACTGCTCCAATAAAAGGAGGCAATACCTAAGGGGATCATCTCCATAAAAGGGGCTGGCAATGCTTTTGAGTATGGTATCATGCAAACAGAACAGATACTGCACTATCCTCCTCTCCCTAAAAAGATGAGAATGTAATCCCTGCGAAGATAGTCTCACGACAACAGAACAGATATTACATTACCCCATCCCCCAAAGGAAGATGTTATACCTGGGAGGATTACCCCCACCCTCTTTAAAAGGAGGAGGTAATTCCTGGGAGGACGGTCTTATGACAACAGAACCGATACTACACTATCCACCTACATTAAAAGATTATACAATAAAAGATTAAAGAGAAAAATATTTTTTATTCCTGTAAAAATACCTAACCATAAAAAACATTATTTTTTATTGCTACTTGGACTTTTCGCTAAGATCAAAGTGTAATATCTGTTCTCAGCATCGCAGCGACCTCAGATATTTTACTATCGACGAAAATATTGCGTATATATAAGAACATATGAGTATGGAAAATTACAACTGTATATTACAGAATATTAATTAATTAGAAGCTGTTTATATAATAAATATGCAAATTAAGAAGAGCGAGGTCTGTTTGAGGGTATTTGCAGTTTCCTATATATACTGTATTTCCAGTCTTATTGTATTATAGAATTACAAAAGCACAACCTGTTTTGATGTTAATATAGTTACGATAGATGGAAAAAATATTTTGCCTTTATTCATTTAAAAAATACCTTTCTTTTAAAAACCGGAAGTTAAGCAAACTTCCGGTTATGCGTGTTGCTATATTCTAAAAATAAAATAACACCCTGTGAAAACAAATCTGATCAACTCCGGTGCGGATTGACTACATATGTGTGTCTAGTCGTTTTTTTTCTTCATTTCGAGCCGAGTCTAAGATACTACAAATTGTATGACAAATTAGTAGAAAACACTATAAAAGTGCTAAAAATATGTCATACAAGAGCTAAAATAGTAATGTGTAGTATTTAAATAATATATATATATATATATATATATATATATATATATATATATATATATATATATATATATTGTCTTTGTATTTAGACAGCATTCTTTTATTTAAGCAAACATCGTCGAACATAACAGACTTTTTCTTCTTGATTATACCGTTTTTTCAATTTTCTAATAATCTTTTTTTGTGTCAAAAGCAATAAAATTAATGAATGTCGCATAATCATCGAATCATCTTCAATTGACAAAACATTAACAAAAAGTTTGAGAAAAGAAGAGAATAATAAAAAACATTCGAGAACTCCGTATGTGAAGTCGTTAGTCGTCAAAACAACACACCGGTATAGTTTCATAAGAGCGTTTACAATTTATATTTCGGGACGCCAGAATTAGCGTCACAAGATGAATTGTATTTACGTGAAACATTTTAAAATGTTACTCGTTTCATACTTAGTGTTATTTATTTATTTAGGTTGCTGGGTTTAAATAAAAATAGTTTAAAGCATTTTTAATTTAAAAAAAAAGTAGTTTCAGAATGTAATATTTCTTGAATCAGAGTAGGGCAGATATGTTTTTTAAATGCCGGTAAATTGAACTAGAGTTTATCAGGTTCATGGTGAGCTTACGGGAAATGGTAGTGGTAATGACACAAAAAATATTAGAAAAATTAAAAAAAGTAAAAATGGCACAATCCAGCAGAAAAATTCTGTTAGGTTTAACGATGTTTGCTTATATATATATATATATATATATATATATATATATATATATATATATATATATATATATATATATGAACATTTCTTTGAGAAACCAGTTAACAGACGCGTGAATTGATATCAATAAATGAAAATTTATTTAATCATTTAAAAAAATTTTTTTTATAATTCCAAATTTTCGGTTTTAACAAAGCATAATCATGGTAAGCAGACATTGTATTTCTTCTTTTTTTCTTTTTATGGTGAAAATCTGGCGGCGTGGCCGAAGATTTACGATCTCCTCCGATGTTAAAGTTCATATATATTTTTTTAAATATATTATTTTATGTACGTATAAAATTAATATATATATATATATATATATATATATTTATTTTATGTACGTATAAAATTAATAAATATTTATATATATTAACTTTTATGCACGTATAAAATTCATGAGAAAAATATATATTAACGAAAAAACGTCCTATAAATTTAAGGGCGACTAATAATGCAATTTCCAGCATCTTAATACCTTAGGAAGTGAAACAATCGAAATAGTAGTAAGAAAAATTACAACGAACCAATAAAAACAATTACATAAAAATACATTAAATATTTAGGTGATAAAAATCGTACATATTTCCAAGCAAGGCGTGATAGCCTTGGGGTAAAACGTCAGACTATTGACATTAACATCGAAAGGTTTGATCATTGTCTAAGTTAGCCATGCTGATGACGGCTGTGAACTAGAAACACGCGTCCATGGATTACTTTCATGTACGTAAAATTAAAAAAAATATAACGAAAAATACGTCTTATAAAGTTATAATGCAATCTTAATTACTTAGGAAGTGAAACAATCGAAATTGTAGTAAGAGAAAAAACAACGAACGTTGTAATCAGCAATAAAAACAATTACATAAAAATACACACACACACACATATATATATATATATATATATATATATATATATATATATATATATATATATATATATATAACGATTGATTGAACACGAACAGTTATTTTAGCCATAGATGGATGTGACAACTGATCGTATTGCGTAAGTTAATACAATAGATGTGATTAGATTCTGATAAGATTCGAACTCCCTTCTGTCAATTGTCATAGTTTGCACAGATTTCCATTTGATTAACCATCCCATGAACGACCAGTTCGAAGAGTTTTGTTTTTACTCTTTTTCACGAATTGAGAGGTAAGCTACTTATTTTGTGGTCTTACATAATTCAATGACATGTTATTGAAACGCCCAATTATTTGTTTAATATTACATACACACTTGAAGTTATTAACAAAATCGTGAATGTTTTCTCAGTTGGCAAAAAAAGATGCGTCGAGTGGTGGTGGTCATAAAAATGCAAGTTCAGCAGAATTCGAAAAGAGGAAATGACGAATTAATATAAATAACTCGCAGGACCCCGTGGAAATTCCATGGTGCTTTCTATATCAATATGCATGTTTTATTGTTAATTTGAAATGAAAAATATGTCTGTCAGGGTCAATACTATTGAATTACTATTAAATTGACTCTTTATTCTTTCGTAAAAGTAATTGACAGCTAAATATTCTTTAGATGAATAACACGAATATGTCTCTTCTTTATTTATTTAAAATTGTAGCAATTTAATTCGTTTAAAAAATAAATATTCTCTGTCTTGTTGCAGTAAAAAAAATTGTCAACTAAATATTCTTCAAATCAATAAACCGAGTGTCACTTTTTGAAATGTATTTATTTAATATATTACTGCTTTAATTGACGGGGCGATATTATCAAAGTTTAGAATAATTCATTTTCAAATGTGTAAAGTTGGAATTGATTAATTACCAATCACCATCTTTCCTGATTGAACAATCTAATTTTTGTTAAATGTGCGTGAAAGCTGATAACGTACGTAAAAAATTAAATGACTTAGCGTATTACTTTAATACTAGCGGAGTCCCGTAGCAATTCCACGGTGATTTTATTCTGTGACTTATCCGTATGGATAAATACCCTTATGGATTAAAATATCTTCTGAAATACCTGACGCATCTGACGTATTTGATTTGAAATAAATTACCCTTGTGCATTGCATCTTAAGCGATATTATCTTAAAAAAAGGAGGTATTGGTGATAACGAATATACGAATACGAAATACCATAGCGTATTATTATATATGATAATATTCTTTCAAGCATTATCTCCTCCATTCTTGTGGGGAGAGAGATCCTCTCAGGTATTACCTCCTCTATTTTGGAGGAGGTAGTGTAGTATCTATTCTTTTGTCATGATACCATCCTACTAAGCATTACCTCCTCGTTTGAGGGGTAATATAGTATATGTTAACCTATCATGATACGATCATCCCAAGCATTACCATTTCTTTTTTAGGGGCGAGGGGAGTGAATCATCACAGGAGACACCTCCTCCTTTTTTTTTTGGGGGGGGGGGGTAAGTGTAGTATATTTTTATTCGTCATAATAAATATTTCCCAGGCATTACCTTTTTTTTGGATGTGTGTGGCAATATAGTAAATGATCGTTTCTCATGATACCATCCTCCCACGATTACCTTGTCCTTTTTGGGGGATAATGGTTGGGATAGTGTATTATCTGTTATGTTGTCATATGATCCTCCGAGGTATTAACCCCTTATTTTTGGAGGGGAAGTAAAGTTCTTTCGTCATAGTACCATCCTCTCAGTCATTATCTTCTCCTTTTGAGGTCAGTGTAGCATATATTCGTTCACCATGAAATTATCCCCCCCCCAGACTAGAAAAACGTGCAACCAGAGGGAGCATATATTTGCTAGTATATATTATTTCGTATCAAATAAACTCTAACACTTAGTAACCATCATCATTATTTAAATTTAGGGCTAACAATATTTTATCAAGTGATATTTTCTAAATTTTATCGCGGTTTTGTCTAGTTTTGAATTTTGAATAAAATCATGACGATCCTAGCTCTGCTTACTTGGTTCTAAGATGGCGGCTTGAGAATCGGCTTACACTGTGTCAGATGTTTGGGTTGATTTACTTCCAATTGTCATCTTTAAAATGAGGTTTTTGACTTGCAGTTCTTCTCATCTTTCTTGATCACCTTTCTTCCTATTTGTTTTTGGAATAATGTTCTTGTTTATTAATTGTTAAATTATTTTTCTTTGAAGAGCTGCTTAGTAGATCAAAGAGAATTTTTTTCTTACCGGGTTGCGAAACGCGCGTAAGACTAAATGAAAAAATAGGCATTCGCTGAAATAAAGAAATTAAAAGAAATTATGATTGTTAACTGATTTTCATTTGACTATTGGAATGCAACAAACCAGTATATATATATATATATATATATATATATATATATATATATATATATATATATATATATATATATATATATATATAGTGTTTGAAAAAATATATTTGTGTATATATTTAAAAATAAATTTTCCAAAATTATTCAATTTAATTAATATTTAAGAACAGAGAATATATAAATAAATAATGTATTATAAAATCAATATGGCCGCCTAACAACAAGAAAAAAAATCATCGCTTCCTCAAAGGAACAAGGTTCGATTTAAGTTGCTGGTTTTGTGTTTTTTTATGTGTTTTGCTTCAGTGTTTCTTCTGGAAACTTACTCTGGAATACTGATGAGCTGCATAAATGAAAGATCCTAGAAATACATTTCCATTCCTGGTTGTTTATATCTGCGCGAAACGAGCATGAAGTGCACCGATTTTATTTTGATTTTGGAAAGGAAAAATGAATAAGAAATCAAGCGTACTATTGTTTATATATATATATATATATATATATATATATATATATATATATATATATATATATATATATATATATACATCTTGAATGTCACCTCTCCGTTTTAATTTGTTATAACATGCTTTTTCACTATTCAACAACGTATACTAACACTCTCAGATGATTGACAAAATTGGACCAAGGAAAACATATACGCTTATCCGATTTTTGCGCGTAAGGAGTAGGAACGAATATTAAAGTTGAATGGAGGACTTTTGTGTGTAGGATGAGAGATGAAAAAAAAACCCATCGAACTACAGAAAGAAAAAAGTTGTTAAAACTATTAACATATGCTTTTGGATTAGTTCTCCATGGTTAATAGAATGTAAATACAATATATATATATATATATATATATATATATATATATATATATATATAGTAATCCAAGTAAAGTAACCATCCACACGATAAAATTCTAAAGAATTTCAACCGGGATTATAGATAGTGCTCAATATTAGATAGAGCTTTTATATATATGATTATTTTTATTTATACAAACATGTACATAATCTGCAACACTGGCATGTCGATGTTATCAATCAACAGCTGTTAGAAGATGAGATCTCATCAAGCAGAATAAAAATCTGATCCTTCCCTTAGGTTATATTGTGAAAGAATGAAGCTAGAAAGAAGAGAAAAGAGAATAATAGTCGACACGCGAAAGCAACCCTTAATTCATAATTCATATACAGATTTTAATTTGCCGTTAAAATTTGCCACTGATATTTGACCCATTTCCTCCCTCCCATCCAAAACATGAGTTTATATTATGTTAGATTTTGGACGGTTTCAAATCTGACGACGTGACCTTCCAACCATAAATTTTAAATTTCGTTTACTCTCCTTTTTCTTCTTTCCAGCTTCATTTTTTTCACAAATATAACCTAAGGGAAGGATCAGATTTTTATTCTCCCTGATTAGATCTTAGCTTCTAATGTATTTTATGTAATTGTTTTTTTTATTGGTGATTGCAGCGTTTTTTATTCACTCTTATTGCTATTTCGATTATTAAGACGCTCTTAACGTTAATATATATATTTATTAATTTTATTCGTACATAAAAAAATAATCCATGGACACGTGTTTCTGGCTCACATCTGTCATCAGCTTAGCTAACTTAGACAAATATCGAACTTTTGATATTGATGTATATAATCCAGCGTTTTACCATTGGACTACGACGCCTTGTCTAGAAATGTATACTATTTTTATCACCTAAATATTTAATGTATTTTTATGCAATTCTTTTTATTGGTAATTGCAGCGTTTGTTGTTTACTCTTACTGCTATTTCAATTGTTTCACTTCTTAAGTGATTAAGATGCAGAAAATTGCATTAGTCATCCTTAACTTTGTAGGACGTATTTTTCGTTAATATATATTTTTTAAATCCATAAATGTATCAAGATAGGCGCGAGCGCGCTCTATCCCTTAATAGACTACACGAATGGCCTATGCTGGAAATCTCATTTCTTTGATCAATCATAACTCAAAAACCAATAAACCAAATTAGTTAAAACTTTGCACAAACATTTTATTTGATAGGTTCTATAAGTGTGTAGAATTTCAGCATCATTAGTCAAGGCAACCCAGAGATCCAGAAAGTTCAATCATGAAATCATGTTATCTGTGTGTACGTACGTACGTACGTACGTACGTACGTGCCACCCTGTATCTCATCAACTATTTGATGTATTCAACTGATTTTTGGCAGAGATAGAGGTTCTTGGGTCTAGTTGATGGCATTTTAATTTCAGTTTACCATATACCTTAGTTTTCCAGAAAATTCAAAAACACCTTAAAAATGACCATTGTATTACAAAAGTAGTGACATTCCATGATAAATGCAAGTATACTGAAATCATATGCCCTTAATAGGGTTAAGATGAAAATTCATATACACTAAATGTACAAAAGCAAGGAAATCCCCAAATTTTGGCACTTTTATTGTCATTAAAGGTATGACTACATATCAACCAAACCATTTCATTATCACATCACTACAGTATAAATCTCTATGCATGAGTAGATGAAGTGTGTGGGGTGCGCTGAAGAAAAATTCCTACCAGTAAAATACATAGCCCTATTGTGCTCGCATACCCCTAATGACAATAAAAGTGTAAACATTTGGGGATTTCCTTGCTTTTGTACATTTAGTGTATATGAATTTTCATCTTAACCCTATTAAGGGCATAGGATTTCAGTATACTTGAATTTTTCATGGAATATATATATATATATATATATATATATATATATATATATATATATATATATATATATATTAGTGCAAACAGAATAGCAGTGTAGAGGAATAGATATGAGATAGATGCAATATTGACTTTATTGGCAATTTTAAATACAAGTTGATAACTAGTTATTGAATACAATATTCCTTTTTATCATGACGATTAATAACGACCAATATTTTCTGCCAACTTACTTATAGCCGCACACGTTACAAGAAAATTAATGAAAAACATTGAAATGTTCCGGATTCAAATTAATTGTAGCCAAATTATTTTAGTCCATAACTTAAATTTCTATAGCATTTCTTTCCATAAATCTATTTTAACATGAGCAGGCATGTTTTATTTTATATTATTCTATTTATTTATTTATTTTTAATTATTACCGCTGTTCACTATGCCACTTATTTTCGCACAAAGGGTCATTGTTGGCGTATGGCCATATGTTGGCTACCCCTAAAATATATATTTTACCAGTGCTGTTCATCGCAAGCCGTTGTAAATGTGTTTATTCAGTTAATCTCAGCATGATTTTTAACGTGACTTTTATTTTTATAGTTTGCAAGTGTGTGGGCTTCTCGTTGGCTGTATAGTGAGGGAGGGATTTTTTTATATCCTCGATGGCGATTTTATTTATTTTATTTTATTCCTGTTCGATGCTATAAAATGCTATTACGTTCCCAGTAGACATGTTGGAATATACTGCTTATTTACCTATTTGTGTTTTTAGACTTTTTTAAAAACCTTTTTTATTATCTGATATCTTGATTGAAATGATAAAATAGAAACCTTGATCAGATACTTAGCGTTTACCATGCCAACATCTTTCTTCCTTCCTCTGTTTTTATTTTGTTTCTTTCTTTCTTTCCCCCCTTTCCTTCAACAGTTATCAGCCACTCGAAAAGAAATGTACGTTCAGTTTATTTGTCGGAAGATATTGTATCTACAAAAAAGAAAACATAGAATCTCCCAGGCCGGACATTCGATATTTTGTATTTCCCATAGAAAAAACAAACACGTCCTCAGCATCGCATTTAGACAGAAAAAAAAAAAAAAATCTTGTAGCCATTCTAAAAACGAAGGAAAACAAAACACACAAAAAATACAAAATCTAAATCTGACACTAAGTACTAATTGATTATTCTGGAAATTTCTTTCGCGCGGATCCGTTTTTAGAAGATTTCCTTTGTTTGTATATGTGTGTGCGTCTGGGATTTGCGGGAGGTGCAGACGAGGAGCATTCCGATATCTGTGGGCTTTTAAATAGCGGTAATTAAAATAAGCAAGCGGGAAATGACTGTACATAAGATGATAAGCTATATGTACTGTTCACTTGAGTCCTATTAATGCAAATGTCTCAATTTTGAAAATATGTTATTACATGTAACGTGAGTAATGTCAGTAATGCATTTAAAAACATCATGTATACATTTAAGCATACACCTGCATTAAATATACACACGCATTACGTACACGCATTATTCCATGATAACAAAGACATACAGGCGGGCAGATACATTAAAGGCAAGGCCATCAAACCAGACATTGTTGTATGGAACAAATCCGAAAGGATTGCGTTCATTATTGATGTAACCGTTCTAAATAACTTTGGCCTCAATAGAGCTGAATGCGAAAAGATAACGAAATACGAGGACCTAAAAATGATTGAAAATCAATATGGTCTCTAAAGAAATAAACATTATACAGGTTGTGGTAATAGACACTGGCCTAATGAAAAAACATCTTAAGAAATACTTAGAATCAATCCCTGTAGAGAAATACAGATATCATCTATAAAATAAGGACAACGTCTATTCTAAAAAGAGTTCTCGGATATAAATTTAAATAGTAAGGAAATCAAATGTTAGCTCCAAGAAGGGAGCCCCTTCATTTCCTTGAACGAACTGAAGTAAACTAATTAAAAAAGAGAAGTTTTATACTATCACTGCAAAAAGATGTCCTTTCTTCCTCTGTGTACTTAAAACAAAACGGAATTTCCATGAACTTAGTTTATGTCCATAACTTCCCATCTGTAGAACATATTACGACTAGACTGATTCCCTACAGACTACAGCCTGGTCGTATTTAAGTCTAATATCAACAAATACTTATTAAGCCGTCTTCTTAAGTAATCAAAATTTGTTCATCTCATTCCTTGTTTTAAATCCTCTCATAATATTGTTTATCAGTCAACAGACAACTGGCTGTTGGCATTGCTAAATGTTGATTTATTAGTATAAAAACAAAACATCTACATAATAATACGCTAAGGCATTTCATGTTCGTACGTAGGTTATCACCTTTCACACACATTAGAAATGAGATCATCCTATCATGTTAATTGGTTATTAATCTGATATCGCTAAGGTAAAAATTCCGTTTACCCATTTTAAAATGAATTATTCCTAAATCTACGTCGTCTCATCGAATAAAGCACAATACAATTGTTATAAATACATATTTAAAAAATTCGAATAAAAAACAATACAATTGTTATAAATACATATTTAAAAAAGTCGAATAAAAACAATACAATTGTTATAAATACATATTTAAAAAAGTCGAATAAAAAACAATACAATTGTTATAAATAAATATTTAAAAAATTCGAATAAAAAACAATACAATTGTTATAAATACATATTTAAAAAATTCGAATAAAAAACAATACAATTGTTATAAATACATATTTAAAAAATTCGAATAAAAAACAATACAATTGTTATAAATACATATTAAAAAAAGTCGAATAAAAAACAATACAATTGTTATAAATACATATACAAAAAGTGACATTCGTTTTTGTTATTAGTTTGAAAAATATTTAGTTGATAAATATTTTTGCAGTACTTATTACTGCAAAAATATTTATCAACTAAATAAATTATTATTAAAAAAGATAATTGCTACAATTATAATAAACTAAACTAGCAAATATATTCTCCCTCCGGTCGCATATTTTTGCTAGTTTTTTTATTCAATTGCTCAGTAAAATGTGTTTGATTTAAAAAAAAAAAAAAAAAGAAAGAAAATCACCCCATCATTTATTTTAATAAATAAAACACGGAATAATAAAAACATAGTTTTTAAACAAAACAAAATTTACCCTTCACGGCATATAATGTAAAACAAAACATCTTAAACTCATTTAAGGTCGTAAAAAAATAATAATATTTGAAGTTTGTCAAATCTAAAAAATGGTGGACCTAAAATTAAAAAAACAATTAAAAAAATAAAATACAGTGAACACAATTCTAAATTTAATTATTTAATTGCTCAGTAAAATGTGTTTTTTTACAAAAAATAGTAATTTTTAAATCAATTATTTTTTAAATGAAACAATTTTATTCAATAAATTTGTTCTTTAAAACATAATTTCTAATAAGATTTATAAAAACAAACAAACACAAAACGTTTTAATCAAAAAATCAAAGTAAATATACAATTTTTGAACGACTCGTACGATAAATCTCAGAGAATGTGTTGTTTACATGTTATTGATCAAATAACGCACCCGTCTCGTGTCCATCTCTCTCCCTCTCTCTTTTATATCTCTCTCGCTCTCTTTCTCTCTTTCTCTCTCGCCTCTTTCTCTCTTTCTATCTCCTTTTCTCTTTCTCTCTTTTTCTCTCTTCCTTTTTCTCTCTTCCTTTTTCTCTCTGTCTTTCGTTCTTTTTCTCTCTATTTTTCTTGAAATAGAACTTTCTGTGTGTTCGAAATAGAACGTTATACTTAATAATCAGAGGGCAACCAAATGTTGGAGTGGTCGCCGGTTGTTTCATCATATTTCATTACAATCTAATTTAATTACATAACTCAATTATATAGATAAAAACAATATTTTTAATTAATTTTATTCATAATTTTTATTAAGATTATTATTATCGAGGAAAATATTTTAAATATATCTGTAAATCTGAAAAAAAAACAATCATGAGTGTATATTTGCGAATATTAATTTACTAGGAGCTTTAAGACAAGCTATTTATGTAAATTTTAAAGGTGATGTTTGGGGAACTTTTGGAATAGGTATATATTGGAGCTGATAAGTAGATATTATGAGTGTATATATGCGAATATTAATTTATTAGAAGCTTTAAAACAAATTAATTATGTAAATTTGAAAGACGCGTGATGTTTGAGGAAGTTTTGGAATGGGTATATATAGGAATTGATAAGTAGATATAAAAAGATAAACTGATAATATAGTTTCGGCTTCAGGCAGACAGATACATAATCTCCATTAGTAATAGATATAGAAGAGACGTATTCGTTTTATTTATTTGAAGAATATTTGAATGACAATAACATTTATTTTTACGGAAGAAAGAGTCATTCGTTTCTTAATAATTAAAAATCACCAGTACACCACTTGGCAAACCAGAATAGTACTCAAAGTCAGCAGCAAACGGTGTTCGGTCAAATTTAGTTCCTGATATTAAAGACTTCCTGTTTTGTCTTGCTTCTGGGTTGCCAAGTTTTGTACTAATTTTTATTTATTAATTTATTAATTAAATTGTTTGGTGAAAGTAAAGAATAGTTAATACCCTCCTCTCTACGTTAACAATGACTTTCTAAATAATCTTCTGCATGCTTCCGTGCTGAAATAATTAGGGTATTGTTCAGAAAGTCATTCTTAACATCGCTTTGTTAACTATTATGTACTGAATGAAAACCTTAATAAATTTGGGAAACTGAAACTCTCGCCGGAAGTTATATTACGGATAAAGTTTAATATTAAGAATTAAATCTGACCAAACATTGTTTTCTGCTGACTTTGAGTGCGGTATTCTCTTGGTTTGCTAATAGTATTGACTCTGACAAACATTTATTATTTCAACAGGAATATGATTAATAACAGTACATTATACAGAGTTGTGTAGAAAGCACCGTGAAATTTCAACGGGATCTCGCTAATACTCATTCAATGCGTATCCCACACAAATAAACGAATAAAAGAAATGAATCTATATGATAACTCAACACTTTTTATGTGAGTAATGTCAATAATGGGTTTAGTAAACATTTTGCACACGTATATACACACCTGCATTAAATATACGCATGCATTGCGTACATACCCATTCAATACGTATCCAATACACATAAACCAATAAATGATTTAAATCTATATTAAAATTGAGCTCTTTTTGTCTGTAACTTATAGGCTTCAAAATATACTCGACAGAATTCCAGTAACATAGTAATAATATCACCGTCAACCGAACGAAGGGTCTATCAGGCATGTGTACTTAATGTGATGATGTATGACAGTAAAACCTGGGCAGTAGGGGTTGAGGATATGCCTTGAATAGAGATAACTGATATGAGAATAATACGAGGGATGTGTAATGTGAGTATTAAAGACAGGCTTAGATCTGATGATCTCAGAGGAAGATTGAATTTTGACAGTATAAAGTGATGTGTGCAGAACAAATTACTTTGTTTGTATAATCACATTGAAAGAATGGATGAGATTTCCTTGGTTAGTAGATGTAGATCAGTTGAATTAGCAAGGTCACTTGGCAGGAGAAGGCCGAAGAAAACATGGGAGGAAATGATAAGGATGTATTCGTGTTAAAGTGGATATAAATGAAGACCTGGTCAAAGATAGGTTAGTGTGGGCTTTAATTTCTAAAAGCCATCCAAAAATGCCAGCATGTAAAGTAAACGTTACATCGAATACAATTAATGATAACAAAAACAAGCACTTATAATCTCATCGAATTTAGAATAAAGCGCCCTTTTCATATCACATGTAAGATAGTTGGCTGTCAACATATGATACTCTTACTATTACTACTGATAATAAACACGTATAAGTTAAAAACTACTACTCGCAATATCAATAGTAATACACAGTTATGCGTTAAACATTAAGTAAAATTGCATCAGCCTTTGAATAAAAAGCCACAGGGATTCAGAATGTAATACACATAATACTAATTATGACACTTAAAGCTGCAACAACTCTTTGCAATTTAGCAAGCGACATTAATTACCATCTAACACAACTCCCACTAAAATGCATTTAGAATAATCGCATTCACGTTATTCGCGTCATTGAAAGTTAACGACTTAAAACGCACTGCATAATATTTCTCTCTCTATATATTATAATTTCGTGTATATTTCCGTTCGTTCGTAAGCTACGATTTTAGAGCAACAACAGCGTTACAACAGTGTTCAGTAGAAGTTAACAGCAAACATATTCATCCGAGAAAAGGAGAAAGGGAGATTGGATTAATCAAACAGGGGAGTTGACGAGAGAGAAAGTGAGTATTGATTTACTCCTCTCCAGGAGTTAGGCACAAGGCCAGTTTTTTTTATCTTACTCCCACAAGTAAGATGTGACCCAAGGTCGGGTCGGGAAAGTGGGGTTTAAAAATTGCCTGAGCAGCCCCGTCGACATTCCCCGGTAGGGGCGCTTCAGACAGTAAGCAATAAACTTACTCCTCCCCAAAGAGGGGAGGCGAAGCCTGGGAGGGTGGACCTCCTAAAACTGCACAGGACAGACCCATAGACCGGCGTAAATCAAGCCCCGAAGGCCAAGACAATACCAGTCTATGGGGTGCAGTATACATCGGAACAGATACTACACTTTGATCTTAGCCAAAAGGCCCAAAAAAGTGAGTAAGTCAAACGTATTGATATATAGGGAAAGGATGAGAAAGAGAATGTTATATCAGTTGAAAGAGAGAGATAGAGAGAGAGGAGAGAGATAAACAGAAAGAGAGAGACAGCGAAAGAGAAGGAGAAGGAGACAGCGAACAAGAAACAGAGAAACAGCGAAAGAGAAAGTGAGAGAGCGAACGAGAGAGAAAAAGAGAGAGCAAAACAGATGTTAAGAAGGAAAAACGAGAGCTACAGAGAGAGATAGAAAGAGAGCGCGCGCGAGAGAGAGAAAGAGAATGAGAGATATAGAAAGAGCGAAAGAGAGAGAGAGAGACAGAGAGAGAGAGAAAGAGAACGGAAGAAATAGATAGAAAGAGAGCAGAAGAGAATAGAGAGTCGAATACGCGAGGCGGGAAGAGATCGATAGAAATATAGTGCAAGACAGAATAGAAAGTCAGCGGAAGAGAGAGATAGAAAAAGAGCGAAAAAGAGATATAGAAAGAGAGCAGAATAAAGAGATAAAAAGAGATAGATAAAAAAAGCTGAAAAAAGAGATAGAAAAAGATAGGAAGAAATAGGGATAGAAAGAAAGTGGAAGAGAAAGATCGATATATATATATATATAGATAGATAGAGAGAAAGAATGAAAGAGATGGGGGAATTAGTTAGCAGTAAGAGGAATATATACATCGAGATAGAGAAAGAGAGAATGTGAGAGAGAGGGAGAGAGAGAGAAGGAGAACGATCACATCATATATTCGTGTTTGGAAAGTATCATACGCAATGTATTTCGATTTATTTAGTGATTAAACTATATTTAGTTTATATTGACTTATCTATGTTGATAAAATGATAATATTTAAACCGATATTCTTTAATTAATAGAGTAAGATTATTCCATCATTGGAGAAATTGATCAAGCATGCAATCAACATAATGTATTCCATTTGATTGCTACTTGAGTATTCGATTTATTTTAACACTACTACTACTACTACTACTACTACTACTACTACTACTACTACTAGATAAATACTCGTCCCGTAAGGGTTCGTAATATGTATGTTTTCTTTGCTGTATTGATTTGTTTGTTTATTGTATAATTAGAAAGAAGGGAGCGAGATCTCGTGACTGACGTCATGCCAAGAGTTGAAGAAAAAAAAGGTCAACTGTTTTTCCAGAAGCAAACGCCTGAGACAGACGTTTATTAAGCTCTATTACATATTTCCTCTGTCAGCTTGGGAGAAGTGGATTTCAAGCGTGACTCGAGCTGGAATTATTTGTATACATGATTTTGCTGGAGAATGAGAATAGTGAGATTTGATGGGTTCATACAACTGAGGTATTTTCTTTATACAAATGCGTAAAAACTGTCAATATGGTTTGAAAAATTATACGCTATTTATTCATTAGAACATAATCTTTAAAAATATGTTCAATCTAGATGATGAAGTTTTCATACATTTTATTTTTAGATAATCTACTTCGAACAAGGCGCATCGTGATGACATCAAGCTATTCAAATTATGTTCAATTTATGGTTTCACTTTGGGTAAAAAATGTGTTACATAGGGTAATATGTAATCATTTTGTTTTTTATATTTATTTTAATCAAATTAAACCCATACTGGCCACCGGTTCCATGCGTTCATGCGTGTTTTGTTACCATCCTCCTGTCAACAAGAACATACCTTTGTTAAGCGAACATCTTAACTGGTGGTTGCCATGTAGAACTGAAACAAAAGCCATCTGACATGCTTTAATAACATAAATATTAAATTAACTACACAACCACACTTTAAGAAAACGAATGATTTATTAAAACAAATAATCGTCTCGAGGCTGAAAGGTTAAAGAGAGAAAAATTAACTGAGTTAGAAGGTTACATATGTGTTATGCACATAGCTTAATTATATTAATGTACATCGGCATATAGCAAAGATAGTGGGCATAGAATTTAAAATAAAAGAGTTTAAAAGAATAACACAATGGTGCCAGCCATAATTGAATGACTCGCCCTACGCGAAAACATTCTCATGGAGCTACACGTCATTCAAATATTTATGATACTAACCTTTTGTTGTTGTTGCTGTTGGGAGGTTTGGTTGGTTTGTTCTTTCGTATAATGCTCACCCTATTTTCATAAAACTATGCTAATCGATTCTCATAGTTCCTACTTACCCCGATTCCTTTATTTCATGACCCCCAACCGCACACTGGATCTCAATATTATTTTACAATCACTGCATTTAGTTTATCTTAGTTTACTTGTATTCTAACCTTTTTAATTTTGTAATTTTCTTTCATCTTGATAAGTTTGACTTAATGGACAATTTAATTTTATTTTTAATCTACCCTTAAGTTTTATCATTTATAAATTTCGTTTTTATTTGAACCATTATTCTTACTTTCGTGCTTCCATATTTAGCTTTTATTCATTAATAATGCTCCAAGTTATTGTGGGGCATCAGTACACACCAATTAGCCATTGCATACACACCCACACCCACATTATATATATATATATATATATATATATATATATATATATATATATATATATATATATACATATGTTTTTTAATTAATTACTTTATAAATTACTTTATTGTATATATATATATATATATATATATATATATATATATATATATATATAGAGAGAGAGAGAGAGAGAGAGAGAGAGAGAGAGAGAGATTTAAAAAAATTAATACATAAATTAACTTTCGCATGTACAAAAGGGAGGCATGGACTCGTGTTTCTAGCTATGAGCCTTCATCAGTATGACTTATCCGGTGACGGCTTATAGCCAGTCATACGTGTCCATGTCTCCTTTTTGTGAAAGCAAACATTATTTTATTAATTATCTACAAAAAATTAATTTATAAATTAATTAATTAAAAAATCTATATTTTACAAAGATTGATGACACGTCCGATTAAGGGCGAAGTAAAAATACGGTCCTCTGCATATTCTTAAAATAAACAAACCGCTCATGGTAACGACAAATAATAAAAACGCACCGGTAAACACCGATCGACTATCGACAGAAAAAAACCAATAACAATTCCGTTAGAACTTGATCTGAGCCTATCCGAGAATCATCTCTGACGATTTCTTCTCATCTACGACGATCTGTGCCGTTTTTCTTTTAGTACCTTGTTAAGTCTTTCGGTTAGACTTGCAACGGCTGCTTTCAGTTCGGCAATTTCGGCATTTCTTTTTACGTCTATCATGCTGATATTTGGCGCGTAATAAGTATCCGCGATTTTGTCTGCTATTCGGCTTGCTCTTGCAGTTTTTTCTCGTCTGAGAAAATGATGAGAAGTTGTGCCATATTCACTGGTAATTTATCCAACCAGAGTTGTTGTAAAATGCTCTCACCCATCTGCTTGTTTCCGATGAGACGTTTCATGAAACAGAGTAGTTGCGAGGGTTTTCTATCGCCTTGATGTTATTAAAAAGTTCTTTTAGACGACGAGTTTCGGACTTCCCAATCCTTAGTAGAATTGTTTCTTTCAGAATCTGATAGGGTTTTTCATCTGGTGGATTTTCCATTAAGTCCTCCACTTTCTCTGTAATTTCCGCGGGTAACGCTTCGACAACATACGCGAACATGCATTTCTGTGAAGTTATTCTTCGCATATTAAAAATGGTTTGTAACTGGTGAAACCAAACTTGTGGCCTGTTTAAATTGAAAGCCGGAACAAACATACACACAAAGAATGTTTCTCATTTACAACTTTACATATTGTTAAATATTTTCAATATTTTTCAATCCGAGGTTGTTTTTTTTATCGGATTAACATCCTCTATTTTATCAACAAACGGCATGGGCAGAAAAACATAAACCAACTTGAATTCACTTCAACAGCAAAAGCTAAAACTAGGGCCATAAAAACCAGCTCCCAGCGACCAGTCTAACAAACAAGCGCAAAAAAGCAAAAAAATAGCTGTCACGTGACTTGTCACCAACTACGTCGGCCGAATCACTGGTGAAACAATATAAAAGCAGACCGTGCGACAAAATCTGTCCGGTTTCTCTTTCCCCTGATTCCAGCGAGCAAGCAACAGCGTTTTCGCTCCAACTACTCCCCCCGCCTTCGGGTGCGGGGAGACTGCTGGACATTTCAACTCACGCACGCACAGCGGCTACCTTCAACTCACACACACTCACACACACTGCTGACAAAGGCACATACACATTTCAACTCACGAACGCACACGCACGCACACACATGCGTACAACCACATATTGTTGAAAAGGCGCACACACGAATGCCTACCAGATAAATCTCAACTCACGTGCACGCACACACATTCGTACAACTACATCCGCACTCATAAATCACAGGCATAAACATTTATCGCTTCTCTAACCGAAACTTGAAATGAACACTTAATACTCCGTAATTTGTAAATATATAAATATTTTATGTTACTTTTAAACTACGTTTTATCCTCCCTTCATCTATATGCATGCATGCTTCATCTTTTATCCAACCAGTTTATGTTTTTCTCTGTTTTCACTGTATACGCATTTCACAAATATATAACCCAATTTCATTCTCACCGCGTGGTTCGTGCGTCTCTACAAAATGGAGTCTTTAACAATCTAAATGTAAGCGCGGATCTTAGAATATTCTATAAGACGTAATATCTTACTAAGCTAAGGTCCGCGCTCATAGATAACTCAATACTGTGAGGCTGCTTCCCGGTTGATTACAACATTGTTGTTTTCAAGTCCAATGTAAACAAATTCTTGTTAAGCTGTCGTCCTAAAGAATCAAATTCTGCCAAACTTCCACCATCATATTCAATCATCACGGTGTTGTCTCACCGTTAACCTGATACTAATTAACCCTTATCCTCGAGTGGCCATTGGCCTTTGATAAGCGGGGACTCTTTAGTAAAAAAAACCCAAAAAACTAATCTCTATTGTAAATATTATGATTATAGCAGTATGCAAAAAATCTGAAATACCATCATTTTCCTTCTTTCCTTTCTTTTTTTTTTTTTATCTAACTCCCAACTTGGAAGATATCAGTAACGAATATCCTTTGAGAGACAGACGATATGAACAAAAATGTCTCGCTCTCCTAATCGAATATTGATTGCCTGAAACTATCTTTTCAAATTCGTTTTCATCCGTTCGCCCCCCCCACCCCCCCCTCTCCCCGGCCGTTCCATTAAAAAAGTATATCTGATAGATAAGGATTTTTTCTTCTTCTCCTCCTTTTCCTTTGAGCCTCTTACTCGGGCCAACTCTTTATTAACGCGCGGTCGTTGTTACTTTATCGGCCTTTCCACCCCCGTCCAGGGTCACGTGAAACGCGGTCGTCTTCTGTGGAAATGAACCGCCGGGACATCAGGTGTAAAGAAAGCGATTATTTGCTACCAATGAACGATTTCGTTTTGATTAGATTCACGTTCACAAGGGAAATTCGATGAAAGACCCCCCCCCCAAAAAAAAAAACGAACGATAGCCATCAATATTTATAAGAAAATTTCATTTAATCTCTCATTGATAATAAATATTGTATAAACAGGATTGAAAAATAATTAAAGAAAACAGGATTTGTTATATACACTTTTATGCAGATCTACCAAATAATTTTTGATATAGATATTCACTTTCTCTCTCTCTCTCTCTCTCTCTCTCTCTCTCTCTCTCTCTCTCTATATATATATATATATATATATATATATATATGTATATATATATATATATATATATATGTATATGTATATATATATAACTCAATGTCTGCTTGTATGTGTGTGTGATGTTTTTGTGTTCGAGAATCTACATAAAATCTAAAAGTGAATTCTTATGTAAAATTTCCCGGGGAAGACAATGAAAATGTTCTTGAATCTCTAAGTGCACCCCAAGGGGAACTATGAGGATATAACCTCCTTAAAACTTCAAAAATATCATATTTTGATGAAATCTATATTCTCCGTATAAAATACCTCGGAGGAGTCAATGGAAGTGGCCCCGAATCTCAACGTTACTGCCTATATGACGAATATCTACGTGGCCCCACATCTACATAACCTATGGGAACAGACCCTTCAAATACGCATATCCGATATTAATGACATTTAACCCATATATATAATTACGAGGTTTCCAACGTTTCAGTTTCTTCCGACCATATTAAGGGGCGAAACGGAAGAAGGGGGCAGTACAAACGAAGAAAGTAAAATTATGGTATGCGTACAGTGAAAAAGTACATGATTCTTTTTCAATCCCGAGGAACGTCGGGTCTTTCTGCTCGTATACAATAACACTGGTCAACACAATATTTTTGGCAGGCAAAGTAAGACTGGTTTCTGGGGTTTTCAAGGGCGCTGAATCCGAATCTGACATTAGTTTTTTCAAATTGGCTCTAGTTTTTGAGTTATCACAGGGGGGTCGTTTGTCTGAAATCACCCATTCGCGACCATAGCTAAACGTACAAAAAACGGCTAAATAGTGCATAAATGTCAGATATTGATTTTTATGATGATCTTAAACCACAAAGACAGTGTAAAATCTCAATCTAACAAGTTAAGTTAGATATAACATCATTTCATTTATCCTATAACTGAACACTTTTCATAGATTTCGAGGATATACAAAAAATTTGCTAAAAATTTGCTGAATTTTAATTCTCCAAGTGAAAAAAAACATTTACATAATCAGTTATATATCATAAATTAATGCAAAGCATTATACACTAGATTCTTAGTTACAATGAACACACAAAACAATATTTTATTCACAAAACTAAAATTGACGTTTATACGATTTTCGCTTGTGAGCAACTTTTGGGCAGTCTCTCAAAAGGTTCCAGCAGTAGTCTGCCATCATGTGCTCATCCCATTTGCCTTGATACCTCTCTTCCATTGTTTTGATGTCTTGATGGAATCTCTCTCCCTGCTCCTCACTGTAATCACCAAGATTACCATGAAATCTGTCGAGGTGGCTAAACAAGAAATGAACTTTAATGCTCATATTTGCCCCTAGTTTTCCGTATGCAGTAAGCATCTTACGGACCAATTGCTTGTAATTGTCAGCTTTGTGATTTCCCAAAAAGTTTGTCACTACATCTGTGAAGGACACCCAAGCATTTAACTCAACCGTGTTCATATGATTAGTGAAGTCAGAATCCCTCATGAGCGTTCGAATCTGAGGTCCATCGAAGATGCCACCTTTAGCTTTTTCGATGGAAAGACCTGGAAATTGCCTGCATATGTACTTGAAGCAATCCCCATCCTTGTTCAACGCCTTAACAAACAGCTTCATGAGCCCTAGTTTTATGTGCAATGGAGGGAAGATGATTCTATCCCTGGGTACCAAAGGCTCATTGATGACGTTGGCTGTGCCGACTTCGAGACTTTCTCGTTCTGGCCAGTTCTTCCTTCTCAAGTGCTGGATTCTTGCTCTGCTATCCCACAAACAAAGAAAGCAGGGATACTTTGTGTACCCACTTTGCTGACCAAGCAGAAAATTCACCATTTTCAAGTCCACACAAATCAGCCATTTATGAGTGTTGTAATTCAGCTTTTCAAGAACAAATTTGATAGCATCATACTCTTCTTTCATCTTGGTAGAATGGCCCATTGGTACAGGAGCAAACTTATTGCCATTGTGCAAAAGTACAATTTTTAGACTTGCTTTCGAGCTATCTATGAAGAGACGCCAATCTGCTGGGTCATATGATGAGATCCCCATGCAGTTAAGAAGTGCAGAAAAGTCATTACAAAAGACCAGGTCGTCTTCTTTAGAAAAGAAACGAAGCAAGCTGCCTTCCCTTGTCCTATAGTATGTTACTTTTGTGCCAGAATCAAGAATGTTTTTCTCTTGGAGTCGTGATGCAAGAACTTAAGACTGCTCCTTCGACAAACAAAGGTCTCGCACTAGGTCATTAAGTTCAGATTGATTGAAAAGCTGAGGGCCATTTGAGGGTTCTTCATAGTCACTACAGCTATCATCACTTGATATTGAAAGATCAGCTGGAATCTCTTCGGTTTCATCGATTTCAGGCAAACTGGTGAAAACAGGCACAGGTACATCCTCAGAGTGCGCAACAGGACGGATAGCAGAATCCAGGCTCGGATACTGCCAATTTGCTTTCTTGTGCTTGTTAAACCCCGTCATGTCATTGAGACAGAAGTAGCAGTCATCAAAATGATTGTTGGGCTCTCTCCACACCATTGGTACAGCAAACTTCAACTTCAGCTTACCGTTGGTCCAACCGCGGAGACTTTCTACACAGGTTTTGCACACCATATGTGGGGCCCAAGACTTGTCTTGGTCACCAAGTATCATATCGAACTATGCTTTGTACGCCCTCTTGACAAAGTCTGTAATATTCCTCTTTTGTTGTGCCATCATATACTGTCCACAGATGTAACAAAAGACATCCGGTTCATATCTGCAACATCTTCTAGAAGAACTCATTTTCTCTCTGGAACTCATTTTCAACTGTGGAATTAAAAAGAAAATTCTTAATTACTGTTTAATTTATACTGCAACTATATTTATGGAACATGTTATTAAGTAATTACAGTATATAATTATATAAAAATTCTCCCTATATAAATAATTATATAAAAATTCTCCCTGAAATACTTCAATATATACATAATCATTATAATGATTCAATAATATCAGAAAATTATTATTTACTGCTTCTATATTGAAGTATTTCAGGGAGAATTTTAGCAGTTTAGGCTTATTTGGGGCTATCAGTATCTTCTAAACTAGAACCAATCTGGCAAAACCAATGTTATATTCGTAATCAGCGACCTTCAAAACCCCAGAAAACACTCCTAGATGGTCTGCCAAAGAAAAAAAAAAAATTTGTTGACCAGTGTAATCGATTGAATATATATATATATATATATATATATATATAGATATATATATATATATATATATATATATATATATATATATATATATATATATATATATACAATAATCGATTGAATATATATATATATATATATATATATATATATATATATATATATATATATATATATATGGGAAATGAAAAAGGAAAAACCAAAAAGGATGTTTTTTTATGTGTTCATCAACGTTTCGTCTTTATTTGTAAGACTTCTTCAGGATGATAATATTAAGAAAAATGTCATGCAAGTACGTGAACATATTGGGTTGACATGATGGGTTGATGGGAAGAAGTAGTAGCCACTACTGAAAGCAGTAGGACCGACGTCCGGGCTTGGTTATGTCAGTCGCGTGGAATGAAATAAATGTTGATGGTTCTGAGTGAAAAAAGTTGAAGGGTGGGGGTGAGCAGGGATAATGTGGATGGTTGTAAGTGAAAAAAGTGAGGGCATTATATGTATGATAAAGAGAGGGAACTTTGATTGAGACAACATAATTATATCGCCCTAACAATTACGGTATAGTTCTTTCCCCTTAGTTGAACACTTTAGATGCAAATACAGGTACGAGTTTGTATTAAAACAGTATTTACACGTCTCAATCACATAGCTGACCTACAGGCTAATCGGTTCACACTATAAGGTTACAAGACCCATGGTTGTCAATTCGAACCCGTTTGGAGGTATGCCAGTTTTTTTAATCTATACTTATGGGTTTCAAAAGACGAAACAAGCTCTTCTGTAGATAGATAATTAATAATGAATATTTAATTTTATATATATATATATATATATATATATATATATATATATATATATATATCAATATCAAGGGAGGCGCGAGAGCGCTCTATCCCTTAATAGACTACACGAATGGCCTATGCTGGAAATCTCATTTATTTGATCAATCATAACTCAAAAACCAATAAACCAAATTAGTTAAAACTTTGCACAAAATTTTTATTTGATAGGTTCTATAAGTGTGTAGAATTTCAGCATCATTAGTCAAGGCAACCCAGAAATCCAGAAAGGTCAATCATGAAATAATGTAATCTGTGTGTACGTACGTACGTACGTACGTATGTGCCACCCTGTATCTCATCAACTATTTCATGGATTCAGCTGATTTTTTGGCAGAGATAGAGGTTCCTGGGTCTAGTTGATGGTATTTTAATTTTAGTTCACCATATACCTTAATTTTCCAGAAAATTAAAAAAAACCTTTAAAATGACCATTGTATTGAGGCATAGCCTTTACAAAAGTAGTGACATTCCATGATAGATGCCAGTATAATGAAATCATATGCCGTTAATGGGGTTAAGATGAAAATTCATATACACTAAATGTACAAAAGCAAGGAAATTCCCAAATTTTCACACTTTTATTGTCGTTAAGGGTATGCGACAGGGCTATGTATTTTACTGGTAGGAATTTTCTTCAGCGCATTTCACACACTTCATCCACTCATGCATAAAGATTTATACTGTAGTGATGTGATAATGAAATGGTTTGGTTGATATGTAGTCATACCCTTAAAGTATGACAATAACAGTGTAAGCATTTGGGAATTTTCTTGCTTTTGTACATTTAGTGTATATGAATTTTCATCTTAACGCTATTAAGGGCATATGATTTCAGTATACTGGCATTTATCATGGAATATATATATATATATATATATATATATATATATATATACAAATAAATACATATATAGAGAGAAATAATCATACATCTGTCTCTTATGTATATATATATATATATATATATATATATATATGTATATTTCGTGTATTCACATCAAATGTTATAAGGCGATATAATCTTTTATGCATCAGTTTTCAGTATTTACTTCAACAGTGTTTAATACGCGAGTAGAGCTAGTTAGTAAGTTATAAAAATATATTCATGGCAAATAAGCTACACAGAGGCTCCCGCGTTTCATCTTCGTAGGGGATCGTCAGGCTAAAATGCATGGAGTTTATGTTGCCGGGTGTTTTTATATATACACGTGGTGTTTAGTCTAGCTAGTTAACCAATCAGATTCTTTATTATTCTCTTAGCCAATCGTTGGGCTTCCCACTATTCTATTGTTCTCTTTCCTATAGGATGGCCCATCACAAGGAACCAATAGTCACGGGTTTACGATTTCAGGTGTTCTTCTGTACTCGAGGAAGTCCAGCGGTGATGAAAGTAGCTTTGGTTATTTGTTCAGACTTAAAACGTAACTTGCAACGAATATTCTATCTTCTTTCCTCCTCTTTATGGAAATCGCTCCAGACAACGCATGAAGCCACTTGATGTAAGGAGCTTAAAAGAAAAACACTTCAATGTAAAACACTAAGTGTTAGATGGATAGATTCCGACTCAGAAAGCAGCAATTCTTCCCTCTTAGTCAGACAGGTCGGTCGTGGAATGTGATGACTAAAGGACAATATAAGAGAAGCTATAGTTACGAGGCTGCTGAAACCAAACCCACGGTCTACTTTCGACTCTCCCTTTTTCGTTAAATCCCTAGCTATTTAAATCTTTTGGATTTCAAAATCGGATTGCTTTTATCTTTGTGGCTCATCCCCCAGGAATAGTCAAATTATGTCCACATGATGACAATTTCTCTAAATTTCCCTTGGCCATTTGGTTAGGAACAAAGTGTAGTATCTTTTCTGGTATTTCATTTGATCTTTTCTGTCCTCGGTCAGTCAAGGAGAAATCCTTTTCAACTGAAGCAATTTTAATTTTTGTCACAATCCAGATTGCTCCTTTTTGCGGAGCTGGATCTTCCCACATTAAAAACGGTATGTATTATTGGAGCAGATAGAAATTTTCATCTCTAATTTAGAAGAGTCCGTTGAAAAAGGAGATAAACTGTTTTTTTTTGTCGTAACTAAAACTTATAAGGAAAATCAAGAGAATAAGTAAGAAAATAAATAAAAACAGGATACTTATGCAGTTTACGGACCGGGCTTATATATAGTTATAATTTAGAAAGCCATTCTTAACATGGGGAGGTTGGGGGTTGATTAATTATTCTCTTTATTAAATTGTTAGGTGAAGGTACAAAATAGTTAATCAACTCCCCACCTCCCTATGTTAAGATTGGCTTTCTAAATTATAACGTTATTATTTCAGCCCGGTCCGTAAACTGCATAAGTACCCTTTTTTCAATTTATTTTCTTACTAATTCTCTGGATTTTCCTTATGGGTTATGGTTAAGACAAAATAAAAAACTGTTTAAATTATGTCCCTTTTCAACTGACTCTTCCAAAATGAAAATGGAAATTTCATCTGCCCCAATAATCCAGAAGCTCCAAATGTTGTTGCCATATTGAGCAAGACAAGTTGTGGAAGATTTTATCAAAACAACTTCACAACAAGTCGAGAAATTCGTGGAATTAAGGATATATAGAAATACTCTCTCACACACACACACACACACACACACACACACATATATATATATATATATATATATATATATATATATATATATATATATATATATATATATATATATGGGAAGAGAAGGATGAAGGTAATCCGACGTGATGGGAAAATGAAAAAGGAAAACCAAAAAATGGATGTTTTTTATGTGTACATCAACGTTTCATCTTTATTTATAAGACTTCATCAGGATGATAAAATAGAGAAAACAAAATGTCATGCAAGTACAGATACATGTAGGGTAGACATATTGGGAGGAAAAATAGAATGAAATAATGGCCACTGCTGGGTGGACGTCCGTATTTGTTGGAGAAATAGAAATGAATGTTGAAGAAAATGAGTGGGGAAAAAATGGAAGGATGGGGTGAGCAAGGACTACTGTGGCTGGTGGTAAGAGAAAGAGGTGGGGGATGAGCAGGGGTAAAGTGGATGGCAGAGAGGGAGTGGAGGAAGAGGGCGGAGGGAGGTGTTTGACCAGATGGCTGCGGTCAAGATTGAAGGGGAAAAGTAAGTTGGAATGTTTGTGTATGGGGGGTGTATGCAGGGAAAGGAGGATGGGTAGAGATGGAGGGGGGCTGTGATTTTGGTGGATGGGCGAAAGTAATGGTTTTAGAGAGCGTTTTGAGAAAATGAGGGAATTTAAGAAGGGGTATGGGAGAAAATAGTTGAGAGGGGGAGAGGGAGGATTTGTTGTGATAGGGTGTGAAATATTTGAAATATTTGGAAAATGATAGCAATGAGTGAGGGATTGGAGGGGTGGAGGAGGGCGGTGATTGAAAGGGTGGGTATGGAATATTTGAAATATTTGGAACATGAGAAAGTTTATTTGGACTGCAGTATTAAAAGTGTGAGGAAAAAAAAAGTAAGGAGAAAATGAAGATTCAAGGAGAAAAAAGGAAGGGAAAAGTAAATGGAGAGTGTTATAAAGGTTGGAGATGAAAATAAAAGTTAACCATGATCAGGCAAGAGTCTTTGTTCTGTGAGGATGATCTTGCTTATTAACACAGTTCTAAAAAATTACAGACACACTGACACAGATTTCACTAAAGGCTTCATTCAAGGCATAATCTCAACCACTACCACTCTCCCTAATGACCACGTCTTACCCAAGAGATACATAGACACTCTTAAACACCTAGCTAACAACAACAACATAATCATATCACCATCAGACAAAGGAGGGGGCATAGTAATCATGGACAAAAACTCATATATCAAAAAAATATCTACTCTATTATCCGACGAAAACACATACACTAAAACTGACCAAAAAACTATAGATAAAAACATAGAACATTTTAACAAATCTTTCAAACACCTAATCAAGAACAACAAAAAATGGGCATCAAACATTGAATATCACCCTATCATTCCCACATTATACGGGCTCCCCAAAACCCACAAACCTGCCATCCCCATGCGTCCCATTGTATCACGCATAGGTAGCACCACATACAAAATCGCACGGGCCATAGCTAACATCCTCACTCCACTAATGGGTACCATCAGTCCTTCCCACATCAAAAATTCAGGCGGCCTTCTTAGCAGAATAAAAAACATCAACGTAGAAAATAAAAATATACATAGCCTAGATGTAACTTCGCTCTACACTAACGTACCTGTTAAAAAATGCCTAAACTTACTTCACACACATATAAAGAAAATAAAAACCGACTTACCTTTTCCCCCCAACACTCTTATAGAAATAATTAGAATTATCACTGACATAACATATTTCCAATTTAACGAAGTATTCTACAAACAAAAATTTGGACTCCCTATGGGCAACCCCCTCAGCGGTGTATTGGCCTGCCTCTTTTTAGAATTCTTAGAATCCGGCCCTTTCAAATATAGACTACCCCCTAACATCGAATACTTTAGATACATAGATGATATTTTAATTTTCCTCCCCACAGACATACAAATCAATCATGTTAAAGATAAACTCAACACAGTAGAACCCTCCATAAAATTTACCCATGAGACTGAAATAAACGGCTCTATTCCCTTCCTTGATACTCTTATAATTAAGTCCAACAACAAACTAGAATTTAAGGTACACCGCTAAAACACTCACAAAAATGACTACATACATTTCTACTCCCACCACCATAGCAAGATCAAAACAGGTATAATTATAGGCTTCTTCCTACGCGCCCTTAGAATATGTAGCCCCCCACACATAGATGAAGAAATAAAGTACATTTTTAATTCCCTAAAAACATTGCAATACCCCACACATTTTATATTAAATGCCAAGAAAAAAGCCTTCCAAATATTCTCCAGGAACACCACACAAAAAAATCAAACTCCTAACACCTCTCTCATAGACAGACCCCTTCTCCTACCCACGCATTCCAATAACACATCCATGTGCAACACGCTTAACAAACTAGGCATTCCAACAGTACAAACCACATCTCAATCCATGAAACAAACTTTAAACACATCCAGACATTTCCAAAAAACACCCACATCCCATGCCGGCTTATATACTGTCCCTTGCAATGATTGCCATCAATTTTACGTGGGAGAAACACAACGTGAATTAAAGAAACGATTAAATGAACACAAAAGGGACATAAAAAACAACAACCCTCTTAGTGCACTTTTCTCCCATGCACTAGAAAATGGTCATGCGTTCAAATTTGAACAAGCCAAAATCACTAAATACATCCACAACAAATCTCAGCGAAGATTATTGGAAACTGCCCTCATCACCGCCTCCACCACCATCAAGTAACAAAATGGTTTCTTTAACCTATCACCCTTAATAAGCAAGATCATCCTCACAGAACAAAGACTCTTGCCTGATCATGGTTAACTTTTATTTTCATCTTCAACCTTTATAACACTCTCCATTTACTTTTCCCTTCCTTTTTTCTCCTTGAATCTTCATTTTCTCCTTACTTTTTTTTTCCCTCACACTTTTAATACTGCAGTCCAAATAAACTTTCTCATGTTCCAAATATTTCAAATATTCCATACCCACCCTTTCAATCACCGCCTTCCTCCACCCCTCCAATCCCTCACTCATTGCTATCATTTTCCAAATATTTCAAATATTTCACACCCTATCACAACAAATCCTCCATCTCCCCCTCTCAACTATTTTCTCCCATACCCCTTCTTAAATTCCCTCATTTTCTCAAAACACTCTCTAAGACCATAACTTTCGCCCATCCACCAAAATCACAGCCCCCTCCCTCTCTACCCATCCTCCTTTCCCTGCATACACCCCCCATACACAAACATTCCAACTTACTTTTCCCCTTCAATCTTGACCGCAGCCATCTGGTCAAACACCTCCCTCCGCCCTCTTCCTCCACTCCCTCTCATCCACTTTACCCCTGCTCATCCCCCACCTCTTTCTCTTACCACCAGCCACAGTAGTCCTTGCTCACCCCATCCTTCCATTTTTCCCCACTCATTTTCTTCAACATTCATTTCTATTTCTCCAACAAATACGCACGTCCACCCAGCAGTGGCCATTATTTCATTCTATTTTCCTCCCAATATGTCTACCCTACATGTATCTGTACTTGCATGACATTTTGTTTTCTCTATTTTATCATCCTGATGAAGTCTTATAAATAAAGACGAAACGTTGATGTACACATAAAAAACATCCATTTTTTGGTTTTCCTTTTTCATTTTCCCATATCTATATATATATATGGGGTAAGGTACACGATAATTCATGAAAAAGAAATGTCGTGGTGGACGAAATGTGTGAAAAAAAATGACAAACAGAAAAACAAGTTAAAGTGCAGGAGAAAAACAAATACCTTCATTTCTGAAGACGTTCTCCAATATATATATATATATATATATATATATATATATATATATATATATATATATATATATATTATTTAATATAGAAACTAGAAAAATATCCCCGAACAGTTTTACACCACTTTTAAGTCACCTTACGAAGATTAAAATCCATATATAATGTGCTAAACCTTCTGTATAGAATCCTTATTTGTATTTGATCAGAATCTATTATATAATTTTCATTTTAGTGAAACTGAAATTAACCGAATCTTCCTCCATTGTCGGGCATTTGCTCCCATATTATTCTCCTAAAACCCTAATACCCTTTAAAATACTCCAAAGAAACGCACATTTGGGAAATATTTACTAACTCATGTCTAATACCTATTGTTAACATTTCACAAAAAATGGATGAATTGAATTTCCACGAAGAGATTGCACCCCCTATTTATTACCTACGCACGCCACTTCATTTAATCAAATATAGCCGATATTTGGAAGCTTTACTGAATAAAATAATTGAAAATATAATTCAGCAGCCTTACAAAATCATTCTAATAGATGACAATGATATTTGGCTGGTCACGATTATCTTAAAAGAAACGAGGTTCAAGGGAGGATTAGAGATACAATCTTCAATATATGACTTGTTATAATTTAATTATTATTGTTCTTCGGCATTTATTTGTGGACGATTGACTGTGGTCACGAGAGAGAAAAGCAATGTACTTACCTTCTTGTTACAATTGCCCATCAGAGTACTGTTTGGTTGATGAAGTATCTCGACAAACTACGTCGCGAAAAAGCAAGCTATTTTGCAACTTAAAAGTGTTATTGCTTCTCTCTTCGATCTAACTAGTCTTTATTTTCTTTTAAGATTAGAGATTCCCCCGAAACATTTAAACACCATGAATAGCATTTTATAATTGAGCAAAAATATGCGTCTCTTCGTATGAGTAACACGCCAGTTTCGAAACTAAACGTGAATATGCCACGAGAATGTCAATTAAAAATGTCGCCTTTTTATTATTCGATAAATAAACACATTCGAAAATAAAAATACCTTCTACGTCCAAGAAAACGAGGGTAAGTACAGAAAAAGAAATTTGCTGAAAATGGCAAAATCTGCAAGTCGCGCATAAACGAAAATCTAGTCGTTTTTTAAAAAAATAAATTAAAAAAAATTTAGGTTTATATTCAAGAAAACAATAAGAAAAGATGTTGCCAACAGATTTTGTAACTTCTATGTTCAAGAAAACGAGGGTAATTACAGACAAAAGAAACTTGCTTCAAAATGGCAAAATCAAGTCGCTTTTTAAAAAATTCAATTTTCTTCTTTAATTTACGTTTATATTCAAGAAAACAACTAGAAAATATGTTGCCAACAGATTTTGTAAATTCTGTGTCCAAGCAAACGAGGGTAATAACAGACAAAAGAAACTTTGCTGAAAATGGCAAAATCTGCAAAGACCTAGAGAAGACTTTGCCGATCGTTACGTTGTCAGGCGGAGGTTTGCAGTTTCAATACTGACTGGTGTTCTTGTTTAGATTATAGTCATAACGTTTTTCCATGTGTAGACTTTAGCTAAAATAGAAATGTTTCAACCTCAGTAGAGATTATGTATCTTTAAGTATTTATACTTTTTGCCATGTGTTTGTGTGTGGGAAGGTTGTTTTGTGTTTTGGACACTATCGTTTGCTTCTTTATCTCCGTATATCCACTTACACATATCCTATTTTGGTAAAATATTTAAACTGATAGCGTTTTTACTATCACCCCTCTTCCCACCGTGTCTCCGGATCACAACTACCACCTCTTTCGATCCTAGCTTCTCTCTTACCGGGTTGGGGGACAACAAAGAACTTTCTAGAACACGTTTGTAAATTTGACCCAACCGGAACTCCTTTGAACAGTCACTGGGCAACCAAATCAAAACATGTAAAGGTCGGCGTCCCAAAACATACAAAAAAAACTTGTCCGAGACAGAAAAAAAACTGTTTGCTTCCGAAAAAAATCTATAGGTAGCTATTGAAACATCGCCGCCGTTATACTTTGGAGACAGAGAAGCGCGAAACTTCAAGAAGCTCTTTCTGTTTCCCGGGTTTAGTTTGATCTTATCGATCGATAACGTCACTTTGTCTGCCGACACAAGTTTGTTGAGTAGGACACGTGCGAGAATATTAGCTTTTAGCCGTTCACAGTGGTTGGTAAGCGAACAAGAAATATGTTTTTCTGTGAAGCATAAAAGAGTATAAATGTTGAATAATGTCCAATATGATTGATCTTGATATCTAGAACGTGATATGTTTCAGAAGTTTTCAGATGAGGATTGATAATTTATATTATTTGGATTATTCTGACTAGCGTAGAGGGTAACGAAAATATCAAAAGAATAAAATGACAGTTTACTCATAAAAAAGAAATTATTTTTATTGACAATTTAAAACAACGAAATATAAAGAGTTCGTAGAATACGCAAGTTCAGTAAGTACTAAAAACGCCCGGATTAAAGAGAAGTCGTTTTGTGCGTAAGGATAAGTTAAGCAAACATGTTTGTTTCGGCTTTTACCGCGTGCATTTACGTTTACAGGGCGTGTAAATGGATTATGAATGTAGATTTGTGTTTGTACATTAGCGTGTCCGTATTTTGTATGTGAGAGAGTGCATGCACTAACTTGTGTGCGAGAGTGTTCGGTTAAGTGTTTGCAATGCTTGCCGAGAGATCATTTGCTCCAAAGGGGCTAAGTAGAATCGTGTCGTGCGCACGTTGTTGTCTCCTGAAAAAAGGGTGAAAGTTGCGTGTTTTGGTTTTTATAGTACGCACAAGTTTTCGGCAGTGAATATAATCACTTCTCCCATTGGCTGACAAAAACTGCTGATTAGATATTTTGTCCAATTGATAGTTGACACGTAATAACATTCGCTGCTTCTTCTTCTTTGCGTGTCTTTGAAGCATGTGGCGATACAATAGTTTCTCACTGTTTACGCAGTCACTTGCATTATTGTTGTACTCTGAAAGATCTTTCAAGGGGTACCGGTTGGGCAGTAGATAGCAGATAAGCTGCGGCTTAGAACACTACTATTCTCATCTGAGTTGTTATTTTGACAACGTTTCACCCTATATAACCTTCGACCTTCTCCAAGTGTATCTTTTTGAGCACCTTTTAGTTGAACCGTGAAATGTTTCTTAAACTCGAGAACATAGACGGAAATTCGAACTTCATTTAATCCACCAGGTAGAAGTGTTAATTTTTGTTAATCTTACTTATCGCTTATAGTCAAGATTGGACGTTCACGCTCAAGAATTCCGTTACTTAAGCGTTGGTAAAAAAAATCAGTTAGGTCATATGTCAATACTTCTCCCTAGTCATGACTAGCAGAATAACTACAATCTACCTCTGTAGATCATAAAAGGGAGTCAGATCGAAATTCCGTACATGTTTGCGAGTTCGACATAAACATTTTCAAGTTCGACTAGAAGTTTCCAAAGTTCGAAAATATGCACCTCAAACTGGTTACAGTGGCGAAAACGTTGGTTTTAACGGGGTTACAGTAGTCAAAACGTTGATAAAAACAGAGCTACAGTGGCCAAAACGTTGATTAAAACTGGGATACAGTGGTACAAAACGTTGATGAAAATTGGGCTACAGTGGCCAAAATGTTAGTTGAAACGAAATTACAGTAGCTAAAACGTTGGTTAAAACGGCGCCCCATTAGCCGAAACGTTTGGTTAAAACAAAATTAGTGGGCAAAACGTTAGTTAAAACGGTGCTACAGTCGCCAAAACGTTGGTTAAAACGGGATTACAGTGACCAAAGCGTTGGTTAAAACTGGGCTAAAGTGGCCAAAATGTTGGTTTTAATAGGGGTTACAGTGGCCAAAATGTTTGTTAAAACGGGGCTACAGTGGCTAAAACGTCTGTTGAAACAGGAATACAGTGAACAAAACGTTGGTTAAAACAAAATTACAGTGACCAAAACGCTAGATAAAACGGTGCTACAGTGGCAAATACGTTGGTTAAAACAGGGTTACAGTGGCCAAAACGTTGGTTAAAACGGGTTTACAGTGGCTAAAACGTTGATTAAAACGGGATTATGGTGCTAAAACGGAGTTATACTGGCCAAAACGTTGGTTAAAACTAGGTTAGATTGGCCAAATCCTTTATTAAAACGGAGTTACAGTGGCCAAAAACGTAGGTTAAAGCGGGGTTACAGTTGCCAAAATGTTGATTAAAACGAGGTTACAATTGCCAAAACGTTGCTTAAAACAGGGTACAATGCCCAAAACGTTACGAATATAACAACCAAGACGAGAATAGTAGTGCGAATAATAATAGAAATAAAACAGGGTGTATTCAATTTTGCTATCTTAAGATGTGGCGAATAAATTCAAACACCCTGTGTAATCCGATGTGTAATAGGATTTCATACAGAATTTTATGATACAAAAACACGCGCTAGATATATAAAAAATATTCTTATAAGGTTACACGTTTTACGGATTATTTGATCATAGATAAAAGAAAAAAATGCTTAACCTTCTGCGTGTCTTGTGTGTCGCATTTGTATTTATTGTACATGACCGAGCTGAATAACACCCATTTCATAAAAAATGAAATAAGATAAAGGAACGTAGATCCCACTTTAAATGTCAGCTTACTTTGAAAACCCGCCTAATAGTATCACCAGGAGGAAAGTATCTGAAAACTATGGGTGTATATTTCTCTTCTTTATCCCAACTCTTCTAATGGCTTATTCTTTAGAGTATTTACCTCCTTTTCAATAGGTTAGACACAAAGTCAGGTGATGTTTTGAATACCCAACGCACTAGAAGAAGCCCACTTTGGCCCACAAAAACGCATGAGCAGCCAGTCGGTGGGGGTTCATTAACCATTCTGTATTTTCACCTAACAATAAACAGAATAGTTAATTAACCTTCCACCTCCGATGTTAAAAATGACATTCTAAATTATAACGTTATTATTTTAGCCCGGTCTGTAAACTGCATAAGTACACTTTTAAAATTTATTTTCTTACTAATTTTCTGTATCTTTCTCATGGGTTAGGGTTACAACAAAAAGAACAGTTTTAATTATCTCCCTTTTAAACTAACTCTTCTAAATTAAAAATGAAAATTTCATCTGTCCCCAATAATACAGAAGCACCTGATTTTCTACTGTGATAGTTTTTCTCCTCCGGACTGCTTGTCTTTGGAATTCACTCCCTGCTCCTTGTGTCCCCGACCGTATGAATTTAAATGTAATGTAAATATCTTACTTCCCAAGGCTGCCCCCATCCCCCTAAAAAACAATCTGACTTCTGTCACAGTAGTTCCTTGCACTTCAGTGGCAATATGCCTTGTTTCGGGTGCATAAAAATAAAAATTGAAAAGAGTTTAAAAAAAAAGTTAACTTTAAAATAGAATCATATTTGCCCTTGTCTTCTTATCATTACCTCATTTTGAAGATATTGCTCAAATTAAGAAGAAATATGAAATGGTTGTATCGTTCAATTAGGACAGAGTCTTGATAGTGTGTGGCATTTGAAGGAAAGTCTTTACCGTGGTCCCTGTTACTAACAATATTAGTGGCTCTACAAAAAAGGAAGAACAATAACTCCATTCATCTAGTCAGAATGTCGGCTTTCTATTGTCTGACATTCTCTCTCTAGCCGGTCAGTTCTGACATAGCTTCGTGTCTAAAAATGCCCATCCGTTATATTTAGCTATTTCCGGAAATCAAATATATTCCTATTTCAAATTGACTTCTGTCTGTCTCTTAATAATCTGAGATATACTTAGGTTGACGCCAGCAAGTCTAACTCTTCAGTGCTTAGTTCTTAATGTCTCATTCTTCCTGCTGGTTGATAACCTGTCAATATTTATATACTGTTAGAAGAATACCCGTCCCAGAAGTGGTAACATTAATTCCCCGAGCAGAACAGTTTTACCCAACTTTTATGTCCCCTTATGAAGAGTGAAATAAAAATGAATGATACTAAGTCTTATGTCGAAAATACTTATTCCAATTTTGATCAAAATCCATTATATGATTTCCATTGTAGAAAATGTTTAAGATTTAAAGCTTAAGATTAAGGGGGCTTAAGAAGAATTGGTGCTAAAGACAATAAATTGACTTCTATTACGTTCAATGCGCGCACCATTTCCGTTGTTTTTCAACATTCCTACTCGGACTTAGGATTACAGTAAGAATACAATTAGAATGCAATTGTGTTATATAAAATTCATCACAGCTGCCAAAGTAACGAGACGTTATGCGTCTAGGAACTACTACCTCTTTTCTGGAGTGTGATAAGTTTATTACATGTCGCATAATGTCCTCTTATCCGCGGGGGGAGAGAGAGAGAGAGAGAGAGAGAGAGAGAGAGAGAGAGAGAGAGAGAAGTAGAAGGTAATGATCAGGATGTTTTGGAAAGAAGTTGACTTATAGCATTCTCTTAGACTATAAATTGAGTTTTAGTTGTTCTTTTATCTTTCGTATTGGCTCCTAGGCTTTAGGTTAGTGATCAGATTAATGAAGTGCATGTATTTTTTTGAGTCATATCAAATAATACTTTCCGTCCAGTGTTTGTGTCTATAAACAATTACTTACCACCAACACACATATTCTCGCTTCTTCGTCAGTACGTTGTTGTGAGTATACTCTTCCGTTGTTATAAAATAATACTAACGCTTAATTATTTATGTATATCTAGATAAATATATCTATATATATATATATATATATATATTTGTATATATATATATTTGTATATATATACGTATGCATGTATACATATGTATGTATATATATGTATGCATACATGTATGTATATTTGTGTATATGTATATATATGTATATGTATGTATATATGTGTATGTAAATATATGTACCTGTATATATATATATATATATATATATATGTAAATATACATATGTAAGTGTATATGTAAAACATATATATATGTATGTGTATATTTATATATATATATGTATATATATGTGTATGTACATATATATGTATATATATGTATATATATATATGTATGTATATATATATGTATATATATGTATGTATATATATATATTAATGTGTATGTATATATATGTATATATATGTATGTGCATCTATAAATATATGTATATATATATGTATGTGTATATAGATATGCATATATATATGACTGTGTATGTATATATATATGA
Organism: Sepiola atlantica; assembly: GCA_963556195.1. NCBI lineage: Eukaryota > Metazoa > Mollusca > Cephalopoda > Sepiida > Sepiolidae > Sepiola > Sepiola atlantica. Next base: position 162,176,939 of record OY744521.1, on the reverse strand, counting down.
ATGTGTATGTATATATATATGTGTGTGTTTATATGTGTATGTGTATTTATATATATATATATATATTTGTGTATATATGTATGTGTATGTATATATATGCATATGTATATATATATATATATATATATATATATATATATATATATATATGAATCGTCCCCCTCTCTCTCTCTATATATATACATATATATACGAGGACTGTCTAAAAGGTACCGACCTAAGGCTAGAAAACATATTTCAAATACGTGACGTTGTTGGGACCCTAATCCTCTATAAAGTAGCCCCCGTTATGCTTGCAAACAGTTAGCCCACCGATTCATCCACTGCCGGAAACATCCTTGGAAGTCTTCTTTTTTAATTGTGTTCATCTCGGCCGTCAGGTTCCGCATTATCTCTTTTTTCACACCTTCTGAACAACATCTATACTCTGAGTAGTTTTGAGCCTGCGAAACGTTGGTCACTATTCGCCGATGTGCGGCCATTTTTTAATCGGATGAACTACTCCTTAATTTGTCTAACACATCGTATCTTTTCCAAACACCTGTGGAATCTAACGCGACGGCCGAGATTAACACCATTCCAAAAGAAGAAAGAATATATTTGCAGGTGGCGTTCTCCCGGTCTGAAAGGATCACAAAAAGGGCGCATACGAGGAAAACATGCAGCGACCAAGGTAGGAATACAATTTCTTAACTTTCATGTGTTTTTGTAATAATAACAAATGCGTGGTTTTGACGTGTACGGCACAAGATCGAAATGCAACAATTTAAACTTATTTGAATATTTTTACTTTGAATATTTTGATTTCTATAACACACAAACATTGACTTATCTCTCTCTCTTTCTTTCTTTCTCTTTCTCTCTCTCTCTCTCTCTATATATATATGAGAAAGCTAGAAGAAGAATACACTAGTAATACCACACACCTTTGCTAGTCTTCTATTAGTGTTGTATAGCTGCTCTGTTCCAGAGTTCACCTTTTCGGACGAGGTCGTTTATTGACGCTTATGATAGTCGTCGAGTGGCTACTTTTTGGCTGAATGAAACAAAACAAGTCGTTGTCAATGGCAATTAATTAACACGGATTATTATAATATTGACCTCTTTTTAATGATTCGTTATTATTGTGGAGAATTGACTGTTATCAGGAGGGAGATGAGCAATATACTTATCTTGTGTTGTCGGATTTTTAACTAACCAAATGTTGATATTATTTATTTTTACAAACGCTTATAGTTACTGAAGTCATGTGACCTGTAACAGATGAAAACTGATTGTAATTATATGGGAGAAGTAATGCTGCTCTTTTTCTTGTAATGTATTTCCTTGGCTGGACGATTTTCAATTAACCTTCGAGCAACCTTGTTTTAAGTGCCGGCTAGGTTATTGTTTGGTTTACAATGTCACTCGACAATCCATACTTAAAAAAGATCTCTAGGCTGGAGTGTCTGAAATAGTCGGTGAATGCCATGCATCCGGTAGGATGCCCCATCTCCAGCAAAGACGGAAAGATAAGAAAAATAAAATAAAAGAGTTTGAATTACCTACTAGACACCATCCTTGAGTGTATTCGATCACTCTGTACAAGGGTTTGTCAGGACAATTTTACATGAGAATACTTCACCCTACAAGTAAACTCTGACCAAATATTCAAAATAACATAGTATTCGAAGCCCAAATAAGATCCACTCGAATCAGCTATGTACTGGCTCATAGAGGAATGATGCAACTGCACCAAGTAATATTACCTCAAGTGATAACACTTAGCTGGATACTCAACCAGACTAGATGAATTATTGTCCTGGAATGCGGTAAGATTAAGAGACCACAAAAAATATACAACAACATTGTAAACTGGTCAATTGTGGAGAGGAACATTAAGGTTCTTAACTTCTTTACTAACTCAACGCTTAACAGGTAAAGGAGAACTTTAATGGAATATTTGAATATCTATGTATCTCATATAGAGAGCAAGTGTTAGCCCATGATGATGCTCCTTCGTTTCTGAGAACTTCGACTGAAGTAAAATGAAACGAAAAAAATACAGGTATTCAGATTGTCAAACTACGTCGCGGAAAAGTAAGCTATTTCGCAACTTAAGGATAAGTGCTATTGCTTCTCTCTTCGATCTGACCAGTCTTTATTTCCTTTTAGGCCTCGAGATATTCTCGACATTATATCACCGGAACAGTGAGAGAGGTAGGATAGAGACAGCATACAATCTTTTAAACGGTTCTTGCTTTGTCTCAGTGCCAACAAAATCTGACAAAAAACATCTAAGTTCGGCGATTACGTCACGTTACTCGCATGCCCCTTATTTCTATTTCTCTGTTTCTACATGTCAACTTTCATTTATTTAAGATCTAACCAAGTCAACGCATTATCTAACATTAGTAGATTATCCGCTTTGTAGACCTATCATGTCAAGTCCCGGGAGTTCGGGGTGATCACGTGTTTATTCTCTTTAATGCCGGTCCTAACCAGTTTACTGGTATCTTGCTGGTTCTTATCATACAGAAAAAAAAAGTAACGAATAATTAAATGTTACTGATCCATCGATTCCTACTATTTGAGTGGTTATAGACGCGTAACTGCATCAAATAATTTGAGATAAGAATTATTATCTATATTTCCCTCAATGCGATAAAAATTGAACCGACGATGTTTCCAATAACGTCTTCGCATCTCTAAAACAAAGCTTTGTCTGTCGGTCGCGTTTCAGTTTTAAAACGGCATTTTCATCGCTAAACATCTATATTGGATGGACGTATCTTATTTTAGATGCGCCCAAGCATTGTTCTAAGAGGCTTTGTCTGCTGGTTGCATGTCACACTCTCTTGGACGGTCAAGTGTAGATTTGAAATGGCATTTCCCTTGGATTGCCGTGCTTAAGTTTTAAAAAGCATTCCATCGCTAAACGCGTAGATCGAATGGACGTATCTTGAGAATTGATCCGTTCTTCTTTAGTATTATTTTGATAATTTAGACAACTGTTCCGATTTTTGATGTTATTCTCACAACGTTTCTTCGGATGCGTCTTGTGGAAATCAGGAATTCATTGCGCCACGGGTCCGTAAGGACACGGAGCCGTGGCGCAACGGACAAACTGCTAAATTATAACCAATTCTCACTGACTACCTTCATAGAGGTTTATGGTTCAATCCTCACGGCGTTACTAAGAATATAATTTATAATTACTTCAGACTTCTACTTGGTCATGGCTGACGGAACGAGACCCATCGACCACCATGAATAAAGGGTTCTGTTCGAAATTCAGTACCGACTCCAGAGTTCGACAAGACGCACCTTAAGAAGGCCGGAGTTACATCGGTCGGATAATAACACTCAAGATGAGAACAGTAGTCCGAATAATCCAAATAATCCAAATTATCAATCCTCATCTAAAAAAATCCGAAATATAATATCCTTCTTGTTTACTTCTATGTTAAAACGCGTAAGATTATCTGCCAAGAATTTCTTGAACTTTTTCTATCAACAAAAAAGTATCTCAGAGACAAAAAATGCTAAAAAAAGAGACTGGAATCTTTTTAGTACCTGACATGTTTTGTTCTTTTCAGAACTTCATCAAAAAGCACATTGACATAATCTGATTGCGCAGATAAAAGAGGGCGTTTTCATACACTTGGCAAGACAAGTAAGCGGCTATGTGTGAAGTGCTTAGATCCCGCGAAAATGTCCAATGATGATAAAGGTTATTGGCATCAGACGGAAATACAGCACCTGTGGGCGGAACAAAGAATGAAAAGGAAGAAAGAAAAGAAAAAAATTGGAATAAAGAAAAACGAAGAGGGTGTAAGAAAGAAACATGGAATGGATAGGAGATGGACAATCAAAAATACTATGTGATGAAGTATATATTTGATCGTTTAATGAATAACCATGAAAAAGTTCTGGCTTTTATTTCAGCTCTTTTGAAACTTGTTTATCGTTGACTAAAGGATCAAATATATGCCTCATCACATAGCAATATTTCTTCATAGCCTTACTTCCTCCGTTCTTTTACGGCCATGTTTCTTGTGATGTCGGTAAAGGCTTTGCATCTTTTTTTTTTACTATTATAAGTATATGTATTTTTGTATTTATTTAAAAGTAGCGAATTTGAATAAGTCCCTATTTACTTGCTTGTACACGAGAGCACAGTTGCGGTATTTTCTTCGTCGAGACTTAAACATTGCGGAATGATAACTAAGGAGATGCGCTGGAACATGCAGGTGATCTCTTGGGGGCTAGCTATCATCCGTCCAATATTTGATATGAATCGTAAGATATTGGGACCGAGGAGACTTGAAGTTTCGACTGGGATATGCTGTAAAATGAAACGGTCAGTATATTTGCTATAATTGAAAAAAGCAGGGTGTTATGTAGCAGTTGCATAAGCGAGGGACAAAGGAAAATGAAACGATTAGTATATCTGTTATAATTGAAATAGCGTTTGTAGCAGTTACATGAGCGAACTGTTTTGTATCGGTCTACGTGACTTGCAGTGAGAGTCTTATGCGTGGGCATATGGCACTTATCCGTGTAACTAGATTCGTACGCGATGAATCGTTTTGGCGCGAAAGCCTAACCACGAGGGACTTCAGTTCCAGCTTATCTCTTAAAAAAGCAAGATGTATATCCTGCCCTATCGTAACTTGGCTATCGGTAGACGAGTCGAGGAACTCCATGATATTATTTTATCTAACCGACATTTATCAGCCCATTGTACTATATCCATTTTGTTCATGTGTTCCCGTGAAATAAATATTCAAATCTATTTAGCTTTGGAGCCATTATTTATTTCAAGGAAAAATGGTGATCCCTTTTTGTTTATGTAACATTTCAGTCAGATTCGGCCAGACGTATTACTCTTCCAAGTAAGTTCGTCATTCTGATGTTGTTCCCGATTTAAACCACAAACTTAAAAATGACTCACAGCTAAACGTTCGACAAAATTGCATCAAATTTGACAAATTTGGCATCTGACATCCTTTAGATATAGGCTGTGCCGTTGTGGGTTACAGATGCTAACAATGCTACTGCGGCTACTTCTCCTGTTGCTAATACTAAAACAATAAAAACTGATAAGCTTCACCCCTATTGCGTAGTATTGCATACTGGGCATCCCACTTATGTCATGGGCCACACTTATCATGTGATTACTATTACATATAATAACGAGAAATATTCTACCAAATGGTTCATGAAAGACCCTTCACATAGCAGGTGTCATATGTGGATCAAAATTATAGATTATTATTTCTACTGTTTCCTTTATTATTTCTGTTGTGTTAATATCAGTGTTATGTGAACAGTGTTGTTAGGAGTGTGTAGACCCATTAAATTAATTTAAACTAAATTTCGCTGAATACCTCTTGAATCAGCACTAATTATTAACTATAGTGTTAAAATAAATACACTAGATGGATTAACAAACACAGCTTATTCTAATACACTTAATTGTGGATAAATTCACCTACTTTACAAGCTGGAAACCCAGACAACTGGTAAAAATAAAATTAATATGTAAATAATTTAATAAAATACTTTTAAAACAGAGCATCAGTTATACTACAAACAAATAGATAAGATAAACACACATGAAATAAATAATTGTAATCCTTAAATACATACTAAAACCCCAATAGATTTAGGCGTAAATATTCACTTTGTAATAATAATAATTAGGATTAGGACTGAACAATATTCGCTATCAAATAGTAATACTTACTTCAACATTGAATGCCGAATAACGGAAAATAAACACAAATTATGAATTAATAAATTAATAAATATTGAGGTTATTATGAAAAATACAAAACATAACTAATCTGCAACCGTAAACCACGAATCTTAACGAATGCATAAGACCACTTCCCGTGCCTAGAAAGAAATCAATTAATTAAACTAATTAATCAAATTCAAACTGAATGCAAAAACGGGCAAATAATTAGATAAATAAAATAAAAATTTAAAATAAATAAATGTATAAAATATACGTAATAGGAAAAATAATACAATTAAAAAATACTAATATTGACATTGACACTAATAAAATTAAAGACGAACAATACATTCATAAATGTTTTATACAAAAATTAATAGCAAATCCATCTATTTTTTGCCGAATAGTCCTCACCGGTAACAGTTATTCTTATACACGTTTGAATTAAGGTTGAGGATACATCTGAAGAAGAGACACTTTTTCTCGAAATATCATGTTATACGAAACTTTCATCGAACTCCACTGACACAAGTACGAATGTGATATAATATAATATATTGTATTAATTAAAAGGTATAAATTGTAAAACTCATTCAACCGTTATATGTCTTAATTTGCTTCAGTTCGTGTTTATCCGTTACACCTCTGCATTGTATTTCTTTTTATAAAGTGCATCTATATACACACTAGACAATACTTGAAGCAAACTACATTAACTTATATATATATATATATATATAAATATATACACATATATTTATATATATATATATATAAATATATACACATATATATATATACATATATATATATACATATATATATATATACATATATATATATATATATATATATATATATATAGAGAGAGAGAGAGAGAGAGATGACAAGCAAGATTTACAATGAAAGTTTAGTTGTTTTTCTCAGCAGGCACTTACTCAATTGCTTTGAAACTTAGCATATATTGATGTCATAATCATACTTGACACTATTATCCTCACCTTTTCTTAAACTTTTACCTATATTAGTAATGAGGAAAGAAAACGTACAAACAGTGTGTGATTTACTGAATGCTCTCGTCACACCAAAGAAGATTTCAAGAATAGTTTGATTGTCCGTAAAAACTGTTTATAATGTAAAGAATAGGATGACTATGAGCTAAACTATTGTGAGGAAATCTGAAAGCTCACAAATCCAAAATTCTAAAGGATCTAACAAAAATGAGAAAAATTGCAATTGAAATTTAGGTAGACAACAAGACCATTTGAAATGCAGTAACATATGATTTGAAGTTAAAACCTCACACAAGAACACCAAACACTTGTTGACAAGAGCTAGGAAGGAAAATGATTATAAAGGTGCAATGAAATTAGTACATGGTTCAAGAAAAAGTTCTCTATTGTAACGATATTTTCAGATAAAAGACATTCACTGTCGATGCTGTTCTGAGCCGCAGAAATAACAGATTTATCTCAAAATCGACAGTTGAGATGAAGGGGACATTCAGAACAAAAGATTCTGCTTAAGTTATGCTTTTGTTGTAGTGGCTTTGCAAGCAGAAACTCCGTTTCCATAAACATCACATTTAATTTTTTTCCTTGTTTCTATATCAATGCACATTCACATTTGATCAAATTATATTTTATGACTTCTCCAAAATAAACTGAATAGGAATTCATTTATCATTCGATAGAATTTTAACTTCCCGTTTTTCTCGTTTTGGTGTTACATTTCATCCCACATGGGCGTAAGAAACACACACACACACACACACACACATATATATATAAATGTATGTATATATATAAATATATATATATAAATATAAATATATATAAATATAAATATATATACATATATAAATATATATATATATATATATACATATATATATACATATATATACATATATACATATATATGTATATATACATATATGTATATATATACATATATGTGTATATATACATATATACATATATGTGTATATATACATATATACATATATGTGTATATATACATATATACATATATGTGTATATATACATATATACATATATGTGTATATATATACATATATACATATATGTGTATATATATACATATATACATATATATACATATATACATATATGTGTATATATATACATATATACATATATGTGTATATATATATATTACTAGCAGAGCCCATGTCCAGGCGTTACCCCGGGGAATACATAAATACATAATAGAATGATTTAACTATAAAAAATAATATTAGATTATAACTTCTGGAAAAAAATCAGAAAGTAACCCACTATAAGTTCAAGCAATTAAACTTGTGATATGCGTCAAAAATATTATTTCTTTTACATATACATTTAAACTGGTAATATTTAATAGAATTTATGAGCCTTGTTTACGGGGGTGGAGCTAATTTTTTAAAAAACAATTTAAATCTTATTTGAATGACGTAAATTACTGACAGTTGATTTCTTTTTCTGACTTTTAAAAACTTTAATAGTTATTTTTTAAGTTAAATTATTCTTTTATGTTCCTTCCGAGCAACGCCGGAAAGCGAGCCCTGCTAGTTGTAAATAATAAAAAAAGCAAACAGCAATTTTTAATCGGAAATGTATTATTTTTTCTGTGGCAAACAATCCAAGCTAACATTAATTCGTTTAATTCTGCAAAAGTTACACTTCACATTTTGATCGCTGGCGGGCATTGTGTTGTTTATTAAAAAATAAAACTAAAAATCGTTCAATTTTGAAATTTGGATAATGAAAAAGAAATTAATAATGTTTACGTGCAATGAATAATTCGTTCAATTCTAAATAAATTTAAGTGAATGAAATCATGAAACAAAAACATAAAATATTTAATGAAATATGTTTATCGACTTATTGGTTTCCCGAAGAAAATCATTGTATTCAGCTTAAAAAGAAAGCCCACTGATTATTTTGTTTCGAGAGCATGATTTTGCACACGTGGTAACTTCGTAGCTACGTATGTGTGACTTATTTGTGTTATTAAAAAGGTATGTTAAAAATAATTAGTTCAAACTAACTAATAGAAATTGAAATAAGTTTATAGACGTATCAAAAGTAAATAATCCTGAAAATATTGTTTTTATATTCGCGGGAGAAGAAATCCTTCTTGACCCATGCTATGTTTAATCTTTATAGATAGCTAGATTTTCCACAAGTAACATTCTAAATAAAATAAAAGCAAACAGTTATTTTTAATAAACAATGTATTATTTTTTCTCCAACAAGCAAACATTTACGTGGAGTCATAATAGTATTGTTTATTTATTATAATGATTTTTTGTATTGTTTTTAAATAATGTAATATCAAATACAGAATATTTCCAAAGAAAATCATTTTATTCGGCTTAAGAAGAAATCCCACTGTTTATTTGTTTCCACAGCATGACTTACAACACTACGTAACTTCCTAGCTACGTAACTGTGACCTGTTTATGTTAGTAAAAACAAGTATGTAAGACAATATAGCGTCCAAAATAACTAATAAAATTTGAAACAAGTTTATTAAACTCTATAATTGCATGTTTCGACAGATGACGTGTTTATAATAGCTTATTAGTAGTTATAAGTAGACCTGACGACAAATTAAAGGCCAAAGACGAAAATGTACTTACATGTGTGATCGTAAATATGGCCGAAGACAATGTGTTCGTTAATACGTAATCCGTTTAGCCAAAACGTATAAGTTTTAAGCAGCTGGAATAGCCGAATTGTATTCCCTGAATCTGCAATGTAGCGGTGCGTTAACAGAATTTCGCTTCTATAGACAATGAACCCACTGATTTGGGTAGCGGTTAAAGTAGATAATTTGAAGTGGGTAAAAATGTAGGAACTTTCTCGTTGGGGAATCATATTTCCCGGGTAAAATATAACAAATATTGAAAAGAAGGAAAACTAGTCCATAATCTTTGGAAACACCCATGACTCCTTCGGCTAATTGCTTAGCGGAACAGTTTAGCATAATAAGTGGTCGGTTATTTTCCTATAATGACTTAAGTTGCAGGGGAAACAATCGACATTATATATATATATATATATATATATAACTTAGTTCACTCAAAACTAGGCAAATTACAACTGTGGGCGTAAGGGGCTACTGAGAAATAGGGTGAACGTTTAGGGGTTCCTGAATTAGGAGCTGTGCAGCGAGATGCTTCTTCACATTAGTTTTCATTTTTGCATGTCGGTATAGTCGGAGGAGTATAATTGTAAATTCAAAAGGCCGGCAGCTCGAGGAAAGAATCTATTGGAGTAGAAGGTTCTCCGGCATCTAGGGCTTCCACAATGATGGATGGGATTTAGCTGTGTGTCGGGGTGTTCGAGTGTATTTACGTCGAGGGGCACCAGATTATTGAATGTGAGATTATATATATAATTATTTCCACAATCAGACAACGCCTCATCCCACAACCCATGAAAGCCACGAACCGGAAGTCCTAGACTCGAGTTTCGCCTTCTTTTGGAACATATCCGAACTCAGGATTCGAAACCCGAGTCCCTTGAACACGAGTACGTACTCTGCCACTGAGCTACCTTGCCACATACAAGAAAGTCTATTAACTAACACAGATTAAGAAAACCGCGTTGGAATGACCTACTCTTCTCAACAAGTGCTGTAGTCATCCAACTACTTAGAACCCAGACCGATGTCTCACAAGTATTCTAGTCTAGGACTTCCGGTTTGTGGCTTTCATGGGTTGTGGGCTGCGGCGTTGTCTGTTTGTGAAAAATCATATATATAATCTCACATTCAAAAATCTAATATTTATTTGCTCGCTGGGTTAGCTTGTTGGATGACATCGTCCTAGCGAGTATAAAATCCTACTTTAAGACATCGGCCTGAATTGTAAATAAAAGAGACGATAGTACCTAAAACATCAAACAATCAAATAAAAATGTATTGCTTTATATAACTCAACATTTTATGTAGAGAAAACCTTTTCTTTATTATTTTTTGTATCTAACTCATTTTAAAAATATTTTGGAGGTTAGTGAGAGTTTGAATGGGCGATCCCCTAAATTGTGACGTTTGCAATAAATAATGTGCCTATGTTACTCATCATTTTGCCTAGAATATATATATATATATATATATATATATATATATATATATATATAATATTTTTGATGTAAATATCTTTTAACTTTTTACCCACAGACACATGTGTTTCATGCTTAAGTAATCTTCAGTGTAGAGATGATAATTATTGCCGGTCGAAGGATTCGAACCCCGTCCCAAAGCCAGCTTTGACGTTCCTCGTACAAACCCTCGGCCACCATAAATTACCATGAAAAAGAAGATAATTACATTCTACTTCATGTAGAGTCTGTTGAAATACACAGTAAGCATTACGCTTAGATTGACGGCTTATTATTGATCCTCTTAAAGAGGCCCAGTCCTTGTTGAAAGGGGCTATAACAATACTTTATATACATATATATATATATATATATATATATATATATATATATATATATATATATATATATATATATATACCTTAATTACATGAAATCCTGAAATAAGAGAATATTTTCCAATATTTATTCCAAAAGTGTTCAATGCAAACTAATCAATAATGAATATAAACCGCGGTTGAATTTGTGTAACGATCCAACAATTATTATTTTAAGTCTTATTATATACAATACATGTATACATGTGTATATATCTATGTATAGTTATTTGTGTATATAGATCTGTATACATGTGTCTGTATCCATGTGTCTATATCGATAAACTATATTAGCGCGTATATATATATACATATTTATAAATATATTAACTATATCTATTATCGCAAACACAGATGTAAACATATATATATAAATATAAATATAAATATATATATATATATATATATATATATATATATATAAATATAAATATAAATATATATATATATATATATATATGAATATTTATATATGGATATGCACATGTGTTAGCGTAAGCATAGGAACAGTCGATCACACGCCAAGCGATATAGCTTTGAACTATCTCCGCTTTGAAGTTGTCCAAACTTACTTATCGCAAACTTTTTATGTTTACTTTTTTATTTGTTGTAGGTCAAAAGTTTCATAACAGACACAAAACGAACAAAATCGAAATCCTTTTACTCTGTCATTGCCTCTTCCTTGACTGTAACTTTATATATACTTTTATCATTCGATGTCTGGTTTTCATTTTTACAATCACATTATCTTTGCATAGCTAGCATGGTAGTTATTTCTCAAACGATAATAAAGGCTTCCTTAATTGCCTGAAATTACATGGAGAATAACTTCTTGTGTGTTAGCTGACTGAATATTAGCACATTACTGATGTTTTTTAGAGACCGTTATTTGGTCCTCGATTCTTGTTATTATGCTATGTTCTGATTTTTAAAAAACTGGTTCATTAGCTTTTCTATCAAATGTAATATCATATTATATGACCATGAACGACGCAGTGAGTGAGCGAGTTTTATTTTGTAGGGAAAACTAGGGGTTATCTCCCTTAGGTTTAAAATACATTAAAAATGGCATTATCTTTGAAAATATATACAATTTTGTTCATTAGATGTTTTCAAAATCCGCCAAAGTTAGTATCAATCTTTATTAACATGAGACATGTAGTGCTGATACCGGGACCACGCTTGATTCGGTTCTAAAGAGAACTGAAAAATGTCATCAAAATTCATAAAAATTGTATTTTTTAACGAATATCTAAAACTACCCAAATCCAAGAAATCTTAGTCCTCACATTCCATTAGCGATTTCTCTTAAAAAGGAAGGATAATTGTTATTGTTTGGATGGGCTTTTGTTTTGAGTGAATGGTATGCATATATCTTTAATCCTCTCATATTATTCATCATCATTGATAAGTTGTTATGAATGACCCGAGTACTGGTGATGAGAAAACACATTTGCTTTGCTTTTCGAATACTAAAAATGCTTCTCAAGTAACTTAAACTCTGTTGCAATTATATGTTTTAGTAATTAAGTTTTTCAAAAAATCGACCAAAATTTGTGATGAATCATTGTAAACCTGAAGTTAAAACTCTTTAGCTGAAAATGTGCCCCACATTGAAAAAAGTTGACAGTTTTCTATAAGAAAAATTACATATTACATTTATGCAAAGAAGAAATTGGACCGTGGGTTTACTTTCGGCAGCTTTGTAACTATTGCCCCCCTATTTTGTCTTTTAGTTATCACATTCCATGAGCGATGTTTCTGACAAAGGGGTAAGAATTGCTGTTTCTGGGTCAGCTGTTGCTTTAAGTGGGTAGTACATGGATATTTCCAATCTTCTTATAGTATTAATAATCATTCATTTGTCAATCTATCAATTTAATTTATCCTTATAGTCGAGTATATTTTAGTCTTGATAAGCCGGGACTAAATATAAAAAAAATTGTTCTAAAATCCACCAACATTTGGTCTTCTTTGTTTATGTAATTCTAATAATAGAGATCCTGGACCACACATGCTTTGTTTAATGTTATTTTTGACTTTCCTATAGTATAGAAGGATCGATGGCTATCGTTTCTAGCTCTGAAAAAGCTCTGAAAGAGTCCATTGGTAGATGTGTGAGAAAAAGAACTAACATCCGATTATTTTATCCCTCTTTGCCGTTGATATAAAGTTATAGAAGGAATACCCTCCCTTACGACAATAAAAAAAACCGTGTCCTTTTGGACACGGACTATAAATATGTAGTATTTGTATCTGTTATTTTATGCCTGTCGTGTAATGTGCGCATGAGAATAATAAAGATATACAGTTTATTTCTTAACCTTATGTACCGGTGTTTTTATTCTATTGGCAAAGTACACAATAGTTAACAGTCGAGAAAGAAAATAAGAAAAACAAGTAATTTATAGCAAACGCAGTAGAATTAAATTCTCTACCGACGCGTATGCATTTAACGTGTGGAAACTATTTGTAAGATTATATATTTCAGAATTTCATTTCGATGTTCGTGTGTTTTATGGACAGACCAACATCGAAATAAAACAACATGACGCCGAAGATTATCATTCAACTTCGCTAAACGTAGACGATTAAGTGTCGATTTACGATATTTTTTATTTGGGAAGAAGGAGCTTTCCACTCGGACTTAGAGTTATTTGTAGGTAGGATAAGTCATTTTTAAAACTATCATTTAAGCATGGAGTTAACCGAAGTTAAACGATCACTTCGAAAATCTCGACCGACCGGCATTTTTTTTTCATGTATCGATAAGTCAATTTAACAAAATGGAATTCTTAAATAAAGAAATCTCACAGTTTCCTCACGTTAAAAATATACGGGTCGGTAAATAATTTGATTCTGCTACGTTTGCTACGAATTCTTTATGTTTTTTTTATTTACAAGTTCTCGGCGGTTAACTATTCTGAACGTTTATCTATTTTCTATTAACTGTTGATGTACGATACAACACATATACACGTTAACTTACAGATTTTTGATCATCATCATCATCATCATCATCATCATCATCATCATCATCATCATCATCATCATCATCATCATCATCATCATCATCATCATCATCATCATCAGCAGCAGCAGCAGCAGCATCATCATCATCATCATCATCATCATCATCATCATCATCATCATCATCATCATCATCATCATCATCATCATCATTAAGGATTTTTGATGTCTCTTGTAGGATGAACCCATCCCTGGTTTCCATTCCACATTGTTTGGTCCCTGGCTAGGTGTGACCACGTAGGACCCTTTTGGGTGTCGAGGTCGTCGCTCAACCAGTTTTTTGGCCTTCCTCTACGTCTTTTCCATTGCTTTGGGGTCGATTCCGTCGCTCTAGATGCCCACCTGTTGTCTGTATATCTTGAGAAGTGACCTGTTATTCTATGTTTAGCCGTTCGTATGATGATAATAATGTTGTTTACTTCAGTTAGCTGTCTTCTCCAGGTGTTTTTTTTCTTTCATTTAGACTGATGCCGAGCATAATACGAAAAATAATAGTAATTTACATGTAATAAAATACAACCAATTCAAACAATGCACACATAGTTGTTTATTGTACCAACTTGCGACTCGCTAGTAAGAAATGGCTACCCGTTTTGTCATTCTAAAGCGGTTTCACGCAAAATGCTGAGCATCTATCTACGATATAGAACATATGTGTGAATAGAACTGTTGGCAATAGAAAAAATCCAAACAGTTATCGAATAAGAAAACCAAAAAAACAGAATAGTTCATTAATGAGAGGTCGCTTTGAAAAGAAATATGTAAATTAGTTAACGTCACACACATAGGCATGGCTGAACATAAAAAGTTGTTTTTCTAATATCGTTAATAGGAAAGTAGCCTTTTAATCTCATTGCCAGTGTGGCAAACGACTCAACTATATAAATATACAGCAGATAGTGATAATTTCAGATTTTCAAAGAAAAACTGACTGCACCCATACATTAAAGAGTATAACAGTTTGTGTGTACGGAGAGTAATCCAAGAGACAACTAAACACTTGTGATGGAAAGAGCATGCACCTTACTCGCACCCCCGTGAAATTGTCACTGAACAAGGATTTAGCATACTTCGTATACAAGATAATTGATTTCTGTCTATCACCTTCAGGTACTTAGTGTTATATATAGGCTTCCTTTATTCCAAGTGAAACATCAATGTCAACATAGAAGACGTTGTTGGGTTTCACGAATTAGAGTAGGTACAGCGACAAACTAGCATAATGTAACGCGGCTACTGATGCATTATTTGGCTGAACCCTTGAAGGCATTACGGGAAACCTATGTATCAACGTGATTATACCGTTAGATCACAGCAGTTAAGCGACGTTGAGTCTGATCAATACCAGATGGGTGACCACTTAGGAATATCAGACGCTGTATGCCATCTACCCTGAGCGGGATATACATACGGCTGGGGTCACTTGTGAATTGGATATTTCCTAAAAATACCGCACACGCTATTACAGAAAATAAGTATAGTTGCAAAACACGTGTATTCCCGCAAGATTACGACACGCACTTTAGAATAATAATTTACACAATGCATATATTCAATTGACGTCATTATAAAATGTTGCACTGCACAATGAAAAGCATAGTTTCAATCATATATCTCTACTCTATAAAATAAGCATCAAAGGTTACAGTTTGAAAAGTACTTGCGAGAAAACACTACTAGAGTATGAACTGTCCAACTTTGGTTCATTAAGTTTAGATTTGGCAATATAGATGTAAATAATGAACTCAGAAGTATGTGTCGAACCATGTGCTGCCCCACCCGACGACCGTCAACCCCAACGTTGTGTTTCCGTGGCCTTCTTCTTTGTCTTCGTCGTCCAGCCGAGTTGTCTATCCACTGACGAATCGTCGAGGGCACAGCACTGGTCCACAAGTTAAAAAGAAACACAACTCTTGATAAATAACACGGACACATATACGTTGTGTATAACTTAGTTTGAACTATGAGTGTGTGACACCGTCGTGGACTGTCGAGACTCCTATTGTCGTTGCTTAAGCTGTCAGCTCATCTCATCGTTTTCCCGGTCCGATCCGCTCTTTCTGGAGGTTCGATCCTAACTGCTCGGCTTCTCCCCGAAACCCAAACTCGTCAACTTTTTGCCATAAAACTTACTGTCGTCAAAATAACTTACTCCACTGTCGTCAAACTGTCGCAAAACGCCGTCACTCCTAAATGTCGTGTCCGGTATTCATTTCTTAGTCAACTGTCCTGAACAATGGAAATTGACCACTCCCACATTTCTTTTGTCTTTGTCGATGAGTCACTTCCTATTCTCGCGACCTCCATTGTAGCACATATGCTCCGACCAATTTCGTGTTTCAACATAAACCATACATTATCATATGAAAAGAATAAAAGACGAAGAGAAGCCCCCAAAAATTAGGCCACATTAACTTAATAGAGCACAGAAATTACTTTATCGAAGCTTGTACACCACATATCTCTCTGGTTACTGTGGCGAGGCTTCTAGTGTTGTATTACTTCGACTATTCCATGTGCTGTCGGTACCACCTTTAACTGTTTCACCTCGCGACTTTAACACCAAGTGGTGATAAACTCAACACAAGAATTGGAAATTCAGTTTTTCTTTGAAAATCAAAATTCTGGACAGAATGTTCTTAGACGCGAGCCGAAGCTCCAAAGTGTTGTTTTTTTATTTCCAACCTCATCGCGCAGAGTGAGAGTGCTCTACACGGGTCCTTGATACACGTACACGCGTGACTATCTGCTTAAACAAAAGACCGACCGTTGTAACACACCTTTCACTGTGACGTCATTGACGAGATCTCATGTCGCCCTGATTTTTTTAATATTCGACCGACAGATTACCACTCATTTAAACATCATATCTACTTCTGCAATTTCTATAATAGAAATAAATAAGAAAGGCAGATAAGATAAACTAACATACAGCAATTTCATATATTTTAATCTGAGTAAATAGTAATATAAACTTATTTTAAACCACCCATCATCATCTTATTCGGTTGAACATCCATTTTACATGCTAGCATGCGTTGGATGGCTTTGATAAATTGATTTCAAAACAAGACCTATCTCTAGCCAGGTCTTTATTCATCCCTCCGATTCATTTTTATCACTTCCTCCCATGTTTTGATTGACTTTCCCTTGTGAACTTAACATGCTATATTAACTGTTCTACATCTACTAACTCAAGAACTCGCATCCATTGTTTCAGCGTTGTCATACCATCGAAGGCTATTATTCTGCACACATCTCCCTATACTGTCCAGATGTAATTATCCTCTGAGGTCATCAGATATAAGCCTGTCTTTAAAACTCACATTACACATCCATTTTATCCTTTTCATATCATCTATTTCTATGCAACGCATGTCCTCAACCATCGCTCGCCAGCTTTCACTTCCATACATCATTACACCACCTGATAGACAGTGGAAACGCTCTGCTGGTTAGTAATGGCAGAAGTTACCTGAGATTACTCCATCCACTCATAATTCTTGCAATCGAACTAGCACCTGCTCCACCCTGTGCTATAATGGTATCACCAATGCAACAAAACCTTTTGACAACCTCAATAGTTTCGCTTTTTAAATATATTTTCAGGGAAAGTGTTTAGAAAACAAAATCTTTAAATCGTCTTCGATAAAGTCTATTAATAATGCATATTATGTACCTATCTGTCTAAGCTGAAACAATACTATTTAAGACTATTGCAATTAGTACGAAAGAGTATATACTATTTCCGACTAGTGTACTAGTGTAGTTAGCTTGAAACTATCGAGCTATAATAAATCCTTTGTGTTAGAAAATAAAATATTAATATTTAAAATTTTAAATTTTACATATCTATATAATAAATTGGCTAACACATTTAAAACTATTATAATGCTGACGATGACGTAATTTCTGTTACAGACATGCATAGAGTCCCCATTACAATGAGGTATACTTTTTATTTAATCCATGAGTTTAATGTAATTTAAAAACAAATACTTTACTATGTTAAAAAAAAATTGTGTTTAAAATTTACTAAATGTTAATCAAGTATAAAATATAATATTTTGTGTTTCATACATTTAAAAATAAACATGTTATTGTACTTAATACACTATTTCATATAAGTAGCAGACAAAATTCAAGGTTAACAAAAATACCTTTTATTTTGGAAGTGTTGAAAAATAAATTAAATAGAGCTAAGAGTCAATCTTTACAACAGGAGGCGCCACGCATCTTTTTAAATTTCATTCCGTCTCTTGCGAGTTGGAAGGAACCATAACAAAACGCCCGATTAGTATGCTATAGAACTCCAATTGATTGAAACCGGGAAAATGCCAGAGTGTGTGTGCCCTTGAATTACCTAACACTACTTGTATATTAAATATTAATAGAAAATAATACATCAAAATATGTCAGTGCTACAAATGTAATATATTCTGTCTTTTTACATGGCTTGTTGATCTTTACTATTAGTTTTTGCAAATAAAATTGATTCAGTATTACAATAACCACGAGGAAGGTGATATTCTGAAACATATAAATCATAAAACTATATCATCTCGGAAATATCGTTGAATACAAAATAATATATATTTTCAATATCTGTAAGATATTTATCTACCTAACTATATTATTATTTTCTGTCTCAGTTTATTTTTAATTTTTCCCCTTGCGTATATCGGTGTAAATATTTAAAACCGTTTTCAATTTTGTAATATTTTTTCAGTGCAACGTATATTTTTGATTTTTATCGAAAAAATATCTTAAATATCTTTTCTTTCCTACAAAATGTTTCTTTCCACAGGGAAATCTAAGTTATTATATAGGTAACGAGATCTTTATTGAGATCGGGTTAGATTGTTTGCAGAAATAGACCTTTTTTAATTGAATTAAAAAGTCTCTTTCTGCTCGGTATCTTTCTTCAAATTTAATAGCATTACAATTGTGGTTATATTTCTTTTTGTTTATAATGGACTATTAAATGTTGAGTATTATAGTTAGTTTTATTATCTTTGACAGATACAAAAAAGGGATGAAGAGAAGGAGGAAAAAAGGGAGGGAGAGAAGAAGAGAGAGTAGAAATGTAAGAGAGAGAGAGAAATAGAGAGAGGGGGATGAAAGGAGAGAGATAGAGGGAGAGAGGGAGGGCGAAAGTAAAGACAGGGGTAGATAGGAATTGAGAGGGATACAGGGAGATAGAGAAATAAAGAAGGAGGAAAGGAAGAGATAAAGAGGAAGGAAAGGATTGAGAGAGGATTAGAGGGATAGTGAAAGAGAGTGAGGGAGAGGGAGAGGTAGAGGGAGGGAGGAAGAGAGAGAAAGGGAGAGAGAATTAGAGGGAAATAGATAGAGGGAAAGAATGATTAAAGCGAGAGTGATAGATACCGTATAAAATATGAATGGGGGTCAAACAAAATACAGTGAGAGATGGTGGGAGTGATAGACAGGAAAAGAAAAGTCACTTACGACTAATTAGAACAATTAGAATGAGAGTTATTTTCAAACAAAACACAATACCCAAACTAAAGAATATTTTAGCATGTATTTTATACGATTAAAATATAGAAGGAAAATCTTTAAGGCAACAAACGTTGATTTACTCAGCTTTAGTATAATAGATAATAACAAGATGCCTGTTTGATGTGAGCCATAGAACTGAATTAAATCTGTCTTCGGTCTGTTGCGTTCATTCTCGAACGATCATAGTTTTCATTTAGTTACGATTTTTTTATAAAAGGTTTATGTATCGTATGTTTTGCTGTGTTTTCCATAGCTGATTAGAGGCATAGAATTTAGATATTCTCACAGTTTAACGATATGTTACCGGTGATGATACGACGATAAACCACCTAGTGTCTTTATAGTTACTTAGAAAAATACCCGTCACCAAACGAGTGAAAATAATTACCCGAAGAGAACAATTTTTCACCACATTTTATATCCCCTTACAAATATTAAAATAAGATATAATTATACTAAACCTTATGTCTAGAATCCTTATACCAATTACAATCAGAATCCATTAAATGATTTTGATATAGAAAATGTCTAAAATTCAAGGCTTAAGTTCGGTTAGTTGTACGCCATATAAAACATATGTGTGTTATTTAATGCCGAATATAGTTGTCAAATATAATTGTTATAGGTAGGATAATTATTTATATTCCTGGAATACATTGCTCACTGAAAAAAACTTCTCTTTGAAAATACCCACAGCCAAGCTGGGAAAAGGCTCCGACAATCTCCTAAACCAGAGACCTATAGCATTAGTTTTGTGTTGTTTGGAATAAAGTTGTTAAACATAATTAAATAAATAGGGTAATTATTTATATTCCTAGAATACATTACTCTTAGATAACCAGAATACTACTTGCTCGTAGATAACCATAATACATTGCTTTTAGATAACAAGAATACATTGCTCTTAGATAACCAACACACATTGCTTTTAGATAACCAACACACATTGCTTTTAGATAACAAGAATACATTACTTTTGGATAACCAAGATACATTTCTTTTAGATAACCAAAACACATTTCTTTTAGATAACCAAGATACATTGCTCCCAGAATACATTGCTTAATTAGTGCATAATGACAATGGATCAATTTCAGTGCAAATCTGAAATATTTAAAATAGGAGATTGTGCCTATATTATATCCCCTAATATCTCTTTGAAATACTTCAAAGAAACCGAAATTTGGTGAACATTTTTGTATCTAATACCTAGTGTTAACATTTCAGAAAACATCGGAAATAACCGAATTCCGACGAAGGGCTTTCACCCCCTTTTACCCCCTTTGCATAAAACTAAATATAAGCCATACACGAACACTTACGCTTAGCAGCTGTGTTCCAAAATTTATAATGATCGGTAAATTAGTTTAGGAGTGAATTCTGTACATACAAATATATAAGCATATACACATACCTAAATTTATATAAACAGAAACAAAAACACTGGCATCTGCGAGGGAATCCAGCTTGATAGGATTTATTTAATTTTTTGAATTATGTCAAATTTATATTTGTGAAAAATTATTCATCATCAGAAAAGTTTTATTATCAGTAAAACGTTAATTTCGGAATATTCTAAATGAATAAACGCGAAAGTTTTTTTTCATTTATTACTCCTATATTACCATCAAAACGACTTTCTCTTATTTAAATCAATACTACAACGGAATAGTTTGGAATACGGTATATATATAGTACTGGCGAAAGACCTATAAACATTTATATATCGGTCTAATTTGCATAACTACTTTTTAAACAGTTTATAATAAACTAATGTTTAGTGTTATTTATTTGTAATTTTATTGTTTTATTTTCATATATATTTGTAATGGGTTCGTCGATATTAACATTAATTAGCAAAAGAAATTTAATTTAAAAAAAGATAAATTACGCAAAACTTTCTTAAAATATGATCATTAATTATCAAGGGAGATAATTTAAATACAACTAACAGAAATATATCCCGATGAGACATAAGAGTTCAAAGACAGATGGAGGTAATTTCTCCTTCTGTCCGTCTGTCTGTCTCTTTCATTTAAAAACAATAAAAAAATTGGCGTCGTTCTAACTCCTTTCCCTTACCATTCTCTCTCCCCTCTCTTTCTCTAGCGACGCCAACTTTTCTGTATTTTAAAAGACCCCCCCCCCCACACACACTGCATCGCTAATTCTTCTTTCTTTTAATTTCTGTGGTTTTATTTAAAAGATGAAAAATGTTTAATTTACCAAAATGTGAATATTTATCTATTTATATGAATAAATTCGAAAGTTTTTGTCTAGTATTTACAAGAAACTTATGAATAAAATGATTATTTAAAATGTTGGTTTCAAGTAGCTAAATTTGCGAAGCGATAGCGATCTGGCCTCGCCAGATCGTTTCTTTTATAATTTCCTCGTAGTTTTATGAAATTAAGTTTATGGATTCGAGTAAAGGATTCTGTTTTCTTCCGCAATTGTTTCTTTTTCTTTACTTTTTTCATGTGTTTTTAATGAGGTACTGTCATTGCTTACAATGTGCACTAGTACGACCGCCTTCGTGAGTTCTGAGTGTCAGACGACTAAATCGACCTCTATACAGAGTTTGTTCGATCAAGAGCGATTTCCCCTGTGAAGACGATTCCCCCTGTGAAGTAACGGTCGAATCAACCCCGTAGCAACGTGACGCCTTTCATACTAACACGTTCTAGTTTGCGACACACCCAGTAAGATAGTTAGTAGAAGACATAATCTCCTGGTGAATGCTGATTTCGGGCTAGAATTACTTACCGGTTTTTGTATTTATTTCCCCATCTCTTCATTTTACTCCAATGAATTTTCTATATAAATAACCATATTTATGACAAATAATCATTGCAAACCAATTTGGTAATATCTTAAGCAGAATGCCCCTAGAGTAAATGTGATATTGTTGTGGGTGAAATAATTCTAGTTAAGAGTAGGATAGTAGGATAGACATTTTTTTATTATTTTTTACCAAGGATAGCCAACGAACCCCATTTTCCCTACTATTTTGATGGCTTTGTGCCTAATTTGTTTCAAATGTAAAGTGTTATATGTTGTGCAAATAAATATTTCAATGCAGTATATGTTCTGTTGTAAATCAGAGGAGAAGGAATCATTGAGTTGGGCAATTTTTGATTTTTTCCAACTAAAGTTCCATTTTGCAGGAGCTCGATATATCCCACATAAAAAACGACTTTGTGTCTAACATTACCCTTGTGCATGTACGGACACAGCAAAACGACTAGCCAGTAACTCTGCTTTTGGTTTCTGTACTGATGTTCTATTAGTTATTGTGTCATGAAACAACTATAATAGTTGAAATACACAAGCAAACACCCTCCGGACCGAATGAAGACCCCTGTGTACTCTTGCCCACATACCTGCACTCCATATTACCATTATAACCTCTTTTGTTAATTTATAGATGAAACAATTTTTATGCTTTAAATGGAATAAAATGAAGTAAAACCTCGTATCTTTATTTTTAGATCTTCGACGCG
Source organism: Sepiola atlantica (assembly GCA_963556195.1). Classification (NCBI taxonomy): domain Eukaryota; kingdom Metazoa; phylum Mollusca; class Cephalopoda; order Sepiida; family Sepiolidae; genus Sepiola; species Sepiola atlantica. Next base: position 162,153,670 of record OY744521.1, on the reverse strand, counting down.
TACAAAGACGCCACGATATTAATGTAAAATAAAGCCTAATACAAAATTAATGCAACCATTAGATCCACCGTAAAATTTGAAACTTGAAATCTTTCATTTAAGCTGACTATAAGGATTGTTTTCAATTTCATCTCGGACAAAAACACAGAAATTACTAATGTACGAAAGGTATTGTTTTAAAGTAGAGGAATCTGCAAGTTAACCTCGTCTCAAAAAGTATTGGATTGTTGCTCTGGTGCCTCAACGACGTAAATTCACTAGACCAACCCGACAATCTGCCTAACGCCATCCATTCACTGTGGAGGTCCACAGATGCTGAAGAGCTTTCTACTCCAAAAGCTTTTTTTCTCGTGCTGCCTGACTCTCGAACTCCCTCCCTGTCCCTGTTTTTTTGACGGTCCTGACATGTAGACATTTAAAATTAATGTAAATAGACATCTCGCTGCACAGCTCCCAATTAACGTTGCCCCTCCTCCAAATTTTCACCCTTTTTCTCAGTAGCCCCCCTTACATCTACAGTGGCGACCTGCCTTGTTTGGGGTGAACTATGTTACAATAAAAATAACAAACCCATTGGTTGGTGTCTGTTTTTTTTTCTCTTGTACTTTTCAGGGTAGAATGGAGTGGCTAACAGGTAATCCAATCAATGTTTCCTTAGGGGTCACGTGAGCCTGCTTATATACAATCAAACGAACGCTGTTCTAGCCTTTTTTTCCAGTTCAACACTTGTTGACGTTGGCGTTACTGCATTGCGACAGAAGGCCCCTAGAAGGCAGTTCGCGCGTAAAAGCCATTCCTTACATCATGAAAAGAGCCAGAATTAAAGGACCCCAGCGTGCAAGCAGTTACGCAAACAATCTTTCTCAGATAAGTTGTCGTGAAAGCACGTATTCGCAAAAGCTTTTCATTCTGTACCTACACCACCTTCTATTTTATATCATTCTTTACTACTTGTCCAAGTAAAATTGTTTAATTATATATACTGTTGTCGTTTCTTCACTCCAAAAGCTGTCGCCCCATTTCAATTTCAGCGCTTTCAGGATGATTACTGCATTAAAAAGAATTCTATTCACACAAAACAAGGCACACTGCCACCGTAAGAGGCTACTGTGAATTAGGGATCATATTTATATGGGCATCCTAAGCAGGGAGTTGTGCAGCGAGGTATTTGTTCGTATTACATTTACATGTCTGCATGTGGGTACAGTCGGAAAAAAAGGAACTTTATTTTGGTGATAAAAATCCCCATAAGAGGGCACGTTATTACCTTGATTTTATTTTATTTTCAGTAATACGTATATCGCAATGCTATTAAAAAAAACATATCTTCACGTCGTGATCAGCCATGTGTGTCCATCATCAACGTTCTTCCAGAGACTCACTTGTATAAACACATTGAGAACGTAACCGTTTAAGCTGTCACTTTGATTATTCAAATGTAACTTAATTTCTGAGTCAGCGTTTGTCTGTCTGGTCGAGCGCCATTTTTGTGCAGCCTTTTGATGTTAAATGAATTAAGCAAACCCATTCTTATTGTTTTCTTCTTATTGTTTTCTTCTTATTGTTTTCTTCTTATTGCTTTTTTGGGACGCAGTTTCTTTATTTCGTTTTTATTTCCGATTTGATTTTTTTTAACGTTTCCAGTAATGTTCGTGGCGTTGTTTTACACAATAACACCGCGAAAAGAAACAAACAATTTAAATCGCGCCATTTTAACTGTCAACGCATTGACGTACAACAAAGGTTTCCGCATTCGATCAACTATTGATAGTTTTTTCGTTATTGTTTTGCTCGCAATCGATTTATATATGTATTGATTGTTTATTTTACCGATTGAAAAATTCAGACGACACAAATATTAATGTATATTATATAAAAATGGTGTAGTATACGCTTTTAAGAGATTAGGCAGATACATTATATAATCTTATTATAATGGAAATGATGTTTTTGTTTTTTGACTTATAAGTAACCACTTATCAAGGCCAAAAAGCACTCGAATATAAGAGTTGAAGAGATGGATGGATTTTAAATTCGATAATAAAGAATACTACGAGAGGATTGAAAGTGATGAATGAAATGAACAGTTTCATTACTCATGAGAACGATTTATAACACGTATTTGTTGGTATTTGATTTGAAGACGTCTATGTTGTAGTCTGTAGGGAAGCAATCCCGTGGTAACATGTTACACAGATGGAAGTTTTTGGAGAGGAGATAGAACGTAAAGTTCTAGTCTTTCATGGAGGAGTAAAGATTTGAGCTTAGTCGACCACGGAAATAACAATATGTCTTAAAATTAAACCAACTAACAACTACGCAAGTAATCAATAAGTTATTAAATATTCACTAAATTCTTTGTTTAATGCATGCCATAAAACTCAAGTAATAGACGAACTATGAATGTTTTACATTCGGCTTTTTATGATTAAACTGATTTAAACCGATTTAATCGAAATTACTTAACTACATACACCATAATTTCCCTAAGCTCTTTACTTATTATTTGGGTGATTTTACTTTTCATTTTTAATCAAGAAATATATCATTTATTAAACCGTTTATCTAGTCTATGTTTTACACTATCATTCTAATTCATATATATATATATATATATATATATATATATATATATATATATATATATATATATATATATATATGGGAAATGAAAAAGGAAAACACCAAGAGTTATTTTTTATTCATATTCATCAACGTTTCGTCTTTATTGTAAGACTTCCTCAGGATGATAATTTGAATAAAAATGTTATGCAAGTACATCGAAATATTGGGTTGACATGATGGGTTGATAAGGAAAAGTAGTAGCCGTGGCTACTATAAGCACTGGAGGAGAATCCAGGCTGCAAGAAGTAAGTGGTGGCGAAAAATGAAATGAATATGGAAAGCTTTGAGTGGGTAACATTAAGGCAGCAGTGAAAAATGGAGGGGTGAGAGTATTAGGGAATTTGCTTTAGGGTGGGAGAGAGGAAAGGGGGCTGAGGTTTCTGTCGTGCTGAGGTTTGATATGGATGTTTAGAGGCTGGGGAAAAAGGATGTAAAAGGGGAAACTCTGTGTATTTGGCATGTAGGTGGTATCATAGTTTTAGAAAAAGATAACTTGAACATGGGCGGGGGTGTGGGTAAGAGTGTGAAAGAAATAGTCAAAACGGTGAGATAAGTGAGAGGTGAGAAGAGAGAGGGGAGATTTTTTTGTGGTCAGGTGTGAAATTATTTTGAGGCTGGAGGGAGAGAGGGAGAGGGGAGGAATGGAGGGTAGGAGTATTGACCAGCTGGCTATGTCAGAAATGTGTGAGTATAAGTGTGTTTGAAAGAATATGTAGAAGTGTACTGTGAGCATGACAAGAAAGAAAAAAGAAAAATGATTTTAAGTTTTGGGAGTGATAAGTAAAATGTGGTTTCGTTCAGGATGTGTTGATGGTTTGAGATTAAATTGAGAGCAAAAAGGGTTTAAATATTTAAATATTTGTAAGGATGTGTAGATTATGTTCATTTGTAAGGCTGTTATTTGTAGTTAAGTAGTTTTGATTCGTAGTGGGCGATTCATGAGTATGTAAATGAATATATATGTGAGAAGGAGTTAGTACGTAAGTGTGTATGCGAGGAGTTGTATATAAGTGCAATTGAGAATGATGAGAAGAAGGGTTAGCCATGATCTAGGTTTAGTTTTCTTTCGGTCAGGATAATTTTGCTTATTAAGGGGGATAGATTGTAGAAACCATTTCGTTGTTTAATGGTGTTAGAAGCTGTGATGAGTGCTGTTTCAAGTAGTCTTACAAATGAACAAAACTTGCAGATTATCCTTTCGTATTCAGAATTTTAAGGAGGAATTTTCTTTAAGGTGCAGATAATAATTTAATTATTTTCGAAAATAACCCTAGGAGGGTTGAATTTAAAAAAAAATTTTGTTCATATTGATCTTTTAAATTCGTATGTATACTATTGCTTTAAACACAAACGATCAATTCATCTCTCTCAAAATTCTTATTAGTGCATTTCTTGTTCTTCTAAAAAATATTCATTAAATACAAACTTTTCAGATTAAAATAAATAAATATTGTTTGTAGATTTGGAAGGCGGTTCAGTTTGTTGTGTGAGTTCAACGTAAAATAACCCTCTAACGAGCTGATGATTTTTGATGATTTTTGATGATTTTTGATGATGTTTTCATCATTGTCTCAATTTCTTTATTAATCAATTTTAAGAAAGATTTTGTAAGACTAATTAATCAGTAACACTCTGACTAACACCTCTAAAATAAATACATGACCAACAGATGCAGTTGTATTGTAAACTTATAAATCGCTATTAACGATATAAAATATTAGATGAAAGTAGCAAGAATAATAACAGTGAAAAGGCTGACAAATATATTTAATAAACAAAACCAAATCGAATGTTAAATGAAATTGGAACAATAATTGTCAATATTATTTTAGAAAAAAACCGAAATAAATTATTTTCTTGCGAACGAACCAGAAGAAAAATTGGCTAGTCAAAATCAAATATAGATTTGTCAGATGTATTGCTATTTAGGTCTATCTGGAAAGTTTGACTGATTTACTTTGATACATTAGAAGATATGTCAGCATATGAATTCACGTTTAAAGACATAATTGAATACTAGATACAATCATAATTCTTTTGACATAAACTAATTAATCGGCCGAGAAGTTTGAATGATGAACTCTCAGGTAGGGTGTTATTTGTCATGACAATCGGTTGAAGAGGTTTCTTGTAGTTATTGAAAGAAAAGTAGCTTTGTCTTTGCGGCATTAAAAGTTACCATCCATTATTGACCCTAATCCACTACAGACTGGAGGTCATTTCCTAAGGATTCATCCAATGCCTCAGATATGTACGCGTCGGTTTTTCCCACATGACGAGAGTAGAGCGTGGTGTCGTCAGCAAATATTCCTACCTCAGTCTCAATGACATCAGGGAGGTCATTTATGAAGATCAAGAACAGTAGAGGTCCAAGGATGGATCCTTGGGGTACACCAGCATTTATGTCATGTAACTTAGATGAACGGACATCGAGGACAACCTGGATCTTTCTCTTTGTTAGGAAGGATTTGTTATATTAAATATTTGTCCAGTAATACCATATGAGTGCAGCTTTAAGAGAAGCCCTTCATGCTAGACCTTGTCAAATACCTTGGATATATCAAGCACTACCGCCCTAGTTTCACCTGCCTTGTCCAGTGTATAATATATGCGTTCAGAGATGACTGTTAGGATATCTGCGGTAGATCGTGTTTGTCTAAATCCGTATTGATGATCAGAAATAAGTTTAGCATTAAGTAGGTGCCGGACTATCGCTAGATTGTAAATGATTCAAAGATCGAGAGTAGACAGATTGGGCGGTAGTTAGAGGATCAGTTCTATCTCCAGAATTCTTGAAGGCTGGTACCACAGAGGCAATTTTCCAACTATCAGGGAAACAAAATTCGGCAAGCCATTTGTTGTATAGTTTGAAGAGGATAGGTGCCAGCTCAGCAGAACATTTATTTATTACTATTACTAGTATAAGATCAGCCCCACAGGCTTTAGAGGTGCCAAGGTTTTTTATGATGTCTTTGGCCTGAGATGGGGTGATGACCAGGTTCCGAAGTGTGGCTTCAGTCCGCAATGGGAATTTAGGGAGAGGATAGTTTGCTGAGTCCAAAGTGGAGTTTAAGGCAAAACGCTGGGCAAGTAGTTCAGCGGGGGAATTGTCGATTGCCCATTGTTCATCACACTATTGTAGATTTTCCAAAGTCACGAGCACCTAGTTTCTGTGACTGAATGCGCTTTTTGGTTATCTCTTTATACCTTCTCTTTGCTTCATCTGTTACTACTTTACTATCATTTCTTGCCTCTATAAATTTCTGTCTATTCGCAGTTGACTTATGGCGGCCGAATTTTCGGAATGCCTTCTGCCTCCCAGCAATAGCAGATGCACATTCTGAGGTGAACCATTGAGGAGAGTTATGTTTGCTGAAGAATTTTCGCGTGGAGACATAAGCATCAATGCCTGCTTTTACCTATTCGGTTAGCTCATTTCCACACTAATCAAAAGGAGTAGGTAGGTTTCACCCCATGGTGCGTCGCTGATGTGATCCCTGAGGGATTCAAAATCAGCCTGCTCATAATTTCTCGTCGCTTTGAGCAACGGCTCTTCAGCTTTTGGACGAGTTTTTAAAGTGTAAGTATCATTACCACAACGTGATCAGAGCTTCTGAGCGGGCTATGGGCATTAGCCACACACGACTCAGATAGTGAGGTCAAGAACAGGTCGAGAAGTGAGGCTTGCTGGTCCGCACGATTAGAGAGACGGGTCGGAAAAGTGACAGTCTGTGAGAGGTCGTGAGTTGGAGAGAAATTTAACGTAGAGTTCCAAGTTGCATCAGTAACGTTGGAGAATACCAACCAGTCACTGTGGTGTGGATTAAAATCACCAAATACATGTATTTGGGTATTCAATTCGAGTTAGAGTGCTCTATCTAAGCTTTCAAAGACAGAGTAAAGCAGGGTACAGTCCTGGGTCGAAGAGGAACGGTATAAGAAATATAAGTAACTAACTCTGTTATGTAAGGTCAATCTAAAGCACATGTAGGCTTGGTCATCTGGTTTTAACCTATGTTCTCTTGTCAAGGGAAGGCTGTTCCGAACATAAACTCCTAGCCCGTGCATATGTTTGTCAGAGTCCTTACAGTAGAGTGGAAGGTAATCAGTCATGTAAAAGTGGTGAGGGGAGATTGATGATTGAAGGTTTGTTTCACTTAGTGCTAGGATATCCTGGAAGTTTGTCAGGAGAACAGTTTCTACGTCGTTAATGTTGGTTCTAAGTCCCCGGATATTTGTGAAGGGAGGTGGCGAAGATGTTATTTGTTGGGTTTCTTGTTTAGGTTTGTGTTTCTATTTTGTAAATTAATGTTTGTTTTGAGATAGAGTAGGTAGGTCAAGGTGGTGCTTGTTTGGTGCCAATAATCTCACACAACCAGTCTATTAGGGTTGTGGTCTCGGGAAAGCCACCGGGGATAACTGTAGGGTCACTTTCCATGCGCGACATGGCACGTACAGTTACCCACGATATTATGCTACTGTTGACAAAGCAACCGTTCTTAGCGCAACCTAAGAGTTAAGGCTCCTGCACTATCAGTCAGAAAAAGCAGCCAGACAAGCTGTCTAACCTGTCCCTTTCACCAGTCGGAACAAGAGCGACCCATACTAGTTATGTAGGACTTAGTGACAAAGAAACATTACCCAAGTTGCCCAGATAGAGAGAAAGAAAGACGGCGTTCAATGTCCTAGTCAGGAAAAAAGGTAAAGCCCTAGGTGTCTTTAGAGGCGTCTCCGTGCTTGTACCTATACGCCTGGCTAATAGACAGACAAGGAGTGCGAAGGCCAGGCAACAGGCAGAGTCCATCTACTCCTTCAGAAATTGTAGGTTTGCAAACCGGATACTTTTTTCGAGACTCCAGCTCTAGGAAAGTTGCCGATCAAGACTACGGATGCCTCCCTCCTCAACGGTTTGCTGCCAAGACGTAAATTGTTAGTAGCAAGGTTTTATTATCAGAGTTTTCTATCTCTTAGAAGATGACCTTACAAAGTCTACGGGTCTAACACAGAGAGAGAGAGAGAGAATAGCCTGCGCCCGTGTACTAGTCGGGTATTTCTGAGCCCCCGCAGGTAAAAATAAATAAATAAATAAATCCCCGGTCAAAATTAAAATCTAGAAATATTTTTTAAAACGCCCATATAATCTACGAAAATAAAAAAGGTCTTTGATATGAGAATCCAAAATCAA
>OY744521.1:162015860-162140860 GCA_963556195.1 Sepiola atlantica | reverse complement strand
ACTCTATGAGTTTAGCATGTTTTTGTCCATAGGCATTGTAAGGTTTTCAATTGAATAAATCCTATGTCGTTTGAGAAACACGCGAGAAAAATGCGTGCAAGTAAATCTCTCTAAAGGAAATATGTTCATATGTACATGTACAAAAATACTAACACATCAAACAGAATTGCACAAAAAAGACACGCGAACAAATAACAAATTTATCTGAAACAACTTTATGCATACTATATGAATATAAATATATTAGTAGAATACACGTTGCAGGACGCGTATAAGCAATGAATAAGCGTGTAATAGGACGGTGCCCCTGATCTCTAAACCTTTTCGTTTCCTCATCTCAAGGCTAATTAAAAAAGATTCAATAAACATGTATCATGCCCCCTCCTCCACCTTCATAATATAAATTAATTCGAGCCGCTGCCAACGTTCGCCCCACTCCTTCCACACTTATTGTAATATTTCCCCTTACCTAATTGTTTTATAACTCCGACCGCCACTATTTTCCACTGCCGCCATCTATTTGTATCACATAATTTAGTTTTTTAAAAGGCCACAAATTTTAAGGCCATACCCACCACCATCTATTGTTTAAAAGATAATGTACTTGTGTTTGTTTTTCCTCAATCATCCTGAGGAAGTCTTGAAATAAAGACGAAACGTTGATGAATATATAAATAATATTTTTTTGTGTTCCGTTTTGAATTTCCATTACGCCGGAACAGTTTTTCCACTTCATATATATATATATATATATATATATATATATATATATATATATATATATATATATATATATATATATATATATTTAGAATCAAATATGAAACTAAAAGTAAACTTTTAGTAGATAGAACCTATAGTGAAATGGTTTAAGCTCAATATACGAGAAAGAGGAATTATAAAGATAGATGAAAGAAGAGTGATAAACATGTACGAATGTCCAGATTTATTTCAAACTTCAATTGTTAAATGCAAGGTATATTCTGTAATAAAATTATGTTTATTATTCTTTCATTAAGCCAAGGCTTTTCAAAGATAGAAATCTTATCATCAGAGGAAGTATATAGATAAATAAGTTGGCAGCGGAAAAGCCAAAATTCAACATTTGAAAAAATATTAAGAAATGGAGAGTGAAAAAAAGTTCGTGTAAAAAGATATGGGGTTTGTCTAGTTGGTAATTGTCCGTTGATAAGGTGTCCAATGAAAGGAGATTTAAGTGAAGAAGAAAAGTCTTTCGCGAAAGCAGCATGGGAAAGCGTTCAAAAATGAAGTAACTCCAATAGTGAGATGTTGAGTTCAGATCGTAGGTTCAGCGTACTTAATCGGAATTAATGTGAGAAATCGGGCCATTTTAAAAATACCTCCTGGGCAGCAGCTGAATTGTATACAAATGACTTTGGTAGTTAAATATTTAAGCAATTCTAAGAAGTAATCCTTTAGTTAAAGACGAGGCCAAAATGTGAAAGTGGGCTGGAGAAAGGGAAAGTGAAGCATAAAGGGAAGAAGGTGAGAGGGTTAGTTGAATGAGCCAAGGCTGCTGCTGGAAAGGGAAAGGGAGGGAGGAGGTAGGATTCTAGTGATAAGGTTATTGTTGGTAGTAACTAAATCCGATGCGAGTGGGGATTGGCCATAGGTGAAAATTTAGGTCAATTGAGTGTATATATTATTTGAAAAAAAGAGGGGAGTCCGTAATTAAAACGGATTTTGAACGAAAGACCAAACATAATTTCGAAAGTTTAAAAGTGTTTCCGTTGGGAAAATTAGGGTTCCAATTAATGGAAATCTGTAGTTTAAATGTTGAAAATGTAATACATCGGGCAATGTTTCATAGTTAAATGTTCTAAAGAGTTTAAAGGGATTCCCAGTTGGTTAAATGTATAATTAAATAAGACAAGCCCAAATGTATAATTAAATAAGCCAAGCCCAAATGTATAATTAAATAAGACAAGCTCAGTGTATAGTTATAGATTAAGCCTGTCCCACTCAATCATATTAAAAATTAGGGTTGGGAACAATGTTTGACTGCTTGTAACAATTGATTTCTATTATAAGTATTATGGGGTAGGGTTGGGTTGAATTATGTAAACTTAAATGTATTGCTAGTGCGTTGAAGTTATCAATAGCTTTATAAGGGGAGGCAAAAGGACCAATTGAAGGAGTAACCAAGGAGCGTAGTTAAAAGGTGAAATAAATGGAATCTACAAGGAAGATATTGTCAGTAGAGAGATGCATATATAGGGTTGATGGAATGTATACAAGGGAGATAAAGATAAAAAGCATAAACAGCAATGGAGGAGTGTATGCGAAGGTTGGTAAATAAAAGAAAAAAAAGAAAAAAAGAAAAAGAAAAAAAGAAAAAAGAAAAAAAAGAAAAAACGAAGAAAAAGAAATAGGAATTATAGGGTTGATTAGGAATTATGGTGTTTAAGTTATAGCGGTTTAGAGTCGGTAAGGTGTAGTTAGAGTAATGTTAGTTCTCAATTTACAATAAGAGCTATGGGTTAATGTAGTTATTAGGTGTACTGGGGAGGATACGATATTTTATTTAGATGATTATTTGTAAGGTTGGAGAAGTTAAGAATTAAAGATTAACAAATCAACAAATTATAGAATTTAAAAATTTGTCAGATGCTAGAAAGGGGGTTGTGTGCTGGGAGGAAGTGATGTCAGAAGGAGTAATGAAATTAATGTATTTAAATTTTCGTTTGTGTGTGCAATTTGAGATGAGCTCATTTTTAGAGTTAATAATATTTCTAGTGTAAATAGTTGGCAGAAAGCAGATCCTGGAGTGTAGGAATTATATCTTTTTAATATAGTCCAATGTAGGGAGTAGGGAGTGTTTTTAATGTTAAAGCTTTTTATTAGATTGGATAGAGAGGTGCTAGTGGAATTGCTATTATTATGTTTGAAAGAGTAGATATGGTTTGAGATTCGTGTCTTAATGAGAAAGGCACTTGCCCCAATATAAGTGTGTATTTTGTATGGGGTTGTTGTTATAGTATTTGTGTTATTTATAGTATCGGGAATGTTTTGGATTTGTATGCTCAAGTTCTGGGCCAAACTTAAGTCTGGATTGTTAGTTATAGAAGATGAGATACTTTGAGGGGTGAGATATAATCTATTATTAGTTAGCGGGGGTTGTTGGGTAGTGTGAGACGTGTTATTTAGGGTTTCGTTTGATAAGGGAGTTGTAGATGGCGAGAGCTATAGGGTGAGTGGGAAATTTGTATGTTGGTATTAGTTTGCATAATGGTGTTTTGGGGAATTGTTTACCACTGCAGACATAGATAACGTTACTTTGTATGCAATTACCATTTAATGGGCATTCTCTAGATTTATAGCAGTTGCAGTTATTAGTGGGGTGTATAGTAGGTTCTTGTTATTAGACCGATTTAATTTTGTTGTTGTTAGATGTAATGATGGTTTGTGCTATATTGGACATTGTGGAGAAGGAAATTTTAATAGAGTTGCTATTTAAAATAGTGCCGTACTTATGCGGGTGCTTGAATGAGTTATCTAAAATTTTGAAAAATTCCTTACCTATATTGGTTTCACATTGCAGTTATAGGGTGGGTTAAACCAAATACTATTCTTTCTTCTAATTTTTTGATTTTTACTGCGATCTTGAGGATTAGCTGGTTTGTCAATATTGATAGTGTTGTCTTGGGTTTCTTGGGTAGTCTAGTATTACTTCGTTGTTTATGTTGTATTGCCATTTCGTGTGAAATTACATTTACACGTTTGTTCTTCTGGATAAAGGGATTATTGTCATATTTAATTTTATCAGTGTATCCCGAATTAAAAAGTGCGTTATTATAGAAGCTGGAATTTTGTTCGAAGATTGATCTATTAGCAGATAACCTTGAGATTCTATTGGAAACTGAAGGGACTATTGAATTAATGATGGATTTTGGGTGGTTAGATAGCTTATGTATGTAGAAGAGGGTTAGATTTAGTTTGTGGTAGGGGTTAAAGGATTCGGAGTTTAGGTCAAGTGTTAGGTCAAGGAAGTTAGATATTCTTTTCTCAGGTTCTGTAGTTATGGTTAATCCGAAGTTTAAAAAAAATTGTAAGGAAAGAATAATAAACATAATTTTATTACAGAATATATTTTGCATTGAACAATTGAAGTTTGAAATAAATCTGGACATTCGTACATGTTTATCACTCTTCTTTCATCTATCTTTATATATATATATATATATATATATATATATATATATATATATATATATGACTAATTTATGCATAAACATAACCTAAATATTAAAATTTACAATCAAATAATATGCATATGTTACTCACCGTGTTATAATATATATTGTTCAAAACATAATTTCTATGTCTACATTGTTTCTTTCTCTTGTTTAAACTTTTAAATTTCTCCTCCGAAACTTGTCCTTTAGCCACGGTTTTTATAAGTTCCTCACTATTAATTAAAATTGTCTTGAAAAATATCTTAAACCGTTCCTGTTGAGAATATAGTATGCTTGTTCTAATTTCACAGAAAGATAGAAACTATTGTTTTGTTAACGATGAAAAGGCAGAAAATAAAAGCACGTGAAAGAAAAAACAAACAAGCAAATATCTCGTTTTGATTTAAAGTGACAACTACTAAATGGAATATTTTCTTTAAACCCACATGGTAAGCCAGATTAATATCTTATTAGTTCATCCCTCGAAACTAAATTACAAAAAATTGCCATTGTTTTCTATTTCTTTACTTTTTTTGTCTCTCTTGTTTTAACTTTTTAATTTCTCCTCATAAACTTGCTCCTTCGCCACGGTTTCCATAAGTTCGTCGCTTCTTTGCTGTACTCATATTAGAAAATGTGTTCAGGAGACGTATCCTCAATAGAACATTCACCATAGATGCGTTTTTCTCCCTCAGTTCTACATCTTCATGAAATATATTTCTGGCAAAGGGTAAAAAATACTGTTATCTGGATCAGCAGTTGTTCAGTCTCTCATTAACTTCGGTTGATTGATAGCTTCAGGATGGGGTAATACCAGTCGAGGATTCGTTCTCAACAATCAGTCCGGCAGGAAGTGGGCCATTTCGGTGGCCTTTCATCTGTCGGGCTGAGGTATTCGGTCCTGGATTGTCCGAGAGGGTGCACCCTCCCAGGCATTGTCTCCCCTTTTTGAGGAGGAGTAAGTTTATTGCTTACTGCGTGAGGCGCCCCGACTGGGGAATTCCGACGGGGTTTCCCAGGCTATTTTGGCTAGGCCAGAGTGCTCATCCTTTAGGGGCACTGGCTTGATTCTTCCCCCACCTTCCCGACCTTGTGTCACATATTGTTGCGGTGAGAAGCAATTAAATAGCGTTGTGTAATTCTATCATTTGCCATGTTACTTATAAAGATGCTGGAAGCAAACATTTAAACTGGTCTGACGTTATCCGTCTGGTAGTACAAGGACCCGAACCTTGTAGCAACTACCAAGAAAGCTGTCCTATCAGCAAGTGCACAACACAGAGGCTGCTGTATTGCCATTTTGTGAATAGCATCAGGACCATACAGTAGTTTCCGGTCGGGCCTCTCGATGTGATATTAGTAGGGGCTAGTACGGCTTTTCTTTTTCTAATGGTTTACAAAAAATATCTTTCTCTTACCCATTCTCACTGTGTTCTGCTCTTCACGACTCTTCTAGAAAACTTTCAATCCTATAATTAAAACACATTAAAAAAACAAGCGAAAATCAATAACCACAAATTCTAACATAGACCCCTTCTACCAGGTTTCCTTCTCCAACATTAGGAGTCTACGACCTTCCAGAGGTTGAAATCTATTTACAGGAGATTTAACCGAACTGTCGTTTCTATGCAAAACTGGTATTGACCCGTCAGTCTCTATAGATGACTTCATGATCACATATTATTCAAACATATCTTCAAAACCCGGCCTCCTACATCGCCATGATCATGGAATCAGTGCCTACATCAGGGACTGTTTTTCATGTAAGTGCACTTTAAAAGAAAACACTGATTCGCTTTATATGTGTTTCCGTGTCGTACTTGCTCACAACACCGCTCTTATCTTTCCCCTCTATTGTCCCCTTATCGATGGTGTTATTATTATTGAATAAGTTTCTAAGAAAATCGACAAGATCCTGACTGATCACCCTTCTGCTAGCATTCATGTCTGTGGTTATTTCAATGTTCACAATGTTGACTGGCTAGATGACTCAAACAAGACCGCTGATGAAGCGAGATTTTGTCACAACTTTTCCATTATATATGAGCTTACTCAATTGTTTACAAGCCAACACGCGTAACAGATGATGATAGACATTTCATAAGCCTTCTTAATCTGAAAACTTGCCATGCACAGTGCATATCTACTGTCCTGTTTCCACTGGGATCCTCCGATCACTCGGATTTCTCAATTAAGATTAAAACGAAACTCAGCAATTTCTCTGATGTCTCTTTCCATCGCAGAGTTTTCCGATACTCATGGCGGATTGGACAGCTTATGATCCTTCATATCTAAAATCCTCATGAAAACAATTTACAAAAAGAGCGTGTCCTGTACTATATCTGATAATATGATAATTGTTGGTATTTAGAGCTTCAAAGCATCCAAAAACATTCCAACGTGGACCAAACATTCAGTCATGGTACAGCTCTGAATGTGCTGCCGCTATTGTTCAGAGGAACCACTATTTCAATTGCTGTCAGCGAAATAGATGCTGTAAAACCAGAGTTTTTTTCAAAACTGCTCGAAACCACTACAAAACGGTCATAGAAAGCGCAAAAGAGTCATATGCTCAATCTTTAAAATCCAGAGAAGCTGATCAAAAGCTTGGTTCCCACGTGTTTTGGAGAATAATAAACAACGCCCTAAACAGAATTAAGACCTCTATCCCAACTATCATTAACATTGATCTGTTCAGCATCTAATAAAGTAAGAATTTCGCAAAAAACTTCGCAGCAAATTCCACCCTTTGTGATCAGGCCCACTTAACCCCGGAATTCCCCTCGATGACTGAAATAACCCTAACGACATTCGAATAACTGTCCACGATGTTGCTAAACTTATAAAAATCATTGATGATAACTAGGCAACTGGACCAGAGAAGATTACAGTCATAGTACTCAAAAAATTACACCTATAAAAAGCTTCTATACTTACACAGCTATTCGATTGTTGCTTTATGGAGAAATGCTTTCCCTCATCTTGGAAGAGTTCGCTGGTCTGCTAGTATTTAAAAAATACTGGAAATAGGTCCTCTGCATCTCTAACCAAAGCTGCGTTGGTAACCCAATGATCATTTAATATAATAGGTATGAAATAATTCATGATTGTCTGTGTGTCTGAAGTCAAGATTTTAGCTATTTTGAAATGAATTGTTTCAAAATCGAACAATACATCATAAATATATAATTCTGTCGTCGTCTTGAAATTGACATTTGTTTTATTGAAAGTTTATTTAGATAATTATTATTTTAAGAAGTTTAATCTTTTACAATGAATAAAAAACTAAGACATAAAGATATTCATTTTATTTACTTTTAAAGTTATTTAAATCAGAAGTATTTTCCGGCAGAGAGAAATAGAATAATTTATATAATTTAGATTATTCGGACTACTATTCTCATCTTGAGTGTTATCCTTACAAAGACGGGTGAGGCAGTGGAAGTACAAATTTAGTTCTAAGTGATAGTTAGCCTTTGGTGAGGACGATACGAAGAATTGCGAATTACTGAAGACTTATCAGAATCATGGCTGACGGAACAAGAGCATGCTACACCTGTGGATTAAATAAAAGGTTTCGTTCGAAATTCTGTCTAGATTCACGAGTTCGACAGAAATATTCCCGAGTTCGAAAAAATACACCTGAAGCGATCCGGAGGTTCCAGCGGTCGAAACGTTGTGAGAATAACACCCAAGATGAGAACAGTAGTCCGAATAATCTAAATTGTACAAAATATCAATTCTCATCTCAAAAAGTTAGAAACAGAAATGGAATACATTTGTCAGTAGTATACTGTTTAACTTGTTTTTCTTGTAAAAAATGATTTTAAAAAATGTGTTAGAATTTTCCAATTACGCCTTTAAATACAAATATCTTGAATCATTTATTTTCCCCCAAAATGTATATACATTTTATACAAACTATGGCAAAACACGAGTTAAAACACCTTTTTGTATTAGATAGAATCATGTTAGAGGACGATAAACATGAACATTTTAAAAAAAGTTTGCAAACAACAGGTGTTTCATTATTTTTGTAAGGTGATATACATATATCACACGAAAACAAGTTTTTATAGTCGTGCAGATCAAAACAATAGACATTTGTATATGTAAAGGGCTAAATATAAATTTATAACAATAAAAAATAATTTAACTTATGTTAATACTTTACAGCATTTTCGCTGTTATACATTTATCAAGCGTTGTATTGATATTTCCATCATTGCTATGATTTGGATTTGAATTCAAATTTATCACATATTTTAGGAATAACAATGTAAATATAAAAGCATTTCTGATGTATGTATGGTCGCGAAACTGCAGGAAGTTATTTTTTACATTTGTTCACCCCAAACAAGACAAATGAAGCGTAAGGGACATTCTAAGTCTGGAATTGTACAGCAAGAGGTTTGTTCACCTTACATGTAAATTTCTGCATCAATGTACGACCGGGGAAACAAGGAGCAGGAAAGGAATTCCAAAGACAAGCGATTATAGAGAAGAAGCTATTAGAGAGGGAAATATCTCGACATCTTGGGACCTCTACAGTGTCGGGGAATTTTACTGCTACTCAGGGGATCGGAGGAATTTAGTTTAAGGGTTACATGTGCTGTATGTTTATCGGAACACAGTAATGTAACACGGTGGTGTTGTGAGAGGAACTAAGGGCTTAACAGACGGATCTACACCTATAAGGTAAGAAACTCTTTTTTTCAGCTTATCGAAGAGGAAGAGACTAGCGTTTAATGCAACAACCCCAACGTGGCAACAATACTCCATGCACGGGCGCATGGTGGCTTTATAGAAACATAAGATACTTGCAGGTGTGAGAATTTTTCTAGCCAGATAGAGGGAGCCTACCTTCATGCATCAGACTTAGCAGTATCTTCTAATTACTGAGGATGTTTGAATTTTGGACTTTTGATAATGGTGTTATCGGCCACGGTAATTGGTGGTTGAAACGGTGGTTTATTGTCGTTAAAGGAAATGGGCTGTCTTATTAGTATTGCCTTGAATGTGTTGGCATTATATTTACCTTCATGTTGGGGATAGAGTGTGCTGTCATCAATACATAAACCCATCTCAGACGTGATTTAATCGATCGAGTTCAGAAATAATATTAGCCGCCATATCGACTTCTGGGGTTCGCTCGAATTGATATGATGTTGCTTGGATGTACTGGCATCGAGAACTATCTGGGTGTTGATATGTTAAATTAATTATATTTAATCCCAACACACGTTATAGGATAACATTTTTTAGCTTGATGATTTTCCTCGGGAATAAAGCATAATTTTCTGTGTAGCATACTTGCAATATATGTATTTTTATACTACTACTACTACTACGATTACGACTACTACTATATATATATATACACACACACTGTACTTATATATGTACATTGGGTGGATTTGTGTATAGGGTTATTTCCGAAAGTGGTTTGCAATATGATAATTTCGTTTTTATTTTTGGTAAAAATTAAGATGTCATCAATGTATCGTAGATGAACACATGTTCTAATTATTGAACGTTAAAACAAACACGGAACCCATAATGACTCGCCGTGATGGTCGTAAAAAGGGACTTCCGTAGTTAAAATTCACCCAAGAATTAAACAAACAATAAACTCCTCTTTTTACATCTTATAGACACTAACAATAACGAATTATCTACAACAACGTACAGAAAACTTACTAATAGAAACTCTTACCTTAGCGATATTTATTGTGATATAAAATAGCTATTATTAAAACCTATTATCTCGAGCTAAACTAATCTCTTCCTCCACGACTATTTTTATTCACAAACTTAAATATATTAATAAATAAAAAGACTTTCATAAATAATGGCTTCTTCAACTACATCATAGAAGAACAAATTTGACAATTTAAAAATAATCCCTACCAAAATATAAGAAAATGTAATTCTTCACTAAATACATATATAAAATTATTATATCGAAACCAGCGACACAATGACCATAAAATAGACAAACACGGACTAAAAATATAATTAATAAACACGTACTTTGCATTGCCCCAAATAAAAAAAATAAAACTGATTATTTACTATAGCAACTTCAAAATTTCAATCCTCATGATTACTAATAACAATTTCCATTCGCTTAGGGTTTACGATAGGACAAAGCTAGTGTATGAATTTTAATGCTCTTTGTTAGACTGTATCTCTGACAGTGAAAAAAACATTCATGCAGGCTTCACCACCAAAACCTTGTCGATAAAGGTTAACTATGCACTTATCTGAAACCAGCGCTTTTTTTGGCCCCGCTCTCAATTTCGAAAACTCCTCGTAGAAAACACTTTCATTTTAGAACAGACTACGAACAAACAAAATCTACATATATCATGGGCCTTAAACAGATAAAAAAACACCCATAACAGAATTAAGTGCAATAATAGGAAAAACATACTAAAACGCTTATAATACTAACACAAGTATTTTATTTATAATATAACCATAAAATGATTCCCGCCAAATCTAATTATAAATATCTAAGCAACACGTTCTTTACTCGATAACCACCCTAAAGATAGATCAAGATGGATGCGAAAGTACTAAGGATATAAGGCAGATACATCGGCCAGTTCCTGCTCGAAACCAGAAAACACATATGAAAATTAGATAGAATCATGACAAAAATATGCAGACATTAATTGTCCGTCATATTTAACCAATATAACAAATATGTTTAAAAGTTTATATATATATATATATATATATAGATATATATATATATATACACACACACACATATATATATATATACATATATGTATATATATGTATATACATATTTACATATATATACATATATGTATATACATATACATACATACATATATATACATATATATATATATATATATATATATATATATATATATATATATATATATATATTAACTTTAAGTATAGATGTCCGTAAAAAAAACTACTTTTGAATCCTCATAATACATGAGGTATTTAAACATCATTTTATAAAAAATAAAATAAAATAGACAAATAAATATTTAGTGCCTGTCGGTATTCACATGATAATGCAAATTAGATTTAAAACGTTATCACGATTAACTTTAAGTATAGATGTCCGTAAAAAAACCTACTTTTGAATCCTAATAATACATGAGGTATTTAAACGTCATTTTATAAAAAATAAAATAAAATAAAAAATATAAATATTTAATGGCTCCCTTCGGTGTTTGTTATTATGTCTGGGTAACTGTAGGATGTCTTCGTTGTGAGTGATGAATTCTGGGTAGTTCGGCTTATCTTAGTGTTGATGGAAACGATTTATTAATAAATACTAAATCTCTTCCACATGGGCACCGTAGTGTAACAATTTTGATAGTTGCTTAAATGGACGGCTGAGATTATGAAACTAGCTCTAAACTGTTGAACTTAAAAGAGTTTCGTATCCAAATGACCTAAATAGACATTGATTTAACTTTAGTAAGTAAAACATTATCCTCAAGTGAATTAGAATTTTTATAAATAAATTATAGAACTTATTAACTATTTTAAGAAATATTACTGAATTAAAATTTATAATTGTTCGCACAATTGTTAGGATGCACTAGCTTTGAACGAAAAATTCAAAATAGCGAATTAGTGGGTCTCCCCACGTGTGAGATTTTGCACTCTTTTATTTGTTTTTTGTTTGCTTTCACCGAAAATGAACTACTGTATAGTATAGGTTTTTTCAAGACACTTTAATCTAAGAACTTTTTACTCTGTGTGAATTTTTTCTGATGATTTTGTAGTGTTGCAGAGACGATATTGACATAAAAATGTTGTTTGGCACAAGACAAATGAAACGGACCATAAAAATATATCTCACAGAAATGTTATGTTTTTTTGAAATGTGAAAAAATAAAAATAATAAAATAAAACCATAGTTATTGGAATATAATATGAACTGACTTTATATATATATATATATCTCTATATATATATCTATATATATATATATATATATATATATATATATATATGAGAAATGAAACAGGAAAAAAAAAACAAGAGATATTTTTTTATATATATTCATCAACGTTTCGTCTTTATTTGTAAGACTTCCATTGGATGATAAATTTAAGAAAAATGTCATGCAAGTACATCGAAATATTGGGTTAACATGATGGGTCGATGAGAAAAAGTAGTAGCCGTTGCTTCTGCCAGCGTTGGACCAAGGTCTGGGCTGAGAGAAGTCAGTGGTAGAGAGTGGAATGAATGTGGATGGCTGTGAGTGAAAAACGGGAGGGATGGGAGTGTTAGTTAATTTGTCTTCGGGTGGGAGAGAGGGGAGGGGGTGCTGAGGTTTTTGTCGTGGTGAGGTGTAGCATGGATTTTGAGTGGCTGGGGAAAGAGGAGGGGAGGGGGAACTCTGTGTCTTTTGTATGTAGGTAGTGTCATAGTTTTAGAAAAGGATTTGAAGAAATGAAGATAATTTTAAAGTAGGCGGGGTGGGTGGGTGAGAGTGTGAAATAAGTAGTCAAAAGGGTGAGATGGGTGAGGATGGAGAGGGGAGATTTTGTTGTGGTTAGGTGGTAAATCTTTGGTGGGTAGGAGTATTGACCAACTGGCTATGTCAGGAAAGTGTGAATATAAGTGAGTAAGGAGGAAAGTGTTGAAATGTATTGTGAAAAAGAAAAAGAAGGAGAAAAGTGATATTAATTTTGGCGAGAAATAGCTGAAATGTAGTTTTGTGCAGGCAGTGTTGATGGTTTTAAGTTAAATTGAGGGCAAAACGGGTGTAAATATCTAAATATTTGTGAGGATGTCTAGATTGTGTTCATTGGTAAGGCTGTTATTTGTGGTTAAGTGGTTTAGATTCGTGGTGAATGGAAATGTATGTGAGGAACAGTTTGTGCGTGAGTTTTTATGCGGGGACTGGTATATAACTACAATTGAGAACGAAGAAAAGAAAGGTTAGTTATGATCTAGGTTTAGTTTTTGTTCTGTCAAGATAATTTTACTTATTAAGGGAGATAGATTGTAGAAGCCATTTCGTTGTCTGATGGTGTTGGAGGCTGTGATTAGTGCAGTTTTCAATAGTCTTCGCCGAGCTTTGTTATGAATGTATTTGGTGATTTTGGCCTGTTTAAATTTTAAAGCATGATCGTGCTCTAATACATGGGAGAAAAGTATATTTGAATTTTCAAATAAGTATTTGTACATAATAGACCCTTAAAAACGTTTAAAAATATTGCAAAGAAACTGAATTTGGAGGCATATTTATATATTGATGTCTCATATATATTGGTAAAATATCACAAAAATGAGAGGTATCTATATTTTCCCGAAAGAATTCCGTCATTTTTATTACACCCTTTTGCATCAAATTAATTAAACTAAATATAGCTCACATTATGACACGTTACGCCTAGCAGCTGTGCACCAAAATTCCTAATGATCGGTTAATTAGTTTAGGAGTACAAATATATAAACATATACACATACCTAATATATATATATATATATATATATATATATATATATATATATATATATATATATATATATATATATAGATATAAGTCTGTGTACCTAAACAACCATATTCGAAAATGCGTATAGGATTTACTCAATACTCCATTAATTATCATTAATGCAATGTATCAGAAACTTGTTTGTATTTTCTCCAATTTTATACGCTCGACGATATGTCGCACGCTAAAATCTAGCGAACAAAGGAAGATGTATTTATCGATCGATCAGTATAAATAAAAAAAGATAAAGCAAAGAATAAAGTAATCCTGTGGAAATTAGTACCAACATGGCTTAGTGAGACGCCGACATCGCGAAAGCTGAAATCTCGCAACCGAGCGAAGCAGGCTACGGTTTGCACGCGATGCAAATCCAGCAGCAAACTTTGAAACGTACTGCGCACGCATGTCTTACTAGATACCTCAATCGAGATATGAATTTAAAAGAATAATTGAAAAGTTCAAGATGCGTCCATGAATTTTTGTAAGAGGGTCGCTTGGTAGATCGGTCTGTTGCGAATACGTTTGGAATAACATTTGCATTTTTAAAGGCTTTTATTGAATGTACGCATGTTAAGAATATCTGTTATTTTTGTGTGTAGTCACTTATAGGGTCTAAAATCACTTTACAGAATTGCAACAAATTTAGCGTAGAGAATTCTGGAAATTACTGCTTACTACTGCTACTACTACTACAAAAATGTATGGATAAAAAAAACTGTAAAAGAATTCCACATTTTTCTTTACGAACCCTTGACATAAAGTATAAAGCTCTCAATACCAACGGTAATCTACTCAGATATACCAGACGCAATGAAGGACACATTCTTTTTGAAGAGGGATTTAAGGCTATCCCAATCGGCTCTAGAATATCGATACATTCTGAGATAGAAAGTGACATCAGGGGACTTGCTGAACAACTTTTTACTCTAATAGCTTCTTTCCCCGGAATACTCTCCTTTGGAATTCCCTACCTGCTCCCTGTTTCACCGACTGTACAAATGCCAGAAATTTAAATGTAATGTGAACAAGCATTTTGTTGCACAACTCTCTACTTAGGATGCCCCCTATAAATATGGCCTTTAATAACCGTAGTCTCTTACGGCTCAGTGGCAACATGCCTTGTTTGTGGTGAACAAAAGTAAAAAAAAAAACAATAATTAAATTCGTTTAGAACACTACTTAATTAAAAGGAAAAATCGTTTTAAATGAATTAAATTGACAATGACAATAGTAGAAATGTTCCCAAGTTACACTAATTTCGTAATTTATAGTTTGATATAGTTTTGTTAATGTAATGTTGCGACACATCCTTAAAAGATCGTTTGGCATAATTATTTCCCATGAACATTTTACCTAAGAACTTAGCACAATTTGTTTTCCGTAACTATTTTCTTTTTCAAATGGATTGATCGAATTTCGTTTTGGTTTATAAATTTTAATATATTTATGAACTGAACAGACGCACATTGTCAGTTTGTGCTGTTATTCACTTGGTTTCTGTAACCGCTCAAGAATTCATGTAATTGTTAGAAGTGACATTTGTTTTCTATTAGGAAATTTCTTCTGATGTCATTACACATTTGCATTTTTTAATAAAATACATTCGTCTTCTGTCTATTAATGTAATAGAAGATACGACGCTAACTGATAACCTAGGTATGCCAAGTTTGAATCGAGTTCGTTCTACAGAAACACTTTCACTAAGGATGTTGGCAACCTTCATTTAGTCCATCCCGTAAGTACACAATGTCTTTATATAAAGTTCTAACGAGAAAAAATGTCGGAGAAACCAATGCCAACATAAAATCATCTGATTCATAAAGAAATCTATGAATGCAATAGAAAATACTTATTTATTAGAAAAATAAGCCTATGTAAGGTTGGTTGGTGTTTTTCACGGCGTATTAAGCCGTCGTTAGATAATAGCATGCCGAAAATATACACATGTTTTGTATACGATCGGTTTGTGGATTAATTTGTTTTGTAGGCGTATATTTCGTCAACAACTTGTTCGTAAACAATGGTTTTTATTTATTGCTAATGTAAAGAGGTACCCCAGTCTCTTCGACACCGTGGGTATCGTTGTCGGCCACTCACGCACAGGTGTTAGATCTCCTGGTCGCGACGCCAAGTATAACAGATACTCCACTCTATTCCACGTCACGGAGCCTGTCATAAACATGTACCCCGCTCGTCGTTTGTGTATCTGTGTTCAGACCTCTGGTTCTCTACACAGAGATCTTTCCAGACCGTGAACACTCTTTTTGGCCGATGATCCTCGTAGTGGAAATACAAAAAAAAGATGTCGGTCGCATCTCCTCTAGGTAGGGATGAATGATGATAGCTTCGTTGGTCGTGTGAAGGCAAAGTTATTCAAGCAGAACAAATCAATGATAATCATGCAACAACTCGACGATTTCTTTTCGTATGAAATAATTATTAACAAGATAAAACAATGGTTTTTAAACGTCGAATTAAAGTCTATTGTTTGATAAATATCTGTTAACTAAGGTATTTCGTTGTCGTCGTCTCTCTCTCTCTCTTTCTCTCTCTGCGTGTTTGCGGATCCCTTTACGATTGCAAGTTCTTAATTAAGTCATAAGTTGAACTAACTTGTCTACTTAAAACGATGGGGAGAATACTTCGTCAGTCACGCATGCTTGGCATGCGAGCGTCCAGACACGTCCGGACGGGCCGAGCGCCCAGCTCTCACTGTTCGTCTAACTGTGTTCTCGTTCCAAAAACAAAAAATCTTTTCTCTTCCCAAAACGGCATATTGTCACACCTTTTCTGTTTCCAACCTACTTCTCTTACCCTTCTTCCGCTCTCGGGAGTTGGTGGTGTTGGGTATACTGGCTTACTCTCTTTCTCTCTCCCATCCCTTTTTCTGTGTCCCTCTTCCTTTCTCGGGGTTGGGTTGGGATTAGGGGCGGTGCGCGCGATACGGCAATTGAAAATCCTCTCTTTTAGACACCATCTACATAGAAAACAATTATCCCTTTCCTCGCCGTGACAGCTTCTAGATGGTAATCTATGACTTCGGCTCAGCTTCGCCCACCCAACTAACATAGTACTGACATGCTTGACCGTATATTTTTCTTGTTGGCGATAACAAATTTTTTGCCTGTGTAAGATAACATATATAAAAGTAATGTAAACTAATATATGATTGGTGGAATAATTTTGAACAATATAAATTTGCGTGCATTTTGACTCACCCTGTACTTTGTAAGTAAGTTTTAAAATATATAAACTGTTAGTAAATAATATTAAAATAATTTTTTGCGGCACATCAAAATAAAAAAAACAACAACAATTAGTTGATGAGTTTCTTAGACACAATTATAATATTTAAGAAATAATTATTTTTATAGTTAGTCTTATTGATTTAATTTGATGTTACATTTTACAATATTAACACAAAATTATTTATTTCTCTTTTCACAGGGCTGCGTTTCTACTTTGTGTCATACATGGACAGAACCAAGTTGCCGTAATCATCTCAACAACACATAACAAATCACAATTATTATCCATACCTTGTTAACTGGCTGCTCTTGTTCGCGCCCCTGTGTGATCATTTAAGTCTAAGGGTTCCCCCTGAAACCAAAGCTCCTTATTTACACATTCAAAAAGGACTAAGTCGATCAAAGACTGGTGGAAGACAGAAGAGGTTTATTCAATATGATCTTTGTTCCAAATCATTGACTAATGGGATGAGGAGGAAGACAGAGATAGAAAGATCAATAATCACTGCTTACTCATATTTTTTTCAACCCATCTCAATCTCATGTTCACATGTTCCGTGCTTCCAATAAACTAACTCTCCGCTATCATTCTCTCAATTCCAACAGTCTAGTAATGTTAACCTCTAGTTCAGCTGGATGCCCCCGACTGAATTTTCATTTCCTGTAATTCTCATTAACTCGTTTTATATACTAATGGGTATATTCGCCCAGTACCCAATTCTCAATAAACAAAATAAACAAAAACAGTTCTGAAGATTTTTAAAATCTTTAATTACAATTTTACTAAACGATATAATTGTTACTTATTATTTTATAATCGTTAACATTCTTGCATTTCATAGTTTTCATATGTTTTTCATGTAGATTTAACAACTTAGCCAGAAATTTTAAATCTTGTATTGGTCTCAATATTCAAAAATACCACCTCACGAGTATCTGTAAAATAATGAAGGGCAGAGAATGATGGATTGGTCGAAAGCGACGCATTAAGAGTAATTGAAGGCTGTGGACTCAGATAGGCGATCCTGAGAAATAAGCAGAAATTACGATTTGACGGCATTTCTCACATGAAGATATTGTGGTGTCTTGATCCTGTAAGATTTCAAAGCGAGTAGACGCAAAATGTAGGTGCTCGTCCCAACTCCAAGGGCGTTAGTAAGTGGCGCAATGGTCTAGCATGGTGGCGTAAACATGTTTGTGTTTATCTCTCTAATCCTCTTAACTAAGAGTGTATAATTATGTGTTTGTCTCTTTGATTTATGTAAATATATCTCTCACGCGAATAAAAGCCTCTATCCAAAAGAACGACACGTTGGTTTGATCAACACGCGTACTTAATGAGAACCGCCACAAGTTCACTTATCCAGTTTTTTAAAATTATTAATTAATCGAATATTTATAGAAATGAAACGATTCCATTTAAGAAAAATATCATTGCATTTCACTTAATTCGTAAAGAAGTCAGCCATTTTTATATTTTGTTAATAGTCAAAGCAAAATAATGAATTACTTAGGGACTCTTTAAAATTCATTAGAAATTTGAAACCGTTTAAACTGCCGAATAACAAGTTTTTTGTGGCTTTGAAATTTTTAGTTTTCAGAACTTTAAATGATGTGAGTTTACTATTAACACCCAATAATTTAATAAGATATTAAAATAACAGTTTATAATAATTTTACCCAATTAATAATTTAATTACCAAACAACACCGCAAAAATTAAACTTAACTGTTAAAATCCTATTAATAATTATTTCCGAGCAATGCCGGGTAGGTACAGCTAGTTAGGTATGTGTGTTATTATATATATATATACAATAAATACTTGTTTTTATTTATTATATATGTACGTATACGATTCGTCTTTTTTAATCGGGACTCATCAGCATAGAAATATAACTATTCACTACTGCTCGCGTGATTTGAAATCCCGGGCTACGAGTATTTTAAAACTCAAATCCCGACATCTAGAAGCATACGGTCACCGCTGTATAGCTAAATACATAGTGATAATTTTAACACTTATTTCGACAGCTTGACGTCATAAGAGCGTTCAACTTAATGAAACAAACGATGCATATATAGCTAGCGACGTCATGCTGTGTTAATACTACACTTACAGTGCCCATATAGCATGTTTTTAGGGATTACAAAGAATATATATATATATATATATATATGATTTAGTCCTAAGATAATAAATCGATCATTATGAATGTTGTAACACAGATGCTTGGCGTAATAGTATGTAAGGTTGGTTATATCTAGTTTGACGTAGTTTTATTTAGAGTGCGAAAAAATGTGGATAAAAGCTCTTCATGAAATCTCAGATACCTCCAATTTTTCTGAAAATTTAGATTATCCAAAAACACATAATACTTTAGATATATTGATGACATTTTATTTTTTCTTCCCGAAAACAGAGAAATATAAAATCTCAAAAACAAATGAAAAACAGTCGAACCCTCCATAAATTCTACCTAGGAAACAGATAAATTTAATTCGATTCCATTTCTGGACATACTTATAATAAAATGCAACAATAATCTTACCCTCAAAGTGCATCGCAAAGCTACACACACAAATGACTACATACATTTTTACTCACACCATAATACAATCAAAACAGGTATGATAATCGATTTCTTCCTTCGTGAATTCAGAATTAGTAATCCACAATATCTAGACGAATAATTTGAATAAATCACAGATTCACTTAAAAAATTGTAATACTCCACATATTTCATAATAAATGCAAAGGCCCTACAAGTATTTCCCAGAAACAATAAGCAAAACTCATATACACCAGAGGCTTCTCTTATAAACAGACATCGTCTTTTACTTACACACGCCAATAATAAAATAATTTACAACACTCTAAATAAACTAGGAATTCGTACAATGCAAACTACATCACAGACTATAAAACAAATATGAAAACAACAAAACATTTTCGAAAAATTCCCACACCTAATGCAGATATATATATATATATATATATATATATATATATATATATATATATATATATATATATATATATATATATATATACTGTCCCATAAAATAATTGTCACCATTAATGTATTTTTTACGATTACTTTAAGCTTTTAATTTCATAATCTGCTAAGTTAAGGAGACATTTTATAATCAGTTACGGGGGACATTTTACCATTTATTTTGTATAAGGAAATATACAGAACATTTCCAAAAGGATGTAGAATTATGAATTAAAAACGTTTTTTAAACAAAAGACATTTCTGTATTTCTATGCTATTACTTTGAGCTTTTAATGTTATTATATGCTAAATGAAGAAGACACTTTATAATCAGTTAATGGGACATTTTAGCAGGTGTTACATAATAAAATATACATATAATTTCCCAAACAATGTGTGTTGGTTAATATTATTAAAGGCAATGTTTATTAACATAAATAAACATTTGAAATAAGAGAAATGACTTGGTTAAGCACTTTTCATCATTGCCAAATGTTTTACAAAAAATTACATAAATGGTGAAACTCATTGTGGAGTAAGGAAAAGGCTTGGTGAACATAAAAAAGATATAAAGAATACCCATTTACGAAATGAATTATTCTCTCATGCATTACAACGTGATCGTACTTCAAACTTTAAACAAAATATACTCATTGAATTCATTAAAAATGAATCCCCGCGAAGACTTTTTAAATCAACAGTAATTATAAACTCTTAAACAATTAAAACACATAACAGCTTCTACAATTTATTTATGTTAACTATCAAACCCATACTTACCGAACAGAACTTAGATTTAAAACTAGGCTAGCTATTTTACACAAAATTCTAAACAAAATCTTGTACTTAACATCGCTATTAAAATAAAAACCACAACAAGCAAACGAACGACAACATACAAACACTCATTCCATTTCATAAATGCATCACACATTTTGAATTCTAACAGTTATTGTTCGTTCGAAAGAAAAAACAACAAAAAAAGAACATTATTTTCATGTCACAAATGCACCAAATATTTTCAAATATGTTACTTGTATGTTATTTCTTCAAATCAATCTTCTTGATAACATTTTGAAATACAGACGATACGTTAAAGAATATATTAATAATTTTAATGTTTCCATTTTCATGATATATATATATATATATATATATATATATATATATATATATATATATATATATATATATATATATATATATATATATATATATATATCATGATTTTCTTTTGGGTACAGAATCTTATTAGATAAATTACGAAGGAAAGACGAATTTTATCTTTCATGATTAAAAGATACGAGATGAAAAAAAGCCAGTCGACCTGTTTCGCCCACACTTAACGAGAGCTGTATCGTGGGAATTTAAAAGGGGAGAATGTAAAAAATAAGAACAAAAAATAAACGGGAAATAATATATTTAAAATCTATAAGAGCGTTATGTTATTTATAATGGAGGATGTGTCTTAGAGACAAATCACACTCAACCCCAATAGACACGCCTTCTGTTTATAGAGGGAGGGCCGTTTAAAACATACGTGGAAAGTCCTTATGATTTAACTTTTAATAATAATAGTTTTACAATAATTTGACACAATTAATACTTTAATGACCAAACAATACCGTAAAAACTAAACTGATCTTTTAAAATCTTATTTAAAATGTTTCTGTACAAAACCCTTGCTGACGTCCTCTAGAAAAGACGTTCTACCCTCCCCCACACAAAAAAATTGATTTATCATTCTCAATGTAGTTGCAGTGCCGACTACGTGGGCAGAACGACGTTAAAATTGGACAACAGAATACAGCAACACATCCCTAGAAAAATTAGAAATGGAACCTTCCGGCCAACGGACGTTCTAAGAAACTAATAAACACAAACGGGTCTACTGTAATCGACCATTTGCTTAAAATCCATCGTGCGCAAGGAACTTCAGCATTAACTCATTTACCATCTTGAGTTGTGCTCACTCAATTTTCTATTCTAAAATCTTAGAGACTATCCACGTACATCTTAAACGGCCCTCCCTCTGTAAACAAGAGGAGTGTCTATTGAGGTTGAGTGTGATTAGTCTCTAAGACATATCTCCCATTGTAAATAACATAAGCTCTTTTAGATTTTAAATATATAATTTCCCGTTTTCTTGTTTTAGAGGTTTACATTCTCCTATTTTAAAATACCACGGTACGGTTCTCGTAAAGTGTGGGCGAAACCGGTCGACTGGCATTTTTTTTAATGATCTCGTATCTTTTAATCATGACAGATAAAACTAGTTTTCCCTTCGTAATTGCTGTAACATATATATATATATATATATATATATATATATATATATATATATATATATATATATATATATATATATATATATAGGCAAACGTTGTTGAATAGCACGGAGTGTTTCTGCTTTGTGATCTTTTTTTAAATTTTTTCCATCTTCCGAATGGTCAACTTCGTACCTCGATCAAACTGGTGTATGAAGTTTCCGTAGTTTTGTTGTTCCATCTTCCTTGCGAGTACTTTCGATTTGATATCCTCAAATCATCTTCAGGCGTGTTAGTGTGAAAAAAGAATATGTATTTATAGAGTGTAAAGAGAGGAAAAGAGTATGTCTTTACTTTTTATTTTATTTATTTATTCTATTTATTCATTTATTTTTATTTTTATTAATTAATTTATTTATATTTATTTTATTTTTGTTTTTTATTTCATTTTTATTTTTAATTCATACCACTTAAAAAAAAGGAGCGTCTAAAGTATTGAAAAGTTACAAGGGCGTGATTATGTTCGAAGGGGTGTGAAGTTAGAGTTTTATTTCTTAAGCGCAAAAAAAAAAAAAAAAAAAAAAAATAAAATAATTCGACCATGTTTTAAGAGCGTTTAAAATTCAAACGTGTAGTTGTTTAATGGTTAGGAATTTAATAACGTTGATTACTAAGCTAGACACTTCAAAATGTTGTGACTAGTCTCATAAACAATGTTATTGATTGTAGGGCGTTTCGTTTTTATATAAAGGGCCTCAAGAATCTTCAGCCTTTTAATGTTGGTATCGTGGTGTAATATATTTGTATTATTGACTAAGATTCCTCTGTATTGAGAAGGGAGACAGTCATGCTTTTTTAAGTGTTGGCAAATGGAGCTAGTTTCGGAAAGATGTAAGGTGAGTCTTCGGGACAATGTTGTAGTAGTTAAACCAATGTAAGACCCAGTTTTATCATTGTTGTTGTCGGAGATGCACTCTCCCATTGGGCATTTAAACTGGTATATCACATTGGTCTTTCCTAGTGTATTTCTTGTCTGTGAAGTGTTATTTTTAACTACATGGTTTGATGTTTTAACTTTTTTATAATAAATGATGAATCTTATTTTATTATCAGGACTAGCGGGGGATATGTAGCGATGTATTATATTTTTAAGAACCTTTTCGTCTAATTTAAAATTCGGATGCATTTGGTTGCAATAGAAGAGATTTATGTAGTGGGAATTATTTGGTTGATTATTATTAGTATTGTCCAAGTTTCTAAGCATTAATTTTATCTGCTCGTCCACAATATGATTGGGAAAATGATTATTTATTAAGACCTGTTTAATGTTTTTTAATTCGTTAAGGAATATTTTTTTGCTAGAAGAGATTAACTTTGCACGATTTACTAGGGTTTTAATCATTGCAATCTTATACCGGTATGGGCATTCGCTTTTAAAACTTAAAATGCATGAGTTAATAGAGGTGGGTTTTTTATAGGGAGATGTGATGAATGTGTCCGTGTTAGAGTCGATGAGAACGTCTAAAAACGGTATTTTATTATTAACGTTAAGTTCGTGCGTGAATGTAAGTATCGAGTTATTTTGGAAAGTGTCTTGTAGTTTTTTTATTTCGTTTTGATTGTCTGCTAAAATGAGGATATCATCAACGTAGCGTGCATAAATGGAAGGTTTAGGAATTATAGTGAATACTTTATTTTCGAGGTCAGCCATGTAAAAATTGCTGAGGGTCGGTCCAAGGACCGATCCCATAGATACACCATCGACTTGGGTATATATGTTTCCCTTATGGTCGTAGAAAGGAACCTCGGTTGTACATACTAATAATAACTTCTTAAGTGTGTTAGGGTCAATTTTTAGTGGGGGGAGGGATGGGTTGTTAAATATGTTATTAATAATTATATCTATAGTTTTGTGAATTGGAACATTTGTGAATAAACTTTCAACGTCCAGTGAAGCGGTAATTTTATTATCTGTTTTTTTTGGGTTTGGAGTATCTGTATGAGTTCATGCGTGGATTTTACTGCGTACTTACTTGGTAAATAAGGGGTTATTAGTTGATTAAGTGTTTTTGTTAATTGGTATATAGGGGTGGGTATTTGAGAAATTATGGGACGGAGAGGGGAGTTATGTTTATGAAGTTTTACGGTACCGTATAGGTACCCAGGTTTATAATCCCCAATTATTTTGGGGAGTTTGAGGTTATCAATTACCGCATTATTGGCGGTAATAAGTTTATTTACGTGTGTCTTAAGTTTATCAGTGGGATTTCTTTTAACTTTTTTAAATTTTGAGTGATCGTCTAATATTGTTTGTAGTTTTGTAAAATAGTCATGTTTATTAAATATAACATATATATTCGTTTTATCTGCTTTTTTAATAATGATGTCTGGGTGGTTTCTGAGTTCATTAGCGGCTTTTTTTAAATTATGAGTTAAGAGTGTAGTGGATTTTTGTTTTTTATCATATCTATTTTTAATGGCTTCGGCTTTGAGTAGATCTTTAATTCCTTGTAACTTTTCAATACTTTAGACGCTCCTTTTTTTTTAAAGTGGTATGAATTAAAAATAAAAATGAAATAAAAAACAAAAATAAAATAAATATAAATAAATTAATTAATAAAAATAAAAATAAATGAATAAATAGAATAAATAAATAAAATAAAAAGTAAAGACATACTCTTTTCCTCTCTTTACACTCTATAAATACATATTCTTTTTTCACACTAACACGCCTGAAGATGATTTGAGGATATCAAATCGAAAGTACTCGCAAGGAAGATGGAACAACAAAACTACGGAAACTTCATACACCAGTTTGATCGAGGTACGAAGTTGACCATTCGGAAGATGGAAAAAATTAAAAAAAAAGATCACAAAGCAGAAACACTCCGTGCTATTCAACAACGTTTGCCTAAATGAAAACTTGCTGCCTAAATACACACAATATATATATATATATATATATATATATATAAAGAGAGAGAGAGAGACAGAGAAAAAGAGACAGATAAAGAGACAGAGACAGAGGTAGAGCAATCATTCGATGAGATAAGAAGACGTTTTAAAAAAGAATGATGTTACATTTTTATTAAAAACTCTTCGATTGCGCTTAACGATAATTACAAAATGTACGCATCCACGTTGATATTAAGGAAACAGATTCTCTTTGCTATTCGAGAAAGCGATTTAACGCGGAACGAGTTGCATATTAAAACGAAGGATTAGAATTTCACAAAGTTGAAAGTGCCCCATTTTTGGTAAAAGTTTCATATGTGTCCAATTTTTTTATCAGGCAATAAATTTTCCATTAAAGGACGGAGGGCCGTTGGAAATATGAAATTAAAAAATATAATAACAGGTATAATTAACGTGTTTTAATATTTTGAAATATGCTAAATTTTCTTTGTTAAGTGCAAAGGAATTCTTTTTTAGCCGGAAAACGCACAAACACACAAAAGCTGTACCAAGATATACATGTACATGTACATGTCTGTATTAATAAAAATATTAATATATATATATATATATATATATATATATATATATATATATATGCACATGCATGCACGCATCTTTAAAAATGCGCATAATATGCACACGTCTGTAAACATGCACATAAGTACACATCTCTAAATATGCACATACATGTACATACCAATAGTTATGCATATATACATGTGTGTGCGTATTGCTGGAAACATAAATGCTAGATGCCAATCTTCAGAAAAGGACCTGTTCGCGTTAGGAATAACAGAGCTAAGACGATATCTGAATTTCATGGTAATTTTATTTCTTTTTATCCGGTTGGCTCGTCGATTGCAAGGGGATTTATCTTAAGATTACCATAGAGGAACGTTTCGTCATATGATGACGTCGGTTTCTACCTACCTTTCTCTATCTCTTTTTATTACGTTGGACTTGCATTTCCAAACAAGTAAATCGCGAATCTTAACTAGAACACCTTACCACGTGACAATCATTAAATCATACGTAACGTGATCTGTCTAGTATCACACAACCGTAGGTGTAAGTCATAAAAGAAAAATACACTTATCGCGAAAAGTTTTATAACATTGACACTGGAATATTTTTGTCTTCTCTTTTAGAAGATGAACTAGAGATATATGGATTATGGATTCCAGTTCCATAGTCCGTGCGAAACGAACTGTCAGATCTATGATTGCAATAAGTTTGGGGGTCATCGATGTGGAGAGAGTTAGCTGAAGAAGAATATTACATTGATTCCAGGGTGTCATCAGAAGATCCAAGGAAATTAGTTTTACCGGTGTACGAGGTCCACACAATGTGGATAGATCCAAAAGGAATTGGAAACAGTATGTGTCTTAAGACATGGAAGAGTTAGGACTGACGAATGGGATAAAGCTCATTACATAAATTTTCTTAAAACTAACTTGCCTTTTCTTGATAATCTGCGAATGATAGAGAATTGTGAAGACAGCGAATGAAAGACATCACTGAAAGCAAGAAGAAGAAGAACAATATATAATCACGTAATATGGTGGTGATTTGTAATGCTGATCAATATTAGATCGAAACAAAGTGGTTTAAAGTGGGAAACAACCATTTATGGATTATAAAAACATATTCATCGTCCATCTTTCGACCATTAGTAACATCATAAAGTCACTGTACTTCTTAAAATAATTTTATGCATGAACCTTTGGATTATATTCACATTCAACCCAGAGATGCGTCCTGTCTTACTCTGAAAGATTTGCAAGTACATTCTCTCTCAAAATCTATTCTTTAGGTGCGTCGCACGAATACATTCATTTCATTTGAGCATCACACTAGGGGATACAAATGTTAATTTTGAACAGAAAAAAACATATAAATTACTGTACACATCGTAGTTTATACCATATATATATATATATATATATATATATATATATATATATATATATATGAAGATAAATGAAGGAAGAGAGATAAAGATGTGTTAATGACAAATCTATTTCATCTTCGATTGTTCAATGCAAGGTGTACTCGATAAAAACATTTTTATTTTTCTTCTCTTACAAAGTTGAGCTTTTTCTCATATTTTATATATATATATATATATATATATATATATATATATATATATATATATATATATATATATATATAAGCTAGATACATACGCGACAGTAAAAAGAAATATATTTTTGAAATCAAACTGCAAATTTTGGTTACTCAAATCTTATTCCGTGGTTGTTTTTTGTTCGTTACTTTCAAACACTGTTTCCGCCATATTTCCGGTTTAGCGAAAGGAACGACACTGTCAATAAATAAATGAAATGCACTTCAGTTCCGTTTTCGAATTGATCATTATAATACACAAATACTATAGTCTAATATATCAGTTTTGCTGTCTGAGGCAGATTAAGACACTGCCCAAGGATATAAATTACATTTTTCTTATATTTCTTATATATATTAAAAAAATGTTTAAGTGTTTTTGTTTACACCACGATAGATAGAAAGATATGAACGGAGAGACAACATTATATAAATATGTGATCAAAGGGTTTTAGCTCCTACAAGTGGAATAATCAAGCAAACATAACCAAGACCTTCAGAAAGCTGTATGTTGCTATTGAGTTGCCTCCTCAATTGGGCAGACATCGACAGAAGGTGTTCTATTGACTTGCCTCCCCACAATGGCAGAGTTAGACAAAGTTTGTTTTTAAAGTAGGAAAATCCAGCTCCCCAAATATGGGCACACTAGATGGGAAAAAAATAGAAAGTGCCCCAGTCTAGAAAGATTTATAATTCCCTAATTGAGAACAGAAAATATACATTTCTTTCGCAGTTCGAAAGCCGAACTGCATTGGATGTTTGGCATACGGAGTAAGAAAGAAACTCTTTAAGCTATTTTATGCACCTATGAATAACATGTTTCGATGGTTTCGATGGGTATTCACGCACATAGACATATTCCAAGCAATAAAACCACAGGAAGGTTTACAATTGATCAAAGTGATCATCAATAGCATTTTCCTTTTTTCTTTCAGTTAAACCTAATCAACCGAGCTGACCATTGTGTTACTATTCTAATTTTTCTTTCAATCTGAATAAATTTGAATGCAAAAAAGCATATATGCATAAATTCGTGTGCGAGTTTGACGTCATTCTTGTAGCATTTTAATTTACAATTGTTTACTCATTATTGAATATATTTCTGATGTAGGCGTAACATTTTGTTCTCAATCTCAACATATATAGACTCATATTACAAAATTAAATAAACACCCTGCTAAGAAATAATGTACACATATTTAAAATTTGAAACTTCGATATTTTAATTCAATTGACATGTTTATGATTTAGATATTAAGATATCTATTATTTATCATCAGAGTTCCAAAGGGTTTTATTGTGGGTCAACATGAATTTGGCTTTAGTCAGCATTAAACAGCCGCAAACCTTGGAATTCCACTTTCCACTGGTGAAATGTTATATGCAACTGAGAAACTACATGTTCAGCAGAGGGAAGAAAAATGAATATCACCAGTCCCAGGATCTTCTAACAGGAAGTTTCGTTTTTAATGCTAATAAGTATTTCTATCTATTTTTGTAGTATCTGTGTAATTTCACCATAAATAATATATCTAAGATACTCACGCAAAGTACTATGAAGGAAATTCAAATTTTGATGTCTTCATGAACACAGTTTGTTACATGAACACATAAATGCACAAATATAAATAATAATTATGATGCTAACTATAGAGTGTATCTGCGAGATACTTCCAAAACCAATAGACTTTTTAAATGTTAGTCTTAGCAGTGTGAAATTATAAAATCATAATTAGAGAATAAACCTCTAACACCTAAAAAAAATGCCTAGCCCCTGAAACTAAAAAAAAAAACTCAACGCAATATTAAAATAAAAAATAAAATAAAAATATAAGTTAAAGGTAAGTTAAAAATTAACGATTCAGACGTTAATTTTTAACTTACCCTGACCATGAAAGTGTGAAAATAAGCTTTTTTGATAGTTTATTATTGTTATAAAGCTTTATTTAAAAGGTTATTGAACTCTTTTGTGTGTGTAAGTTCTGTTGTTAAAAAATCAACTTCGCAATCTAGTGGGATATGACCTCGTCTCTTCGCTGCAGTCCATTTCTCACAGAAGATACATTGTTAGTTTTCCCTACTCTATTTGTATTTTCCATGATAGATGCTCGACTTGAAACATTTTTAGCATGATCTCGATCTACCAACACGAAAAAGAACTCTCCTTATTTCTTCCAATTACCTAAAATCAAACGGAACTTCCATGAACAGAGTTTTCTTCCAAGAATGTTCACTTGTTGAAAACGTTTACCGTGTGAATGTTTCCCAACAGACTAAAACATTGTTATGTTTAATTCAAACGTCAACAAATATCTGTCGAGTCGTCCTATGAATTTATTATTCTTCTAAATGCTTTCATATTATTGTTCGACATGACGCCAGAAAATTGCCACTTCCGGCTAAAAATGTGTTCAGCAGAAAGCAGTGAAATGTGATATTAAAATCTAGATCAACACATAAGAAATTATAGAAAATGAATTATTTCATTGGAAATTTTGAGTTTTATTTATAATACTAGGTGGACCCGTCCGACAGCGTTGTTCGGGAGAAATATAAAAGAATGAGTTAAAATTTGTCAATATCCGACTGAGCGCAAATAGGTCACATTTTGGAATTGTTGCAGGGTGAAAGGAGGAAGAAAGGAATGAAGGAGAAAGAAGGAGACGCGGTTGTAGGAGTCTTCCTGCCAATCCCATGGTACTGGTATTTACTCAGATTTTTTGGGGTTAAACACCTGCTCTATCTAAAATCAAAGCGGCCTACAGAGCCTTATTAAATCCAATTCACCCGTTATCTTTGTATAGAAATTCCTTTTTTTGTGAGCAAAGAAAAAAGGAAATAGAAAAAAGAAAAATGAGTATGCCTTCTGATCACTACTGAAACATAGAAATGCAATTAAGGGGCATGCAGAGCACTAATACACCATGTGTATTCGAAGAAAAATGATGATATTCACAATAGTTAATGTACTACATATTACATTGATTTCTTTGCAAATTACGTCATAATAACCTTGAATTTAAAATATCCGACTCATACTCGTAATCAGAAGTTTAACAATGTAAAAAAAAAAATTCAAATTGTTTGAGACGAATGGGATCGAATCAATTCTCTCGGTCTTGGGTCTACGCTGCTAACGTGTCGACCACGAACGCGAGTAGAAAATCTTAGGAAAATTAGGTCATCTAAACGCAGGCGACCAAATCTAAGGTCCACCAGTCGAACATTCTAGGTCATTTATATACCAAAAACATCGTTTTGCCCCCAATCTTTAGATATTACGCGTGTGAAAGGTGCATGGTTGTCTGTCGAGTATCTTGGCGTACATTAACCTAATTCGGAAGTCGAGTAGCTGAAATAATTGTAGCCACCATTTTGAATGATGAACCACTGTAATGAACTTTCTTCGTAAATTGCATTTTCTAAAAACTGGGATGAGTATAAATCCATACGTAATAGTTAGAAGTAACGTGATCCAATATTGTCGAAAATCAACGGAATTAGCACGAGTGTCCATTAAATGTGTGCGTAATGTTTTGTATTATATAGTAAATTTATAGTACACAAATAGTAAATATTAACGGACACTTTTTTGAGAAGCAGACGTTTGTTGTTATTTCCCGGTGTCGATGACGAGAGTGTCAGTACTGAAATGTTAGGGGAAAAAGTTTTTGCTACCACCTATATAGAGTATGTTTTGAGGAGAGTCGAAGATGGTGGGCTAAAAGTAATATTTAGTGTTAGCTGTAGAAAAATAATGACAAATTTACTAAACCACAATCGAGTGAATAAGCGTAATATAGTGGTGAGTTTAGTAGCCTGTGATTCATGTGGTTAGTTTCCTATTTTTTAAAAAGCTACAAGGGAAAATCGTATTCATATATTAGACAAAATTATTTCTTATAATTTAGATGTTTTCTTTTTTTACAAATATTCAAAGGAAATATTTTTAACAAAGCCCCCTCCCCATATTAAGAATGACTCTCTAAATAATAACGTATTATTTAGAAAGCCATTCTTAACATAGGGAGGGGGATTTGTTAACTATTCTGCACTTTCACCTAACAATTTAATAAACAAAAGAAAACGTGTTTTTGTCCCAAGAACGTAATATAAAAGGGACAAATTTTCGCACTTCACCGCTTTCTGCTGAATACATTTTTAGCCGGAAATGTCAATTCTCGAGCGTTATGTCGTTATACCAACCGTTCCATAATCCAACTGAAAATCTCATAAACCTTTATTATCAATGAGTGGTATTTAGCCTTAATAAGTGGTTTACCATTCGTATAGAAAATCAATTAGTATAACAAATCAATAGTCAGAGAAAGTAAAGAGTACAGCTTTATACACATAGCGTAGTACCAGAATGCGCCAATTTCGCACTCGCTCAGAGCTTACATAGAACACTTGCAGTTATTCATCCTAAACATCCCGTATGTGTTTACCGTTACAGGCATGCTCGTGCAAGAGTTACAACATATATCTTCTCTTTTTCTCTCTTACACACACACACACACACACACACACATATATATATATATATATATATATATATATATATATATATATATATATATATAATTATAAAAAGAAAAAACTATACACACATTAAGGTTGTACACATTATAACTTATTTCGACCCCTAAATTAGGTCTCCTCAGATGTATAAACAACCACGTCAAAAAACCAAATAATGAGAGAAATTGATCATCGTCATAAAAAGATAAATTCACTTTTTTGATTGGTCTATGTAAAAAAAGAAGGTAAATGTTAAAATAATCGAGGAGGGGTGACAGAAGTAAAATATTAATTTGACTATTTTTTTTATATATGCAGAAATATAAAAATATAAAAATATATATAAAAGAATTCGTTTTTACTATTTAAACAAATAAATCATCTCATTTAAAATTTCGAATGTGAGCTTTATGGGTAAAAATATATGATGAAAGATTCGAGCGTTCACGATTAAAAACTACGTTTAATTATTTACGATTAAAAATAAAAGACGAAAATGTAGGACGAAGATTTCGGTTTAGATTAGAACATATTAAAAATTTAATTTGTATAACGTCAAGATTCGAAATGATTTACACTACGGAATAAAAGTTTAGCGACATTTAAAAACGGTTTATTACAAAATGGTAAAGATTCGAGCGTTCACGATTAATTATTTACGATTAGAAATTAAAAGACGAAAATTAAGGACGAAGATTTCGATTTATATATATATATATATATATATATGAACATTCAATGAATTAAAACATTACAATTGTTCCAAGAATTAGAACATCAAGTCCAGTATGGCGTAGATCGTTTCAAAAACATTTTGGAAATACTTTATTTTATTTTATAAATAAATAAAGCTAATCCAAAACGTCTTCATCAGATCCTTAAGCGACACGTCTTACAGAAAGTCAGAGAAAAAAACTAAAAAGCTCGTTGTAGAGAAACATCCACTGACAGAGAGAGCCACGGGTTGATATGTTAGCAGCATATGAGAGGAAAGAACGCAATGGTACCCACAAACCAAAACACTGGTACATACAGAAGAAATAATCCAATATTTTCCATAAATTTATGCTTTCAAATTATGATATATATATATATATATATATATATATATATATATATATATATATATATATGGGAAAGGAAAGGATGAAGGTAATCTGACGTAATGGGAAATGAAAAAGGAAAAACCAAAAAGGATGTATTTTTTATGTGTTCATCAACGTTTCGCTTTTATTTGTAAGACTTCTTCAGGATGATAATATTAAGAAAAATGTCAGGCAAGTACGTGAAACATATTGGGTTTACATGATGGGTTGATGGGAAGAAATAGTGAAAAGCCAAAATCACCAAATACATCCACAACAAAGCTCGGCGAAGACTACTGGAAACTGCACTAATCACTGCCCCCAACACCATCAAGCAACGAAATGGCTTCTATAACCTATCGCCCTTAATAATCAAAATCATCATTACCGAACAAAAACTCCTCCCAGATCATAGATAACATCCATTTTTCTCTCAGATCTCAATTACACTCACCCACGTATCTCCGCATACACCCCCACACCCCCGACACACAGACATCTTTATTCACTATGAATCCGAACTTTCTAAATTACTCTTCCCTCACATTCTTAACATAGCAAGCCTGTCATACATTCCCACTTTTCAAAATATTTCAAATATCTCACATCAATCACAACAAATCTCCCCTCTTCCCCTCACCCATTTCACCCATACGACCACTTCCCACTCACTCTTACCCACCAAAATCACAGGGCCTCCCCCTCCTCTTTTTCCCGCACCTTCCACTTCTCTGCATACACCACCAAACCTTCCAACCTACTCATCCCTCACATTGCTGAATCAGCTACCTTGTCAAACACTCTCCCCCTCCTCTTTCCCCATCTTTCCACTTCTTCACTCACTGCCATCGACATTATTCCCGCTCATCCCCACCCCTCCACTTTTTCACTTACAACCCTCCACATTATCCCTGCTCACCCCACCCTTCCACTTTTTTCAACCCAGAACCATCAACATTTTTTCATTCCACACGACTGACCACCAAGCCCGGACGCCGTTCCCACGTCTTCCAGTAGTGGCTACTATTTCTTCCCATCAACCCATCATGTAAACCCAATATGTTTCACGTACTTGCATGACATTTTTCTTAATGTTATCATCCGGAAGAAGTCTTACAAATAAAGGCGAAACGTTGATGAACACATAAAAAATACACCCATTTTGGTTTTTCCTTTTTCATTTCCCATATATATATATATATATATATATATATATATATATATATATATATATATATATATATATATAGTCAGGTATGTGCATATATTTATAAATTTGTATGTACAGGGTATAATCCTAAAATTATTAACCGATCATCATGAATATTGTACATCAGTTAATTAATATTCCCAAAATTTCTAGTTAAAAGTTATTTAGAAGTTTAATATGGACACAACCTCACATGTGAAAATTTAAATTTGATCTATAGTCATTAGCCACTAATTAGACAAGATTTCCTCAATTTCAATTTACTACTTCAGTTTAAGCTTTTAATTGGGGCTATTTTCTAGAATGAAACTCATGTAATTGATCAATATTGGAATAAGGATTCTATACATAAGGTTTAATATCATTATATCTTTATTTTAATCTTCGTAAGTGCACATTAAATGGTACACAACTGTTCCATTCGGCAAATTAATTTTATCTGTCCCGGAACGAGTATACTAGTAAACTCTTAAGATCATAACAGAATTCGCAAATTTCTCTTTCCTCCATAGCTCACACAGTACATTTAGTTTCGTAACTCATCATAAACACATACACCGGATGCATTTTCGTACAGAACCCATAGATATGACACTTATACGTACTACCATTGTGATTTAGATTAGATCTGGTAGTAATAATATTAAATGGGTTGCTCCAGTCTCCTTAAAACATCCATATTGAAGACTCACTATTGGATGTAATTCAAGTTCATCTTTAGTACAGCATACACATATATTGTATGTGCTAGTGCGTGTTGGCTCGTAAGTTCAGGCAAAACTCATTCCTTGTCGATATGCTTCATTCGGTGCTAAATACTAATCCTATTCCATGCATGAAACACTTTCGGATAGAAACATTTCAGATAAAAATTCAATTTGCAGCTACGAATTTATCGATTATGATTTGGATTAGGGCACACGTAAAGGAAGAGAAAGCAGGCAGCCATTTCCTGCTCCAGGAAGAACCCACAAATGTGATTGCCCTAAAGGTAATAGGAATTGGACAGTTGAATGATGGTGGCTTACACTTACTCCTTATATATATATATATATATATATATATATATATAAGAACTGAAATATATATCGCGGGTTGAAGATTGTAAACAAAGAATCAATGGCGCATGTTTATTCATTTTCTCGCCTTGCGTTTATCAGACCAACTTGGTTTGAAAAACGCAAGACGAGGAAATGACAGCCGTCGTGTCCTGTTTACGCTCTAATCGTTGTTGTACATTCCCTGTTTATGAGAACAGCTACTATATATGCACATATTAAATATATATATATATATATATATATATATATATATATATATATGTATTAAGATATATACATAATATATATATATATGTATATATATATATATATATATATATATATATATATATATATATATATATTCAAATTATAAATGGATGATAAAAAATATAAAAATAATATTAGATCATATCGAGATACGATAAAGCTCAATATAGTAGATAGAATATTTGTATACGGATAATATAGTAACGAAATAGATCTAATTTGCATAGTTTACAAGTTTATTCAAGGAATGAAAATACAAAATGATCTTTGAGCCATGACTTTTCAGAAGTAACGCTCTTATCGTCAGAAGTTTTGACCAATAACAATTGAATATTAATTAATTATTAGAGGTGAATATCTTAAAATGCAAAAATTAAAAATTGTTTTGTAAAACATTACAGGGAAAAATGTCTACATATAAGTATTTAAACAGATCAAACACAATTCTAACTATGGGAAGAGAGTTGCACTAAATTTAAATGATCCAAACTGTTTAAATAGTCCAAACAAAGAAGCCGGACAATGTTCTATGTTATTCCGAAACCTTGAGTTAAATAGTATTTTATGGTCACAGATAATGC
Source organism: Sepiola atlantica (assembly GCA_963556195.1). Lineage (NCBI taxonomy): Eukaryota > Metazoa > Mollusca > Cephalopoda > Sepiida > Sepiolidae > Sepiola > Sepiola atlantica. The sequence goes on along the minus strand of OY744521.1, from coordinate 162,104,847 downwards.
CAAACATGTAAGCCCGAATACTACTTAAAAATACTCGAAGATTATATATATATATATATATGAATAATGAATAATATGGGGAAAACTTTATATAAGATGAAATAGAAAAAGAAAAAAAGAGAAAATAATTTTATATAAAACAAATTTTAAAAAAAACCGTTTTGTATGGTTTCGGAATTTACGAATAAAAAAATTCACGAATAAAAACAAAGTTCTCACATTAGCATAAAAAAAAACAAAAAAACTTTGAAGTTCCCAAGGCAGCCTTTCGTTCGACTCTCGTCAGGGGAATCGTCGGTAGAGTGATTAAAATACACGAACAACCATAAACCTGTGGTCATCCGCAAGGTGATTTGGGAAAAAGAAAAAAAAAAAAAAAAAAAAAAGGAAAAAAAAAAAAAAAAAATATATATATTCTTTACTTGCGTTTATTTATGTATATTATTTCGCATGTATACAACCTTATGCCACCTGCTTGCAACTTTATTTTACACCAGTTTATGGTTGTTCGTGTATTTTAATCACTCTACCGACGATTCCCCTGACGAGAGTCGGACGAAAGGCTGCCTTGGGAACTTCAAAGTTTTTTTTTAGTTTTGTTTATGCTAATGTGAGAACTTTGTTTTTATTCGTAAATTTTTTTATTCGTAAATTCCGAAACCATACAAAACGGTTTTTTTTAAAAATTTGTTTTATATAAAATTATTTTCTCTTTTTTTCTTTTTCTATTTCATCTTATATAAAGTTTTCCCCATATTATTCATTATTCATTTTGTAGTGTCGCACCATTTTGTCTCTTCATATATATATATATATATATATATATATATATATATATATATACTAGAAGAACCAGTACAAATCCGACAGTTGTATAGTGCTGTCGTGCATTTTATGGACGTCCAGCGGGAAGGCAGAGCCCGCGATATTATTTTACCCTCTATTTATAAAAACAGAAACATACTTTTCTAAGTAATCTGGCTCTAGTTTAAGAATATATATGGTTATTTGTGTCTATCTCTAAAACTCTTGTTGAGGTTTGTGATATATTTCCAGTCTATGGGGGTTCGGCGGGTACGAAGACCGCCACAATAAAATTGTACTATCTTTGGACGAAAAAGATACTACTCTTTGATGCTAGACCAAGGCCCAAAAGTGGATTTTTGTTCAAGTAACACGTATGTCACAACAGCGAAATCAAATGAAATAAAAAAAAACATCCTGCATCATTGCATTTTGAGGCGAGCTCATATTTTGATAAAGAAGTACAGGGTGATAACGTCCGCACGAACATGAAGTTACCGTAGTGTGTATACACACTAAAAGCCTTGAAGGTATGTTTAGATGCAATATTTATTAATAAAAATAAAATCAGAACATATTTTTTGCTGTTTTTACTTTGATCCTTTGACTAATCATTTCGCTAGTATACCTAGCTTCATCAAAGTATGAGATTGTACCAATTCTGCTTGCGCTGGTGTATTTATTAATAAAAATAAAATCAGAACATATTTCATTTTTTACTTTAGTCCTTTGACTAATCAATTTAATACACAACCGCGAGCATGCACGTCACTTTAAAGTAGAAGTTAAATTATTTTCTAATCTAATTACGAAGATTATAATATATATATATATATATATATATATATATATATATATATATATAAATAAATAAATAAATATACATATATATAATATTACTTTTATATACACATTTTAGTAAATAATATATTACTTATGTACTTTATGTGGTTACTTTAACTGACTCAATGCATACTTAATATTAATATAAAATATGGCAAGTAAGCTAGACATAAGCATTTTTTTTATTCAAGAGGAAAACATCAGGCTATTTTTTTCTGTGTAGCTTACTTACCATAACCATATTTTTATACTCTACATATGCAGGGTGTTCATAAAGTTAGTGTGCATTAATAATATTACATTTGTATTTGCGATAGAAATAATCCGTAATAAATGTTATAGCGTGTTATGTACCTAGTTTCATACGGTGTTTCAACAAGATGGAACTCCTTGTCACTTTGCTCTGCGTATTAGGAAATTCCTGATTTAGAAACTGTATAATAGATAAATCGGAAGTAGTGGACCATTTTATTAATCTCTGCGTTTACCAGATTTGACTTTATTAGATATTTCTTTATGAGGACATGTGAAACAATTGAGTAAGAAACCAAACCTAGTTCATTGGAAGATTTGAAAGCTAAGAAAACCAATCTGATTTCAGTTGTAAATCAATTGGCAAATTTTCTTTGTGAATTGCAAAATCGTATTACCATTTGTATTGCTAATTATGGAGGATATGTATAAACTTAAATATGATTTCAATAAAACCTTTACACATATACATTTTCTTCTTTCTAATCCTTTTTACAGATTATTTCTATTGCAAATACAAATAGTTATAATTCTTTTTTGAATTGCACACTGAATTTATGTACACCCTGTATCTATGGAATATTCTATAAGCATGACAACAGACTAGTAAGCATAAAGACACAAGCATATCAGTAAAGCAGAACCAAAGTATTCAGGTCTACTTATACGACCATAATTATTTACACCAAATAATTTTGGTCGTATAAATCGACTAATATCTCTTGTTTCTGCTTTAGTGATGTGTTTGTGTCGATATATTTACTAGTTTTTTGTTATGCTAATCCACCATTCCATACACTAATATTATATTTTGTCTGAAATTTTCATTTTCCCTCTAATATGTTAGTGTTGTCGATATAGTCCAAATTGCGGTAAAACCCAGAGTAACCGAAATCGTGATAGGCTGATGAATTTGCTCCTTATAATCGTATGGTGTATATTTCTTAAGATTAACAAACAAATTCCATCAAATGTTGTCCTTAATGCTTTCTGTAGTGAGTTTTTTAACTCACATTTTTCACTTAATCGTCTACTCGATATAGTCCTATGGAGTAAGACGAAATAGTCATTTTATAAGGTAAATTGTGTACGGATAAAAAGCTTATCCTATGGATATCGACTTATCAAATGCTTCTCTATTGAGATGTTGTATACAATTATACATTTCATAGAATAAAGTGGGTTCTGAAATTTCCGAAAAAATGCGCAAAAGTAAAACAAATGCATCGAAGCAAAATTTATTGTAACTTAGCAACACATTACTACGGGGCTGCTTCATTTCATACTACAACATTATAGTCCCTAAATCCAATGTCAACAAATACTTGACATAATCTGTCCCCATAAGTAACCACTCTTTGTTCATTCCAATAATTGGCACTGCTCTTATATATTATTGATCATTAAACCGATAATCCATCCATTTCATTCATATTTATCTTCGAATAGCTGTTGGCCTTGATAAGCGGTTACTTATACGTTAAGAAACAATCCTCCTAATATTTGTATATTAAAGTTATTTGCAGGATATTTACGTCATGAAGTGTTTTTATGTCATTATTTATAAATGCTCTTTGTGTGATACTGTCGTGGCTCATGAAGTCTATCTTGGAGTGTCTGTATCGTTGGGATATCCATGAAATGAATTTTATCGCCCTGGCACAGCTCCAACAGCTCCAGGGTTATGATAGTCACATTCCCCTTAATGAATGAGTAATTCCAGAGAATTAATTGTTTGTGCTTATATATGAAAGCATCGTCACTGAAAATTGAACGCTTTGTAAAGAAAACGAACAAAGCATTTTATACAAAAATATAGTTTTAATTTTTATATTTTGAAAAAACAAAGCTGTAATTTCGAAGTGAGTAGAAAGTTAATTGACGCTATGCTTTAATGCGAACAACATAAATGTCGCTAGTTATTTTCGCACCCCCTAGAGCAAAATTAGCCACGAAGTTTGGATTTTAATGTGGATAAATCCAACTCTAAAGAAAAGGGCGCCCATCTTTCTGTCGAACTTGGGAATTTGTACGGAATTTCGAAGGGAACCCTTTATTTAATCCACGGAGATAGCATGCTCATGTTCCGTCAACCATGATCGGGTAGAAGTCTTGATTAATTCCCAACTGTATTCTTAGTATCTGAGAATTGAACCTCCAACCTTCAGAAGAGTGACGTCACTTAGAACTGAATTTTACTTAGTACTTTATCCGTTTCACCACGTGTACGCAAAGAACTTTCGAGCAGATCGGATAAAGTGTTAAGTAATAATCAGTTCTAAGTGGCAATCTTCTGGAGGTTGAAGGTTCAATCCCCAATGCGAGCGATACTTAGAATACAATTGCGGATTACTTAAGACTTTTTTCTTGTCATGACAAGGAACAAGAGAATGCTCTCTCCGTGGATTAAATAAAAAGTTCTCTTATAATAAACCGTTTCTTGTCTTTAACCGTTGTCTCTTCTTGGTCCTTTTCCGGGGTATGAAACAATTCGTTTGTAGGCAACATTCCCTTAGTCGGACAGGATCACATGAAGGGACGCGGGCTGGAACAAACGGCCAGCAATGTATCTTATGGACGTTCGTGTATTTTATTTGGTTGTGATAAACGAGACATTAGACCTCCCCTAAGTAGAGAGTTATATGTAACAGTACTAACATTAATCAATGGTGTTACTTATGGGACGGTATAGAACAAAAGTTTGTCGACCCGTACGGGAAGACCATGCAAAGAATCTCTGTCCATAGAAATTCCGCCTGACGCTACGGACATAGAGAGAAAGGGGGAGTATTTGTCCTTTGTACTAGCAATACGAGTTATTACTGTGAATGTCACACAAGGAGAAACCTATGATTGGAGCTTAGTCGAGCAGCTTCCATGGAAATAACGGTACAGTACAGAAACTAACGACGTCTCTTCTGCGAGAAAGTGGGTGTAGGGAGGAGCAGAGATCATCCCCCACTAGATTTTGTCGTCGATTTTATGCTCTGTCAAGGCAGAAAAGAGTTATCTATGCAACATCTCTTCAGATGTAGCACCATTCTTCAATAAATCAAATACTGGTGACTATAGGAAAAAGGATTGATAATGACCTCTTACAAAGAAGATTCATAAAATGTTGGACTTTTCCATAAAAAGAAAGAAACAATCTATAATTACGCATTTGTTTCCTTCCGAAATAAACCAAATTTTGTGATTAATTATATTTTACATGATTCAAATAAGGTTGAATCTAGGAGAATAATAGTTAACTCCTCAATCCCTGTTATCAAAATGCCTTTACCTGAAACTAACAAAAAAAGAACATTTTTCGCAATAATATAAAATTACTGCATTATTTTAATTACAAATCAAGTAACATTTGGGATCAATAGTTGTCTTTAGAGAGTGTGCGTAGAGATAAGTATATACATGAGATAGAGAAAGAGAAAAAGGAAGAGAGGAAAAGAGTGAGAGAGAGAGGGGGAGAGAGAGGGAGAGAGAGGGAGAGAGATGGAACATAGACAGATGGGGAGATATAGAGAGATGGGGATCCATAAACAGACTTGAGAGATTGAAAGAGATAGAGAGACAGAGAGAGAGATGGAGAGACACAGAGATACATGGAGACATAGAGAGAGATGAATAGATTAGAGAAAGATGAAGAGACACAAAGAGAGAGATGAAGAGACACAAGGAGAGAGAGATAGAGATACACAAAGAAAGAGAGAGAGACACATACTCAGATAGATGAGGAGATACAGAGAGATTGAGAGACATAGAGAGAGATTGAGAAACATAGAGAGAGATACAGAGAGAGAGAGAGAGAGATGGAGATACATACAGAGAGATGGAGAGACACAGAGAGATGGAGAGACATAGAGAGATGGAGAGATGAGAGATGGAGAGATAGAGAGAGAGATGGAGAGAGAGAGAGAGATGGTCAGACATAGAAAGAGATAGAGAGACATTAAGAGAGAGGGTGAGATAGAGACACGTAGAGAGTGAGATATATATATTTAGAGAGATGAAGAGACATAGAGAGAGATGGAGACAGATAGAGAGAGATGGAGACAGATACCGACAGATGAGACACATAAATAGAGAAAGATGGAGAAACAGAGAGAAGTGAAAGTAAATTCTTGCGTATGTGAAAATATTGATTACGAAATTAGATTAGGCACATATGAAAGGAAAATACGAAAATTCGCCACCCTTACTTGCTTAAACTTATTTGTGTGATTGCCGCAAGGAATGATACGTATCCAACCCGATATTAATAGTATTAATATATTCGATATGAACATCTGTACGTTACAACGCATTTGAAAATAAGACACAAAAATCTGCGCAGTTTACCACTAAAATTAAAGGAAATAAGAATAAGATGAGTCTCTATGTTCTGGCCTTCCCATGAAGGCAAAGATGGACACAAGGTCGTTTTTATGTATAGGGATATCAAGCTCTCTAAAAGGGGCGACGCTGGATGTAAGAAACATTCAATTTGGCCCAGTCAAGAACGACTGAGCACAGAGCTTTGTTCCTAGTCCGAAAACAGCTGAATCAAATCTAAATTGGCAATGATAATCGGAAGTTGCCGAAATTACGGTGATTTTAAAAAAAAATACTTTGATATATTTGTTAATGTTGAATTACGTATCAGTTATAACTGAGTTTATACAAGATTATTTAATGTTAATTTCTCTTCAGTTAAATAAATGTCAATTATAAATTATTAAACACATTAAAAAGTGTTGAATAGAATGTAGTGCTGTATTACTACTGCGCTAAAAAAAATGACGAAACATTTATATATGAAAATAAAATTATAAACTTTTATTATCGGTGGCGATGAGAGACGGTGGGTTGTTAGGAAGAAATGCATACACAGCAATTTGACAGTTGAGTCTTCTCGGGTCCAAATCGCCAACCGACTTCCGATGTCAATTTCGGGTTGTTATTATATAACAATTTGTGACTACCTGAATCGCCGCCGTGGGACGGAATTTTTAATGTAACCACGCCCCCAGAGAGTTGTTTCAATGAATGACAACTCAACATATTTGTTTTTCCTCTCACAGTGCGACTCGATTGCAACCGCATGTATTTCTTGCCAAATGACCTTTCACACGTCCAACATTTATCTTATCTTTTGACAATCGACCATGTTTATATTTTTTCTTCCCATGCAGCTGGTCACTAGTGCCATGAAAATTATTTTATTCAAATAACCTGGCTATTTATCATCGTTGAATTAAAAAAAAATGCACCGTCATCTCATCAACAAAGAGAAACATACAAGGTGTTGCAGAAAAATCCGGCACTAGACAAAAAGTAAACGAAATAGCAGGAGTTACTGAAGAGCATGGAGAATCCATGAGTGGACGAGATCACCGTAGGACGTCCCTATGTTTTCTATCAGGTCTCCGCTCCTGTACAAAAAGCCAAGACGACCCAGGCGTGGCTGTTCAAGAACGTTCGTAACCACTGTCGCCAGACTTGTGGCAGCCCTTTTCACATGACTTCACCTCTCTTGACTATTACTTCTGCAGCCAGACCAACAAGCACGCATACAACTCGGTCGACTCTTTGAAAGCTACCATCGTTGAAGCGTTCGCCACTATAGACAAGTACATGGTCGTCAAAGCGTGACTCATTTCACGCTCGCATTGAGATGGTCGTCTCCGCTGACGGCAGTTCCATCGAAAATAATGTCTGTTGCTTAATAAACTGTCGGGTCTCTGCATATACAACTTTTGTTTTTATGGCGTATTTCGTTTTATTATAGTGAAGATTCGTATTTTTCTGCGGCACCTTGTATTTTTATTTTAAAACTGTTATCATATAATCTTCCGTTTATTCAGTGCGCCGACGTTACTTCCTCACCTCGTTTCATATTGTTTATGCTCGTCTTAATATTAAAGTATAAAAGAGATACACCCGTATTAGATCTATTATCATACTAAAGCTGAGTTAAAGGACATTTGCTCCCTTAAAGCTTTTTCGTATATATTTTAATCACACAAAATACATACCAAATTATTCCGTAGGTTTAAATAATTTAGCAATAATTCAAACCTGATCAAGTGACCCATCTCTTGCTAGGTTTGCATCTATCACTTTCACCCTCATCACTTGATGTTATCTAACTTCGCAGCGTAATAAACAAAAACGAATCTCACAAGGTGTAGTAATATTACTTAACCCATAGCTGTCGAGAAAAAGAGTGGGAGATATAGCAAGCAGCACCTAATTTTGGATGTTGTCTTTACTTTTGACATTTTTATCTGGCTTTGCTAACTTACTTTCTCCTAATTCAAACAATATAACTCCAACTCAATGGGTGACACAAGGGGTGAAATGTATTCTCTCTCTCTCTGTGTCTCTATCTCTCTCTCCTTCATATATATATATATATATATATATATATATATATATATATATATATATATATATATATATAATAATAATGGTAATAATCCAGGTAAAAAATATCCACAGGGTGGTAATCCAGAGAATTTTAACCGGGTTTATAAAAAGTGCTCAATATCAAAATAGAGCTTTATATATGACTAGCGGGGCTACCCGGCGTTGCTCGGGGTCATAAAAACATATAATTGAAGAAAAATCGTGTGTGTAACATCTTTATATACAAACTTCTATTTCTCCCCCCCCTTTCTCTATAGCCGTCTCTTTATCTTTCTACCTTCCCTGGTCGCCCCATTTCACCGCTACTTTCTAATTTTGCCTTTTGCGAAAGCTGTTTCTTCCCCACCATTTCTCCTACGTTGGCCAGGGCAATAGTATGACATATTTCTATAAAAAGTAACACCTCTATCTGCGCCTTCTATATAGGTACTTATCTCCGCCCCTGTGTTCATACTATATACGTATCTATCATCACCCCGGTGCGCATACTCTATACGTACCTATCGCCGCCCCAGTGCACATACTATATACGTACCTATCGCCGCCCCAGTGCAGATACTATTTAAGTACCTATCGCCGCCTCGGTGGGAATGCTAAATAGTAATTATCGCTGCCCCGGTGTGCATGCTACATAAGTACCTATCGCTGCCCTAGTGCGAATAATTAATATGTACGTATTGCCGCTTTGGTGCGAATGCTAAATACGTACCTATCGCCGCTTTGGTGCGAATGCTAAATACGTACCTATCGCCGGCCCGGTGCGAATGCTAAATACGTACCTAAAGCCGCCCCGGTGCGAATGCGAAATACATACCTTTCTCCGTTCCGGTGCATGTGCTATATACGTACCAATCGCCGCCCCGGTGCGCATGCTATATACGTACCTATCGCCACCCCGGTGCGCGTGCTATATATGTACTGATCGCCGCCGCAGAGCGCATGCTATGTACGTACTTATTGCTGCCCATGTGTACATGCTATATACGTAGCTATCGCCACCCCTGAATTCTGAATACGTACCTATAGCCGCCCAGGTGTGGAAGCTAAATAGGTACTAATCGCTGCCCCATTGTGAATACTAAATACATACCTATCGCCGCCCCAGTGTGAATTCTAAATACGTACCTATCGCCGCCCCGGTGTGAATTCTAAATACGTACCTATCGCCGCCCCGGGTCGGAAGCTAAATACGTACATATCGCCACCCTGGTGCGAATGCTAAATACATACCTATCGCTGCCCCGGTGTTAATGCTAAATACATACCTATCGCCGCCCCGGTGTAAATGCTAAATACGTACCTATCACCACCCCGGTGTATATGCTAAATACATACATATCGCCGCCCCAGTGTGAATGCTAAATACATACCTATCGCCGCCCCGGTGTGAATGCTAAATACGTACCTATCGCCGCCCCGGTGTGAATTTTAAATACGTACCTTTCGCCGCCCCGGTGCGCGTGCTATATACGTACCTATCGCCGCCCCGGTGTGAATTTTTAATACGTACCTTTCGCCGCCCCGGTGCGCGTGCTATATACGTACCTATCAGCGCCCCGGTGCCCGTGCTATATATGAACCGATCGCTGCCCCAGTGCACATGCTAAATACATGCCTATCACCGCCCCGGTGCGCATACTATATACATACTTATTGTCGCCCATGTGCACATGCTATATACGTACCTATCGCCACCACTGAATGCTAAATAAGTACCTATCTCCGCCCAGGAGTGAATGCTAAATACGTACATATTGCCGCCCCGGTGTGCATACACCATATGTACCTATCACTGCCCCAGTGTGAATACTAAATATGTACATATCGCCGCCCCGGTGCGAATGCTGAATACGTACCTATCGCAACCCTAGGGCGAATGCTAAATACGTAACTATCGCCACACCTATACACTACTATATACGTACCTATGCCACCCCAGTGCACATGCTATATATAAACCTATCGCCGGCCTGATGCGCATAATATATTCGTACCTATCGCGGCTCTGGTGTGCATACTACATACTTACCTATCTCTGCAAGGATGCACATACTATATATGTACCTATCCCAGCCCAGTTCGCACACGTAAGAACTCATATTAGTGCACCCCTGTCGTGTTAGAAAAACAAAAGTGTTCATTCATGTATTGTCACTATCATAAATATAAATAAAAATTTTTTTGCCTCCCCCCCACGAAAATTTTTTTCCCATCCTCCCACATACTTAGAAATATTTTTAATTTAAAAGAAATAAAAAAGATAAGAAAATTTTTTGACCCGCCCCAAAAATTTTATGTTCCCCTCATACATAGAAATATTTTTAGTTTAAAAAAAGAAAAAAAATTTTTTTTAGCCCCCCGCCCCGAAAATTTTTTTTTTCATCCTGCCCCATACATATAAATATTTTCAATGAAAAAGATCAAAGAAAAGGAAAAAAATGTTGCCCCCCCCCCAATTTTTTTTTACACTCCCGGTGCGCATGCTATATTCGTACTTATGGCATCCCATGTGCACATGCTATATACGTTCCTATCGCCACCGCTGAATGCTAAATACGTACCTATTGCTGCCGTGGTGCAAATGCTAAATAGGTACCTATCGCCGCCCCGGTGCGAATGGTAAATACGTTTATATCGCCGCTAAAAATTTTCACGACCCCCCAATCTCTCCAGGCCCTCCAACTTTTTTTTACTCTCGCCCAACCCTGAGTAATATTTTTAGTTCCAAAAATAAAAAAATAAAAAATTTGGCCCGACCTATAAAAAGTTTGTCCTGACCCCTAAAAATTTCCCCGACACCCCCAATCTCTCCAGGCCCCCCCCCCAACAATTTTTTTTACTCTCGCCCAGCCTGAGTAATATTTTTAGTTCAAAAAATAAATAAATTTGGTCCGACCATTTAAAAGTTTGTCCTGACCCCTGAAAATTTCTCCGACCCCCCCAATCTCTCCAGCCCCCCTCAATTTCTTTTACTCTCCCAAACATGAGAAATATTTTGAGTTCAAAGAAAAAAAAAAAATTTTGCCTGACCCCTAAAAAGTGCGGCCTGACCCTTAAAATTTTCCACGACCCCCTAATCCTTCCAGCCCCCACCCCGAACTTTTTTCATTCTCCCACAACCCTGAGAAATATTTTAAGTTAAAAAAAAAAAAAAAATTTGGCCTGACCCCTAAAAAATTTGGCCTGACCCCTAAAATTTTCCCCGACCTCCTAATCTCTCCAGCCCCCCCGCCCCAACTTTTTTTCACTGTCCCACAACCCTGAGAAATATTTTAAGTTATAAAAAAAGAAGAAAAAAAAAAATTTGGCCCGACCCCTCAAAAATTTGGCCTGACCCCTAAAATTGTCCCCGACCCCCTAATCTCTCCAGCCCTCCCTAACTTTTTCTTTCTGTGTCCCACAACCCTGAGAAATATTTTAAGTTCAAAAAAAAAAAAAAAAATTTGGCCTGACCCCTACAATTTGGGCCAGACCCCTAAAATTTTCCCCGAACCCCTAATCTCTCCAGCCCCCCCCTCCAACTTTTTTTTCACCTTCCCACAACCCTGATGAATATTTTAAGTTCAAAATAGAAGAAAAAAAATTTAGCCGGACCCCTATAAAATTTGGCCTGACCCATAAATTTTCCCCGACCCCCTAATCTCTCCAGCCCTCCCTAACTTTTTCTTTCTGTGTCCCACAACCCTGAGAAATATTTTAAGTTCAAAAAAAAAAAAAAAAAATTTGGCCTGACCCCTACAATTTGGGCCAGACCCCTAAAATTTTCCCTGAACCCCTAATCTCTCCAGCCCCCCCACCAATTTTTTTTTCAGTGTCCCACAACCCTGATAAATATTTTAAGTTCAAAAAAATAAAAATTAAAAATTTGGCCTGACCCCTAAAAAATTTGTCCTGACCCCTAAAATTTAATTGTGTTTTTAAACGTGAGTTAACGCACTTCCTTAGCTATCCTCTAAAAAATAAATTGCATTAAAAAACATTAATTGGTTTATGAACTTGAGGTATTACGTAATTAAATTACAATATGACTCAGCAATTTCAAATTACTATAAAATATAATGAAAAATAAATGAAAACCCCCCCTCGATGATGAAATATTCCCCATGGATCCCTAAGGGCTGGGTTAATAGATTCGAGAATACTCTCATCATCTTACTCTGTGAATTTTACATAAGAATACACTTTTATATGTTATGTATATATTCTCTAACCTTGTTTTAAACACCTTAATTGTGTTTTTAAACGTGAGTTAACGCACTTCCTTAGCTACCCTCTAAAAAAAAAATTCATTAAAAAACATTAATTGGTTTATGAACTTGAGGAATTACGTAATTAAATTACAATATGACTCAGCAATTTCAAATTACTATAAAATATAATGATAAATAAATGAAAAGCCCCCCCCCCCCCCGATGAAATATTCCCCATGGACCCCTAAGGGCTGGGTTAATAGATTCGAGAATACTCTCAACATCTTACTCTGTGAATTTTACATAAGAATACACTTTTATATGTTATGTATATATTCTCTAACCTTGTTTTAAACACCTTAATTGTGTTTTTAAACGTGAGTTAACGCACTTCCTTAGCTATCCTCTAAAAAATAAATTTCATTAAAAAACATTAATTGGTTTATGAACTTGAGGTATTACATAATTAAATTACAATATGACTCAGCAATTTCAAATTACTATCAAATATAATGAAAAATAAATGAAAAGCCCCCCCCCCCCGATGAAATATTCCCCATGGACCCCTAAGGGCTGGGTTAATAGATTCGAGAATACTCTCATCATCTTACTCTGTGAATTTTACATAAGAATACACTTTTATATGTTATGTATATATTCTCTAACCTTGTTTTAAACACCTTAATTGTGTGTTTTAAACGTGAGTTAACGCACTTCCTTAGCTATCCTCTAAAAAATAAATTGCATTAAAAAACATTAATTGGTTTATGAACTTGAGGTATTACGTAATTAAATTACAATATGACTCAGCAATTTCAAATTACTATAAAATATAATGAAAAATAAATGAACCCCCCCCCCGATGAAATATTCCCCATGGACCCCTAACGGCTAGGTTAATAGATTCGAGAATACTCTCATCATCTTACTCTGTGAATTTTACATAAGAATACACTTTTTTATGTTATGTATATATTCTCTAACCTTGTTTTAAACACCTTAATTGTGTGTTTTAAACGTGAGTTAACGCACTTCCTTAGCTATCCTCTAAAAAATAAATTTCATTAAAAAACATTAATTGGTTTATGAACTTGAGGTATTACGTAATTAAATATGACTCAACAATTTCAAATTACTATAAAATATCATCAAAAATAAATGAAAAGCCCCCCCCCCCCCGATGAAATATAAATGCACATTGGTCTTTATTATAGATAAATATAAATGCACATTGGTCTTTATTATAGATACAAGTAAATGCACATTGGTCTTTATTATAGATACAAATAAATGCACATTGGTCTTTATTATAGATACAAATAAATGCACATTGGTCTTTATTATAGATTTTCTTAATATCCCCCCCCCCCAAGAAAAAAATTGGCCTGAGGCGCTCACACCGGCGAATGCCGTCACCCCCCTCCCAATTTGGCATGAAAGGAGGAGGTAATGCCTATCATGATAACGGAAGGGAGGGGGAGGAATATTAGCGTCTATTAAAAGGTTGTAGTGTGAGTGAATTTCTTCCTGACACTTTTCATTATTTTTCAAATTATCTGCCACTCTCTGACGTCATGATGACCTGATATAACCGGACACAATTTAGAGCAAGACCGGGTACATCCGGCAAGGGATTATGGGACAGGTGCGGATGTGATTGAGCAACCCTTGTTTCACTACACACTCTTAACGTAGGATTCCTATGTTGTTATTGATGCATCCGGACAGAAGTTATTGGATGATCTGATAGAACCGGACACAATTTAGGGCAAGACCGGGTACATCCGGCAAGGGATTATGGGATGTTTACAGTGACTCTGCATTTTTATCGGATTAGTACACAAATACATTAGAGTAATTTACTCCTCTCCAGGAGTTAGACACAAGGCCAGTTTTTATCCTACTCCCACCAGTAAGATGTGACCCAAGCTCGGGTCGGAAAGTGGGGGTTGAAAAGCCAGCGCCCGAGAGGTTAGATTATTTCGAATATGTTAAAAAAATGGCGTATAAAAGCTATGTTGAATTAGAGAAAAACGGCCTAGAGGAGTCTAAAAAATTTTGTTGATATTTAAAACTCATGTAATAATTTGTTAAATAGTATTGTACAATGTTTGTTGAAAGAAAATCATAGTTATTATTACTTGTTAATTTATTAATGTAATTTGAACAGTGTATAGTGGATAGGCCGCTGTACTGCAGTAGATTTGTTATAAATAATCCAGTAAATCGCATAAAACTTTTTAAGCTCAACGTTCTCGTTGTCGGCCTTTTGGCTAAGATCAGAGTGTAGTATCTGTTCTCAGATAAAACATTCTCGTTTTCCCAAAGACCAGGCTTTCCGCTACCGGGCCCGTTGGCTAGGTTTAAAGCGTTTTCTTGCCCCCTTTTGGGGCTTTTTTCACTTTTTTCCTCCCCCTTTTGGGGATTTTTTCTCTTTTTTTTTATGATCTTTCTAGTTCCTCCCCCGTTGGGGAGGCAGCTCCCACTTGGTTTTAGAGCTAATTTCTCACTTTTCTCTATCTAGTTCCAGCTCCCACTTGGTTTTAGAGCTAAGTTTTTTTTTTTTTTGTTTTTTTTCACTTTTCTCTTTCTTGTAGCCACTTTTTTGGCAATTAATATTAATTAATTCTTTTTTCAGAGTCTGACTGCTTGTCCCAACTTAAGCAGCCGGCAGGTTCGGGGAAGACTCACGTGCCTTTTGGCAACGGTCTCCCTGATTCCGAATCGGCGGGTTGTGGTCGGCAGACAGACACAGATTGAGATGGAGGCCACCTTGGTCTCAAAAGCCAGAGCTGTCTTGGCTAAAGACAGCGAGAGGGGTGTGGCCGCGAAGGGCGCCCCAGTTGCGAGTTCGGTGAGTGTTGCGTCGAGCGACACTCCAGTCCGGTCGAGGGGAGACACGCTCGAGTGCTCCCCAGGAGGTGTTGCCCCGCAGGGCACCTCTGGAGCTTTGTTGGGGAGTGTCGTGCCGTGCGATACTCCAGTTCGGTCGGGGGGAGACACGCTCGAGTGCTCCCCAGGAGGTGTTGCCCCGCAGGGCACCTCTGGAGCTTTGTTGGGGAGTGTCGTGCCGTGCGATACTCCAGTTCGGTCGGGGGGAGACACGCTCGAGTGCTCCCCAGGAGGTGTTGCCACGCAGGGCACCTCTTCATCGCGACGAGGGAGTGTCGCGTCGAGCGACAATCCATCGTTGTCGGATTTCCTTTTGGAAATGGAGACGCCAGCGGTTCCAAGAGTATTGGTGTCTCCGGAAGTTTTCTTCCAAGGGTATGATGATACCCCTTTTCATAAAAGTAAACTAACGAAAAGCCAGTCGTGGGACTTAAAGGTGGCGGAACAAAACTACCGCCCAGGTTTATTTGTAGGGTGCTCCTCAGGGAATGAAAGTCTATCAGGGGGAGAGGGCCCAAGTAAACCAGCTCACAGACCGGAAAGGAGGAAGGGGATCGCGGCTAATGAACCATGGCCAAGGCTGTCCAACTCTGGTTCGCGGATCCCCAATAAAAAGAAGATCGAGGTAACGGCTTCCGCTAAACCCACTAGTTCAGTGTGGGGGCCCAAACAGCAGAAGACTCCTGAACATTATAGGAGAGTGTTCGAGGAAAAATACAAGGAGTTCACTGAAGGAAACACAGTGAAGCTGCCTCCAGGAACGCTGGAAAATTTGAGGAAGAGGATCATCTCCTTCGTAACTTTGGACGCAAAGGCGAATGGGTTGGTAGGAGTCCTGAAGGAGAGAGTCATGGAAGCACTGGTGGGCTTGAAGATCCCAGCTTCCTATATCCTCAGGAAAAGCTTTGCAATGTGGGACGTGCTGCTCCCAACCCAGGAGGTAGCAGAAAAGCTAGCAATGGGCGGAGACGTAGTCTGGAAGGGCATGAAATTAAGACCCGAATATATGGAAAGGAGAAGCGCGTCAGTTTCGGTTCTCGGCGTCCCATGCTGCATCGACTCCGACCATCTGGGAGCGATAATGTCGCAGTATGGCGACGTCGAGGAGGTGGTGCCGACTCGCGGAATGCATGGTATTCTGACAGGAGAATACAGGCTGAAGATGAGGGTCAACCGGCAGGGGTTTCAGGCGATTCCAGCACAGTTAAAATGCGAATCCTGGTCTATGTCGATCATCGTGGAGGGAAGAAGGCCACATTGCTGGCGCTGTCAGACGCCAGGGCATGTGGCAAAGGACTGCCCCCAAAGAATAACAGCAAAGCCCCCAGCGGCTGTTCCCCAAAAAGCGCCAGCAGTGTCGGCATCATCGTCAGCAGCAGTAGACAAGGAGTCCACAGAGAAGGGGAGGAAGCCCACCCCGACCCCTATACCAACCAAGGGGAGACCGATGCCTGCAGCTTTGAAAAGGAAGCTGACAGCACTCTCATCAGAATCGGAGGAAGATGGAAAGGAGGTGGAAGCAGCAATGGAGCCCCCCAAAAGAAAGGACCCAAAAGCAAAAAAAGTCCGGGAGTAAGCGAGAGAGGAGGAAAACACTAAATCTTTAGCCCCCTCCGAGTCAATGGAACAGGAAAGTGTTCCTCTCAAGTTTTACACTCCCTTAAACAGCCCTCGGGATAGGTCCCCAGTGTCGGCGAGACAGAGGGAAGAGGAGGCTCCCATCCCAGTAGCGCCGCCGGCCTCTGAACCAGGAGGAGCTGCTGAGGGAGTCATGCCAGAGGTCGTTCCAGGAAGAAAGCAAGAGGTCTTTCCAGAAGTCGTCCCGGTACCACCTCCTCCTACGCCAGTGAGACGAGAGAAGACTAGGAGGTTCCCCTTTCTGCCGGGGGTAAGGATCTGTGAGGCGGATTCATTAAAGGTCCAATCAGACCTCAATGGAAGGCAGAGGCGATATATTAAGCAGCTGGAGAGCTTCACCCACGTAGGAGGAAAACAGGTGCAAGACCCCCGAAATTTTAAAAATGCACCCAAAATTATAACGTTTGTGAGGCAGGAAACCGGGAACGGGAGGGAGAAAGCATTATGGAGAATGCTTAGGGCGGCCAAGGACGCAATCCCGGAGCAACCCCTTATAGAAGAGGAGCACCCTTCATTTAAGGAAATTAAGTCCAAATGTAGTGGGAGGGTCCCCATTTATGTTCACCCCTCATTTTTTCGGGCTTTAAAATTAACTTTCCCCGTGGACGTGGGAGGCTTGGCACGAGACGGACGGATTTCGTCCGAACTGCTGACCGGCAGTCTCGGTCAGACCTTCGGCGTCCTCACTCCCGAGGACTTTAGCCCCGTGTGTGACACTAATTGATGGGGACCACAAATTTAAACTTGGCTTGTTGGAATGTGAGGGGCATGAGATCCCGAAGCAGGGCTGCTCGCGTGCTGAGGGATCTCGTGGCCCGTGAGGTAGATGTAGCTGCGATTGAAGAGACCCACTTCGATTCGTATGGGGATTGTGATGTGCTGACTGACGACTATGACGTCTACTCAGCATATGGCGATGCTCATAGTTGTGGCATCTCTTTGTTAGTGAGACGCACCCTGCCTGCGGCGGTGAGCGTTGTTCATGCGGATGCGGTGGGACGACTGGTCGTGGTCGATGTTGCCGTTGAAAACAGCAAGTTTCGGATCGTTGCGGTTTATGCGCCCAACATTGCTGGCGAGAGGGTTTCCTTTTTTCGACGGTTGGAGGCGTTCCTCAAGGGTCCGGAGCGAGTAGTTTTAATGGGGGACTGGAATGCCATCCTAGACCCCAAGATAGATAAGGTCGGTGGGAATAGAGGGTCGGCGAGGTGGGAAAGCAGTCTGTCTGACCTGATGGCCTCATGCGATCTTGTCGACAGATTTCGCGTTGATCACCCAGGGCGGGAGATGTGGACGTGGCATACTAGCGCGGCCTTCTGTCCGAGTACTTACTTGGACAGAATGTTAGTTAGAAGAGGCGACGTAGATTTCATATCTTGTCCCACGTTCACTTGGTTAGGACATTCGGACCATAAATTGGTTACGGCCCGGTTGAACTTAAGTGATAGGCCTAGGTTGGCTGGGTACTGGAAGTTTAATACCTCCTTACTGGAGATACGAGACTTCCGGGAACAGCTAACGTTACTACTCCAGCGGGGATTAGTGGGGGTGGTTATCGGGAGTAGGTACTGGGTTAAAACTAAGGCTCAGGTTTGAAACTTTTGCGTCCGCTACAGCCAGCGCCTCGCTCAAAATAGGGCTAGGACGCAAAAGCAAGTAGAGGATAAGATGACCCGGGCGGTGGCTGGGGGGGATCCCCTAGAGATAGCATTAATTACGGGGGACCTCAATCGCTTGGCTAGCGAGCGATATGAAGGTCAAGTAGTTAGAGCTAGATTAAAGAAAGTCTCTAACGAAGCCGTGAACGTTGACGCTGTTGAGCGTAAGGCTGCTTTACGTCGTGGTTCGGATGGGTACATTCGGAAGGTGAAAAACCTGGAAGGACATACCCTGGTATCGTCTCGTGAGATCTGTGAGGGGTTCCGTGAGCATTTGGAGGAACGCTTCACCCAACTGCCCAGACTCCGCGGCCAGGAGTTTGACAGCTATTTGGCTGACTCGCCCCGCCTCGAGGCGGCTCGAGCAGCTGGCTGTGATGGCAGGATTACGGAGGGCGAGATCGTTACTGCGTTGAAGCAGGTCGGCTTGAACAAATCTCCGGGACTCGATGGTCTGCCGTACGAAATGTATTTGAGGCTGTCGCCCATGTTTGTCCCAATTCTGAAGGATGTGTTTAACCACTGGTTTGTTCAGGAGTCAATCCCTGGACAGGTAACCAAAGGAGTGGTCACATTACTGAAGAAGAGGGACCAACCTGGTGGGGGAAATTTAGACGACTACAGGCCCATAACTCTGCTAAACACAGAGTTAAAGATTTTGGCCCGCGTTCTTGCGAACCGCCTGCAGGTTGTTATCGGTGATTTGATCAAGCCTGAGCAGAACTTTGCTGTGAAGGGGAGGTCGATTCAGAACAACTTGCATTTGATTCGCATGATCATAGAGGGGACAGAAGACGACGCTGAAGCCGCGCTGATCAATTTAGATCAGTCCAAGGCTTTCGATAGGGTCGACCATGGTTTCCTGAAAGCTGTTTTAGCGGCTGCCGGTTTTGGTCCGGACTTCCGCAGGTGGATCTCTATTCTGTATGACTCGTCGACGGCAGTGGTGCAAGTCAATGGAAAGAGGTCGGAATCGTTCGTTGTTTCTCGGTCGGTACGTCAGGGTTGTCCGCTGTCGCCCCTGCTCTACATCCTGGCGTTGGAACCCTTCCTTCGCAAATTAAGGGATGAGGCGACAACACCAGTCCTGCGCGGGATCGCTATCCCTCCTCGCAAAGCGCGAGTCAGGGTTTCCGCGTTTGCCGATGATGTCACCGTTTTCGTGTCGAGCCGTACTGACATTCGAACGGTGATTAAGGCGCTCGCTCGGTACGAAGAAGTGACAGGGGCCATAGTCAACCGCAGCAAGTCGAACGGCCTGCGGTTGGGTGCCTGGAGCGGAGAGACCGCTCTTCCAGGTGACTTCAGCTGGTCGGATGGCCCGGTTCGAATCCTCGGCGTGTGGTTCGGGCCGGGCCTCCAGCTGGAAAAGAACTGGTCGGAAGTACAGACAAAGGTCGAATCGTCGGTCCGGGCTTGGATTCGAAGGAAGCTTTCCTTAAAGGGCAGAGCGGAGGCGTGCGCCACTTACGTCTTTCCTCTCATCCTTTACCGGCTGTCTGTACTACCACTGCCTGCGGCCCGCCTTATCGCTTTCACGCGCTTACTCTTCTCGCTTCTTTGGAAGGGCCGGAAAGCGTACGTCCGCAGACAGGTCTGTACTCAAGTTCCGAGTGTGGGAGGCTTGGGGATGCCTGACTTGGCAAGTCATCGACATGCCGAGAGACTGGCTTTCCTGAGTCGGACTTTGATGGAAGACACTCCGTGGGTCCCTGCGGTCGGGAGCGCCTTTCCCAACCTCATACCCGACCTCTCGGTCGAAGGACGACGTAGGCCGAGAGGGGAGCCCTTGTTCTTCGCCGAATGCCGGGCCGCGCTTAGAGCGTTGCCGGGGTCCAGTAACCTTGCCCGGTCTAGGAAGAGACTATATCGGGATCTAGTGGAGGGTACCGCTTCGGACCCACTTGAGGAGCGGCTTGGATTGTCGAGGGAGGAGGCCCACTCCCAGTGGAATTGGGCGCCAGGCCAGAGTTATCTCAACAATTCTGAGTATTCTCTGACCTGGCGACTGGTTCGGAACGCACTGCCCCTCTATGGCAGATTATGCAGAGATGGTTTAAGGGACGTCCCCTTATGCCCGCGCTGTGAAGACAACGAAGAAGAAACGGCCGAGCACGCCTTCTTCACCTGCAGCAAACTTCGACATCTCTGGGGATACGTCAGGGAGGTGACGGCCCGCATCGACGCCGAGCAGCCGATGGTCCTGGATGTAGCATCTGTCATCAACAACGCAGCACCGCCGTGGTCTGGGGAGAAACGAATGGTGTTTCTAGCCATCCTAGCCGTAGCAAGACTAGTGACGTGGGTTACACGTCTTAATGAGGTTCATGGGGTTGGATCTGTTTCGGATCGGGATCTGGTAGTTTACTTTAAACACCAACTTAAAGTGAAGATCAGATGCGATTGGAAACGATTACATCGCATGGATTTCGATAGGAGATGGGTGCATGACACTAGTTTGTGCATCCGACGAGGCGCCAAGTTTGAGTTCGTGTTCCCTCCATAGTTATGGCACACGCGGTACTGGGTTCTACGGAACCCACCCCTGTAGAGTTTTTTGGATTTATTTAAAAAAACTGGTAACCTCTTAAACTAGTAGGAATGAAAGTTATCCTGTCCCTATTTTATTTTTGCCGGCACTAGAGAGCTTCCAGAGATTCCCACTTCCACTGTTTTATTTTGTTCCCGGTCTTTTGAAACCCTTGGCATTACTATCTTGGAAGACGCCATCCACCCCATGATCCCATTCCCGATGAATTTATTTTTTGAACACTCCTCTCTTAAAGTTCCCACTCCCACTTAGTGACCGACCCGCTTGTTTTCGGTCTCGTGCCGGAAAACAGTGGGCGGTCTAACACTTAGTCATGAGGGAAAGCCGGGCCATACTAACTTTTTTACCATTTTATTTCGTTCTTTATTTTTCTTTCTTTTTGGGTGTTTTTAATATTTTTTCCCACTCCCACGATAATTCTTTTTTACATCGATGTTTTTTGGGGATATTTTAAGTAGGGATCAACCCACAGAGTGAATGCGGTATTTTGGTGCAAGAATCTAGTTTGGAGTCAGCAAATGTTCTTTTTTATGTTGTTTGTAAAATTTTGTGAAATAAAAAACATTGAACAGCTTGTCTCACTTATCCCCGACCCCCCCTCCTCCTACATAACGGGCACTATGCCTAAGGTCTGGTGAGTTCCCAAGGTTTGTAAAATCTTCATCTGTAGATAAAGATGAGGGTTGTCCGAAGGAACTCACCTGCCTAAATAAATCGGCCTTTTGGCTAAGATCAAAGTGTAGTATCTGTTCTCGGCATCTTTGCCTTGAGATCAAGTGTATTATCTAGTCCTATCCGATAGGAGTCGATCTTACACTCTCGAATCAAAAATCAGATTATCATTTTATTTTTTAATCCCTTTTCCTTTGGTGCACTTCCTCTCCCCTAAAGTACGGCTGATCGCGCCCACGGTAGGGATCTCTCTCACGCCGACTAATACTCAAACTCCCCAAAATTTCGCCTGAGGCGCTCATACCGCGAATGCCGACATTCCCCCATCCCCAGATTTGGCCTGAGGCGCTCATACCGGCGAATGCCGACATTCCTCCTCCCCAAATTCGGCCTGAATGCCGACGCTCCCACTCCCCAAATTTCGCCTGAGGCGCTCATACCGGCGAATGCCGACATTCCCCCTCCCCAGATTTGGCCTAAGGCGCTCATACCGGCGAATGCCGACATACCCCCTCCCCAGATTTGGCCTGAGGCGCGCATACCGGCGAATGCCGACATTCCCCCTCCCCAAATTTCGCCTGAGGCGCTCATACCGGCGATGGCGACATTCCCCCTCCTCAGAATTGGCCTTAGGCGCTCACACCGGTGAATGCCGACACTCCCCCTCCCACAAATTTTCCCTTAGGCGTCCCACCGGTGTATGCTGATACCCCCCACCCCTCCCCCAAATTTCACCTGAAGCGCTCACACCGGCGAATGCCGACACCCCCCCCCCAAAGGAGGAGGTAATGCCTATCATGATAACAGAACGGCCATAGGGAGGGGGGGGGAATATTAGCGTCTATTAATAATCAAGAAAGAAAGTGTGGGAGTGAGCGGGAAAAAAGAAAGAAAGAAAAAAATGGTTGTAATGTGAGTGAATTTCTTCCTGCCACTCTCTGACGTCAGGGTACCCACACATACTTCGTCCGGTGGCAGGGTACACACACATACTTCGTCCGGTCGCATGGTACCCACACATACTTCGTCCGATCGCAGGGTACCCACACATACTTCGTCCAGTCGCAGGGTACCCACAAATACTTTGTTAGGTCGCAGGGTAACCACACATACTTCGTCCGGTCGCAGGGTACCCACACATACCTTTTCCCGGCGCAGGGTACCCACACATTCTTCTTGCGGTCGCAGGGTACCCACACATACTTCGTCCGGTGGCAGGGTACCCACACATACTTCGTCCAGTCGAAGGGTACCCACACATACTTCGTCCAGTCGAAGGGTACCCACACATACTTCGTCAGGTCGAAGGGTACCCACACATACTTTTTCCGGTCGCAGGGTACCCACACATACTTCTGTCCGGGCGCAGGGTACCAACACATACTTCGTCAGGTCGCAGGGTACCCACACATACTTCGTCCGGTCGCATGGTACCCACACATACTTCGTCCGGTCGCAGGGTACCCACACATACCTTTTCCCGGCGCAGGGTACCCACACATTCTTCTTGCGGTCGCAGGGTACCCACACATACTTCGTCCGGTGGCAGGGTACCCACACATACTTCGTCCAGTCGCAGGGTACCCACAGATACTTCGTCAAGTCGAAGGGTACCCACACATACTTCGTCAGGTCGAAGGGTACCCACACATACTTTTTCCGGTCGCAGGGTACCCACACATACTTCGTCCGGTCGTAGGGTACTCACACATACTTTTTCCGGGCGCAGGGTACCCACAGATACTTCGTCAGGTCGAAGGGTACCCACACATACTTCGTCAGGTCGAAGGGTACCCACCCATACTTTTTCTGGGCGCAGGGTACCCACACATACTTTTTCCGGGCGCAGGGTACCCACACATACTTTTTGGGGTCGCAGGGTACACACACATACTTTGTCCTGTCGCAGGGTACCCACACATACTTCGTCAGGTCGAAGGGTACCCACTAATACTTCTCAAAAAAGGAGGAGGTAATGCATGGGATGAGTGCATCATGACAACGGAACCGATACTACCCTACCTCTACACTTCTCAAAAAAGGAGGAGATAATGCATGGGATGAGGGCATCATGACAACGGAACCGATACGACCCTACCTCAACACTTCTCAAAAAAGGAGGAGATAATGCTTGGGATGAGTGCATCATGACAACGGAACCGATACGACCCTACCTCAACACTCCTCAAAAAAGGAGGAGATAATGCATGGGAATAGTGCATCATGACAACGGAACCGATACGACCCTACCTCAACACTTCTCAAAAAAGGAGGAGATAATGCATGGGATGAGGGCATCATGACAACGGAACCGATACGACCCTACCTCAACACTTCTCAAAAAAGGAGGAGATAATGCATGGGATGAGGGCATCATGACAACGGAACCGATACGACCCTACCTCAACACTTCTCAAAAAAGGAGGAGATAATGCATGGGATGAGTGCATCATGACAACGGAACCGATACGACCCTACCTCAACACTTCTCAAAAAAGGAGGAGATAATGCATGGGATGAGTGCATCATGACAACGGAACCGATACGACTCTACCTCAACACTTCTCAAAAAAGGAGGAGATAATGCATGGGATGAGTGCATCATGACAACGGAACGGATACGACCCTACCTCAACACTTCTCAAAAAAGGAGGAGATAATGCATGGGATGAGTGCATCATGACAACGGAACCGATACGACCCTACCTCAACACTTCTCAAAAAAGGAGGAGATAATGCATGGGATGAGTGCATCATGACAACAGAACCGATACGACCCTACCTCAACACTTCTCAAAAAAGGAGGAGATAATGCATGGGAATAGTGCATCATGACAACGGACCCGATACGACCCTACCTCAACACTTCTCAAAAAAGGAGGAGATAATGCATGGGAATCGTGCATCATGACAACGGAACCGATACGACCCTACCTCAACATTTCTAAAAAAAGGAGGAGATAATGCATGGGATGAGGGCATCATGACAACGGAACCGATACGACCCTACCTCAACATTTCTCAAAAAAGGAAGAGATAATGCATGGGATCAGTGCATCATGACAACGGAACCGATACTACCCTACCTCAACACTTCTCAAGAAAGGAGGAGGTAATGCTCACACCGGCGAATACCGTAACCCCCCCCAATTTGGCCTGAAAGGAGGAGGTAATTCCTATCATGATAACAACAGAACGGCCACAGGGAGGGAGGGGGGGGAATATTAGCGTCTATTAATAATTATGAAAGAAAGTGTGAGAGGGAAAAAAAACTGCCACTCTCTGACGTCAGATGACCTGATATAACCGGACACAATTTAGAGCAAGACCGGGTACATCCGGCAAGGGATTATGGGACAGGTGCGGATGTGATTGAGCAACCCTTGTTTCACTACACACTCTTAACGTATGATTCTTATGTTGTTATTGATGCAACCGGACAGAAGTTATTGGATGATCTGATAGAACCGGACACAATTTAGGGCAAGACCGGGTACATCTGGCAAGGGATTATGGGATGTTTACAATGACTCTGCATTTTTATCGGATTAGTACATAAATACATTAGATTATTTCGAATTTAGTACATATTAACGTGTAAAAAGTCGTGTAAAATACGAAAAAACTGCTACCTTTTGTCGGAAAGTGGTCCGGTTGACTGTCAGCGAGTGAATCGTTATTTGCGATTTTGAGATATTATGATCCCAGGATATGTACGGTGCTGAAGATATAAACTTTTTGACATGTCGTCGCGTAGTTTTTGAGGAGAAGCTTCACATACAGACATACAGACATACATACATACATATAGACAACTGCCCTTTATATAAGAGATAATTTTTATTTACACAGACATGTACAAAATCTGCGACACTGGCATGTCGATGTTATCGATCAACAGTTTCTATAAACTGAGATCTCATCAGGCAGAGTTAGAATCCGATCTCAACCTCAGATCATATTTGGTCTGAGGTTGAGATCGGATTCTAACCCTGCCTGATGAGATCTCAGTTTATAGTAACTGTTGATCGATAACATCGACATGCCAGTGTCGCAGATTTTGTACATGTTTGTGTAAATAAAAATCATCATACATATATATATATATATATATATATATATATATATGAATAAAGTTACATGTTTATATATATGTATGTACAGGATTTACCCCTAAACTAATTAACAAATTATTATGAATTTTAGAACACAGTTGCTAGGAATGAAATGTCTAAATGTGGGTTATATTTAGTTTTATGCAAAGGGTACGGAAGCCCTTCGTGAAAATTAAGATATCTTCTTTTGGAAATTCTAACAATAAGTATTAGATATCGGTTAATAAATATTCTTCCAATTTCAGTTTATTTGGAGCATTCTAAACAGTTTTTAGGATGCATTATATGAGGACAAACTCCCATTTTAAAATGCAAGTACATCGGATTTGCATTAAGTTTGATCACTAGTCATTAGAAACTATATAAACAAGATTCTCTGATTTTCAATTTCGTTTTAAGAAGCCCTAAGCTGAAGCCTAAAATTTTAAACATTTTCTAAAATAAAAATAAAAACATATAATAGATTTTGATCCGAATATATATATATATATATATATATATATATATATATATATATGTATTAAAGTATGAGAACTAATAGAGTATAATTTACGCACAATAACTGACAGAAATAACACAAATGTGTTTCTTACGTTGCGACCGTTGCTGACTTTTCGTATTTCATGTTTGTATATACCTAACCCAATTCTATAATGCGTTCACGTTCACCCACTTTTTGTTTAACTTGATCCACGTGTGTATCCTACATGCAAATAATCAATATCATATCATTCCATCAAAAGCATACATATGTGCCGATGTTATCGATTTCTTTTTTTCTGAACGCGAAAATGCAAAATAAATTAAATAGCAACGTTTTAACATACAGGTAATATTTCAAGATAAATCTCTTCTTTGAAAGTAGATGTAAAACGCGTGGCCGGTTTTTTCTAGAGAAACACTCCGATCATAATTCTCACTTCTACATTCAAAGAAGAGATTAACCTGGAAATATTGGATATTACTCATTAATAGCTATACACTTATCACATCTATTTATATGTATAAACTTCTTATTACTTCTATTTGAAATACATACACTGCTACACGTAAGCTACAACATAATTCATATAGATCTAATTTTTTTCCAATGTGAGATCTACCTAAGATGTATCACATATAGTGCGCACTCTCATTATAAGTATAGTAATTGATTATATATATATATATATATATATATATATATATATATATATATATATATATATATATATACACACACATATATATATATATATAAGTTATGAGAATACAAATTGTGAAGAGTGTAATGTCTATTAAATCATCAATTGTTCCAAACAAGAGGTTTTATATAAATAATTATTTTATTATTCCTTTCCTTAAACCATGGCTTTTCCAAGATGAAATCTTATTGTCAGAGGCTTTTGCAAACCGTCGCCTCTTCCATCAAGACGGATCTTCTGTGCCATATTCTGGAACCGCCTCATTACAACTGCTAATGGGTTTCTTCTCTCCACGGCAATAGTTGTTATCTTCAATTATAAACATCTGATTTTTATACGACTCTGGCTGCCAAAACTGAATCCGAAAACAGGACAAGATTTTACCATACACCAGAACCTTCGAATCTGATCTTACGAACTCTTCTTGTATTCCTAAAGGTACATTTTTGTCCACATCTTCTACATTCTTTTATTTCATTTTACATACTTTTATTTTAATACGTTTTCAAATATTAACATGATAGCAAATATTCCTTTAACAACTTTTCTCTCTAATCTCCTGGTACGATAAGAGTTCATTTTTGAAAAGACATGGTTTAAGAAATGAACAATAAAATAATTATTTTATAAGAAAACCCTTGTCTTGAAAAAAAAAAGTGTTTTTTTAACATAGTTCACCCCAAACAAGGTAGACTGCCACTATAGACGTAAGGGGCTACTGAGAAAAAGGGTGAGAGTTTTTTGGGGGGATCAACCTAAATTGGGAGCTGCACAGCGAGTGTCAGTTTACATTAGTTTTGAATTTCTGCATGTCAGTAACGTCAGGAAAACAAGGAGCAGGGAGGGGTTCCAGAGTCCAGCAGCACGAGGAAAGAAGCTTTTGGAGTAGAAAGCTCTTCGGCATCTGGGGACCTCCACAGGGAATGGATGATATTTGGCAGATTGTCGGGTTGGTCTAGTGAATTTACGCCGTAAGGGTACCAGAGCAGTAAGCTCATGAAAGTACAATCCATTGAAGTACTTGTAAAACAGACACAAGGAAGCCACATTGCGGCGATGTGACAGGGGCTGGAGCTTGGTGGATAATGAGGGACCTATCAAGTCGACAACTCTTTCTGGACCTTGTCTAGGAGAGAGAGACTAGTGGATGATGCCCCAGCCCAGATGTGGCAACAATACTCCATGCATAGGCGGATGGTGGCTTTGTATAATACAGGATAATGTCAGGCGTGAGGAGTTTACTAGCACGGTAGAGGGAGCCCACCTTCTTTGCTGCAGCCTTGGAAATGTCTTCAATGTATTTGTTCACATTCATGTTACCTGTGACGGTTATTCCGAGGAGTTTGAATGATGAACTCTCAGGTAGGGTGTTATTTGCCATGACAATCGGTGGTTGAAGAGGTTTCAGCATTTATGTCATGTTGCCTAGATGAACGGTCATCGAGGACAACCATGGATCTTTCTTTTGGTTAAGAAAGATCTAATTATATTACGTAATTGCCCAGTAATACCGTATGAGCGTATTTTCAGGAGAAGCCCTTTATGCCATACCTTGTCAAAGGCCTTGGATATATCAAGCGCTACTGCCCTAGATTCACCTGCCTTGTCGAGTGTATCATACATGCGTTCAGAGATGACCGTTAGGATGTCTGCAGTAGATCGTGCTTGTCTAAATCCATACTGGCAGTCAGAAAGAAGTTTAGCATTAACTAAGTTCCGGACTATCGCGAGATTGATTAATGATTCAAAGATTTTAGCAAAAATCGGGAGTAGACTGATTGGGCGGCAGTTCTGAGGATCGGTTATATTTCCAGAATTCTTGTAGACTGGTACCACAAGTGTAATTTTCCAGCTATTGGGGAAGCAAGATTCCGCTAGGCATTTATTGTAGAGTTCGGAAAGGACAGGGGCCAGTTCAGCAGAGCATTTTTTCATTACTCTTTACACTTTTTATTCTCATCAATTACCTACTTATACTATCTCTCTATCTCGTATATCGAGCATTAACTTTTTCATTACAGGTTATACTTTAAAGATATATTTCATATATTCATTTTACTTTTTCCATATATATATATATATATATATATATATATATATATATATATATATATATATATATATATATATATATATATATATATATATATATATATATATATATATATATATATATATTTAATTTCAAAACGTTCCAAGAGTTCAACATTAAATTATCTGTGGGTTTGAATCTTCAACACTGACGATTCCATTAGGATGAAACGTATACGTATGAAGATAATAATTAACAATATTTATTATTAAATAATTATTTATAGCTCCCTTTTGGATTGTCACCTTTAAGATATATTAAATAAAGCGTCTAATCTAAACAAAATGCAAAGTTCCTGTCCATGTAATCTGTTGAACACTGTTAGGACGGCTGACTATAATGTCCGTTTAAATGCCATAAATACGGTTTCTTGCTTGGCTTGCCGCATAGCTTATGAAGTTAGCCTTTTGGTTAAAGCTCTCGGATTTGAATTAAAAGTGATTCGGGTCCGAGGGTTCGAATGGTGCGACCGGCTGAACAGTTATCTTCCACACTGACGATTCAATTAAAATTAAACATATACGTATGTGGATAATAATTAAAACATATTCATTATTGAATAATTATCCATCCATCCATCCATCCATCCATCCATCCATCCATCCATACATACATACATACATACATACATACATACAAACGAGGGATTTAAAAAAGGGGGTGAAAAGAGAGAGTACAGAAAATAAAATAGCGTTATGGTATATGTACAATGGAGGATGAATCTTGGAGACTGATCACATCTAGTCTTAATAGACATTCCCTTTGCTTGCAAAGGAAGGGGCGTTGAAAACGAATGTGGATCGTCTCCAAGATTTTGAGATGGTATAATCATGCTATGTTATTTTGAATATTTTGTCGGAGTTTACTTGTCGGGTGAAGTATCCTCATGTCAAGTTGTCCTGACAAATCCTAGTACAGAGAGATCGAAGACACTCGAGGATGTCTAGTAGGTAATTCAAACTTGTGTGTGTGTACGAGAAAATAAAACAAAATGAAATATATAAGTCTGTGGCTATTTTGTTGATTAGTTGGTTTGTGATTAAGAACAAAGTATATATATATATATATATATATATATATATATATATATATATATATACACATATAAACAGTTTTTCATGGTAAACAACTGATGATCCCTTAAAATAGTGTTAGAAACTAACTAATATAATAACTGTAAAAAATAAATTGACTTACACGAGTGATTTTCCACTGGAAGACTTGAGACTATAAGTTTTTTTATTTTTTATTTTTTTTTAATATATTTTTTTTATATAGTTTTAATGGTTGAGAAACTTCCGAGACTATATATATATATATATATATATATATATATATATATATATTACTTGAGTTAGATCTCAGAAATCAAGAGGCCACTTCCTAGAACTAACACTTGATTTCTATATGAGATACATACAAGTGTTCAATTAAATTTCCTCTTTTATTTCGCAAACGTTGAATTGGTAAAGCAGTGAAAAACATCAATTTTCCTTTCCTCAATTGACCACTTTTATGTTATAGTTTATCTTTATTTCGTTCTATTCTTTGTCTTGTAGGACCAAATTTCATCCGATCTGGTTTTGGTATTGAGCTAAATGTAGTTACTAGTAGTAAGATCACTAAAAGAAATTGCATCATTTCTTTGTATGAGCCAGTGTGCAGCCATTTCGGAGGAATTTTATTTAGGCATCAACTACGATGGTTTGTTTAATATTATGGTCTAGGTTTATTTGTAAGATATAATATCCTCACGTAATGTTGTCCTGACAAACCCTGTACAGAGAGACAGAATACACTCGAGCATAGTGTCTAGTAGGCATTGCAACTCTCTCTTGTTGGCATTCAAATATATATATATATGTGTATATGTATCTGCAGATATAAAGTGTGTGGCTTTTTGTTGTGAATTAGTTAAAGAATCATGTAAAGTTTTATGTATCTCAGTAATTCATACATACACACACACATACATATATATATATATATATATAGTCATCCACATACAGACTGTTTCGCTGTTTCACAGCTCATCAGTGCGGCTAGACAAGTTAGTGCCTCAAGCCGGGATCGAAACGCAACCGTCGAGCTGACAGTCGGCGCTGTTAACCCCCACGCCATCATATCACTAGGAGAATACCCGTCCTATGACGTGTAAAATTACTTCTCCAAACAGATTAAAATCAAAATATGCTGCTGCTAAACCTTATACCGAAAAACCTTATTCTAATTTTTATCAACATCTATAACATGATTTTGATTCTGAAAAATATATAAAGTCTATCGCCTAAACCTCAGGGGTATTAGTAAGAAATTGAAATTCAGGGAATTTTGCTTAATTGGTTTTGAATGACATAATCATAGTCAATGAAAATCATTAATATTTGAAATTTCAAATGAGAGGTTGTGCCATTATTATGTAATCTACAACCCTTTAAAATACTCAACTTAAATTTGATATCCTATTGTTAAAATTTCACAAAAAATCAGTGGTATCTGAATTTTCACAAAGGGCTTCTACCACCTCTCAATCCTCTTTGCAAAAAACTAAATATAACCCACATTTGGACCTTTTATGCATAGCAGTTGTGTGCCAAAATTCATAATGATCGGTTAGCTTTAGAATGAATCCTTTACATACAAATATATAAACATGTAAACATACGTAACTTTATAATGAAAGAGTCTAGCGTAGACCAAGATTAGAAAAGAAAAGTTTAAAAATAAATTAAATCGATTGCAACAGATTTGTTAAAACGAAATTTCCAACAAATGATTTGAAATGCCGATTTTATGATATTTCAAATTTATAAAACAGAAAACAAAGAACAAAACAAGGCAAAAGTTATTCTTCTTTGACGCCATATCAACCCTCTTTTGAATAATTTATGGCTGAATTCAATAATTTTGGTAATAGCATTTATGATTCAAATTCTTTATATCTTACAAACATTTGTCTATGATGTTTAACAGTCATTCATAATATCAATAAATGTGTGTATTGTCGGCCGCAATTACATATAATAAACATAGCTGATTTTAGTTAACTACGAGATTGGACTGACAGGTTCTGCTACACCACGTCATAATGTATCGACAATTAATGACAGCTGGGGATTTACTTCTTACACTCCCATTGGCATCACCATCGGATATAATTTCCTTTGATGAAAGTTATAAGACAACAATTGTTTAATGAACAAAGGTATAGGAGTATTGAACACTTTAGTGCTTCATAGCCAGCAGCCCCACTCTTGGATCTAGGCCAATAGCATCACCAGGTGGATACGTACCAGCCAGTTTCGGCGCCTTATCCTCGACTGATAACACTGGAATGGCGGCGCCCCTCTACGTTGGACTTGTTATTAATTGATCTAGTGCTGACTATTGCCTTTTCGTTACATATGTTATCGCCCCTGTTGTTATGTTGACGTTTTTTAACGTATACAATTATAGAATATACTTCTTTATTTATGAGTAGATTTCTTGATCTTTTTCATTAATTTCCAATGAACTATATCAATATAACAATTCCGTATTGATCTACTGCAAGTTCATACGATGGCAAGTAATTGAAAAGTTGATAAATCACATAGACGTCAAGTTGTCACTAAAAAAATGGACCGGATGACGATTTCTGCTAGGATCATGTGATTCAAAATACAAAGGAGGATTAAATGTTGCCTTCTGTAAAAATGGAAAGACAAAGGATTGATTACCAGCTTTGAAGCGCGTGTACCTTCGCATGGTGGGCACTCGATTTTTAGTGGAGAAAATAACTTGTGTTCGTACTTAGATTTTTTTTATAGCTGGTCTTCATTTGCATATGAGGAGATAAACTACTTTAAGAAGGAAGAATTTGGGAAAACAGGCAGTTTGATTTTTTACAGTTAAGAGAAAATATTGGAGTTGAAATTGATCGGTATGTGTTTGTTGCGGTGTTGTTGAAGAGGAGGCCCTTTAATTTCATTACTAGATTTCAGATTATTTAATTGATCTAACGGTTAACATTTTAGAATATTAAAGTTTTACGGGCTGGGCCTATGAAAAGTTTCAAGAATAACTTCAAATATATTTTCCAAAACTGTGTTACCCAAAATATTTTAAATTTAAGATCACGTGTCCTATAACCGTTTCCTCGAATTATTTTCATAACATGATTATTTCTCTCTCATCTTTACATACTTTATTCGTGAATTAATTTTTGAAGACATTTTTGTAACATCAACTAGTCTATCTATATGTTCACCCATTTAGTACTGGCCAGACTACTCAATGTTACTTAATTTCAGTAATTGTTTCGAGAACTGGTGTATGAACGAATATATAAGTTCCCAAATAAATATTAACGTAATACGTTAATTTGACGTAAATATTTAAATTTTCATTTATTTGTATCTTGTAATGTTTTAAATTATGGATGTCAGAGAAATATGGAACAATTTATTGGAAGCTGCAGTTGTATCATGGTTACACAACTTGAAACACAGCAGTAGATTGACGTTCAATACAAGCGGAATATCTTTGAAATTTCACGGTTGCTTTAGTAATTTACTCATAATATAAGGGGCATTATCTATGTGTGTATGCCTGTCAGTCACAATTAAAAAAAACTATCTTAACTTCTTTTAGAAATCGAAAATATTGCATAAATACTAAATTTCCAACAAATAAAGCGCATGCCATGACCTGAAATCGAACCATAAGTTTGCGATCTGCAATCTGATGTTCTACGAACTGAGCTATTTAAATTTTCTTCTAAATATATATTAAAACATCATCATAAAAATAATTATAGTTTTGACGTGATGTCGTATATTTCAAAACATGATTCCAAACATAAGCAATAATAAAATAAATAAATGAATAGTTAAACATCATCAATAGAGTTGGAAATTCTTTTAATTGCCCCAAGCAATGTATTTTAGCTTTAATTGCGTATTGGCGTTAAAAAATATTTAATATATTATATATATTAGAATTTACGCTCGTGTATATATATATATATATATATATATATATATATATATATATATATATATATATATATATATATATATATATATATATATATATATATGCTAGACAACTGTCAAGGCCGAAAGAGATTTCTATCAATATAATTAATTGTAAGAAACTTTTCTTTAGAAATAATACATTTAAGGTTTAGTAAAATTAAGAACAATTGTTGTTCTTCAGTTTTTTACTGAAGAAGAACATTTTTCAGATAAATATTTTTTTAAATAATTAAAACGATTATGCCCCTTTATTGGAAGTTTTAAGAATTCAACTATTTTTTATAATAAATCTCTTTTTATTCTAGTAATACTTGTCAGCTGAATACTTTTACATAACATAAACGAAGTTCGACCATTTAATTTATTAATTCAAATAATTTAAATCTCAAGGACTCGTCGCGTAACGAATAAAGTGCTAAGTATTAATCAGTTCTAAGTGACAATCTTCTGGAGGTTGAAGTTTCAAACCATCAGAGCTCGCGATACTAAGAATATGATTACGAATTACTTAAGACTTCTACCCAGTCATGGCTGACAGAACGAGAGCAAGCTACCCCCGTAGACTAAATAAACGTTCCCGTTTGAAAATCCCAAGTTCGACAGAAAAATAGTCGGAGGTTACATCGGCCTAAACGCTGTGAGAATAAACCCCAGATGAGAATAGTAGTCCGAATAATACAAATGTAAATCTCATTGAAATAAATTGTTTTTCTTCTTACCGTAAAATAATTGTCAGTTATGTATTATTTAAATAAATATACATATGTCACATTTTTTATTTATTTATTTAAAATTTTAACAATTAGATTGTATCAAAATTAGAATAAAAAATTAAAAGAATAGGTTTTCAAAACTGGGTAGCTCGAAGTGATGACAGAATTCGATTTAAACAAATTGATTTAAAATTAGTAATGTCTCAAATGTTTAACTTAGCGACACCTATTAATTTAAAATTCATTTCGCGATATCGGTCGATATCATTTGATATAAATTGGTCGTGGAAGGTAATAAAGTACATACATACGGAAATAAGCGTTTCATTTATACAGATAATAGTCACCTCAGATAATGGGACGAACAGGTAAAAAAGACAAATTTGCAAAATCGAATGATTAAAGGGTTATTCCATGATGGACCGGTTCTATATGGTAGCGAGCATTGTATGTCAGTTAGCTGAAAAATTTGGAATAACTCATCGTTCATAAGCAACCACTCCCCAAAACTGAACTAGTATTTCCTAACGAACACGTTGTTTGAACGGATGAAAATGTCATACCAAGGACAGTTATTCTACCAATGCTTGTAACCTCACCATTTTTCAGTATATAACATCGTGACAAACCGTGGTTGATACTAATTTGCTATAACGGTTTTCATTGTATATCAAAAAGACGAAACAGTTTTGCTGCTGCTTATCTAATTACATTACCTAACAATCTTAGTAGGCCTTCGCCCTCGGAAGAGGAATGAGTGCATGGACCGAGGTATTCATTGTCCATATTTTTATACACACAGAAGCTGTACTCCTTAAATGGGAATGAACAGGTGTGTTCGATGTAACTTAAAGCGCTCCAGTTGTTAGAGAGTGCGAAGGAAACTCTCAAGCTACGGTTGAAAATGGCTCCGTTGTGCCTCATTCGGTGACAGATAGTCTGCCACACTAGAAAGAACATCTTGTCACTTCTTGCTACGTTGTGTGTTGAGGTTTCTTTTATCCATTTCGATTACAACAGTTCTTAACTCTACATAGCATATTTTAGAGTTCACAACGGTATCTATTAGGTCAAGCACGAACCGCTCGATGGTGTAAAGGTGAGAAAATACTCTCTAAATGTTTATGTTACATTTTGAGGTGGTAGTGTATTTGTATGTGGGATATCCTTTCATACACATGTTAGTCAACCCATTCCGCTACACGTTAAAGTAAATGTACCAGAAAACTTACATGCTACTCTATCTCGAAGAACATTACCTATCCAGTGCCACATTTTTATGCAGTATGTGGTCTCTTATTATTTACCTGAAGGTTCTTGCGCGGGGAGTCCAGTTAAGTATGGGTTGAGTCCAGTGGCAAAATTTACAAGATTACTGGTGACAATGTCAGGATAAGCAGAACAAGTTTTATTTCGTTTTATTCCTCTCTCAAGTCTAATCTAGTCTACTCTACTATTTAATTCATGGATAGGAATATAAGTATCAACATATTTCCCAAGAGTATGAGTTAAGTGATTCAATAAGACTAACAAAATTTGAACCCACGTCTGTAACAACTACATCACGCTACTTTCATATAGCGTCTTTTTACATACTACTGATGAGAACATCTAGGGAGATGAAAACTTGTCATCGATACTAGTTGAATCAGATAAATCTAAAGTAGGGCCCAGAGACAAGAAAGTGAGGCCTGAAAACCCCAATCACTCCAGGGAGAACATAACTGATCAACAATTTTTGCGCACATAATTTGTGTATAAAATGAACTGTATACATGTAGACAATCAAATATACATGTTTGTTTAAAACTTCATACTCTAATTTTGGATGTTTACGAATTTTTAATTTCGCTCTTGTTAGTTCTTCTCTGTGCACATTTATCATAGCATAGCAGTCTATAAGAATAGCTACTGCAATCTTTATTCTAATTAGTAGAATGGGATTTCCATCATGCCTCAACTTTCGTTATCATAAATGAGTCGATTCTTTTTATATATTTATATCGATGTAAGGAGCGTAATCAGTGGATCATCAGCGTAAAGAACTGATAGTTTATCGCTTTGC
The DNA here is from genome assembly GCA_963556195.1 of Sepiola atlantica. Taxonomy (NCBI): domain Eukaryota; kingdom Metazoa; phylum Mollusca; class Cephalopoda; order Sepiida; family Sepiolidae; genus Sepiola; species Sepiola atlantica. Next base: position 162,067,752 of record OY744521.1, on the reverse strand, counting down.
CATCATTACACATTAACTGATGAACGTACAGGAGAAACTATCAGGCTATACTACGCTCTTCAGACTTCGATCTACATGATCTTTTTCGTCACTGACCTTCAGCTTTCTCCTTATGAATATGGCAACTAATATATATATATATATATATATATATATATATATATATATATATATATATATATATATATATATATGGAAAATTAATTTTTTTATATATATTCATCAAGGTTTGAAAATACGTGGTGCGTCTATGGCATGAACATTTCTTTTTCGAGCGAACAGACAAATCAGTCATCGTCAGAAAGTCTTCAAATAACAACGAAACGTTGATGAATATATACACAATTTTACTTACTCTATTTTACATTACGTTGGATTATTATCATCGATATATATATATATATATATATACATATATATGTATATATATATATATCAATTAAGTATGTATATATGTTTATATATTCACTCTAAAACTAATTATTTGATCAAAATTAGTATTAAAGCACAGCTGCTGAGCGTAAAGGGTTTAAATGTAAGCTATATTTAGATTCATTTAGTTTCATGCAACGGCGGTAGAAAGTGGGTGATAGTCCTTCGTGAAAATTCAGATATGATTTTTGAAATTTCAACACGAGGTAGTAAACATAATAAATAATATATTCCCCAAATCTCAGTTTCTTTAGGGTATTTTAAAGGGGTTTTAGTGAGCATAATATGGAAACAACCTCCAATTTAAGCATTCAAATATATCAGATTTGCATTGTATTTCATCCATAGACAATTAAAAAAGACTCTCCGAATTTACATTTCTTCTGAAATCATACATTTTAGATATTTTCTAGAATTACAATCATGTAATGGATTTTGATTAAAATAAGAATAATTATTCTAGACATAAGGTTTAGTTTCATTTTTATTTCTGTAAGCTGTCATAAAAGTGGAGCAAACTGTTCGTTTTTATTAATGTATCTAATTTTACGCGTCCTTTGATAGGTATACTTCTAATATATATATATATATATATATATATATATATATATATATATATATATATATATATATATATTAAAGCAAGGAAGCAGAATATTATCCGCTTAAAGTGTTATTACCGTAGTTAATTGAAATCTGCATAGTTAGCTTACGATGATTCACGCTTGCGCGTCCTCAGATTTGAATATCGCTTCGATTTTTATATCATTCGGTACACCTGAACCTATTCGAAATTCATATTTTACAACTCTATTTAATGCCGTAGAAATCCATGAAAAAACTTTTGAAAAGAAAAAAAAAAATTCATCTCACATAAAAAAGAGTAAAATTTTTTTTTTCAATAAATGTGGGACTCAAATTATGATTCCCCGTTCTTCCTCGCAGCAGGGATGAAATGAGGAAACTATTTTAAAACCACCATAGCTTGATACTTGAATGCATTGCAGAAATAACAGAGGACGTTCTAAGTTCTTTCTTTACTTTGCGAATTTAATTTTAAATTAGCTAACGTTGGTTTTAAAAGAAATGTCAGTAGAAGACTCGGGTCTAAAGATGGCGCTAATCGCTAAAAAAAATCAGTGGATAAAAAAGGGGAAGTAACTCCATTTTTCTTTTTCCATCGTATTTTTTAATTCTTGATTCGCGTTTTTTTTTACCCTCCAAAACGTTATTTCCGATTCTTTCTTTATTTCCGTTTACCTTTATATTTCTCTTGGCTTTTTAGTTACTTCTTGCCCGTTTATTAATTTTCCCATTCATCTTTAATTTTTGCTTGACTATTTTATCGCTATCTTACGATCTCTCATCCCAATATCTAAGACTAGCACGGTAACCAGAGTTGCCCGGGGAAATCGATAACAAAATAGAAGAGTACAAAAGTGTGTAACATCTTTCTATACCATCTATATCCCCATCTCTCAGCCCGGCCCTACGACTCCCTTATTTCTAGTCAAGACGGATTTTACCCTCTTCCAATCAAGGAGACAATCGATACTATACTCTGATCCAAGCCCAAAGGTCAAGAAAGTGAATTTTAGTTCGTTTCAGACCAAAGGTCGATGAAAAGAAATCGTTCTAAATGTTGACTTATTGTTTCAGGTGACCTCCAGAAGTATGAATATTAAAAAAGATGCCTATATTCTGTCCGAGGCAACGCTGAAAATAATATATCATCTTTGAAAGTGTATTGTGTAGTTTTTGACTTTTAGCTGTACACACACAGACACGCCTGGTCTTTATATAATAGATGGTGTGTGATTACTCTAATGGGTACCGACGCCGGCTATAAAATCGATTATGCTGAGTGAAATTGCTTGCGGATGAAGTATTGCAATTTATTCACTCATACCGCCGGTAAAGGCATGAACCCTAATTCCCTATTGATAAAATGGTAAATTATACTCACTATAAAAATGAGATTAGAGGCCTTTTGTTAAACAGCCTCGCTACTAATAAAAATGAGTTTTGCAAAAAATAATCTTCGGCATTCATGACCAGTGCGTTCACATGCCCATGACATACTATTGTAAGTCATGTCTAAACATGCGTCAGGTTTACGCCAGATTTTAGATTTTTTGTTATACTATAAAAAATGCACAATAAACGCCACAGTAAAACGCATTGTGGAATGATGGATAGCTATTTGTAGCGAGCAGGATAAATGTAAGAATACGCCATTGAAATATTTACCAAAGCAGATGATTTCAAGTACGATGTCAAAACATGAAACTACTGAATTTAATTTCACGCGACGTAGAACTACAATCAACGCTTCCAAGGATGTGGAATTTATTGTTATTGCAACCGGAAATTCGTATATCTCTATTCAGAGAGATTTCATTTTCATGCATGATGATGCTCCATGTCAGCAGTGTAAAATCTTCCTGTACGCCAAAACAAACTGACAACACTTTATTGTCCTAGAAGTAATCCATATCTTAACTACTGATGGGACGATTCCAATATTATTTCCGATTCCGATACGATTACCGATTCTGTTCTAATTTTCTGATTGCGATACAATTATCGATTCCGATTCTTATTAAATTTCTACATATTTAGTTATAGAGCTGTTGTTTATTTCATTAAAAACGTGTAATGATCGCATATATTTTCGCAAAAGTAAAAATACATTTGTTGTGTGGTGTACATTACACGACTGGACCATTACAACTATTTATCCTCACATCTTTTCTCCGTAATTGATTGAAAATAGTGAGGGAAATAATGATTTATTTCTCTTTTAATAAAAAGCTGATTTTCAACAGTTCGTTGTAAGCTGACAAAATGTTATTTGAAGTTTTTCATAAAAAATTAAATATAGTCGATAAGAACCTCTTTTAGTAAAAAAAAAAATAAATTAAAAAATAGACTAGTAAGTAACTTATTTAATAAATTAAAATACTGCAAAGAGAAAAGAAAGCAGAAAATGGCGACAGACAACTAACTCCTTTTTTCTCTCTTTTCTAGTCGAAGATAACAATGTATATCGCTTTTATATTCATTTCTAACAAAGAACTCGTAGAGGTGAAGTGGTGTCTACATTAAGGACACATCTAACTCGCACATTAGGTGTTATATCTTCTAAGAACACATAGAAATGTATGTCTCACGAAATTAAATTGAAGTATTACATTTACTGGGTTAGTAAGTTCGTAACTAAATACAACTAAGATGAAAAGCACTTACTTCCGCCTGGCAATTTTGAAATATTTAGGGTGTGAATTCTTACAATTTTGATACTGTAAATCACTTACGCGCATTACACAGGTGCGTATATTACATGTTTTTATTTACAGTGGAAGCGATTAAGTAAAAACCTTTTACGTTATAAAAAGCTTTTTAAAAAAAATACATGTTTAATTTTTAGAAGGGTCACGTGATCGGATTATTTCATTATGTTAGTCTCACTACAAATTGTCTACTTAGACAAGAGAATGCCACCTCATATCGCCAGAGGGACAATTTACGTCGAACTTTATCTAAATATTCCATGATAAATGCCAGTATGCTGAAATCATATGCCCTTAATAGGGTTAAGATGAAAATTCATGTACATTAAATGTACAAAAGCAAGGAAATTCCCAAAGTTTTACACTTTTATTGTCATTAATTAAGGGTATGACTACATATCACCCAAACCATTTAATTATCACATCACTACAGTATAAATCTCTATGCATGAGTGGATGAAGTGTGTGAGGTGTGCTGAAGAAAAATTCCTACCCGTAAAATACATAGCCCTGTGCTCGCATACCCTTAATGACAATAAAAGTGTAACAATTTGGGAATGTCCTTGCTTTTGTACATTTAGTGTATATGAATTTTCATCTTAACCCTATTAAGGGCATATGATTTCAGTATACTGGCATTTATCATGGAATGTCACTACTTTTGTAAAGGCTATGCCTCAATACAATGGTCATTTTAAAGGTTTTTTTTGAATTTTCTAGAAAACTAAGATATATGGTAAACTGAAATTAAAATGCAATCAACTAGACCCTAGAACCCCTATCTCTGCCAAAAATCAGCTGAATCCATCAAATAATTGATGAGATACAGGGTGGCACATACGTACGTACGTACGTACGTACACACGGATAACATGATTTCATGATTGGACTTCCTGGATCTCTGGGTTGCCTTGACTAATGATGCTGAAATTCTACACACTTATAGAACCTGTCAAATAAAACTCTTGTTCAAAGTCTTAACTAATTTGGTTTATTGGTTTTTGAGTTATGATTGATCAAAGAAATGAGATTTCTAGCGTAGGCCGTTTTTGAAGTCTATTAAGGGATAGAGCGGTCTCGCGCCTCCCTTGATTAAAAAGGTAAAGTGTTGAAGTTTTTTTTAATAATCTTAACATTAGTAGTGTCAGGAAAATTCAGTGATTTTGACAGGGTACGATAATTCCGAATTCGGTAAAAAATAAATGGGAGAATCGCAATTGAATCATGTTAATGATTTATATCAAACTGTAAATACAATTTTAATTTTATTCGAATTCTATGTTATGAATAAATAAAGAAGTGACATACGTGTAAAAATACTACAAATACACAAAGTCACTGACTAAGCAGTTGTAAGTGGAAATGTTGTGAGGATAATATCCAAGATGAGAATAGTAGTCCGAATAATCCAAATAATACACGTATTTACTCTGTTGTTTTCAAGCAAATCAAATCGATTTCTCTAATTTTTTATTTTGAGAGGGTGGGAGGACTAGGTTCCATGTCTTGTAGTTTTAAATAAGGGATTTTCTTTAAATATTCTTAAATATATATCTTTAAATTTATTCTTTTGTTTTGCTTTTTTCGAGGGTGGGGTGGACGGGAGGTCACGTTCCACTACAGTTTTGCATAGGAGTTAAGCCCAACACCAATATTTAAAAATAAATATTTTAAATAAGAATTTACTATGTTATTTTCAAACAAATAACATCGATTTTTATAAGTTATGGGGACTAGGTTAGCTCCCCTATAGTTTGCATCTCCCTTCACACCCAATATTGAACCTAAAGCATTAAAGTTTATTTTTTGTTGCGTTAAATCTTAGATTTAACCATGTTTATGTTCATTTCGGGGTGGGAGTCTGTTGACACCCAGACTAATTGGTAGGGTTTAGGGAGTTTTTTTAGGGGGTGCGAGGGATATTGCTATCCAAACTTAGGCTTAGTGGTAGAGTAAATGGAGGGTGAAGGACACCTGAATTTAAGGTTTATGGTAGAGTTAAGGAAGAGTTGTTTTTGAATTCCCCCTCGACAAACACATATTTATCTTGCTTAACCCAAAAAGTAGGGTTATATGACTTAAAAACGTTATTTTGTTACACACTGGTCTGGAAATGGGTGATCATTTTACGTCGTATTTATATGTGAAACTGTTAACCAATTGTACATTCTAAAATAGTTGTTTTTTCCCCAGATTTGTCAAGGTGTTTCAAAGTATAATCTATTGTTTAGTAGTTTAGCTAAGTGTTCTCGTCTACTTTTAAATGTAGATATATGTTTGTTTGATTTGAAAACACTTCTTAATGTTTTCCCTTTATGTATTGTATACAACATTTTGATAAACTCATTGTAGGATTATCATCTATATTTTCACCTGTGCTATTTTTCCGGTGCCATTTTTACCTAAATTCGTTATTATGATCTATAAATGTTTGTTTTGCTGATAGTTTAAAATCAATAAATATTTATCATTTTATCATTAGTATAAGCAATGGAAAATTACATTATTCAAAACAGAACCATTAAAAGAATCGTATTTGGAATCGGAAATTAGGCCGAAAATTTTCTGATTTTTACCGCTTCCGATACCCCAACAAGTTTCGACTTTTTAGATTCCCAATTCCATTTCCAATTAATCACAATGATACTAATCTTAACCTATAGATCATTTATACTGAATCAAAGAATACGATTCCAAGAAAGTAAACAAAGAGCAAAATAAGTATAGAATTATGGCGGTTAGATGTGTGCGAATGAGCGAACTATTTTGAAATTTTCCAGAAATTGATTCTCAAGCAGGTGTCGAGGCGAAAGATTCTAGCAAAATACAAAGCGGGTGTGTAAAATAAGGTAATACGGGAATTTCAATAAGAGTAAGTTTAGCAGCAAATGGGAGAATGACTACGTGTCAGGATAATGTGTCACGGACAGAAACTAGCTAGTGACACGGAACTGATGAGCTGATAAAATCTTTATCATTTTTCTAGACCGAATATGAGGGAGAGTAAACAATCCTGCTTTTGAACAGCTGCCCTCTATGGTGGATGGGTTGCGGATATTTTTATGCATACCGTATACTGGAAACAAAAATTAAATAATTTTGTGTTGTCATATTAACAATCGCCGCCATTTAGTGTTAAATATTTGGCGAGTATAATTTTTTTAGCTAAGGATAAAAAAGCGTGTTCAATCGAGGCTAGCTTAATGTACTCGGATGTCAGCTTGACCCTCTGTGTGCCAGACCGGACGTGGCGTCACATAGATAAATGAGTGGGGAGTGAAAATGTGTAGGAAGTCGATTAGAAGTTTCAGAGCAGACCACACGAGTAGAGACTGATTTTAGATCGACGATAAATGAAGATTTCCCAAATATCTCTAGCTCGGAATGCTTCCTATGCTGCTGACAGAAGAGAAGGCAAGGCCAACATCTCAGTAAAATACCGTTTCTTGAAAGTCAATGATTTCTCCGTTTGTTCGTGCTGTTATGACACATTACTTTCAGGTGCCCCGTTCACGGGAAAAGTGGTCGATACGAGGTAGGATTTTATTGTGCTGTTATGATTTCTGATTGCATTAATAACAACCCACGTATTTTATTTGATTGTGACTTGTGATACATTAGACCCCTCTGAGAGGAGAGGTAATTTAACAACTAGATTACGCTCTTTCTTAATTAGGACAGTGTTTTTAAAATAAATTTTTATTTTCGAGATTGTTTTTAAAAGTTACTAGAGGGTTGGATAAGTAGTATGTGAGGCCTTTGACGTTTGAATCACAATCATCATCAATAGGTAAAAGCAGTACATGGTTTAGAACTTATCGCTTTTAATAAGTATTACTTTTCGGCGTTAATTAACGAACACCTAGAAGATACTAATGCGGTCTGGAATGTCGCCAAAAAGGCAACTGGGTAAATCCAGTCAGCATTGCAGAGAACGGTTTCCTATCACACAGTTTTAACTGCGGGTTACAATTGTTAATACAATATCTCCACTTGATAAGACATCAGACAAATGAACTTTTAAAGTATTAATTTATTAAAATCTTGCGTGAAAAAAGTTCTAAAATATAATTGTTGTTAATTAAAAAAAATAATTCTACTTTAGAAGAGATAAGTCTCTGCAATAATGCATTCCCATATATATTATGAGGTGTTGAAGAGTATCATCAATTGGAATATTATGTTATAACTTGGCAAACGAATATATTTGAGTCCGGAAAATGGGTGAAACTGAAAATTCAATGTATGTAAATGTATTCTGCCTTTAAACGTCTTCCTTGTCATTGTTGTCGGTATCATGCGATATGTGCAAAGTGAGAAAAATAAAGAGAAAAGTAAACACAGCAAGTTTTGAACGTTAAGTGACGCTGAATATTTAAAAAAATGTTGGAAATTTAAAAAAGAAAAAAGGGGGAAATCAGTAAGGATTATCAGCTTATTTGATTTACACTAAAACAGAAAGTATGTTAAGAAAATAACGACATTTTAATAATATATAGATAAGGAGAGTGGAGAGATAGTAATTTAAATTTGTTAGTTAAATAGTAATGTTGGATGTTTTATATAAATCTTACAATATACGCTAGAGCTGTAGAAATCATTGCTATTAAAATATAATTGTATTGATATAAAATAAAAATATGAGATAGATTATTTAAAAATTTATAATAGAATAATAAATGAATTTAAATTAATTAAAACACTTTTTTCCTTATTATCTATTTATTAATTAATGTTTATCCTTGTATTACGGAAATGAGGATTCATGTAAATGAACTGGCTTTATTGTTTTACGGGAGTTTACTAGCGGGACAAAACTGACTAAACGAAGAAAAACGAAAATTTCTTTATAAGCTTTTGCGGAATAATAAACAGTATATTTGAAAAGTTTATTAACTTTATAAATTAATAAATTACTTAATTTATTAATTATAAAAGAGATGAAACTAACCTCATGAAAAAGTGTTGAGAAAAAAACTATGGGTCAGTGGAATTAAAAAAGGAGGAATAACACAATTAAAAATGGTCTCTTAAAAAGTAATGTTGGCAGATATAGAAGTAACGAAACGGAAATTAATTATCTGTTAATAATTGTCATTGTATAACAACATTTTAGAAGGTATAAACTAATACTACTCATATACGCTTAAAGCTATTTTATTTATTAGTAAAAATACCTAGAATATCAAACAGAATGTTATCATTTGTAGAGTTTACATTACAAAAAGTTGTAATAAATAATGAGAGTTTATTTTATGAGGGAGTTTTAAATATATATATATATATATATATATATATATATATATATATATATATATATATAACAAACATTCTATATATAAACAAGGAATAATCAGAAATTTCAAAGAATTCTGACTTAGCTAAATCTGTCATCGATTCTATCGATTCTATCGGTTAAGTTTTATATTCAATGTCATTGTTCAAAATCATTGATGAGCAATATGGCATCCATATATGGACATTGATAATAATTTATGTATGGAAAATCCAATTACTGACGTAATTCTATGTTATATTAATATATAAGTGAATACTTGCGGAGCAGGATTTCTTTCCCATCATTGTTACACTAGTTTAAAGTTTGCTTTCGGAACATAATGCTAATTTAACTGTTATAATGTTTTTAACCAAATAAAAAATTGTATCCGTAAAAGATTTAAATACTAAGAAATAATCTACACTATATGATTTTGACAGTTCAACAATTGTTCAAGATGGGGTACTTCATCCACATCTGGGGAGGTGCCGCTCAGAGCACTCTTTCTGGTCTTGATAGCGTAACAATCGACTATTTTATCTAATGAGAGATTATCACTTCTCTTCTCTGCAGGCGCGTTTCTCATTGAACTTCAAGCTCATGTTCTCCACCAATAGAACCTCTTCAGCAAAAAACTAGTCTTACCACCAATAAGGTTTTTCCTTCCTCTGTGTACCTAAATTCACACGGAACTTTCATGAACAGGGTTTCTTTCTAAGATCGCTCCCCCGTGGAACACGTAGCCGTGGGAATGTTTTTCTATAGACCACAACATAGTCATTTTCAAGTCCAATGTCAACAAATATCTGTAGAGTCGTATTGTCAATTAATCATAGCTCTCAATCATTTCATAGTACTGTACAATCATCCAACTTAAAATACCACTAACTCTTATCCCTAGATGGCCTTTTGCTTTGGCAAGTGATGAACCATTATGACATGAAAAAAAGTTTGATTAAAAAAATAAAGTGCTTACTCATATAATTGTAACACACGGGTTTAAAACGGTACAACTGTTTTTTTAGTTAAGATTATATGAATCCCTCAACAAACTCTGGTTTCCGATATTGTTATCATTAAGTATTGGCTATTTCTGTTAGCAAAACAGACGCTTAACTATTTTCACCTGATACAAATAACCGAATAGAGACACTTTTTCTAATAACTCTTATTTTATTGTAAAATTTACTGAATGCTATATAAACGACATAAATATTGTAATCAAAGTTTTGTCTTTAATATTTATCCACGAGATTATTCATAATATTTATTGAAACACGTACGAAAAATTAGAAATAATTAATGCTCGTAACTTAGTTACTAAAATCAGTTTAAAACAATACCGTATTTAGCTATGTTATTTACTGGATGAAACATGATTTTGTTTTTATATGAATTGAATTAGATATTAAAAATTAGTAGATATGCAAATGGTATAAATAATAAAATGCGTTATTTCGTACCGATTAACAATTTAAACAAGTATCCGAAATAAATATTAAAGTAAATTTTTACGCCGGTAATGACGTAATTTCGCTTACAGAGAGACAAATAAGATCCATTATAATAAGATACAGATATATTAAATACATAACATATTTAGGCTTTCTCCTTTAATAAGAAACATTAACTGACTTCTTTTAAGCATCAAATCACATAAAATATTTTATTCAGTTGTAATTATAATTCTTCCAGTAAAAAACAAAGATAGAGAGAAGAAATTAGAAAGAAATAAAAAACGTAAAAGAATGAGTATATACGAGAAAAGATTGTGAAAATATAAGAAAGAAGGAACGTGAAAAAGTAAGAGAGAAAAAAATGTAAAAAACTCAGAGAGGAAGAAATAGGAAAAATAAGAGGGAAAGAATAGACAAATATAATAGAAAAATATGAATGTGAGAATTCCGCGGCAGAAGCAATGCAATGTAATAGACAAAATATTGTGAAAAAATAAAAGAGAAAAAATGTGAAAAGTAAGACAGAAAGAATGTAGAAAAATTAGAGAGAAAGAATAAATAAAATTAGGGGGAATGAATGAGAATGAATGAGAAAAAATGAGAAAAAATAAGGGAGCAAGAATGAGAAAAAATAAAGGAGAGAAAAAATGAGAAAAATGAGGAAGAAAGAATGCGAACGAATTCGGGAGAAAAAATGAGAAAAATAAGGGAGAAAGAATAGGAAAAAATTAGGGAGACAGTGTGAGAAAAAATAGATAGAATGAATGAGACAAAATAAAGAGAGTAAGAATGAGAAAACATCAGGGAAAAAGAATGTAAAAATATAAAAGAGAGAAATTGAGAAAAATAAGAGAGTAGGAATGTGAAAAAATAAAAAAGTGAAAGAGTAAGAAAAAATAAAGGAAGAATAAATGTGAAAAAATAAGAGAGAATGAGAAAAAATAAGAAAGAATGAGAAAAAATAAAGGAGAAAGAATGAGAAAGAATAAGAGTAACAAAATGTAAAAAATAAGAGAGAATGAATGTGAAAAAATAAGAGAGAGAATATGTGAAACAATAAGAGAGAGAATATGTGAAACAATAAGAGAGGCAAAATATAAAAATAAAAGAGAAAATATGAGAAAAAATAAGAGAGAAAAAATTTGAAGAAATAAAAGAGAAAGTATGAGAAAAATCAGGGAAAAAGAATGAGAAAAAATAAGAGATAACAACTGCGAAAATAAGAGAGAAAGAGTAAGAAAGAATGAGAAAAAATAAGAGAGACAAAATTTCAAAAATAAGAAATTAGGAATAGGAAAAATAAGAGAGAGGAAATGTGAGCAGCGAAGAGAGAAAGAATAAGAAAAAATAAGAGAAAATAAATGAGAAAAGCAAAGTGAGAGGGGAATCAGAAAAGGAGAGAAAGAGCGAATGAGAGAAAGAGAGAGAGAGAGAATGAAAAAGGAGAGAAAAAGCGAGAGATAAAGAGATTAAAGGAGAGAAAAAGGGAGAGAGTTGAGAAAAGAGGATATAGAGGTAAGAAAATAGGAGATGGAGAGGAGAAAAGGAGAGAAATAGAGAAGAAAAAGAGACAAGAGGAGAAAACGAGAGGGGGGGGGGGAAAGGAGCAAGAGAGGGATAGAGAAAGAGGAGAGACACGTATAGAAGGAAGGTAAGGGGGAATAAAGAGAGGGAGACAAGAGAAGGGAGTGAAAAAAGTGGATAAAAAGAAAAAAAAGAAGGAAAAAAGGAAGGAAGGGAAAATAAAAAAATAGATAAAAGGAAAGGAGAGAGAATAATGAGAGAGAGACAAAAAGGGACAAAAAAGGGCAAAAAAGGAGAGAGAAAGAGAAGGGCGAAAAGGAAAAGGAAGGCCAAAAAGGAGGGGAGCGTTAAAAAGTCTTTAAAAAGTGATAACATAGAGAATATAAGAGAGAGAGAGAGAGGTAGTAAGAATATAAGAGAGAGAGAGAGAGAGAGAGTAAGAGAGAGAGAGAGAGAGAGGATGCAATAATAGAGTAGAGCGGGAGAGGGAGTAAGAATAGGAGAGAGAGAGAATGAGTTAGAATAGAAGAGAGAGAGAGAGAGAGAGTGAGAGGGAGTTAAAATAAAAGAGAGAAATAGAGGGAGTAAAAATTTAAAAAAATGAGAGAGAAAGAGTTAGAATAGAAGAGAGAAAGAAAGAGAGGAGGTGAGTTAGGATAAAAGAGAGAGGGAGAGGAAGTTAGAACAGAAGCGAGAGAGAGAGAGAGAAAGAGAGAGAGAGTGAGAATAGAAGAGAGGTGAGAGGGAGCGAGAATAGATGAGAGAGAAAAAGAAATTAGTATTGAAGAGAAAAATAGAGGGAGTGAGGATGGAAGGGAAAGAGAGAAAGAGTGGGTTAGAATCGAAGATAGAGAGAGAGAGAGAGAGAGAGAGAGTTCGAATAGAAGGGAGAGAGAGTTAAAATAAAAGAGAGGGGAAGAGTGAGTTTGAAAAGAGAGAGAGTTTGAAGAGAGAGAGAGAGAGAGAGAGAGAGAGAGAGAGGAAGAGGGAGTTTGAAGAGAGAGAGGGAGAACAGGTTTAGCAGAGAGAGAGAGAGAGAGAGAGAGAGAAAGAGAAAGAGAGAGTTAGAATAGACGAGAGAGAGAGTTAAAATAGAAGAGAGGGGAATAGTGAGTTTGAAGAGAGAGAGGGAGTTTGAAGAGAGAGAGAGAGAGAGAGAGAGAGAGGAAGAAGGAAGTTGAAGAGAGAGAGGGGGAATGAGGTTAGCAGAAGGAAAGAGAGGGTGTTAGAATAGACGAGAGAGAGAGAGTTAGAATAAAAGAGAGGAAGAGTTAGTTAGAATAGTAGAGAGAGAGAGAGAGAGAGAGAGAAAGAAATAGTTAGAATAGAAGAGAGAGGCAGGAAGTTAAAATAAAAAGAGAGAGGGAGGGAGAATAGAAGGAAGAGAGAGATAAAGGCAGTGAGAATAGAAGAGAGCGACAGAGAGAGAAGGAGAATAGTAGAGAGAGAGAGATGTGAGTTCGAATAGATGAAAGAGAAAGGGAGTTAGTATAGAAAAGAAAGATTGAGGGCGTGAGAATAGAAGGAGAGGGAGAGAAAAAGAGAGAGTAGGGGGAATATAGAGTGATAGGGAGAAAGAAGGAAGAGGGGGAATGAGAAATAGGAAGACAATGTGAGGAGAGATGAAGGCAGAAAAGAAGAAATGAAAATGAATGTGAGAGACGTTTCATTTGAAATATGTTTTAAGGATAATTGTTACGGATGTAATGACGTAATTTTCGTTACAGACAGACAAATAAGCCCCATTATAGTAAGGTGTAGATACATTCAATACAGGAAATATTTCGGCTTTCTCCTTTAACAAGAAATATTTCGTCTTTTAAGCATCGAATCACACGAAGACTCACTCTATTCAGCTGTTATTCTATTTCTCCAGGTAAGCGAAACCTCTGCTTTTCAAACGTCCGGCTTTTTATTCAATTCTTCCTCTAAACCATTCTTGAATTTCTCCAAATGCGTTGTCCATTATATCCATATCATGAAAGTTATCTGTTCCTGTTTAGAATGTAGATTTGCTCGTGAGAAAACCAATTTGAAAAGGAATGGCCAACAAAATAAAGGTCATTATTTTGCTGAGATATCGGATTTATTGAGTTCGCCAACCATTGTTTGGGCAACTACTGTTTATGCTCTGAAAGTCGAAGTCATTGAATTTATCTGACCTTCAACGATATCTTGACCGTTCGTGCTTACCGCCGGTACACAAATATATACCCACATTGACAAAGGAAATGATACGGTATATTTTATTCAAAGTTAAGGCATTTTTCTCCAAACATTGTTCCTATATCTACAATTGCTCATAACTATGTTTTTGTACACTTTTTCATGACTAATTTTTTATTTGTACAATTTTTCATATCTAATTTTTTATTTGTACAATTTTTCATAACTAATTTTTTATTTGTACAATTTTTCATAATTATTTTGTATATGTAAATTTTTTCATAACTAATTTTTTATCTGGACAATTTTTAATAATTATATTTTTTATCTGTATAATTTTTTATAACTAATTATTTTATTTGTACAATTATTCATGACTATATTTTATTTGTACAATTTTTTATCGCTAATTTTTAATGTGTGTAATTTTTCATAGCTTATTATTTTATCTGTACACTTTTTATAGCTAATTATTTTCATCTGTACAGTTTTTATAGCTTATTATTTTCATCTGTACAATTGTTTAGACCTAATTTTTTATCCTTGGAATTTTTTTATAGCTAATTCTTTTAGATGTACATTTGTTATACCTAATTTATTTATTTTTACAATTTGAAATAGCTAATTTTTATTCGTAAAATCTTTCATAGCAAACTTTTTTAGCTCTACATTTTTATAGCTATCAAAGAAAGCGAGAGATAAAGAGAGCGTGAGAAAAAGAAAGCGATAGAGAAATAAAGTTAGAGAGATAGAGTGCGGAAGAAAAATAAAAAAAAAGGAAAGAGAAATTGAAGAGAAAATGTTGATTGATATCTGCATTAACAGAAAATCGATTCCGAATTCTTTGACTCTTCAAAAGTGTTTTGGTCGAATCGGAATTCCCTCTGGATTTCGCAAATCCATCAAAAATATTGGAGTTTCATTTATTTCAAATGAAACAATTTTAACCAATCCTTTTTTTGGATTCACTTTCAATAGAAACGCTCAAATTTGTTCCAAATGATAATCGAAATAAAGAAATTAAGAAGTCATTGAACATTACTTTAAAAAAGAAATAGCCTATTTTGCTTTTTATATCGCGCTTTTGAGTTTTCACGTTTATATTTTTTAATTCTTTTACGTTGAAAGAGGTACAGAAATAATCGTTATACTGACAGGAAGCATTATCGGGTAATGATCACTAAAATGATGAGGTTAATTTGAAACGCCCTTTCCTCTTCGTTCGACGTTCTCCAGAATCATCAACCTGCGCTCGTTCCTTAATCAACTCCATCGACTTTGGTTGAAATTAATACAGAAACATTTGAGAGTGATCTTGTGTAAAAATGAATTACAGGTTACTAATTCAACATAAATGTATGAGCATGAGAAAGAGAGAGAGAGAGAGAGAGAGGGGGGAGAGAGAGTCCTCACCTTCTTGAACATATTTTGACTGAGCGTGATAGAGGGACAGATAAAGATAAAAGCAAAGAGAGAGAGAGACGGCGAAGGGGGGAGGGAGAAAGAGAAAGATAGCTATAAAACGATAGAAGCGAACGAGAGAGAACTAAAGAGAGATGGGAGCGAACGAGAGAGAAAGCTATAGAGATAAGGGTGAACGAGAGAGAGAGAGAGAGAGAGAGAGAGAGAGAAAGTGTGTGTGTGAGAGAGAGAGAGAGCGAGAGAGAGAGAGAGAGAGAGAGAGGGAGAGCTACAGAGAGATGGGAGCGGACGACAGAGAGAAAGAGAGAGACAGAGCTATATAGAGATGAGAACTAACAAGGAGATATCTATAAACAGATAGGAGCGAATGAGAGAGAAGACCAATAGATGGCATCAAAGGAGAGACAGAGAAAGAGAGAGAGAGAGAGAGAGAGAAAAGGGAGGAGAGACAGAAAGAGAGAGAGAGCTATAGAGAGATGGGAACGAAGGAGAGAGAGATGAGAAAAACAAAGAGCGAGAGAGAGAGAGAGAGAGCGAGAGAGAGAGAGAAACGAGATGAAAACAAACAAGTGAGATGAGAGCGAAAAAAAGATGGGAGCGAAAAGAAAAGACAAAGACAGAAAAGAGAAGGGAAGGGAGGGTAAATGAAAGACATGATACAGCGGGAGGGGAGCTACTATGAAGGCAGGCAGGAGGAGATAGGCAGGAAAGGGGGAGCGAATATGAAGGCACGAAGAAAAATGGGGTAGCGAGCGAAGGAGAGGATACGAGACAAAGAGAGAGGGCAGCGGACGTTAAAGGAACGTAGAGAGGGAGAGAGAGAGGGAGAGAGAGAGAGAGAGAGAGAGAGAGAGAGAGAGAGAGAAGTAGATACAAGGGAATCGACAATATAGAAAAGAAAACGGGAGCAAAAAAGGAAAATAAACACAAAAAGCAATAAACAAAAGTAAAAAATAAACTTGCAATTAAGATATAAATACAAAAGTAGTAATCGAAAAAATAATACTCCTAAAATAAAATAAACAACATTAAAAAAATATAAGATTAATCAATTATCGAAAAAAAAAATCAGACTCCGCTTAAAAGAAGCCGAAAAGAATAGAATTTGATGGAAAAAATGAATCAAAACAAACTGATTAAAATAGTGACGCCTCATAGATTAAATCATCAATCATATCAGAAAACAAAGCAACTAAGAGGCTGAGAAACGATCAACACAGATATGATGGGCAGGAATTGATTATCATTGGGAACCGTGCAAATGTAAACAAAATATTGTAAATACATAACTCTGGCTCTTACTTTAAAAACCTTTCATCCGATTTAGTCCAGGAGCCGTGCGTTATTTTAACTGGACAATCTTGTGTACATCAACTATGAAAATAAAATAGAATTTTCATGAACACAGTTTCTTTCGAATAACTTCCTATCTGTGGAACACCCTACTACGAAACTCTTTCCTGGTGGCTGCAGCATGGTTGTCTTCAAATCCAATGTCAACAGATACTTGGCATAAACCGTCTTTATAAGGGTTCACATTTTGTCCGTTCCATTTCCCAGTTTCAATACATTCATAATCTTCTTTACATGTTTCTGAATTTTTGAGATGAGGATTGATAATTTCGATTATTCAGATTACTGTTCTCATCTTGAGTGTAATTCTCACAACGTTTCGACCGATGTAACCTCTGACCTTCTTCAGGTGTATATTTTCGAACTCGGGAATTTGCACGGAATTTCGAACGAAACTTTTTATTTCATCAGAGTTCGAACAGATAAACCTGAAGAAGGTCGGAGATTACATCGGCCGAAACGTTGTGAGAATAAGACTCAAGATTAGAACAGTAGTCCGAATAATCCAAATTATATAAATGTTCTTTACAATTAAACTGACAATCCATCTATTTCATTACCATTTATCTTCGAATGGCTTCTGGCCTTGATAAATGATTACTCATTAGTAAGAAAAATGGTTGAATGAAATGATGAACTTCGTCTAAATGTTGTCATGAAAGCAGTGGTAAGGGAATCGCATGGATAATTTAGCGATAGTGTCTTTCGAAAGTCATTCGAAGACAACATTTCTCAGAGTGTTTTTATTTAGCGAACCATTTACAGAATAAATAGTGTTAGTGTATAGACACTATTATTTAAACACTTAATTAATTAACACAAACAAATCCTCATCTCTACGTAAGTACGTTGCTGCGGGGATACTCTTTCTTAGTTATGAAATAATACGAACGTTTAAATGTTCATGATTATTATGATTCAGAAAATAAATAATTAAAATACACGATAAGTGATAGTTATAGATAGTTAAACATTCGATTAAAATACTTGTATGTAGGTTTAGGCGTCGAACAGAAGTTTCATTATATTTTAATGGAGGGGGGGGACTAGAAACTGTAAGCTCAGGTGAGCTTTTTACATTTTTATTATTATGTTCAATACATTAAAACAAGGAGAGGAATTGTCAGTTGGATGGGAAAGAGCGAACGTGTGAGAATGAGGTGTAAACAAAAGGAGGGGAAAGACAGAAAGATAAAGAGATCGATAGAGAGATAGAAGTTTTAAAATAAAAATGTTACACACATTTTAACTCTTCTATTTTGTTCTTTTTATGGCCCGGGCAACGTCGGGTACTCTGCAAGTATTGTATAAACCACAGGGTAAGCAACTTCATTTACGTAAGGAAAGATAACCCGATTTACAATGCCTTTACCCAGTTCGTGTATGTATTCATGCAGGTTTCTCTAGGAATAGTGCGTATCTGTTCACTGTTATATTTATTTACAATTTGTCAAGGACCGTGTATGAATACATACACGATCCGTGTAAACGCACAGGGCGCTTGTTTAATTTTCCTAGTGAAACCAAGCTGTTTAAGCTATTATTCAATAAAAGCTCTATACAGTATTACGGTAACACCCATGTGTATTCATACCGCCTTTTCTTCTTCTTCTTCTTCTTCTTCTTCTTCTTCTTCTTCTTCTTCTTCTTCATCATCATCATCATCATCATCATCATCATCATCATCATCATCATCATCTCTTATACCAATACTGGATCAATCGTTGGGTATCAAGGTTACAGTCCATTAAATCTTGGTCAGTGCAATATGGTCTATCACTGCAGTCACTGCAAATATGTTCAATTGTCTGTCTGGGATTTTCACAGTGGTAGTTGGTTGTTGTTGCTGGTGCCCACATGGAAATGTTGCTAGCTTTCCTTCTAACCTTCGCTTTAGCTCGGTTCAGGGTCACACAGTCCTCCATCTGGAGATCCGTTTCATGTGGGAGATATTCTTTGAGTTCTTGGATAGCTTCGTTCAAGTAGTCATTCCAATCATTCCATCCGTCGATGCTGTAGTTCTGCGACCGTGCGGAGTTAAGGCTCTTTTCAGGAAGCACAAGAATTTGGTTATCATGACCCGTGAATACCATGGCCGATTTTAGGGAACACAACTTAAGTTTGTCCTATCACATGGGGATCTCTGTTACAAATCTACCATTGTAATCGCAGAGACTGTCCTGCATCAGCAGATGTCTGCGAGATTTATTAATTCACAGATAGGTCAGACGACGAACATGTTGCATTTCTGCTGAACTTGAGAAAGTAACGACAATCTAATGTATAAACATATAATGATATATATTTATTGTCGATGGCGGTAAACGAGTGTGGGTTGGTGAAGAAGAAGGCTGCACGCGAATTGACGTAGAGATTTTCTCGGATCCGGTCGCCAGTCGACTATCAATCTCAATTTCTAGTTGTTTATACAATAAGTTCTGACAGCCATACACAGTCACCTGTAAGTGTCTATTCTGAGATTTTGTCTTCGCTGTCAATGTAGCCATGTCCCTAGGGCATTTTCTTAGCAGCAGGGTATTTCCGTCTGCAGCTAACTCTTCTGCTAGCATAAGCTTTTCAGGTGGTTTTAATCATTCAACAATTATTTTATTTCCGACAATCGACCGTGTTTTGTTTCTTCCAGCCGGTGCATGTATGTGTCAAATACGTTTTATTTCTGCTATCTGAGATTTCCAGTACATCAGACCTAGATATTCAACAGAAAAGCCAAGATAGTTGTACAATGTAAATCTATGTATTCAGCCTGTCGATATCCTTCGAAAAAGCGACAGACGTTTCTATATATCATTGCTTATAAGTATATATTTATACTACTATTTAGTCCTGCTCATTTATTCAACGCTGTTGAAGTAAATAATAAAACAAAATATTGGTAGTATACTATTCTATAATATATATATATATATATATATATATATATATATATATATATATATATATATATATATATATATATATAATTCAATATTTCTGTGTTTGTTATATTAATCGATAGGTTATCAAATAGAACATCCAAAAAAGTTTCAATAAATTTTAAATTTTTCACAGAATCAAAAGACACCATTATCATTTTCCTTCGATTCCATCTTGGGTAATTAAGGACACTTACTAGTTAGGTCTATAAAATAAATGCAAAATCTGACAAAGTAAAAAACAAAATTCATTTAAAATGTAGATTTTTCTTAGTTACATAAAACATTAAATGCAAATTTTCTCAGTGAACAAGGTATTTAACATTATTTTTTTAAACATTTAATAATTATTTTTATTTGTAGTTTTAAAACTTAAAATAAAAAAAATAACGAATTCGTTTTGATGTCTGTAAGAAACGCAACGTTAGCAAGTAGTTTATTAAAATACTTTTACGTTTTCGCTTAGAGATCGATTAAGAATATAACTTCAATAAGTTGACAACATCATTAGAGTACATCGTCTCTTGAACAGATGAAAGAACATTGAAAATATTAACTAATAATAAAAAATACTTTTTATTAATCCAATGACTTTTCTTAGAAAATACCATCGCGCTAACAGTTTTCTATTATTCGATATTGAATCACGAATGTTATTTTAAACTTTTCTTTCAAGATAAAAATTGTAAAAATGACTATATTTGAAAATTATTTTTTTCCAAGAAAACTTCCAACCAGATCCTTACACGGCAATGATGGGTGAACACCGCTTGTATATAATAAAATATTTTCAGCCAATCCGAATCAGCACCCAAACGAACTACTATTCTCGTGATATTTTATATCGCCGACGAAAAAGTAAAAATGATTGATAAAAAAGAAAATCGCTTGACACGAGCCTATTAAGACTGAAAGCTTACTTGTTCATATCTTTATGGTAAAAAAAATATTTGAAAGAAAAAAAGATATTGTATTTGTCTTTCATGGATTTCTCAGAATAATTCAAATGCGAAACGATATCTCAAATACGTGCTAATGTATTACTTATAAATTTATCGCGTAAGTCACGTGTGACACGTGAAAAGATTTTCAGACCACCCGAATCAAAAACACCCAATGAACTACTACTTTCAAGGGATTTAATATATTCGACAAAAAAATGAGCATGATAAATATAATAGGAAAAAAATCGCTTCACAAGGGCCTATTAAGATGGAAACCTTGCTTATTCATTTCTTTTAGTTAAATAAAAATATGTTTAAAAAAATCGTTTTGTCTTTCTTAAATTTCTTGCATACACACACATATATATATATGTATGTATATATATATATACATATATATATATATATATATATATATATATATATATATATATATGTGCGAGTTTCTTTCTACGTTATTTGTTGAAACACTGCTACTATATTTCGCTTAATTTGACATAAATAGGGTTTATTTCTCTACGCGTCGTGTAACGGTTGGAATTGGCCTCACTGGTTTAGGTACTCGAAATTAAGTTAAAGGCGACTCGTGTTACGTGGTTCGAATGGTGCAACCGGTTCGAACTGTTATATCTACACTGAAGATTCCGCAATGATGAAACGTATACATATTTGGATAATTATTACTCATAATTAAAACAATTATATATATATATATATATGTATATATATATATATATATATATATATATATATATATATATATATATATATATATATATATATATATATATATAAGCTAACATCTATATGTATATGCTACATTTATATGTGTACATATACCTAAGTTTAAAATAGAACAAAGTCAATGAATATCTCGTGCGCGAAAATACGGTCGTAAACCGTGAACGCATCCAAGTTTAACAGTTCCGCAGTGTTTCACTCAGCCGGTCGGCGTCCCTCTATCTCATTGATCATACAAAGTGGGTAATGTGATGGATTGCCGATGAGAGATTTACAATCCTGATAAAAAACACATGAAAATAAACGTGACTGTTTGATGAAGAGAAATTGTTTTTAAAAATATTCACTAGTAAAACTCAGCATAGAACATCATAAAATAATAATAAAAAATATTCGGCATCCCAACATTTTGGAATCTGTGCACCTAGGCGCTGGCGCCATACTAATATAAAGAACTACATAAAACATATTTATATCAGAATATTGTATGTGACATGAAACGCTGATCACAGGTAAACACAATACATAGCATATATGACAACAACTTTTTGTTGTTACTTATATATATATATATATATATATATATATATATATATATATATATACATATATATATATGTATAACATAATTATTAAATAAGTGTATGAATTATAATAAATTCGAAAATATAAGTTTTTGATGACTAATACAAATAAAATTAGAGTTAAATTATGTATAGTGGATATAAAATTGAATATATTAGATAAGTAAGTATATGAGTTCACCGTCCTCCAATTCTTCGTGCATACCTGTAATATACTGACCACTTCAAATGCAAACAGAAACGTTATCAATAAAATGAAAGCATAGGAGATCAAAACAAGAAAGAAATAGAGAAGTAACCGAATCTAGACCTTACAATTACCAAAATTAAAAGCACCCCCTATAAAATGGCAAGTACGTTTTAAAAACGACAAATGGTTTTCATACTTTTTCAGGATAAAATGGTGCTTTTGATCTGAAGGTAATATAAATTAAAATTTATGTAAAATACTATATATCTATTATATACAGGCGAACTATATGGATGCACCTCGGCCGAAACGTTATGACAATAAGAACAATACTAATAGAAGTTTGATATCTATCTGTCTGAAACCGAAACTATACAATTATTTCTATATCTGAAGTAGAAACTATACTAGTAATATATTGAAATGCTTAAATAGGTTTACAACACCATTTCAAACTAATATACTATTTTTCAATACACAGTGCAAAGAAAGGGTATTCTAGTATCTGTTCTGTAGTCATTATACCATCTTTCCAGTGATTATCTTCTCCTTTTCTGTTCTAATGTCATGAGATCATTCTCCTGGATAGTAGATTTTCTTCTGTGGATTAGTATATGTTCTGTTATGATGAAGCTATCCTCCTAGATGTTACCTCTTCCTTTGGGAGAGTAGTGTAGTATCTGTTCTGAAACCATCTCCTCAAGCATTACGTTCTCCTTCAGGAATAGTGTCGTACATATTCGTTCGTCTCAGACATACCTCATCGTTTGAGGAGTAGTGTAGTATTTGTTCGTTCCTAATAATACCATTCTATCAGAAATTGCCTCCTGATTTAGTTAGACGAAGTGTAGTATATTATCGTTTAGTCATATAGACTAGCAAAAGTATGCGACCGGAAGTCGTATATTTTTGCTAATAATACAAACTATCAATCCTCATCTAATACATTAAAAAACAAAAGCATAACACTATCACTACTTGGGAAGATGATTACTTATGTAGTATTTCGACATTTACTAACCCTAAGATCTTCAGCAGCCACGTGCGAAAGCGACGTTGGCTTCAAGTGGTCTCTATTCGTAGGTTCGAATTCAGTCCGAATGTTATTTATGGGGTTTTCCATGTTCCATTCCCATTTGTTCAGTAAGGGTTGATGACATGTGTTGCATATGTCAAGTGATAGTTGATAGTTAAGGACATGCGTTGAATCGAGATAAACTATATTAGAATGATAGGATAGATGTGTTATGTGTAGTTTAAAGACAGGCTAAATTCTTATGATCTTAAAGGAAAATTAAACCAGAACAGTATAGAGAGATGCGAGTAGAAAAGTACATTAGATTGTATGGTCACGCTGTGAGAATGCATGGGAATTCTTTAGTTAGTAGATGTAGACCAGAACATGTAACAGGTCTAGTTCACAAGGGAATGTCAAGTTAAATATAGGAGAAAGTGATAAATGGACCTAAGAGAAAAAGAGATAAGTTACATTGGAAGTCGATTTCTTAAAGCCGTCTAACGCATGCCCGCATGTAGAACAGACGTTAAACCCAATATGATGATGGCGATGATTTTTCAACGCGAATCACGCGTATACTTTAAAAGGCAACATTTATTCTGAGAAAAATACGTGTCTGTGTGGCATGACTTATTAAAACTAACAGGTTATAAGGTTTAAATCAAATTGATAAGTACGCACACCTAAGAGATAACTGCAAAGAATATTTTAAACGAAGTCGTTATCTTATATTTATTTATTTTAGATGCGCAAGATTAGATTTCTCTTTAAAAATGAGATTATTTATTATTTATTTTTCTCTTTTTCACTTTTCTCTAATATGAAAAAAAAAACCGTAACGTTAGCGTTTCATATTTTCTCAGATTCAGGGAGAATCTTTAACGCATTTTATTTTCGTCTTTATTTTCTCTTGTGAATTTTAAAGAATTCATATTTCTTTTAAGTGCAACTAAAAGTCTACCGAATTCTCTTAAAATTTAAAAAAACATCTAAAACAGATATTATTTAGGTTTCAGTGAGGAAGTAATTTGCGCAATTTGAGTAAGAATTTGACAATGTGTAAAAACTATTAAAACATAAACCTGTAAAAGTATAAACCAATTGATAGTATCAGGATGTACTTAGGAAATACATTTTATGAATGTCTCAGCCTGTGGGAAATCATAAAGCACTCAGTAATTCCCGCACATATTTGAGTTGTTTTATATATTTTCTATGTGTCAGCATGTTATCTCTGTTCAAGGAAGAGAGTAGCATTGACGGTTGCCCCATGCATTTCCATCATAAATATTCATTATAAACGATTGAAAGCAAAGCAGTTCATGCGCACAGCAGTTCGAAAAATATATGTTCGTCCCAAACAAGAAGTGATTACTGCCATTAGCGCAGTGTAATCTAGTCAGATTGCCTTTGCGAAGTTCTCTTTATGTAATCAAATTCACACTGGTACGTGTAGCAATATATTGGGTTGGCCAAAAATTCGTTCGTTTCTTTTAGGAAGAGAGAAGCCAAACATCAAGTTTATAAACATAACCGAGTTTATGCAATTTATTTTCCACGCTCGCTTTTAACATCTTGAGAATGTCTGCGATTTGTCTGATTGTCCAACGGCAATTTTGTTAAACTGCAGCTTTCACTTGATCACTGTCAATGATCTTTGGCTGATCAGAGCGAGGAGTATCTCTCACTGAAAAAATTCCTTTTCGGAATCGAGCAAACCATTTCTGTCACACCCGTTCTATTACAGCATTCTCTCCATAGACATAGCACATATATATATATATATATATATATATATATATATATATATATATATATATATATATATATATATAAGGAGGTTTCTGTTGCTTTTTTCCTTTTCTGTAGTAAAAAAAGCATCAGATGTCGGTATTTATCTACTTGATCTTCCATTTAAAGGCCTGAAATACAAGCAAAAATGTAAAAACTCTAATGCTCAGAGGCTTATTGCCCACTAACGTAAACATACTCGCTACATCAAATACAGGATTTAAAGAAGAGGAATATAAAACAACCTTTAGTAGGCTTGAAAGATGACATTAAAAAAAGAACGAATTTTTGTCTAACCCAATATTAAAGAGATTTTTCCGGAGAGAAACATAATCTTTACGAAACCTTACCAATTTGAATAAACTAATAAAAATATGCCCCCTCCGGTCGAATAATTTTGCTAGTATATATGACGAACGAATATAGGAGGTAATTCCTGGCAGGATGGTATCATGACGAACGGACATATACTATATACCCCGTTTTACCATGTAATTCAACCCATATAATTTACAAGCTGATTAGACACTTCTGCATTACTTCAAATACGTTTGTTAAGCGACCTGAGAAAGATCTGCACAGTGTTGAAACCGGTCGATGATCTGACTTGAGTATTATGATTTTTTTTTCATTGTCATCATATTTTCAAACATAAATTCAGCATCATATTTCTGAGACGTTCGTAGCCATCATGACTAAACTGATTTTCTTATGAGGACATGTGAAAACAATTGTGTATGCAACGAAACCTAACACTAACCCTAACCCTTACCCTAACCTAATTCATTAGAAGTGGTTAAAGTTAAAATAACAAATGTGATTTCAGTCATTACTTTCTAATCCTTTTTACAGATTATTTATATCGCAAATACAAATAACGTTATAAATCTTTTAAAGTGCACACGGTCTTTATGAACAGCATGTAAATATATATATATATATATATATATATATATATATATATATATATATATATATATATATATATATATATATATATATATTCTATAAGTCCCACGCGACATTACTGAATAAGTAATGAATAAAAACCACTGTGTGTAACACTATGGAGACGAAGGCGTTTAATTTTGTTATAAGGTTTACTGACGAAGGCGTATCCTTTCGTTAAAGAATTAGTGAAACTCAATTATGTTAGTCGATATATGACAGCAGTCATACACGATTGACAGAATAGATCATTAACACCCAGAAAACTATAAAACAAGTGTAAACAATAAACAAATCCAAATTCGAACCAACCATGAAAGTTCAATCCTCAGTAGAGTCAATACTAGGAAAATAATTACGAATTACTTAAGACTTCAACCTGGTCATCATTTGTTTAACGAGAGAAAACTACTCTCGTGCATTAAATAAAGTATTCCGTTTGAAATTCCGTACACAGTCCCGAGTTCGACCAGACGCACTTGAAAGATGGTCCGAGGTTACATCGGCTGAAACGTTGTGAGAATAACATCTAAGATGAGAACGGTAATCCGAATAATTCAAATAAAACAAAATACTGATCCGCATCTAAAATATTCCAAGCATAGTAAACTGTATAGATTAAGAAATGGTAAAACATGTATTTACAAACACATTTGGAGATCTATTCGATCGGTATATTCATATTATATGTTATTTACTGTTGAGTAACCACGCATCAAGGTCACAAGCCACTCGAGGATAAGGGTTGATAAGATGGAAAGATTGTCAGCGGAAATATGTTTATGACAAATATTTCACATTCAATTTGAACACGACTATGTTTCAATCTGCAGTGAAGCAGTCCGGTAGCAATGTGTTTCACAGCAAAGAAAGCTCCGTCAATAGAAATTCCGCCTGCCAGGGAGAAGAAAGGAAAGTTTGTTTCCGTTGTTGTAGAAATGGAGTTGTTATTGTGAATGCCTACCAAGTTGTTCTCAGTCGAGAATTTTCTATGGAAATAACGGTAAGAAATGTTTTTTCTAAAGTGGATGTTATATTATCGCTTAAAATACGAAATACCCAAAGACAAATAATAGACTTAACATTTCTAAATCTGTATGCAAATTACTATCACCGCTTTTGTAAATGCTAATGTCAGTGTATATATTAAACTGTGATGAGTAAGAATAAGGCTGGTTTGACAATAGTTAGTGTAAGTTGTTTACTTGTAAGAGTAGTTGTGAGACATACAGTACATATGCATATATTTACTTGAGAAATCGATGTCATTTTACAAATCAATATTAAATTAGTTAGGTCAATAAACTGCAATCGCAGTGGAATGCTCAACATATTACATAGCAATATATATATATATATATATATATATATATATATATAGGTAGTTCTACTTTGTATATGTAATTAGAGATTTAATGTAATTCTCAGTACGATATACTTACATATATATGCATATATATATATATTGATGTATATATATATATCAAATATATCAAAGTTGCTCAATATCAGTCCCATTCGTCACACGGCAGACATCTAGTCGATAGTCCATTTCCTGCCAAACGCGTTCCAGCATCTTGACGTCAATGGTTCCCACAACTGCCGTTACTCGAGCCTTTAGTTCGTCAATATCTCTTGGAAGGGGCGGCACATAGACTTGTTGCTTGACAAAGCCCCAAAGGAAAAAGTCACACGGGGTAAGATCTGGAGACCTAGGAGGCCAGGGCATGAGAACGTCATCATCTCGCCCAGATCTCCCAATCCATCTACCAGGCAGCCTTGTGTTAAGAAACTGCGTTACTCTAAGACTCCAGTGTGGTGGTGCACCATCTTGTTGAAAAATGAAGTCATCAGATTCTGCTTGTTCCAACTGAGCCATTAACCAGTCTTCCAGCATGTTGAGATAGGATTCACCAGTGATAGTTGGCTCTTCAAAGAAGAACGGTCCATAGACACCTTTCTTGGAAATTGCACAAAACACGTTCACTTTTGGTGAATATCGCTCGTGCTCAAGAAGTTCATGAGGATTCTCAGTACCCCATATGCGAGTGTTATGCTTGTTAACTTTGCCATTCAGATGGAAGGTCGCCTCATCGCTAAAAACAAGCCGGTCATCAAAGCCGTTATCTTCCAACTTCTCTTGCATTGCAATGCAAAAGTCACGGCGAAGTGGCTTATCAGTGTCCTTCAACTTTTGGACCAACTTGAGCTTGTAAGGTACCATTTGCAGTCGTTTCCTTAAGACACGCCAGACAGTTGCTGGAGCAAGCTGAAGTTCCCTGCTGGCTCTTCTCACTGATTTACGGGGGCTCCGCTGAAAGGCTGTCCGAACTTGCTCAACTGCATCTTCTGAAGTTGAAGGGCGACCTGTTCGCTTACTTGGGCACAAACACCCATCTTTCACAAATTTAGCATGCCATCTGACAATGGATTTCCTTTCAGGGGCTTCTTTTTTAAATTTCCTGCGAAATGCACGCTGAACACATGTCCACGATTCAGTCTTTGCAAATTGGAGGACGCAAAATGCCTTGTCTTGTTTAGAGAACGCCATTACTGCACCTGGAAAGATAACACGAAAATCATTAGTATGACCAAAAACTGGATTAAGCAAGCTTTAAAATGGCACCAGTTTCATTTTTCTACCTGGAATAGTTCATGAGATATACGCATTTGTAATGTTCCCAATACTTTTGAAACACCCTGTATATACATATATATATATATACATATATATATATATATATATATATATAGAGAGAGAGAGAGAGAGAGTAAAAACAGAGAGATCGATAAAGAGAGAGAGAGAGAGCGTAAGTAGAGACAAATACATTAATACTTTATTTATTTCACTTCCAATAATTTAAGATCAACAAAGATTCGGTGGACTATCGTTTCTGAAACGATAAAGAATTTTAATTTTCTTATTTTTTACTTATTGACTCCAATGTGTCTTCTTCAGCGCTTTTTACAAAATATCACAAAATCTGCAGTATTGGAGTGGTAAATGTGAATATTTTATACCAGCTTCCAATTACTCTCGAAGTGATTTTCTCTATTGTACACTTATACTCCATGCAACTCTATAGGTTGACGTTAATTATATATATATATATATATATATACTAAGCCCCTTTAAGAAATTAAAGTTGAGCACTCTCGGGGATTTTGAAAATACACTGTAAGAAGCTCTAATGCAAAGATCCGAATACGTTCGTAGAACACTCTCGACTAGTCTTCTATCTGTGCCCGCTTCTTTTACATCTTAATTTCCCTTAATTTTATGACAGTTCCCGTTGGCCAAGTGGATATGGCGACTGCTTGTAGATTCTAGGCTGACTCTGTGAATCGGGTTCGCGCCTCCCGATAGTCTGAAATTATTACTGATGAGGTCAATAACCTTTACACGCTAGCGTCTGTAGGTAGTAATAATTTAATAAATATTATATGCTGCTGTCTACCGTACAAAGTTTACCCAAGAGTCTTAAATTTAATTTTGGTTTCCTTTTTTTAAATCGCATAAATACCTTCTAATTTTTAAAAGTCCGCTTTAAGTAGTTTACGCTATTGAATATTTTAAATTTTTTTATAATAATCGATTAATGTTGCGATTATTTAGGGCTATGAAAAGAGATAATATCTTTACCCGCTCTTTAACTAAATAAACTGTAATCCTCCTTGCCAATTAATGAAACTAATTGAATGATTTCCTTAATCCTTTTGGCAGGCTAAATGAGGAATTTTGAATTTTTTTTAATTCCCGCCAAACAAAACATATTGCCACCGAAGCGCAAGGGCCATTGTGGTAGAGGCCAGGGTTTTAGAGGGCCACCTGGGTAGGCAGTTGGGAAACAAAGTGTATGTTCATATCATATTTAAATCTTTGTATGTTCATCCTGTCGGAGAAACAGGGAGCAATGAGAGGAACTCCAAAGAACAGTTATCCGAAGAATAAGTTCATCGAAGGTTATTTCGTAGAAGAACGTAAAAAAAACAAGCAATCGTGAAAACACACGTGTTAAAAGGTAAGTGGGTACGTTTGGTAGTATTCATTCCGTGATTTTAATTCACAGGCTGACGTCGACACGTACACACAAGCATTGGGTCAACGACTGCATTCAACAGTACCAAATCTGATAACAATACCATATCTTAAGACTATCCAACTCTAATACACGTAGAAGAGTTCACCAGGAGGTAATTTTCTGGGGCGGTAGAATGATCTAACCAGGGTCCAATCATTTTTCCAGCTACCTTAGTGTTACACCGGCCGTTCTTACACAGGAAAAACAACACCGGTTGTCACTATAAATAGTGCGAGTAACCAGAGACGACAAAGCACAGTTTTGTAACTGTCTAGCCAAGTGCTAGTCACTTTCTTACTTTGTTAATACACTTGTTAAACCAACCCTCGACTTGACTTCCTTTATTTATTATTTACTGTTGGACAACTTCACAACAGATTGGCGACGAGGAATCGAAACGATTTCACTGCAAAAAAAATCACCCAAAATGATTCGCAAAATCTTCACGGAAAAACCCCCCATCTTCGTCAGATATTTGGATTCGCAAGGATTAACAGCAAATTAACTACTGACTAGTTAAGCGAAAAACAAAACAAAAAAAACACAAACTCAAAACTTGCTACCAAAAATCGAAAACTAGAAAACGCGAAAGACATTTTCAATTATTGAAATAATTGAATACATTGATACCTTTATTTTTTTTCTCTTCAAGTTTCACTGACTCGTTAAGATAAATGTTATCCGCGTCAATTATTACAGATATTGTTTAAGTTTGTCGTTATTATTAGGACAACATCTGATATTTGAGCAAGATCCGGATTGACTATTTATTAAAACGGTCTAGCACAGAATTGTCGAGAGCAAAGGACGGACAGTGAAAAAATATATTCGCGTAAGTCATTTGTGCTTCTAAAAAAGAACTGTTAAATAAGCAAGTCGCATTTTTGCAAAATGAAAAGGGGTTAAAAAGATTTCCCATAAAACTAGTCTTATTAGGCTTATAGCGAAGGACTTGATTTTGTAAAACTACGTACACATATTTAAAAAAAAAAAATTTCTTAGTTTTGTTTTTCAAACAAAAGAACTGGGATTGAATTTTTTTTACTAAGGAATAATATATTTCTTGCTTTGTGTATTAGTTGAGCAAACTAATTATATTAAGCACGTTGTGGGGAAAACTGATTTATTTTTACAAGTGTAAATTGTGTGGTGCATAATTTGAATTCGTGAATGATGGACACTGAATTCAAAGATTCTATTTTTCAACTACTTAAATTCCAAACGGAACAAAATGTTGCGTTACAAAGACAGCAAGTTGAACAACAAATGGAACTTCAAAGAAAACAAGTTGAAATTGAGGAGAAATTTAAAAGAGAGTTGTTGGAACAGCAAAAAGCCCAAAGAAAAATGCATGCTGAACAAAAAGAGCTGGCGACAACACGAGAAAAAAGATTCCAAGAAAGACTTCTACAACAGCAGAAACACTTCGAAGAACTCTTGATAAAAACACAGGAGGAACAGAGAAAATTTCTGGAGGCAACACAATTAACGAAAGCAAACGAGAATCATAATGCATTCTCCCAGACGGCTGTGTGGAGCGCTATCGAAATTTTCAATTATAATCCAGAAGACGATGTCACTTTTGCTAACTTCTATAGAAGATATGAGGATATTTTTGTATCGGACTCCAGTACATGGACAGACTCTAAAAAAGTTAGATTTTTGCTAAGAAAATTAGGAGCTGCCGAGCATACAAAGTTCGTGAATTTTATCCTTCCAAAAAGACCAGTGAGTTGAACTTCCAGGAGGCATTTACTTTACTAACAGAACTGTTTTCTACATAAACTTCTCTTTTCCACAGGAGATATACGTGTATGAATGTCACTAGAAGAGAGGAAGACGACTACATTACGTATGCAAGTATAGTAAATAAACTTTGCGACGATTTTAAATTAGAGGAATTATCATCGGATAATTTTAAATGTCTAATATTCTTGCAAGGTCTGGTCTTAAATAAAGACTCTGAAATCAGACGTCGTGTTTTAAATAAACTCGAAAATGAGCCATGTCTAACAATACAAAACTTAGCGGAAGACTGTGAACGTTTTGTTGCGTTGAAACAGGACAGTCGTGACATAGAGGAAAACGGAGTGTCGCACATTAAAAAAATCCATCAGAAGAAAAAATTGACTTCAATGAATAACCAGAGAAAAAACATGGTAAAGATCCACCTGGATCGTGTTGGAGGTGTGTAGATAACCATTGGTACAATGAGTGTCCCTACATATTCAAACAATGTGACAACTGCCACCAGAAAGAACATAAGGCATCACGTTGTAGGAAAAGATCTGGTAGAAAGACAGCCATTAAACTGGCAAAAATTGAACCTGAAGAACAAAATATCCGGAAATATGTACAGGTCAAAATACTTAAAAAAAAGTTAGACTACAGCTTGATAGTGGGTCTGACATTTCCATCATAAATGTACAGACATGGAAGAAGCTTGAGAGACCCACTATGATCAAATCACAAAAAACGGCGAGAAGCGTTAGTGGTGAAAAAATAACCTTCGAAGGGGAATTATTGACGAATATTTCTTTCCAGAATAAGACCGTAAAAGCCAAAATTGTTGTTATGCGAAAATCGAATAACCTTTTTAGAACTGATCTGATTGAAAAGTTTAGCCTATCGGATCTGCCTTTAAGCTATTTTTGCCAAAAGGTTGAGGATTCGAATGTGGAGGCAGAAAAACTCAAGAGGGAATTAAAAGAAAATTTTCCAGACGTATTTTCAGGCGGTCTTGGAAGGTGTACAAAAGCGGTAGCAAAGTTTGAAGTTAAAACAAATGTACTACCTGTGTTCAGAAAGAAAAGAAATGTTCCATACGCCGCTATAGAGCAAATAGACGGCGAATTAGAAAGACTAGAGAACATTGCTGTCATTTCAAAAATTGATCACAGTGAGTGGGCTTCACTTACAGCTTATGTTAAGAAAAAGAACAAGGAGATTCGGATTTGTGCCGACTTTTCCACAGGCTTGAACAAGGCATTAAAAGATCACCATTACCCTCTTCCGAGCCCTGAAGAAATATTTGCGAAACTGAGTAGAGGAAAATATTTTTCTAAAATCGATCTCAGCGACGCTTATCTTCAAACCCCTGTCGATGAAGAGTGTTCAAAACTGCTATGTATCAATACCCATAAGGGATTATACAAATTTAACCGACTTCCTTTTAGGGTCAAGGTTGCCCCTGCGATTTTTCAACATATTATGGACATGATGTTAAATGGGATGGATTTCGCAGTAGGGTACCCGGACGATGTGTTAATAAACAGCGTTAGCAAAGAACAACACAAGACTGATGTAAATCAAGTATTCAAAAAAATCCAGGATTATGGGTTTAAAATCAAAGATGAGAAATGTACTTTTTTCATGGAAAAAATAAAATACTTAGGACAAATCATCGATGAGCAAGGAAGAAGGCCAGACTCAGATAGGGTAATGGCGATAAGGAACATGCCTGCTCCAGAAAATACTGCATCCCTACAAAGCTTCTTAGGGTTGGCGAATTACTACAATGTGTTCGTACCAAACATGCATAAACTAAGATCACCCTTAAATAAACTGTTTAAGAAGGACCAAAAATGGGTCTGGACGCAAGAGTGCGAAGAAGCGTTTCAGAAAATTAAAGATATCTTAACGTCTGACTTGTTTCTGGCACATTATAATCCCAAGCGTGATATTGTAGTTGCAAGCGATGCCAGCAACTATGGTATAGGAACATGCATATTGCACAAAATGGATGATGGAAAATTAAAACCCATAGCCCATGCATCCCGAACACTTCTACCAGCCGGAAAAATACTCTAAAATTGAGAAAGAGGCTCTAAGCATTATATTCGCGGTAAAGAAATTTCATAGTTTCCTGCACGGTAGACAATTTCTGTTACAAACAGACCACAAACCCTTATTAACGATTTTCGGATCGAAAAAGGGACTACCACAACACACTGCGAATAGACTCCAAAGATGGGATACCATTCTTCTTAACTACAATTTTCAAATGGAGTATGTACCATCTCAGAAATTTGGTCATGCAGACGGGTTATCAAGGTTGATACCTAAGCAGACAGAACCATTGGAGGATATGGTGATAGCAGCCATTCAAGCGGAAGCTGAAGTAAAAAATACGTTATGTGACACAATAAGAGAACTTCCAGTAACGCTTGATGAGATTAAGAGTAAGGCAGAGGTGGATGAATTTATCATAAGCACGAAAGAAAAAATCAACAATAGCCAACTAGATGATGGAATTTATTCAATTTGCGACAACGTCCTGTTATATAGCGACAGGGTTGTAATTCCTATGACATTACAGAAAAGAATGCTCAAGGAATTCCATGTAGGACATCCAGGCATATCGAGAATGAAAAGCCTTATGCGCTCTTTTGTTTACTGGCCAAACATGGATAAGCATATCGAAGAAGAAGTCAGGGAGTGTAGAGGATGCGCCTTAGCTACGAAAGCTCCTCCAACTCAATTCGGATCGTGGACTAAACCGGACCGACTTTGGTCTAGAATTCACTTAGACTTTGCGGGACCACTGGATGGGTTCTACTATTTCATTGTTGTAGACAGCCTCGCTAAGTGTCCGGAAGTACTAAAATGCAAGAAACCCACATCCGAGGCAGCTATCAACTTCCTATACTAACTATTCGCTAGGTTTGGAGTAGTAGACTGCATTGTCACCGACAATGGTACTACATTCACGTCTACTGAATTTAAACACCTTTGCGAGGATCATCTCATCGAGCATATAACAATCCCTCCATACCATCCAAGAAGCAATGGGCAGCCGGAGAGATTCGTTGACACATTCAAGAGAGCTCTGAATAAAGCTAGTGGATCACCGACGGATAAGTCAATCCAGCAGTTTCTGCAGGCTTACAGAGTTACTCCGAATGCAAACATCGAAATGTCGAAGACACCTGCTGAGGTCATGTTCGGACGCAAGGTTAGATCGATTTTTCACAAGTTGTTACCAAACCAGAACGATAACAAAAAAACGGTATAAAGTTGTCGAAAAAGTTTTTTTATAAGATCTACAGAAACAATAGGACTTTCTGGGAGTTCGGCACTGTGGATAAACAAATAGGCAACATGGTCTATATGATTAAGGGACCAGATTTCGTGCACAAACGTCACACTAACCAAATCCGGAAAAGATACTCGAACAGTGAGGTGACCAGATCGCCCGAGGAGGGCATCATGGATGCAGTGTTTGATACTTTTCAGGTGCCCATACCAGAGACTGCTCCTGAGATTAGGAGATCAAAAAGAAAACGGAAATCGACTGAGTTGATGATGGTGATTCCCAAACAAAAACGTCATTAATCCCCAGAGGGGATATTTTCAAAGGGGGGTGTTCCACCGGCCGTACTTACACAGGAGAAACAACACCGGTTGTCACTATAGTAGTGCGAGTCACCAGAGACACAGAGAAGACAAAGCACAGTCTTGTAACTGTCTAGCCAAGTGCTAGTCACTTTCTTACTTTGTTAATACACTTGTTAAACCAACCCTCTACTTGACTTCCTTTATTTATTATTTACTGTTGGACAACTTCACAACACTTAGTAACAATGTTGAACGCATCGTCAATAAGATACGTCCATTTATTCAACGCGTTCAGTGATGAAAAATCTATTTCTTTACTGAAACGTGATCGGTTCTGTATTCACTTCGCTCTCACTGCAAGAAGATTATGCACAATGCCGAAAGGTGGAGAGAATAAGTCAGTGCAACAATTGCACTCTAGACCCTGACAGTCTCGTCGGTATTCCCCGGTTAGAGCGCCTCAAGCAGTTAGCAGTTAACTAACTCCTCCCTGAAGGGGAGAGGCAAGACCTGGGAGAATGGAGGCCCATGTGACTACCCAAAACTAATACTAAAAACCGATAGACAAAATGCCATCGTAAATGCTTTGTCTTTGTCGGACAGATTGTCGAGGACGGATCCCCGACTTGTATGTACTGTGTCGGATGCATCACATAATGTGTAGGCGACTAGATCAGAAGAAAACAAAAAATCCCATAGTTTTTTTCTGTCTCGCAAATCTATGCTTACTCTAGCGCAAACGCAACCTTTTCAAAGCGTCCATTAATTTTGATAAACAAAGAAATTAGTTAGAAAAGGAAACAAAACATATGGCGTTTTTCTTGTTGTTGGAAATCAAATATGCAACTTGTCAAATTTCTGATATATCATTTAATGTAACTTAATCATAATAATCATTAGCAGCATTTTCGTTAAATTGATTATTTTCAACTTTAGCGTGTAAACAACTCACTCACAGGTGTAAGATTAATGATTGATAGTTAAGACAAATTAATTTACGCGGGAAATTATCTTAATAATAGCAAAGAAAAAATAATTAAATCAGATAAAAACAAATCTCTTGCATTAAATAATTTTAAAAAATCAACAAATATCTAAATAAAAAGCAGAATCTGACTTTCATATCTTTTCCACGATTTTTAAATATAAATTAATTAGTGTATATATTCGTGAATAAATCGATATCGTTTATAGATTCGGCTTAGATTTGAGGAAAAAAATAAAAGTAAAAAAAGGCATTTATTTAGAATGCTGCACTTGCTAAGTATGCGAAAGAGCTTACAACGCAAAGAAGCAGCGACAAAAGAAGCGGAAATCTAGGCGCGATTACAACATTTCAACCCGTTTAGATTCACTAAAAAATTGTTCGAAAAGGAAAAAAAAGTGGGTTCCTCAATATTCGAGAAGAAGACCTAGAAGTGCACATTCGGAAAATATACCGACTCTCTGACTGACAATCCTCTGGATCATTTTCATAAGGCCAACCCCTCGCAGCATAATCACGTTGACACACCGGTTCTCGTTAGATCACCGAAGTTTAACGACGTTGAGCCTGGCAAGTACTAAATGGGTGACCATTTGGATATACTAGGTGCTTTATGTGGCCTAGAGAGGACATGGGATCAACCAAGTTCTACCATGCCTACAGAAATGTATATCTGCCCGACTCCCCATGACGTCATGAGATATCATCATCCTCCTCGTCCTCCTCCATCCACTGCACCGTAAGTAAAATTCGACAACTGACCTTTGAGGCTAGGTCAACAAATAGGATCTGTCAGGAAATCTAAAGTTAAGAGCTCACTGGGGATTAATGGTATCTCATATACACTTCATAAAAAGATGCTCTAAGCAGTCATCTGAAAGCTTTTACGGGCGGCATATCTATAAGAATTAATCGCGGAAAATTGGGGATTAGCAAATTGAATCCACATACCAAAAGACTAAACCCTCGAAACCTAAACCAATTTTGACTAATTTCATAACTCAATATACAAAATAAGTATTTTTTGGGGATTATTGCTAAAAGTATGACGAAATTCGTGCTAAACAATGGTGATGCTAATATCTTAATACCGAAGGCTGGAATTCCCGACTTTTCATGTTATATTGAACATACAACTATGTTGTGGGACCGAATAAAAACGGCTAAAAGTAATAAATCAGCTGACTTTTACGTCATTTATTTAGCCTTAGAAAAAAATCTCATATCAGCGTATTTTAAATGTACGTGTGTGATTTTCTAATAATAAATATTTAACTAATTGGCATTATAATGGGATGTGTTATTTCTCTACGACTGTTCGTGTTGATAACGGAGATGATATTGCATATTGCAAAAAACACCAAAATAAAAGAACAATCCCGTCTATGAAGGTGTTCAAACTTCCGACGATGTCACTTTTTGAGGAATATAAATTAGGTAAAGCGCAACTTTTCCAGATTCAACTAGTGAAGAACGTTCAAATATCCGTAATATAGGGTTGAAAATAGAAAGCAAAATAAGCTGTAGAAATTAGGAGTTAACAATATCCACCAGACGGAAAGGTATGTGGTAAAACTGCCATCCTCAAACATATTCTGTCTGGATAAGAACATGCTCTGAAAAGCTATACTTGGAGACACAACGAAGTAGTGGAGATTGTTGCGGAGGATCCGAAGATATGTTGTGACACTGCGAATAAAGCTCTCAATGTGGCAAGGATAGCGATTAGTTTCATTAAAGAAGTAAATATTTCAAAGGCTTTGTGTATAAATAGGCAGAGATTGTCAATGTTTTATGGCTGCACGGACTGACACATTGTATTCGAATTAGACCACTGCCACGTATTTCCAAATAAAATAACGTTAACAGATCACTGCCATTGTATTGTCATTTTGTCCGTTAATTTGGATAACGTTTTCCTCATTTAATTAACAGTTCCATTTAAAGAAAATATTGACGGGGAAAATAGGAAACTTATAAATATTTACAGGAACAATGTCTCCCAAATGGCAGGAAAACTAGTGTAGTTCCTATCGAGGTCAAATGTCAAGGTTTTATTGCCGACTCAACGTCCACACTTTTTAATAATTTTGATCTTTCCCAATCAGAAGAATCAATATACAGAACAGATACAAGACAAGGCTCTAACTGCATCAGTGTAGATATGGCAATCCGACAGAGTGAAAACATTCTAACAAAGTCTTGTAGTATCATGACGCTCTAGGCTAGTGGTAATGATGCTGCGGCCCCTAAACCATACCTAAACCCACACTCATTATCTGGTGACGACTTTGTTGGAAGCAATACTGCTGTACAAGCAACAGCTATTATTTATTTATAGATGTTACATAGCTTGTCGACAATGAACGCATTTAATACTGCTTTATAAAATATATACAGCTTATTTAACGGTTGTTTTACAACGTCTGAAATAAAAGGTTATTGCTCAGTGCATGTACATGTATATGACACTATCGTGTCCCCGAATCGAATTTTTGCTTAAGGATCTATTTTAACAATATGTACGTCGTGGTCAGAATTGCTTTTTGAATAGCTACATCTACTATTAACATCGCAGGTGCAAACATTTCATATCTATATAGTGATTCGTCAAAAGTCCGTACGACCAAACATCATAAAAAAATTGCAAAACAAACTATATTAAGTTTCCTATCGATTTTCTGTCGATTCGCAAGAAGTACTTAATTTATTTTTTATTTTAAAACGTTTCTAGGCTGTGATTAATGTAATCGCCATCGCTATTTACCGACTTTCCATAAGAGATGGATGTGGCAATGTTAGTTTAATATTAATGTATATTGAAGGGCGTGAGCAATCCGAGGCAGAATCGAAACAGTCCATACGAGGTTGTCAGTCTGAGTCTCTCTCAACTAAGCAATTGGAATATTTTAGTCATTTTTGCGAAATAACACTCATAATTATATTTTTATTTCCGTTCAAAATGTTGGAAAAGGGCAAGTAACTTCCGTGAGAAGGCCCTTAGAGCGCCAAGACTAGCCCCATCATTTTCCTAGAAAAAATCTACACGTGCATAAACTTTTATATTTGCGATACTCTCGAGTGAACGATTCTGGAGACGGCACCAATGTTGCACTATGCCAACATCCAGATGATCAAGGGGGTGTAACGTAATGTGTCTGCGCCGTGAGTACTTTTCTGGAAGCGCTCTTTCATCCTGCTACGGTACCACGCTAGGCTTTCGGACTAAACGATAGGCACACCCTCTTTAACATAAGGAGTCTATACTCGTTAGGCGTTTTATACCCAGTCAGGTATTTGGGCGTCATTAATGCTCTCTTGAGAATTCATTATCTGGCCGGGATCATCAGCTCCTGGGAATTGAACGTTTGTAATAATGGAACACGCATATTACTTTATATATATATAAATGTAATTAATTAATTTCCGAAGAAATATTTTCAAACTCGAAATTTCTGAGCTTGGCGTGCGACACACGTCCGTTGACTGCAGATTCAAAAGCCAAACTGTAAAATATCTCGCAGCAATATAGTAAGTGGGAGGGACAGAAAGGGAGAGAGAGAGAGAGAGAGAGAAGAAGATATATAAAGATGGAAAGAGACAGAGATGCATGAAAAGAAAGAAATATACAGATAATGTCACTTGTACTCTAAATTTCAACTGTCGCAGATGACAGGTTTATTAGGGTCAGCTCCTTGACCATTAAACTGTACTGAGGGGCCTTCAACTTCATAACTTGTCAACTTTAAGTTGTTCAAGTCTGATTGACGGCAAACTTTATCCTTAGTAACATCCTGGATGCAAAAACAGTTGTCGGTTTCAAGTTATGTAAAAGGGCTTTAAACAATGGCGATCTCCAGCTCCCACAGAGGGTAGCACTATCCTTGCCACATATTTTAGGAACACTCTTTAGTCTGTATTTCTATAAACTGACAGACACACACATATAAGTTCTCTTTTATTATATAGATATGCCATACACAGGCAGTAATGTTTCTATCGTGATATGAAGTTAGGCAAAAAACTGATATAAGTGACATTCCAATAACGTATAGATTTCAGCACGTGATATGAAAAAAGGGAAGTTTTCTTATTTTATAATTGGATTTATCCGTTAGTCGGTCTCACTTAAGATTAAAAGTCGATTTATAAATATTAATTTACAAGTAGTCTTTTTTTATTCAAGATCTTCATTTTTTTTATATGTTCAAGAAACTATGTTATTTGCTATTCTTGAACTTATGACGCTATATTCTGAATCGACCTCTGAGCAAAAATGTGAACATCTTACAAAATACTTGTTGTTTTGAAATATTTTTTGACACAAAAAATAATATCAAATTAGAATCGTATCAGAAAATAAAGTTGATATTATCTGGATGCAGCGTTTCTTTACAGAACAAATTACTTTAACGAATACCTGATAATTCATTTTTTAAATTTAATTATTTTAGATCTTAAAAATACCGAAAAAACAATTATTTAAATGTTTAAACGTGTTTGTAAAATACATTCTTTACTGAGATATTCTTTGTTAAATTATATTTTTGTTTTATGATACAACGAAAATGTTGGAAAAAAGGAATTTCGTTTCTTTACGTTCTAATATATCCAATATATTTCAGTTATATAAGTGACCTAACCGATTATTTCCCCTAGTGACCCCCAGATGGAATCAAAGGAAAACATTGGTGATGTCTTTAGATTATGTAGAAAATTAAAACCTTATTTAAACTAATTTGAATGTTCTCACTGTTAACATATCGATTTCTTTAACACATACAAATATTGACTTTTATATATAGGAACTATAGAGTTACTCGCTGTTCGATTTCTAAATTCCAGAAAAATTAGATCAGCACAATTCTAGATGCATTTACTGATGTTTAAATTGTCAGCAATCTATATGACCCTTAGGAATATTGAGACCAAGTTTTCAAAGTATGACGAGTAATGTGGCAGATAGCTGTGAACGCGCGAAATTGGTGACCCACCCAACTTTAAGCAGACGGGGGAGATACTGTGGGCATGACAGATATCGACTTCATTCACCTAAATCTGAAAAGACAAAGAAAATTAGTCAAATCTTTACTCATTATTTTCTGGGAAGCAGCAGTGGTTCCATAATTAGTGACGGAACTGTGCTCTCGGAAGATAATGTTGAATTTGGGTCAAAAATCATACCATTAATTACACTTGAGAATGTCAGTAATCATCACGTGATATCACCTGTAAGTACCTTATTCTAAAAGGTCGGAGAAAATACTAGCA
Source organism: Sepiola atlantica (assembly GCA_963556195.1). NCBI lineage: Eukaryota > Metazoa > Mollusca > Cephalopoda > Sepiida > Sepiolidae > Sepiola > Sepiola atlantica. The sequence goes on along the minus strand of OY744521.1, from coordinate 162,026,003 downwards.
ACACTTCAATGAAGCAAGTAAACACATTGTAAATTATTCATTAACAATGGTAGATGCTCGACTGAGCTACATCTATGATCCCCTGTCATAAACTCAATACAAAAACTCGTCTAGCTATAACCACTGTCAATAATTTCCTTTTCTACCTCTGTGTACCTAAACCTATCCGAAGCTTCCATGAGCAGAGTTTCTTTTCTTAGAACTACCCGTCTGTGGAACACAATACACTGCACCCAATTCCGAACTGAATACAACAGTCATTTTCAAATCCAATGCAAACAAATTCTTAGTGATGCGCCCTTTGAAATAATCAAATTCTTCCCAATTTAAACCATCGTTTACAATCACCGCGATGTTGTCTCACCGCTTACATTGCAAACTCATTAACCCTTATCCTCGGGTGGAATTTGGAGCTTGATAAGTAGAGAGAAACGGAGAGAGTGAAACGGAAAGTGAAAGAAACGAAAAGAGAAAGAAACTGAGAGAAAGGAACTGAGAGAGAAAGAAACATAGAGATAGAGAAAGAGAGAGAGAGAGAGAGAGAGAGAGAGAGAGAGAGAGAGAGACAGAGAGCGACACGGTGAAAGAGATAAAAAGCAAAGAGAGAGAAGCAAAGAGATAGGAAAACGAAAAGAAAGTAACAAACGAAGAAAGAGAAACGGATAGAGATAGAAACGAAGAGGGAGAGAGAGAATAATACAAACAGAAACGGATATATATATATATATATATATATATATATATAGAGAGAGAGAGAGAGGGGGAGAGAGAGAGACAGACAGACGGAAAGAGAGAAACAAAGAGAGAGATAGAGAGACGTAGAAACAAAAAGGGAGAGAGAGTGAGAAACCGAGAGAAAAAAAGAAAAAGAGAAAACGAGTGGAAAGAAGAAAGAGAGAGAAACGTAGAGAGAGAGAGAGAGAGAGAGAAACGGGAAAAAAGAAATGGATAGAAGGACAGAGAGAGAGAGAGAGAGAGATAGAAAGAGAGAGAGAGAGAGAGAGAGAGATAAAGCGAGAGAGAGAGAAACGGATAGAGAGACGGAGAGAGAGATAAATGGAGAGAGAGAAACCGAGAGAGAGAGAGAGAGAGAGAGAGAGAAACAAAGAGATAGAAAAAACTTGAGATAGAGAGAAAGTAAAGGAAGATTGAGAGAGGAAGAGAGAAACGGGGAAAGAGAAACTAAAAAGGAAAGAGATAAACAAAGAGAGAGAGAGACGGAGAGAGAGACGGGGAAAGAGAAATAGGAAGAAAGAGAAACGCGAAGATAGAGTGAGAGAGGAAAAAAGAGAAATTGAGAACGAGAAACGGAGAGAGACAGAGAGTGACAAAGACAGAGAGAGAGAGAGAAAGAGAAATAGAGAGAGAGGGAGAGAAATAAAACAGAGGAAAACGGAAGAGAAACGAAAAGGAAGAGAAAGAGAGAGAAAGAGATACACAGCAAGAGAGGGAGAGAGAGGTAGAGAGAAACGATGAAAACGAGAGTAGCGAAGAAACAGAGAAGTGGATATATATATATATATATATATATATATATATATATATAGGGAGAGAGAGAGAGAAACGGAGAGTAAGAGAGAGAGAGACATGGGGGGGGGTAGATAGAAACGTAGTAAGAGAAACAGAGAGAGAGAGAGAGAGAGAGAGAGAGAGAGAGAGATTGAAAGGGAGTAAGAAAGTAACGGAGAGAGAAAGAGACACAGGAGAGCGAAAGAGAAACAGAGAGAGAGAGATGTGGAAAGAGAGAGACGGAGGGAAAGAGAGAAAGAGTGAAAGGTAAACAGAGAGAGAAATAGAAATAGAAACGGAGAGAGAGACGAAAATAGAGATACACGAAAAGAGAGAGAAACGGAAGAACAGAGAGAGAGAGAGAAAGAGAGAGACGGAGAGAGAAACTGTGAGAAAGAGAAAGAAACGATGAGAGAGTGTAACGGAGATAAAGAGAAACGGGGAGAAGTAGAAACAGAGAGAAAGAAACGGAGAGAGAAAAATGGAGGCAGAGAGAGAGAGATAGAGAGAAAGAGAGAGAGAGAGAAAGGGAGAAGAGAGAGAGAGAGAAAGAAAGAGAGATATAAACGGAGAGAAGTAGAAACAGAGAGAAAGAAACGGAGAGAGAAAATACGGAGGCAGAGAGAGAGAGAGAGAAAGAGAGAGAGAAAGAGAGAGAGACAGAGAAACGGTAAGAGAGAGAGAAAAATGGTAAGAGCGAGAAACGGTAAGAGGGAACAACTGAGATACAGAATAGGAGAGAGAGACACTGAGAGAGAGAGAGAGTGAGTGTGAGAGAGAGAGAGAGAGATTATGCATAAAACACGAACGACTATTCTTAATGTGCGTCTATTCAATCTGAGAGTTTACCCAAGAATATCTTATTTCAAACTTAAAAGTGACAGATTTACCTGAAGCGTGACAGATCGACGAATAAAAAGCCTCTCAAGGGGATACACTTAAACATATAAAAGATTGGACCAGATTCATTCAGGTTAGAGATCTTTTTAACAAATATATCCAAACATAGGTAAAAAAAATATTCACGAAATAAATACATATATATTTGACGCCTACAAGTTAGCTAAAAATCGTGCATCCAAAATGCTCTATTTTGGGCTTATTAGTGTGAATTAAGACACTCCGATGCATCTGAACTAAATCCTATTTCTTTGGGCTGTACTCAACGTTTGCGGTTACGCATTTAAAATAGCATGACTCATGATTCCTTAAAGCAAATACAAAATATATCGTATAGATCAAAGGGCAACACCAACAAGAGAAAAGTATTCGTTTAGAAATTAACAAAAATAATAAAATCCAAAAGCATATTGCATTCAGCTGTGAATATTAACATAAATTTCCGCCATTGAATGAGTTCATGTGTTTTTTACATTTTATGTTTTTATTCGTTGTGTTCATCTTGTTTAATCCAAATAATCCCATTGCTGTATCTAATCTGTAAAATGGTATTCATTAATACGAACATTTGATTCCTACAATTATATATATTATAATATAAGATTGAAATCAACATATAATTATACTAACCATCATGTCTAGAATTTTTATTCCAATTTACATCAAAATAAACATAAGTTTTATTCTAGAATATGTCTCAAATTTAAGGCTTAAGCTTAAGGTATCTTGAGAAGAAATCGAAGTTCATGAAATCTTGCTTAACTGGTGTCTAATGAGTATAAATAAAATTTAATGTAAATCTGAAATATTCTAATTTTCAAATGGGACATAGGGCTAATATTATGCCCCCTAAAAAGCCTTTAAATTACACAAAAACCCTGAAAATATTAGATATGTATTAATTGATTTCATCTATATCGTATGAATCAGATTATTCAATTGTTAGCATTCGTTTCCCCGATATCTTTTTAGTTAGAATTATTTCTAGAAAGAAATCGGGTACTTACAGAAGGGACCACGTGAAGGGTACAAACATCCTAAGCATTAATTGATGTCTAACAACTATTTTTTAAATTTCGCCAAAAAATGTAGGTATTTTAATTTTCACAAAGAGCTTACACCTCGTTCAACCCCATTTGTATGGAACAAAATTAAACTAAATATAGCCCACATTACGCACCATCATATCTATCAGTTGTATTTCGTAATTAAAACAAAGATCACTTAATTAATTTAGAAGTGAATGCTGTACGTACACATATATAAACATATAAACTAATATGTAACTTTATATAAAAAATTACACTGTGAAATATTTAATGACTTTTTTTGGTTGTCTTAGTTGTCAAGCTATGACATTAACGTTTTAAACACAAAAAAAAACATGCAATTTAAGATGCGTACATTTAATCTTAAAGTTCAAATATTCTATTTGAAACTGAAGAGTTATAAACCGATCGACGGACCGAGCCTGTCATAAGGATGCAAGGACGTATATGAAAATGTGTATCTCTGAATATTGCTACGTCCCAAAGATATCGGCTATGACACGACAACAGATGTCCGATGTTTCTTTGGTCCACTAAACAATTGTAATTATTTCAATAGAAACGATGCAACAGACGCCGTACAGAATTTAACGATTCTAAATTTAAAAGGTTTATAATGACAAATCGTTATTAACATCGGCGTCGTTTTAAAGAACTCATGATGCGATGCCAGTTTGCCGGAATTAGTTATCGATTTACCTGAGAAAGATATACACTTGAAATGTCTGCTCCTTTTTACTTGTTTCCCCACGAGGTAAGAGTTAGCCACAAAATCGGATTAAAATGTAAGTAATAAAAAGGGAACTGTTGATGGGGACTAAAAGAAGAACTGCCCCACTCTAGGATTTATCAACTAACTGAGGACAGAAAACATGAAGTGTAGTATCAGCAATGACACACTCTCAACTTTCGGCTATAGTGTCGAGGTTGGAACCAGTTCATTTTCCAACCTTTCCCCTTGAGCCTCAACCCAATCTTATCTCTATACAACGTTTCCCGAAAAGTATCCCTATTCTTTATTCCAAATGACCCACCGATAAAACAAGCCTAACAATGGAAATTCATATCGTCTTTGTACCAAACTGTCAGCAGAAGTCGTTAGCTGAGACGTAACAGCACTTCCCAGAACACGACTGGTCATTTATCTAAAATCGTTACTACTTGATTATTCTAACGAAACCTTCTTATTCCTGGTCGACAACATTCCTAGAATTGGAGACTTAAACAAAATATCCAGTTCGCAAATGTAAATTGCTTAAAGGGATAGATAGGTTCCGCCTTTCACCCGATCTTTGCACCTCTTTGTCTATAAGCTAGGCGAAGAAATACCATCACCGAGACTCCTCAAAGACACCCAGTGCTGGACCTTGCTTCATGATTAGGGGAATGAACGTCACTTCCCTATCTTTTTTTTTCTATCTTGGTGACTTGGAACACTTGCTTGCCACTTAGTTTCACATTACGATTCTGGGCCGCTCCTATTCGACATGTTGAGGATATGGGTATGACAGTTTGTCTGTCTGCTGTTTCCATAACTCTAAGAGCGGCTACTTTTGTCAACGGTTGTATAATATCGTGATAACTTTAGTGCCATGTCGCACATGGTATGCGACCCTACACTTATTACACTTATCCCCGGTGGGCTTTTCCGAGGCCACAACCCATAGATAAAGACTCGGCTAATAGTTTACTTGTGTGAACTTTACTTCTGACATAAAAAAAACACAACTTTTTCCAACGCACTATGTCAATTAACAATATAAATTACTGATAATTAAAATAAAACCAATTAAACCAGACGCCCCACAAAAAACACTCAAATCCCCTCCTCCTTTGAGGCTGTCTTTTACAAATATCAACGGACTAAGGATTAACCTCGATAATGAAGAATAATTTATTCTGGTAAACAACTAGAATATCCTAGCAAAATCCCATCCCTTCACTGTAAAAGTCCCAATATGCCGGAAAGCTTTCTACTCTAAAAGCTTGTTTCCTCGAACTGCAAACCTATTGGAATTCCCTGCCTGCACACTGTTTACCTATTGTACTAACATGCAGAAGTTTAAATGTAATATGAACAAACATTTCGCTGTACAACCCTCTAGTTAGGATGCCCCTGTAGACATGGTCCATTATTAATAGTACCGCTTTCAATATAAGTTGCCATTGCTTTGTTTGGAGTGAATGAAAGTAAAAATAAAAAATAAAAAAGAAACACAGCTACCGCACAGAGGCATCATCGTACGCACATACACATACATACATATATACACGTACTTATTGCTTCCGACAAATTAGAAGATCAATGTCTAAAATAATTCCTGTTAAAGTATCTTGATTCGGATGACTTACAGATTATAACGGAGACTTCTTTACCCAAAAAGAGAGATATTTGGTAATTGTTTAAGATCCAGTCAGTAGTTACGGACTTACACTTCTTAGATAATAAATATCCATTTTGTCGATAACGTAAAAATAAACAACTAATTGATAAAAAAATAACAGTCTTTATTCGTTAGTTCTTTATTTCGTCTATCATTCCAATCGTCGATTTTTGCGGATCAAAATATTTAAAATAAATTTGTTTTCTAAGTTTTATTAAATTTAGTAATTTTTAAACTGTTTGGAACTATACTTCAACCATAATATCGCCGCAATGTTGCATCTCTGTTCTTGTTTTACAAGCACTTCAACGAAATGTGCTCTAATGAACTTGCTGCATTTGTTCCCCCTCAACGTAAATACGCCCGACCAACTGAACAAGCATCAAAATCTCACCCCATCACTGTTGAGGTCCCAAAATGCCGGGAATCTTTTTACACTAATTGCTTTTTTCCTCGAACTGCTTGCTTTTTCAATTCCTTCTCGGCTGTACCAACATGCAGAAATTTAAATGTAATGTGAACAAACATCTCGTTGCACAAGTCCCCACTTAGGATACCCCTAAAAGTTTAGGCCCTAATTCTTATGTCTCACATATTTGGGGTGAATATAAGTAAACTAAACAACAAAAACATAATATGAAAACAAATGTCTTGGATATATGTTTTTATACAATCACTCAATTTATATGAAATCAATGAATGTTAATTTAATCTCATTTGTATATTTTATACATTGATTCATTACTTTATTTAATGAAAATTATATAAAGGACGAAATAAAAATAATAATTTTCACATATTTTTCGCTTTGAGATTAGACGTCTTTTAGAATACATTCTGAGTCATGCCATGATATCTGAGAATAAATTATTTTTGTTACAGACAGATAGACACCAAATCTATATTTGAATTTTTGTATTCCTGAAATATTTCTTCAAAATATATTTTTTATACTAAGGCCTATAAAGCAGATATTTGTGTACAGAGTTAAAGTAAATATTCAGATATGGGGGGAGAATTGGCGATTATGTCAAATTTAACTATTTTCAGTGCAATTAACCACCTTTGTCAATGTCGTTCTTTCTTGCAATTAAGTTTCCAAAATAAGCCCGAATTTGACTTACGCCCCTACAAATACATAACATAAGAAAGCTAACGAAATCAAATAAAGTATTTTCGGTATGTGATCGCTCTTGGTCATTTATAATTGACATTACCTGAAAAGACGTGATTAAGCGAAGCTTATTTAAGGTTCGTTATATAAAAAGTATCATCTTTTCAGACATGGTGGTTGCTAATTATATTCGCCCACGGGATAGGAAGAATTATAAATAGATATCTTGGATCACAAATTAATTCTTTGAATGCTTATTTAAGAATAACTTCACAGAGATCTTTTAGAAATTACCAAAATAGCGTGATATAAGTTTTGCATGCTTCTTAGCTTAACACTTATATGCGTCGAAATAACATACACTCTTATCTCTATTTATATAATGAAAGTGAATGTAAATGTCTCCGACGCGCTTCACGGTATGATGGAAAGAAGGTAGAAGGAGAGGGAACGAATAAGAATGTGAATAGAACAAAGACTAAAACAAAAAAGGGAGCAGGCAGAGGCGAGGGGAAGAAATGGCTTCACCTCCAATAGTATTAATGGTGGATATGGATTGCTAGATATATTCACGTGGGAATCGAAATGAACTGTCGTAGAGAATTTCTGACACAGTAAACAACAGTCAGGCTGTTTTCGATGTAATAGAATTACATAACACCATATTATTCATAAGTAAACGTAATAGATAATTCGGGATTTGAACCTACTTTGCAGATTCCGTAGTAAGCGTTGACGGTAATATAGTTAACATCATCGCTTTATATCTTAAAAAATATAAAGTTAAATCCTATATAAATCTAAATAAAACAGTTTACTTAAAAATATTAATCTTTATTGTATAATGAGAGAGATAAAAGTCAGGATCTCATTGGTAACGTTACGGCGAGATTTGATCCAGTTAAATAGAAATTGTAATCGATTTTGTTCATTATTATATCAGTCTATCAGGGGGAAAGTACTAAGGGAACATCTTCAGCCACTTGTCCACTAAAGACAAACACAATTACACATTGCGAAAAGATATGGCATTAGTACATACGTAAATTTCATAAATCATTCCTGATTTGAATCCGGTTTACCGATCTGTAGTAAGCTATTATGGCAATATAGCTACCAACACTGCTTCATATTTTAAGACATCTTTTTTTGTTAAAAAACTGACGACATAAGATCTCATTAACTAGCTGACGATGAACGACTGTATTAACGCTGAGCTGAGCATCTGACAATTTGAAGACAATGACAGCTGTGCAAAGCCGTTCGCCGTGGGTGACATATCTGTTCTCGGCATCGAAATTGTCTCGACTGTCGTGATGTTCGGTGGGATTGTACCATTTAACGCTTGATTCATGGGTGGCCACGAGGAATAAATAACAAATAAATAAGAGCAAAAACGAAAACAACTTGCACAGTGATTAATTTTGAAAATATTTCCTCTCAGTTGTTTGAAGTCATATAAAACCAAACAAACGCAGTCTTACAGCGAAATACATTAATTGTTGTTTACTTATGTGGTAGATATACATGTATGTGAATTAACTATATGAAAGTTTCATATTCGAACAGATACCTAAGTTACGCTATTACGATAGGTGTTTTTTTGTGTACAGTTTCAATTGTTACACACATATTTCTTTAAAACAGCTTTTGTGCTATCTTAACTTCAGTCTTAAGTGTTCTTAGACTTTGCAGATGATTCTCGTATCTATGTGCCTAATATACAGTAGATCTAACTATTCCTAGAGAAGATTGCATGACGAGTCCTTCGACTGAAACACAGTTTTATTTGCGTAGCCACTCAACATGCGTCTGTATTAATGTTATCGATATATGTATATGTTTTTGTTTAAAGTACAGCTTCAGTACCATCGCACATATATGTGGATACTCTGAAACACCTGGCAGATTACCAAATAAGCATATCACCGGCGGATAAAGGTTGTAAAAAAGTATTTAAGGAGATCAGTACATATTTAAAGAAAATATATACACTAATAGAAGACGAACATGCATACATGAATAAAGACTTAAATTATAAACAAAAGCATTGACACATTTTACAAATTTATCAGATACCTAATCGAAAACAATAAAATAGACATATACTGAACACCATCCGAATATTCCTACACTATATGACCTCCTAAAAACTTACAAATCAGATATCCTTATGTGCCGCATAATATCTGGTACCGAGAAACCCACACACAGGGTCGCACGAGCCATAGTTAATGTTCTAACCCCACTAATTAACACCATAAGAACTTGCTATATATATATATATATATATATATATATATATATATATATATATATATATATATATATATATATATATATATATATATATATAAGGAAAATGACAATATCTTTAAAGCACGGAATAGAATGTATTAAAGTGAAATATTTTGAAAATCAACAATCGTGCAATTTAAAGGAAAAATTCATTTATTTAATTTTTTTTGAAGCTTTCGTTGTAGAACAACTTTGTCAGGTGAGACTGTCTTATAGTTTTTTCTTCTTTTCTTCCTCCTCATTTTGATGGTATTAACCCCGAGGGGTCGAATCACGATATGAACAGAAAGAGACGTTACATTTTTAAAGACGTTAGAATAAGTGTAGTCCGAGTGATGTTATGAGCAGATTGGCGTTTCTTTAAGTAAGGAAATTGGCAACATCTTTGAAGCACGGATTAGAATATATTAAAGTGAAATATTTTGAAAATCAACAATCGTTCAATTTAAATGAAAAAATATAATTTTTTTTGCAAGCTTTCGTTATAGAACAATTTTGTCAGACGAGACTTTCTGATAGATTTGTTTTTTTCGTTTGTTCCTCCTCATTCTGATGGTATTAACCCCGAGGGTCGAATCACGATATGAGTAGAAAGAGACGTCAAGTTCTTAAAGACGTTAAAATAAGTGTAGTCCTGGGGATGTTATGCGCAGCATGGCGCTTTTTTAAGTATAGAAATTGACAACATCTTTGAAGCACGCATTAGAATGTATTAAAATGAAATATTATGAAAATCAACAATTGTGCAATTTAAATGAAAAATTAATTTATTTCCTTTTTTTTGTTGCAAGCTTTCGTTGTAGAACAAATATGAATATTTCATTTAAGTCGCAGGGGAAGGTTGGTAAAGGAATCCTGCTTTTCCATGTCTAATCTTAGATGGAACATG